>OU342739.1:175374712-175974712 GCA_910589765.1 Avena atlantica | reverse complement strand
TTCTAACTATGTCACATAATATAACAAGTACAGCTGATCCCCAACAGTGGTGTTATTCGTGAGAAGTCTTTGCAGCGAGCCGCCAAAACTCGCCATGTGTTCACTTATAATCCATTCATCAGACTGTCCCGGGTGTTTGAGGCGTATTAAATTCTTGTGTTCATTGATATACGGGACAACCAAGATAGATCTTTGTAAAACCGTGTAGTGTGCTTGATTGAGAGAATGCCCGACCCTACATATCATTGCTTTACATCCTAGGGTGCCTTTTCCACGCAGTCTCCCCTCATGTCGTGATTCTGGAACAACAGTCGCCTTCAGGTCAGGAATAAAATCAACACAGAACTCAATGACCTCCTCTATTACATAGCCCTTGGAGATGCTTCCTTCTGGCCTAGAACGATTATGAACATATTTCTTTAAGACTCCCGTGTACCTCTCAAAGAGGAACATATTGTGTAGAAATACAGGACCGAGAATGGCAATCTCTTCTACTAGGTGAACCAGGAGATGCGTCATAATATTGAATAAGGTTGGTGGGAACACCAACTCAAAGCTGACAAGACATTGGGCCACATCTATCTGTAACCCTGATAGGCTATCTGGATCGATTACCTTCTGAGATATTGCATTGAGGAATGCACATAGCTTCACAATGGGTACTCGAACATTTTCAGGTAGAAGCCCCCTCAATGCAATCGGAAGCAATTGTGTCATAATCACATGGCAGTCATGAGACTTCAGGTTTTGGAATTTTTTCTCTGCCATATTTATTATTCCCTTTATATTCGACGAGAAGCCAGACGGGACCTTGATACTGCTCAGGCATTCAAAAAAGATTTCCTTCTCTGCTTTGGTAAGAGCGTAGCTGGCAGGAGTTAAGTGGCATCGTTTACCCTTCTCGTTCTCAGGATGCATAGGCGTATCAGGGTCTTTCAGACGTTGCTGGTCCTGCCGTGCTTCCGGTGTATCTTTTGTCTTCCCATACACTCCTAGGAAGCCTAGCAGGTTCACGCAAACATTCTTCGTCACATGCATCACGTCGATTGAAGAGCGGACCTCTAAGACTTTCCAATAGGGTAGGTCCCAAAATATAGATTGCTTCTTCCACATGGGCGCGTGTCCGGCATCGTCATTCGGAACAGATAGACCGCCAGGACCTTTTCCAAAGATTACTTCTAGGTCCTTGACCATACCAAATACCTCCTCACCGGCACGGAGGATAGGCTTCCTCCGGGGTTCTTCTAGACGTTTGAAATGCTTGCCTTTCTTTCTTACTGGATGCAGGTTCGGAAGAAATCGACGATACCCTAGGTACACAACGTTCTTACATTTATCCAAATATACACTTTCAGTCTCATCTAAACAGTGTGTGCATGCATTGTATCCCTTGTTTGTCTGCCCTGAAATGTTACTAAGTGTTGGAGATATGCCCTAGAGGCAACAATAAATGTAGTTATTATTATATCTTTGTGTTTATGATAAATGTTTACATTCATGCTATAATAGTATTAACAAGGAAACATTAATACTTGTGTGATTTGTAAACTTAATTTGAAGTCCCTAGTAAAGCCTCTATACATCACTAGCTTGTTGGTTAATGAATGATTGTGGTTTCCCTGTCATGAACATTGAGATGTTATTAACAACAAGATCATATCGTTAGAAGAATGATATGGTGGACATACTCCTATAGATAAGCGTAGCATAAAGATCAAGTCATTTTAATAGTTCAATTGCTATATGCTTTCTGATACATAGTAATCTAATTCCTTCGACCATGAGATCATGCATATCACCTTTACCGGATGGATGCTTTGATGACATCAAACACCACACCGTAACTGGGTGGCTATAAAGGTGGCATTGAGTGTTCGGAAAGTATTGGTTTAAACACATGGATCAAGAGTGGGATTTGTCCATCCACATGCGGGATAGATATACTCTGGGCCCTCTCGGTGAAATGTCATCCAATTAGCTTGCAAGCATGTGACTGGCTCACAAGGGATCACATATCACGGGAACGATAAAAGAGTACTTATCGGTAACGAGGTTGAACTAGGTATGCAGAGATACCGACGATCATAACCTCGGATAAGTAAATTATTGTGAGACAAAGGGAAATTGATATCGTATGTAAGTGGTTCATTCGATCGCAAAGTAATCGTAGAAATATGTGGGAGCCATATGAATTTCCATATTCCTCTATTGGTTATTGATCGGAGAAGTGTTTCGATCATGTCCGCATAATTCACGAACCGTAGGGAGACACACTTAAGGATTCAACGTTGTTTTGAGTAGTTATGGAATGATGAGTAAGAGACCGAATGTTGTTTGGAGTCTCGGATGGGATCCGGGATATCACGAGGAGATCCGGAATGGTCCGGAGAATAAGATTCATATAAGGAAAGTCCCGTTTCGGAGTTGGAGAATGGTTCCGGTGTTTTCATCGGGAATGTTCTAGAAGGTTTCGGAATGTCCGGCACTCCGGAGGGGAAGGGTACATGAATGTGTTATATCAAGTTGGTATGATTGCATCATGTACTCGGTGTCATCGCTGAACAAAATAGAGGGTTTATTCAAATCCTAGTTTGAAAAGTCAAATGCCAAGTTTGAAAGTCAAACGGCTATTTTTGGGAAGTGGAGAGGGAGGTGGAAACCGACTTGGGGGAGGAGTTCCTCCTCCCACCGCCAGCGCACCACCAAGCCGAGTTGGGGAGGGACTCCCCACCCCTTGGCCGGCCCCCTCCACCTATAAAAGGAGGGGCAGGGATCCCCTCCTAGACACAAGTTCCTACACCTCTAAACCCTAGCCCCAAGCCGCCTACATAGCCGCCGCCGGCCCTAGGGCACTCGCCGCCGCCGCCTAGGTGAAACCCTAGCCACCGGCCTAGCCCCCTCCTCGGAGTGTCTAAACCCTAGATCGTCGAGGGACTCTCTCATACTCCACCATACTCGCTCCGGCTTAAGGCGAAGCCCTGCGAGATCTCCCCTCTACTTCCGGTACCACGCCGTTGTGCTGCCGGAATTGCGAGGAGAGTGCTACAACCTCCGCTGCCTGCTGGAACAAGGGAGAGGAAGGTCTTCGTCGAGTACCGAACGTGTGACCGACTGCGGGAGCGCTGCCGGAACGCAGCGCCGGAAGGATCGTCTACGCGATCTTGAGATCGGGAAGAGTACGACTACATCACCCACGAGAATCCGCTCTCATTAAACACTTTGGAATCTTCGAGGGTGAGTTATTCCATCGACTCGTTGCTACAATCTAGTAGATAGATCTTGGCTTGTTTGTTTGTATGCGATAGAAATTTTTTGTTTTCCATGCTACGAATCCCTACAGTGGTATCAGAGCCGTGTCTATATGTAGATCTGTTGCACGAGTAGAACATAATGGTCATTATGGGCGTTGATGCTTTTATTGTCGATTGATTCTTGTGTACTTTGCATCTTGCGCGATGTTGGGATGAAGCGGCCCGGGCTAACCTTACATGACATCGTTCATGAGACTTGCTCCACGCTTGACATGCAACTTGTATTGCATAAGTGGCTTTGCGGGTGCCTGTTTCTCCTAGCATAGTTAAGATTCAATTTACAACGGGTGATTAACAATGCTAGTATCAATGTTGTGGTTCTTGTTCGTAAGTTAGAACGACACTTATTGATAGCCCCAAACCACGTAAAACATGCAAAGAAAGTAGAGGCGTCTAACTTTGTTTTGCAGGGGTGTGCAGTGATGTGATATGGCCATGATTGTGATTATATTTGATGTATGCAATGTTCCTTATTGTAAGTTGGAAACCGGCAGGAGCCATATGGTTGTCTTTAATTTATGTTAAGACCCGCGTGTCTATTCAAAGTAGTTGTAATAGTTGAAACCGGTGGACGACAACCATGGAGAAGCGTCATTGACCTTGATGCAATGCCGGTAATGATGGAGATCATGTTCGTGCTTGAAGATGAAGATCGGAAGCACAAAGAAGAAAGGCCATATCATATCACATATTATGAATTGCATGTGATGTTAATCCTTTATGGATCTTGTATTGCTTAGTAGTCGACGGTAGCATTATAAGATGATCCCTCATACACATGAATTTCAAGTCATAGAGTGTTCACCCTTAGTCAGCACCGTTGCTAAAGCTTGTTGTTTCGAAGCACCACGTGATGATCGGGTGTGTTAGATTCTGCAAGTGCATACAACGTGAGCAAGCCAGATTTGCTCATGCGGAAACTAAGGTTTGATCTTGACGAGCCTAGCATGTACATACATGGTCTCGGAACACGGACCACCGAAAGGTAAAGCATGAATCATATAGTAGATATGATGAACATGTCGATTGTTCGCCATTGAAACTATATCAGCTCTCGTGATGATCGGTGTTGATGTGGTGGATTTGGTTCGTGTGATTACTAAAACAATGTGAGGGATATTGTTTTGAGTGGGAGTTCACCTAGATTAATTTTATTATTAATTTGAACTCAATTTGTCATAAACTTAGTCTAAACTATTGCAAATATGTTGTAGATCAATGGCAGCCCCTACCATCAATTTTAATGCGTTCCTAGAGAAAGAAAAGTTGAAAAACAATGGAAGCAACTTCGCAGATTGGTTCCGCAATTTGAGGATTGTCCTCACAGCTGGTAATTTGACCTATGTGCTGGATGCACCGCTGGGTGACCCACCTACAGCTGATGCTTCGATGAAGTAAAGAATGTTTACCTCACTCGGAAGACTCAGTACTCCACAGTTCAGTGTGCTATCTTGTATGGTTTAGAATCGGAGCTTCAGAAAAGGTTTGAGAATTCAGACCCATATGATATTGTCGAGGATCTCAAATTGATTTTTGAGACTCATGCGGCAATTGAAAGCTATGAGGCTTCCGAAAAGTTCTTTAACTGCAAGATGGAAGAGGGCAGCTCCGTTAGTGAGCATGTGCTTAAGATGTTTGGGCACGCAAACAAACTTCAAATCTTGGGTATAGTGATTCCTAATGCTTTGGGGATTTACCGCGTCCTCCAATCACTACCACCAAGTTACAAGAACTTTGTGATGAACTACAACATGCAGAACATGAACAAGACGTTGCCAGAACTCTTTGCTATGTTGAAGTCTGCAGAAGTGGAGATCAAGAAAGAGCACCAAGTGTTGTTGGTCAATAAGACCACCAAATTCAAGAAAGGCAAGTCTAAGAAGAAGGGACACTTCAAGAAGGGTGGTAAGAAAGTTACCACGCCAACGAAGAAGACCAAGGCTGGACCTAAGCCTGATACTGAGTGCTTTTACTGCAAGGGAGAAGGTCAGTGGAAGCGGAATTGCCCAAAGTACTTGGCGGATTTGAAGAACGGCAACATCAAGAAGAAAGGTATATCTGATATACATGTTATTGATGTGTATCTCACTAGTACTCGTAGTAGTGCCTGGGTATTTGATACTGGTTCGGTTGCTCATATTTGTAACTCGAAACAGGTGCTACAGAATAAACGGAAGCTAGCGAAGAACGAGGTGACGATGCGCGTGGGAAACGGATCAAAGGTTGATGTGATCGCGGTCGGCACGCTACCCCTTCATCTACCATCGGGATTAGTTTTATACTTAAATAATTATTATTTGGTGCCTGCATTAAGCATGAACATTATATCGGGATCTTGTTTATTGCGAGACGGTTACTTGTTTAAGTCCGAGAATAATGGTTGTTCGATTTATATGAGTAATATGTTTTATGCACATGCACCTTTGATAGATGGTCTATTCTTATTGAATCTCGATAGTGGAAATACACATATTAATAACATTGTGGCTAAACGTTTGAAATCGAGCGATAACTCGACCTATATGTGGCACTGTCGTCTTGGTCACATTGGAGTGAAGCGTATGAAGAAACTCCATTCCGATGGACTTCTTGAATCACTTGATTTCGAATCACTTGAAAGATGCGAAGCATGTCTGATGGGTAAAATGACTAAGACTCCATTCTCTGGTATGATGGAGCGAGCTACGGACTTATTGGAAATCATACATACCGATGTGTGTGGTCCAATGAGTGTAGCATCGCGCGGTGGTTATCGTTATATTCTTACCTTCACGGATGATTAGAGTAGATATGGGTATATCTATTTCATGAAACATAAGTCCGAAACTATCGATAAGTTTAAGGAATTTCAAAGTGAGGTAGAGAATCAACGTAACAAGAAGATTAAATTTCTACGTTCTGATCGTGGAGGTGAATATCTAAGTTACGAGTTTGGCGAGCATTTGAAGAAATGCGGAATACTTTCACAATTGACACCGCCGGGAACACCACAGCGTAATGGTGTGTCCGAACGTCGTAATCGAACTCTCTTAGATATGGTTCGTTCTATGATGTCACTTACATATTTACCGCTATCATTTTGGGGTTATGCATTAGAAACAGCCACATTCACTTTAAATAGGGCACCATCTAAATCCGTTGAAACGACACCGTATGAATTATGGTTTGGGAAGAAACCTAGATTGTCATTCCTTAAAGTTTGGGGTTGCGAAGCCTATGTAAAGAAGTTACAACCGGACAAGCTTGAACCCAAAGCGGAAAAATGCGTCTTCATAGGATACCCGAAGGAAACTATTGGGTATACCTTCTATCATAGATCCGAAGGCAAAATCTTCGTTGCCAAGAATGGATCCTTTCTAGAGAAGGAATTTCTCTCGAAAGAAGTGACTGGAAGGAAAGTAGAATTCGATGAGGTTATCGAACCTTCTCTCGAAATTGTGAGTAGCGCAGCACCGGAAGAAGTTCCTGTGGTGCCTGCACCAGTTAGAGAGGAAGCTAATGATGATGATCATGAAACTTCGGTTGAAGTTGCTACAGAGCCTCGCAGGTCAACGAGAACTCGTACCACTCCAGATTGGTATGATCCCGTTATGAGTGTCATGTTGGTGGACAACACCGATGACCCTAAGACATATGAGGAAGCAATGATGAGCCCAGATTCCAATAAATGGCAAGAAGCCATGAAATCCGAGATTGGATCCATGTACGAAAACCAAGTATGGACTTTGGTGGACTTACCGGATGGCCGGAAGGCTGTCAAGAACAAATGGATTTTCAAGAAGAAAACAGATGCTGATGGTAATGTTACTATCTATAAAGCTCGACTTGTCGCAAAGGGGTTTCGACAAATTCAAGGAGTTGACTACGATGAGACTTTCTCACCAGTAGCAAAGCTAAAGTCTGTGAGGATTATGTTAGCAATCACTTCATATTATGATTATGAGATATGGCAGATGGATGTCAAAACAGCATTCCTCAATGGAGACATTGATGAAGAGTTGTATATGATGCAACCCAAAGGTTTTGTCGATCCTAAAGATGCTAACAAGGTATGCAAACTTCAACGGTCCATTTATGGATTGAAGCAAGCATCCCGAAGTTGGAATCAACGTTTTGATAAGGTGATCAAAAGTTTTGGTTTTGTACAAACTTATGGAGAAGCTTGTATTTACAAGAAAGTGAGTGGGAGCTCTGTAGCATTCTTAATACTATATTTAGATGACATATTGTTGATTGGGAATGATGTAGACCTTCTTAATAGTGTCAAGGAATATTTGAATAATAGTTTTCAATGAAAGATCTTGGCGAAGCAGCTTACATATTAGGCATAAAGATATATAGAGATAGATCAAGACGCCAAATATCATTGTCACAAAGTACATATTTGGATAAAGTTCTAAAGAGGTTTGGAATGGAAGATAGCAAGAAAGGGTTCTTGCCCATGTTGCCCAATACGACCTTGAGTAAAACTCAAAGTCCGACATTGGCAAAAGATAGAGAAAGGATGAGTAAGACTCCCTATGCCTCAGCCATAGGATCTCTAATGTATGCCATGCTACGTACTAGACCCGACATTGCATATGCTGTTAGTTTAACTAGCAGATATCAAAGTGATCCAGGAGTGGATCATTGGACAGCGGTCAAAAACATCCTTAAGTACTTGAGAAGAACTAAGGATATGGTTCTTTCTTATGGAGGTGATGAACAGCTCGTTGTTAATGGTTACACCAATGCTAGTTGGAACACCGATCCGGATGATTCTAAATCATAATCTGGATACGTATTTATTTTGAATGGTGCAACAGTTAGCTGGAGGAGTGCAAAGCAAAGCGTTGTGGCAAGATCTTCAACTGAATCGGAATACATGGCTGCTTCGGAGGCTTCACAAGAAGCGATATGGATGAAAGAGTTCATTATAGAGCTGGGTGTGGTTCCTAGTGCGCTGGACCCAATGTCTATCTACTGTGATAACATGGGCGCCATAGCCAATGCGCAAGAACCAAGGTCACACAAGAAGCTGAAGCACATCAAGCTATGTTTTCACGCTATTCGAGAACATATCCAAGATGGGGATATAAAGATTTGCAAAGTACACACAGATCTGAATGTGGCGGATCCGTTGACTAAACCTCTCCCGAGGGCAAAACATGACCCGCACCAAACTGCCATGGGTGTTCGGTATATTACCATGTAATCTAGATTAGATGACTCTAGTGCAAGTGGGAGACTGTTGGAGATATGACCTAGAGGCAATAATAAATGTAGTTATTATTATATCTTTGTGTTTATGATAAATGTTTACATTCGTGCTATAATAGTATTAACAAGGAAACATTAATACTTGTGTGATTTGTAAACTTAATTTGAAGTCCCTAGTAAAGCCTCTATACATCACTAGCTTGTTGGTTAATGAATGATTGTGGTTTCCCTGTCATGAACATTGAGATGTTATTAACAACAAGATCATATCGTTAGGAGAATGATATGGTGGACATACTCCTATAGATAAGCGTAGCATAAAGATCAAGTCATTTTAATAGTTCAATTGCTATATGCTTTCTGATACATAGTAATCTAATTCCTTCGACCATGAGATCATGCATATCACCTTTACCGGATGGATGCTTTGATGACATCAAACACCACACCATAACTGGGTGGCTATAAAGGTGGCATTGAGTGTTCGGAAAGTATTGGTTGAAACATATGGATCAAGAGTGGGATTTGTCCATCCACATGACGAATAGATATACTCTAGGCCCTCTAGGTGAAATGTCATCCAATTAGCTTGCAAGCATGTGACTGGCTCACAAGGGATCACATATCACGGGAACGAGAAAAGAGTACTTATGGGTAACGAGGTTGAACTAGGTATGCAGAGATACCGACGATCATAACCTCGGATAAGTAAATTATCGTGAGACAAAGGGAAATTGATATCGTATGTAAGTGGTTCATTCGATCGCAAAGTAATCGTAGAAATATGTGGGAGCCATATGAATTTCCAGATTCCTCTATTGCTTATTGATCGGAGAAGTGTCTCGATCATGTCCGCATAATTCACGAACCGTAGGGAGACACACTTAAGGATTCGACGTTGTTTTGAGTAGTTATGGAATGATGAGTAAGAGACCGAATGTTGTTCGGAGTCTCAGATGGGATCCGGGATATCACGAGGAGATCCGGAATGGTCCGGAGAATAAGATTCATATAAGGAAAGTCCCGTTTCGGAGTTGGAGAATGGTTCCGGTGTTTTCATCGGGAATGTTCTAGAAGGTTCCGGAATGTCCGGCACTCCGGAGGGGAAGGGTACATGAATGTGTTATATCAAGTTGGTATGATTGCATCATGTACTCGGTGTCATCGCTGAACAAAATAGAGGGTTTATTCAAATCCTAGTTTGAAAAGTCAAACGGCTATTTTTGGGAAGTGGAGAGGGAGGTGGAAACCGACTTGGGGGAGGAGTTCCTCCTCCCACCGCCGGCGCACCACCAAGACGAGTTGGGGAGGGACTTCCCTCCCCTTGGCCGACCCCCTCCACCTATAAAAGGACGGGCAGGGCTCCCCTCCTAGACACAAGTTCCTACACCTCTAAACCCTAGCCCAAGTCGCCGCCTCCATAACCGCCGCCAGCCCTAGGGCACTCGCCGCCGCCGCCTAGGTGAAACCCTAGCCACCGGCCTAGCCCCCTCCTCGGAGTGTCTAAACCCTAGATCGTCGAGGGACTCTCTCATACTCCACCATACTCGCTCCGGCTTAAGGCGAAGCCCTGCGAGATATCCCATCTACTTCTGGTACCACGCCGTTGTGCTGCCGGAATCGCGAGGAGAGTGCTACAACCTCCGCTACCTGCTGGAACAAGAGAGAGGAAGGTCTTCGTCGAGTACCGAACATGTAACCGACTGCGGGAGCGCTGCCGGAACGCAGCGCCAGAAGGATCGTCTACGCGATCTTGAGATCGGGAAGAGTACGACTACATCACCCACGAGAATCCGCTCTCGTTAAACACTTTGGAATCTTCGAGGGTGAGTTATTCCAACGACTCGTTGCTACAATCTAGTAGATAGATCTTGGCTTGTTTGTTTGTATGCGATAGAAATTTTTTGTTTTCCATGCTACGAATCCCTACACTAAGAGCAGGCGAATCATTGATGGTTACGAAAAGCAATGCTCGTAGGTCAAATGACTCCCCTTTGTGCTCATCCCACATACGTACACCTGGTTTGGCCCACAGCTGTAAAATTTCTTCAACTAATGGCCTTAGGTACACATCGATGTCATTGCCAGGTTGCCTCGGGCCTTGGATGAGCACTGGCATCATAATTAACTTCCTCTTCATACACAACCAAGGAGGAAGGTTATAGATACATAGAGTCACAGGCCAGGTGCTGTGACTACAGCTCTGCTCACCAAAAGGATTCATGCCATCTGTACTTAGACAAAACCTTAAGTTCCTGCGTCACATGCGAAGTCCGGGTACTCTCGCTCGACTTTTCTCCACTGTGACCCATCAGCGGGGTGTCTCAACATCGCGTCTTTCTTACGGTCTTCCATGTGCCATCGCAACAACTTGGCATGCTCTTTATTTCTAAAAAGACGTTTTAACTGTGGTATTATAGGAGCATACCACATAACCTTGGCAGGAACCTTCTACCTAGGGGCCTCGCCCTCAACATCGCCAGGATCATCTCGTCTGATCTTATACCGCAGTGCAGTGCATTACCGGGCATGCATCCAAATTCTCGTACTTCTCACCGCGGTAGAGGATGCAGTCATTAATGCAGGCATGTATCTTCTGCACGTCTAATCCTAGAGGGCAGACAACCTTCTTTGATTGGTATGTACTGTCGGGCAACTCATTATTTCCTGGAAGAATATTCTTCATTTTTACCAACAACTTTCAAAATGCGTTGTCAGTCACACCGTTCTCTGCCTTCCATTGCAGCAAATCCAGTGTGGTACCTAGCTTTTTGTGGCCATCTTCGCAAGTTGGATACAACAATGTTTTGTGATCCTTTAACATCTGCTCCAGCTTCTCCTTCTCCTTTTCAGTTTCACATTCTTCCTTTGCATCAGTAATGGCCCGACCAAGATCGTCATCAGCGGGACCATCTGCTGTCTCTTGATCTTCATTATCTACCCCCGTTGCAGTATCATCATATTCAGGATACATATTATGATAGTTGTCATCATCCTCTTCTTCTTCGTTGTCTTCCATCACAACCCCTTTTTCTCCGTGCTTGGTCCAACAATTATAGCTGGGCATGAAACCGGATCGAAGCAGGTGGGCATGAATGGTTCTGGTATTTGAGTAGTCTTTCTTGTTCTAACAGTGAACACACGGACAGCACATAAAACCATTGTGACCACGGTTTGCATTAGCCACAACAATGAAATTTTGGAGGCCCGTAATGTACTCGAAAGTGCGGCGGTCGCCGTACATCCATTGCTGGTTCATCTGCATTAATATATAGTATATATCAAAAATTAATAGGGAGATGATCATTTATATATATAGTACATCAATGACACATGAAAGGATAGTTGCCGACCTCGACCGAGAAGGAAAGAGCCACGAGAAAACTTATTTTGAGCTCTCAGGCATTTCACCGAACACCTCTTGTGCATACGAAAAAAACACACACTAGCACACTTCACACCCTCTTGCTAGGCTCCAAAATGAGATAGTGAAAAAATGGAAGAGTGGGGTGTGGGCTGCGGTGTCTTATATAGTCCCCCTTTAACACCGGTTCAAGCCACGAACCGGTGTTAAAGGGGGGGCTGCGCGGGCCACTGGCGCAGGGGCCTTTAACACCGGTTCGTGGCACGAACCGGTGTTAAAGGGGGGCTCCTTTTTGCTGCCCGAGCCACGCTGGTACGGGCCCCCCTTTAACACCGGTTCGTAGAAGAACCGGCGTTAAAGCCCATTTCCAGGCTCAACCAAAGGCCTCGTTTCCACTAGTGTACGGGCCGGGACTAAGGTTGTGCACGTGGCAGCATAGCAGTGCGAGGGGGGTGGTCTTTAGTCCCGGTCCGTATTACGGGCCGGGACTAGTTCCTTTCTGCTGCGACAGCATTTTACCAATTCGGCTGCCGCGGCAGCCGATGGGGATCTCTACCACGGCAGAGTTTTGGGGCCATTTTCTGCCGCGGCAGCCGATGGGGGTTTCCGCCGCGGCAGAGTTTTGCAGCCGTTTTCTACCGTGGCAGCCAATGCGGGGTTCTACCGCATCAGGAGGATAGATAGAGGAGGGTTGCGTTTGGCGTAAAGTGACATGCAACAAAGAAACCCATTACACACAACATCGTCATAATTATATAGATATAATTCTAAATTACATATAATTCTACATTACATAAATATATACATAAATGGAGATCACAACCCGTATATTCGGTTACAAGTTCATTAAATCATGGGTAGCTGGAGGTATTGGTATTTTCCTTCTGGGTTTATGACATGGTCAACAAGAAATCCCGCCAATTCCTCTTGAATTGCTACCAGAAGCTTCCTTGGATCGAGATTCTCCCACAATCTTTCCAACTATATATAAAACAAGAAGGTCAATATGAATATCAATAGTCATAACAAATATTATGAATGACACTCAACAAAAATTGTGAATATATTGCTCACGTACTTCTAAAAATGTCTCTCCGTCCAGCAGATGCGTCATAATATTGAAGAAGGATGGTGGAAACACCAGCTCAAAACTAACGAGACACTAGAACACATCATTTTGTAACCTCGGTAGAATTTCTGGATCTACTACCTTCTGAGAAATAGCATTGAGAAATGCACATAACTTCACAATGGGCAGTCGAACATTTTTGGGTAGAATCTCCCTCATTGCAACCGGAAGCAATTGTGTCATAAGAACGTGGCAGTCATAAGACTTTAGGTTCTGGAATTTTTTCTCTGCCATATTTACTATTCCCTTTATATTCGAAGAGAAGCGAGAGGGGACCTTCATACTTCTTAGGACTTCAAAAAAAATTCCTTCTCTTCTTTGGTAAGAGCATAGCTGGCAGCACTTAGACGTCCATTATCTGTCTTTATTGGATGCACGCCGTCTCGGTCTTTCGTACCTTGACGGTCCTGTCGTGCTTCTGGCGTATCTTTTTTCTTTTCATACACACCCATAAAGCATAGCAGGTTCACGCAAAGATTCTTCGTCACATGCATCACGTCGATTGCAGAGCGGACCTCTAGAACTTTCCAATAGGGTAGCTCCTAAAATATAGATTTCTTCTTCCACATGGGCACATGTCCGTCAGCGTCACTTGGAACAGATTGACCGCTAGGGCCCTTTCCAAAGATTACTTCTAGATCCTTGACCATACCAAATATATCATCACCAGTACTGCGGCTTCTTCCGGTGATCTGCCTCACCATTGAAATGCTTGCCTTTCTTTCTTGCGGGATGTCTGGCCGAAAGAAATCGACGATTCCCAGGTACACATTCTTCTTACCCTTATCCAAATATATACTTTCAGTATCATCTAAAAAATGCGTGCATGCATTGTATCCCTTGTTTGACTGTCCTGAAAAGTTACTAAGAGTAGGCCAATCATTGATGGTTACGAACAACAACGCCCGTAGGTCAAATGGTTCCTGTTTGTGCTCATCCCACATACGAACACCTTCGTCGCGCCACAACTGTAGTAGTTCTTCAACTAATGGCCTTAGATAGACATCAATGTCATTGTCGGGTTGCTTCAGGCCTTGGATGAACACTGTCATCATAATGAACTTCCGCTTCATGCACAACCAAGGAGGCAGGTTATATATACATAGAGTTACAGGCCAGGTGCTATGACTGCAACTCTGCTCTCCAAAAGGATTCATGCCTTATGTACTTAGACCAAACCTTAAGTTCCTTGCGTCATCTGCAAAGCTCGGATAATCTCTATCGATTTTTCTCCATTGCGACCCATCAGCGGGGTGTCTCAACATCGAGTCTTTCCTGCGCTCTTCTTTGTGCCATCGCAACAACTTGGCATGCTCTTTGTTTCTAAACAAACGTTTCAATCGTGGTATTATAGGAGCATATCACATAACCTTTGCATAAACCCTCTTCCTAGGGCGCTGCTCGCCCTCAACATCACCAGGGTCATCTTGTCTGATCTTATAATGCAATGCGCCGCATACCGGGCATGCATCCAAATTTTCGTACTCCTCAGCGCGATATAATATGCAGTCATTAATGCATGCATGTATCTTCTGCACCTTTAGTCCTAGAGGGCAGACGACCTTCTTTGCCTCGTATGTACTGACAGGCAATTCATTATCCTTTGGAAGCTTCATCTTCCAAATTTTTAGTAGCTTCTCAAATCCCTTATCGGATAAACCATTATCTGCTTTCCATTGCAGTAATTCCAGTGTGGTACCGAGCTTTGTGTTGCCATCTTCGCAATTTGGGTATAACAATTTTTTGTGATCCTCTAACATGCGCTCCAACTTCTTCTTCTCGTTTTCATTTTCGCATTCGCTCCGTGCATCAAGAATGGCCTGACGAAGATCATCAGCAGTCTCATCTAATGCCCGTTCTTCACCTTCTTCTTTTTCATTGTCTTCTAGTGTAGTGCCACCGTATTCAGAAAACATTGGATAATTATCACCGTTCTCTTCTTCTTCGCTGTCTTCTATCATAACCCTGCTTTCTCCATGTTTTGTCCAACAAATATAGTCGGACATGAAACCTGATTGAATCAGGTGGATGTGAATGGTTTTGGATGAAGAGTACTCCTTCTCATTCCGACAGACATGGCACGGACAACACATAAAACCATTCCTCTTGTTTGCCTCAGCCATCTCGAGAAAAGAACGCATTCCTTTAATGAACGCGTCAGACATTCCGGAAGAGTCATACATTCATTCTCGGCTTATCTGCAGTATAATTAAAATTTTCTATCATATAAAAAGTTTGGATCATTTTTACTACAATTACTTTTACAGGAACTAATTTTTGAATTAATATTTTCTATCATATTAAAATTTTACATGCACTAATTTTTGAATTGGACAAAACTGTTAACATAAAAATATTAACTATTTAATTATTGCTCTAGCAGTAAAAACCTTATTCAATTCTGAGATCCGAAACTCTTCAAATGCACATCTCAACTTTCAGTAGCTTTTTATATAATCAAACTATGCTTAAAACTACACATCTAAAATTCCCTCTACACTTCTAAGCATGAAATTCCTCATTCTAGTTCTAGAGCATTGAGCTAAACTATAACAATAAGAGGTGAATGATTGAAGTTGCTAACTATTTTAGAAGCTTGGATTGATAGATGATGCCACCAAATCTTGGATTGAAAGTTGCCACCAAATTGGACAAAAAGTGAAAATGAACTTGAGCTGTTACTTGGAGGAAATGGCCATGCTTTTGAGGTGGGTCGAACAGGCATATATAGTGGTAGTAAGTTGTCCCGGATAGTAAAATAAACCCAGACTAGAGGTTGACCTTTAGTCCTGACTTGTAACAACAACCCAGACTAAATATAGTCATGGGTCCCACAAGAGCTCTAGTCCCTGCATGTGTTACCAGCCGGGACTAGAGGTTGTCCATGGACCAGAACTAGTTATGGAGCCATGTAGCCGTTGCAGAATTCACAGACCGGAACTAGTGTCATTAGTTCCGGTCTGAAAAAAAGAAAGGTTGTTTTTCTACTAATGTCTGTACGAATATGTTTTTACAAAAGGAAAAAATCAAACATTTACACTTCAACCTGACGAGCTAGTGCGTGAAAGATCTAAAAAGGAGACAGAAGAAAAGACAACGATCGTGTGCATATGTTTTCCAACTACATCTTCCTTCAAATCTTATCGATCTTGGACGCCACGACGAGAGGATCGGATTCTGCTGTGCGATCTTCTCCCGGTCAGCCTTCTTGTAGTCGAACTTGCACGCGTGCCCCTCCACGTAGCGGTGCAGCGAGCAGAACGTGCCACCACAGCGGCAGCCGAACCCCAGCAACCCGACCTTCTTCTTGCATGTCATGCACCTGGTTGGCGCTGCCTTCTTCGCCGGCGCCTCAGCGGCAGCGGCGGCGCTGGCAGAACCATGCACGCTAGCCGGCGTCTTGAACGTAAGGGTGACCTCGTCGGCCTTGATCTTCCCCTCGACGACGGGCGCTGCTGCCACTTCGGTGGCCTTGACGTGGTCGAGGTAGCACTTGGAGCATATGTTCATGGTTGCTGCGCTCCCGTAGAACCCGCAGCCGGCTCCCGTAGAACCCGCAGCCGGCCACGCACCGCGACGCCGCGCCGGCGCCCGCAGCCTGAGTCGACGACTCCTGGCCGTGCGCCATCGGTCGCCGCTGATCTGATTGAACAGGATCCGATCGAGGATCGATCGCTACGCGCTCGTGTATTACGGGATCTCGCGGCTTGATTGTCTTCGTGCGTGGATTCTTTCTTAGCGAGGCATCCCTCTGGCCTTTTATTAGGGCCCGCCAGTACTCGGGTCCGTCTCAAGGCCCGGGTCGTGATACCTGAATCCGTGTCGTGTTTAGACTTTGGACTCGACTCCGTGTCATCCGCAAGTTCGGACTCGGTGAGACGGCGACAGGCTTCTATGTCGGGTCGGTTCACACAACCTTCACCATACTTTTTGGAATTTTCTATTTTCCGAACACATCAACAATTTGGCCGGCTTCTTTTAGCTTATGATTTTAGAAAAGCTAGTTTTTAAAAGATTTTGGAGAAAAGCTATGGTGGGGAGAAGCTCACGAAATCTGGTCCGTCGTCCATTCATTTGGCTTCTAGGTATTTGACTTATTTGATGCGTTGAGTTGTAAAATATTTATAACGCCCTCAATTTCACATGTATGCTAGTTTTTAGTAATTAACTTGCCCCTGGCTTACTAAGAACACTATCATAGAACATTAAAAAATTATACTAACAAAATATTAGGAAAATTGACACAAAATCTGACCCTAAACACTACCAGCAATCTGACCATCACTAGTGGAAACGAGGGCTTTTGTTGATCCCGAAAATGGGCTTTAACACCGGTTCTTCTACGAACCGGTGTTAAAGGGGGGACCGTACCAGCGTGGCCTCTGCGGCATTAAAGGAGCCCCCCCTTTAACACCGGTTCGTGGCTTGAACCGGTGTTAAAGGGGGGCTGGGTGGTGCGCGCGGGAAACGAAATAAATGCCCCACCCTTTAACACCGGTTCCTGTCTGGAACCGGTGTTAAAGGTGGGGCATTTATTTCATGCATTATAGGGGCATTTTTAATTCAAAAAATATGATATGAATTTAGAAAATTCATATCTTTTTCATTTCAACTCAGAAAAATATGAATAATATATCATAATTTTCATAAAAATAATTTCTATCCATTCATGTAAATCATTTTATATTTACTTTACATGAAAATTTTCAAAATAATTAAAGCACTTACATATAAATTTTGATTATTCAATTCAAACAAAAATAAATTGTTAAATCCTAAAACTTTGAACATAAGAAATATTAAGCATCTAAAAAATGATTTTTATTAGATCAAATCATATTTTAATGCCGCATATTTGTATTAACATTGGTCATAACATTGGTCATTTGACCCGCGAAAGCCCCCTCCCCCTTTAACACCGGTGTTAAAGGGGGGGGCTATATAAGACACCACCCCAGCCCACACACACCCCACTCTTCCATTCTTTCACATTTTGGAGCCTAGCAAGAGGGTGTGAAGAGTGCTAGTTTGTGTTTTTTTCATATGCACTAGAGGTGTTCGGTGAAATGCCCGAGAGCTCAAAATAAGCTTTCTTGTTGCTCTTTCCGTCTCGGTCGAGGTCGGCAACTATAGTTTCATGTGTCATTGATGTACTATATATATAAATGGTCATCTCCCTATTATTTTTTGCTTGACCGCAGTGGTGTCCCTGCTCTCGAAAACCATCTTGCAGCTTGTAACTTCTCTAACTAGATCAATACGCCTCGGAGCTAACTAATTTCACATATTAGGGAGTGCCTCTATGACCAGTTTCTAGGAGATGCCGGAGGACTGGGCTCCGTCGGCATCTCACTGAAACTGGCCGCAGTGGTGTCCCTGCTCTCGAAAACCATCTTGCAGCTTGTAACTTCTCGAACTAGATCAATACGCCTCGGAGCTAACTAATTTCACATATTAGGGAGTGCCTCTATGACCAGTTTCTAGGAGATGCCGGAGGACTGGGCTCCGTCGGCATCTCCCTGAAACTGGCCGTAGTGGTGTCCCTGCTCTCGAAAACCATCTTGCAGCTTGTAACTTCTCTAACTAGATCAATACGCCTCGGAGCTAACTAATTTCACATATTAGGGAGTGCCTCTATGACCAGTTTCTAGGAGATGCCGGAGGACTGGGCTCCGTCGGCATCTCCCTGAAACTGGCCGCAGTGGTGTCCCTGCTCTCGAAAACCATCTTGGAGATGCCTCAAACTGGCTGGAGGACTGGACTCACAAGGATGCCTATTTATAGTACAAGCAGCTCGGCATAATGTCGACACTCACGACATAATGTCGACACTCACCCCTATTATTAGTATTGACTCATCTTTAGTCCCGGTTGGTGTCACCAACCGGGACTAAAGGTTCATCTTTAGTCCCGGTTGGTGACACCATCCGGGACAAGGTACAAGCCGCACAACATAATGTCGACACTCACCTCACTCTGACGCAATCCCTTCAGTCGCGGTTGGTTTCTCCAACCGGCACTAAAGATGAACCCTTACATGTACTATCTCCCAAACCTTTTCGTCCATCCCGGGTAAAAAGGACAAATGCCTGCCGAATCGGCAGGAAGTGGATCTGGTTTGTACTACAGGTACATGATCTATCGCCCGTGATTTTTTGAAAAAATCATTTTTAGACTCGCAATATGTGGTTTCTTCAGAGGTCCAATGCAAGTTCTAACGATGCTCGTCCCCTATCTTCATGCACACCGGTTCGACCATAGTTAGAAATTCAGATAATTCAAAACGGGCATAATAAATTCAAAAAAAATCCGAACAATGAAAATCCTTCGCGTGGTGTCATATTTTGTTACATAGTTGAAAGGAAAAATACCAGACTTGGTATATTGATCATGTTTCGAAAAAGCCTTCACAAAATGACCTATCATGTTCGAGGTTTCATGGCTTTCGGTCCAAATGACCGATGTTATGTGCTGGATCACGGCATAGTTTGTGATGTTGTGCCCATATTATGCATGTGTGTGGACATTGGTATGGAGAACAATGTTGCAGGAGGAAGTTTTCCTTTTTGTCGCACGGAAAAGACCTTTTCCATTTTCTGAGCGCAAAAAACGGGTCTTTTTGTGAAGTAACCAGCAAAATGCCGTTTCAGAATGCTACCGTCCCATTTTCCTAAAATACTAGACCACCTTACATGTACTATCTCCCAACCGGTACATCTCAAACATTTTCGTCCATCCCGGGTAAAAAGGACAAATGTCTGCCGAATCGGCAGGAAGTGGGTCCGGTTTGTACTACAGGTACATGATCTATCGCCCGTGATTTTTTGAAAAAATCATTTTTAGACTCGCAATATGTGGTTTCTTCAGAGGTCCAATGCAAGTTCTAACGATGCTCATCCCCTATCTTCATGCACACCGGTTCGACCATAGTTAGAAATTCAGATAATTCAAAACGGGCATAATAAATTCAAAAAAAATCCGAACAATGAAAATCCTTCGCGTGGTGTCATATTTTGTTACATAGTTGAAAGGAAAAATACCAGACTTGGTATATTGATCATGTTTCGAAAAAACCTTCACAAAATGACCTATCATGTTCGAGGTTTCATGGCTTTCGGTCCAAATGACCGATGTTATGTGCTGGATCACGGCATAGTTTGTGATGTTGTGCCCATATTATGCATGTGTGTGGACATTGGTATGGAGAACAATGTTGCAGGAGGAAGTTTTCCTTTTTGTCGCACGGAAAAGACCTTTTCCATTTTCTGAGCGCAAAAAACGGGTCTTTTTGTGAAGTAACCAGCAAAATGCCGTTTCAGAATGCTACCGTCCCATTTTCCTAAAAAACTAGACCACCTTACATGTACTATCTCCCAACCGGTACATCTCAAACCTTTTCGTCCATCCCGGGTAAAAAGGACAAATGTCTGCCGAATCGGTAGGAAGTGGGTCCGGTTTGTACTACAGGTACATGATCTATCGCCCGTGATTTTTTGAAAAAATCATTTTTAGACTCGCAATATGTGGTTTCTTCAGAGGTCCAATGCAAGTTCTAACGATGCTCATCCCCTATCTTCATGCACACCGGTTCGACCATAGTTAGAAATTCAGATAATTCAAAACGGGCATAATAAATTCAAAAAAAATCCGAACAATGAAAATCCTTCGCGTGGTGTCATATTTTGTTACATAGTTGAAAGGAAAAATACCAGACTTGGTATATTGATCATGTTTCGAAAAAACCTTCACAAAATGACCTATCATGTTCGAGGTTTCATGGCTTTCGGTCCAAATGACCGATGTTATGTGCTGGATCACGGCATAGTTTGTGATGTTGTGCCCATATTATGCATGTGTGTGGACATTGGTATGGAGAACAATGTTGCAGGAGGAAGTTTTCCTTTTTGTCGCACGGAAAAGACCTTTTCCATTTTCTGAGCGCAAAAAACGGGTCTTTTTGTGAAGTAACCAGCAAAATGCCGTTTCAGAATGCTACCGTCCCATTTTCCTAAAATACTAGACCACCTTACATGTACTATCTCCCAACCGGTACATCTCAAACATTTTCGTCCATCCCGGGTAAAAAGGACAAATGTCTGCCGAATCGGCAGGAAGTGGGTCCGGTTTGTACTACAGGTACATGATCTATCGCCCGTGATTTTTTGAAAAAATCATTTTTAGACTCGCAATATGTGGTTTCTTCAGAGGTCCAATGCAAGTTCTAACGATGCTCATCCCCTATCTTCATGCACACCGGTTCGACCATAGTTAGAAATTCAGATAATTCAAAACGGGCATAATAAATTCAAAAAAAATCCGAACAATGAAAATCCTTCGCGTGGTGTCATATTTTGTTACATAGTTGAAAGGAAAAATACCAGACTTGGTATATTGATCATGTTTCGAAAAAACCTTCACAAAATGACCTATCATGTTCGAGGTTTCATGGCTTTCGGTCCAAATGACCGATGTTATGTGCTGGATCACGGCATAGTTTGTGATGTTGTGCCCATATTATGCATGTGTGTGGACATTGGTATGGAGAACAATGTTGCAGGAGGAAGTTTTCCTTTTTGTCGCACGGAAAAGACCTTTTCCATTTTCTGAGCGCAAAAAACGGGTCTTTTTGTGAAGTAACCAGCAAAATGCCGTTTCAGAATGCTACCGTCCCATTTTCCTAAAATACTAGACCACCTTACATGTACTATCTCCCAACCGGTACATCTCAAACCTTTTCGTCCATCCCGGGTAAAAAGGACAAATGTCTGCCGAATCGGTAGGAAGTGGGTCCGGTTTGTACTACAGGTACATGATCTATCGCCCGTGATTTTTTGAAAAAATCATTTTTAGACTCGCAATATGTGGTTTCTTCAGAGGTCCAATGCAAGTTCTAACGATGCTCATCCCCTATCTTCATGCACACCGGTTCGACCATAGTTAGAAATTCAGATAATTCAAAACGGGCATAATAAATTCAAAAAAAATCCGAACAATGAAAATCCTTCGCGTGGTGTCATATTTTGTTACATAGTTGAAAGGAAAAATACCAGACTTGGTATATTGATCATGTTTCGAAAAAACCTTCACAAAATGACCTATCATGTTCGAGGTTTCATGGCTTTCGGTCCAAATGACCGATGTTATGTGCTGGATCACGGCATAGTTTGTGATGTTGTGCCCATATTATGCATGTGTGTGGACATTGGTATGGAGAACAATGTTGCAGGAGGAAGTTTTCCTTTTTGTCGCACGGAAAAGACCTTTTCCATTTTCTGAGCGCAAAAAACGGGTCTTTTTGTGAAGTAACCAGCAAAATGCCGTTTCAGAATGCTACCGTCCCATTTTCCTAAAATACTAGACCACCTTACATGTACTATCTCCCAACCGGTACATCTCAAACCTTTTCGTCCATCCCGGGTAAAAAGAACAAATGTCTGCCGAATCGGTAGGAAGTGGGTCCGGTTTGTACTACAGGTACATGATCTATCGCCCGTGATTTTTTGAAAAAATCATTTTTAGACTCGCAATATGTGGTTTCTTCAGAGGTCCAATGCAAGTTCTAACGATGCTCATCCCCTATCTTCATGCACACCGGTTCGACCATAGTTAGAAATTCAGATAATTCAAAACGGGCATAATAAATTCAAAAAAAATCCGAACAATGAAAATCCTTCGCGTGGTGTCATATTTTGTTACATAGTTGAAAGGAAAAATACCAGACTTGGTATATTGATCATGTTTCGAAAAAACCTTCACAAAATGACCTATCATGTTCGAGGTTTCATGGCTTTCGGTCCAAATGACCGATGTTATGTGCTGGATCACGGCATAGTTTGTGATGTTGTGCCCATATTATGCATGTGTGTGGACATTGGTATGGAGAACAATGTTGCAGGAGGAAGTTTTCCTTTTTGTCGCACGGAAAAGACCTTTTCCATTTTCTGAGCGCAAAAAACGGGTCTTTTTGTGAAGTAACCAGCAAAATGCCGTTTCAGAATGCTACCGTCCCATTTTCCTAAAATACTAGACCACCTTACATGTACTATCTCCCAACCGGTACATCTCAAACCTTTTCGTCCATCCCGGGTAAAAAGGACAAATGTCTGCCGAATCGGCAGGAAGTGGGTCCGGTTTTGTCCCGGTTGGTGTCTCCAACCGGGACTAAAGGTTCATCCCGCCATTTTTTCCCGCCATTTTTCTTCCCGACATTTTTCTTCCCGCCAGTTCTTCCCGCCATTTTTCTTCCCGCCATTTTTCTTCCCGCCAGTTCTTCCCTCCAGTTCTTCCCGCTAGTTCACTATATATATATATATGTAGGGGGTTGGTCTCCATTGTCATTGCACATCTCTAGACTCATATCTGCAACCTCATCACTCTTTCCCATGGCTTCCACCGTAGCACTAACCCCCAGGGAGGCGGAGGCGCTTTGCGCCTCGAACTACCCCTGCCCGCCGGGCTACTGTGTCCCCGTCGGCTGGATGCTGAGTGTCGGAGGTGTGCCGGTTCCTCCTGTCCCTCTAGGTGTGGCGCGCCGGATGGCCATCACGAACCACTACTACTTCGAGCTCACGCCAGAGCAGCGGAGGAATCCCAGATGGCATCCCGACTATTTCTCTACTTGGGAAGCCTTCTTCGTGGATCGGCATGAGAGGGCGCTCGCCAGGCACGAGGAGGACGGCCCACCTCCTCCTAACTTCAACGAGGCCGGCCGTCGGCTATGGTGGCGCGGTCGGACTCTCCAGAGCGTCATGGCCTATGACACTGCCGCCGACTCTAACCCCCGTCTGCGCTACCCTCAAGTCCAGCCCACGCGCTACCCTCAAGTCCAGCCCACGCGTACTCTCCAGAGGTTCAATTACGGTGACCCCGACGACGACAGCGATGACGGCGGCGGCGAGTACGACGACTACAGTGGCGAGTATTACAGGTGTAGGCAGGAGCATGACTAAATCACTCCAACATTCCGAAACAAGTTCGGCCGATTGTTACTTAATCTGGCCATGTATCTTAATTTTCAGTTCTTTTATGTATCTTAATTTTCAGTTCCAGTTCGGCCGATTGTTACTTAATCTGGCCATGTATCTTAATTTTCAGTTATTTTATATATCTTAAAAAAGCCCCTTTAATGCATGAAATAAGTGTTTATTTATTTTAAAAAATTTCATGTAAAGTAAATATAAAAATCATTTACATGAATGGATAGATATTATTTTTCTGAAAATTATGATATATTATTCATATTTTTCTGAGTTGAAATGAAAAAGATATGAATTTTCTAAATTTCATATCATATTTTTTGAATTAAAAAAGCCCCTTTAATGCATGAAATAAGTGTTTATTTATTTTAAAAAATTTCATGTAAAGTAAATATAAAATGATTTACATGAATGGATAGATATTATTTTTCTGAAAATTATGATATATTATTCATATTTTTCTGAGTTGAAATGAAAAAGATATGAATTTTCTAAATTTCATATCATATTTTTTGAATTAAAAAAGCCCCTTTAATGCATGAAATAAGTGTTTATTTATTTTAAAAAAATTCATGTAAAGTAAATATAAAATGATTTACATGAATGGATAGATATTATTTTTCTGAAAATTATGATATATTATTCATATTTTTCTGAGTTGAAATGAAAAAGATATGAATTTTCTAAATTTCATATCATATTTTTTGAATTAAAAAAGCCCCTTTAATGCATGAAATAAATGCCCCCCCCCTTTAACACCGGTTCGTGGCTGGAACCGGTGTTAAAGGGGGGGGGGTTTCCCGCGCGCATTTAATGCCCCCCCCTTTAACACCGGTTCGTGGCTGGAACCGGTGTTAAAGGGGGGGGGTTTCCCGCGCGCATTTAATGCCCCCCCTTTAACACCGGTTTGTGGCTGGAACCGGTGTTAAAGGGGGGGGGGGGGTTTCCCGCGCGCATTTAATACCCCCCCTTTAACACCGGTTCCAGCCACGAACCAGTGTTAAAGGGGGGGGTGGTTATAACTCGCACGCACCTTCCCTCTTCCTTCTCCCCCCAGCCAGATCGAAAAGCGCGCAGAGCGCCGTCGCCGTCCAGTCCTCGCCGTCGCCGTCCAGTCCTCGCCGTCGCCGTCCTGCGTCCAGCTCGACCCCGCGGCCGCCTTCCTCCACCGCCCGGCCGCCTCTCTGCATCGCCGGCCTCGCCTCTCCAGCTCGACCTCGCCTCTCTGCATCGCCGGCATCGCCGGCCTCGCCTCTCCAGCGCCGTCGCCCCCCTCGTCGCGCGGGAGCCCTCGCCGTCGCCCTCGCCTTCCTCCCCCGCCCGGCCGCCTCTCTGCATCGCCGGCCTCGCCTCTCCAGCTCGTCGTCGCCCTCGCCTCTCCAGCGCCCACACCACCCTCGTCGCCCTCGCCTCTCCAGCGCCTCTCCAGCGTCGTCGCCCCCCTCGTCGTCGCCCTCGCCTCTCCAGTGCCGTCGCCCCCCTCGTCGCGCGGGAGCCCTCGCCGTCGCCCTCGCCCACACCACCCTCGTCGTCGCCCTCGCCGTCGCCATCCCGCGGGATATAAGTAAGGGCATGTTTGATTCAAAGGATTTGTAGGAAATTTGTAGGAAATTTGCACCGTCGAGTATCACCCTAGGAAATTTCCTCTCACCAAAGTGGTGTGTGAGTAGAGGATCTAGCCATCAGGAAACCCGTAGAGGCTCACCGTCGAGTTTCACCAGGGCCGGCTCTATATTTTTCAAGGCCCTTGGGCGAAGTAAAAAAAAGCCCCTAATGACAATATATTGTACATATAACTAGATATATAGACGATATATGTGTCAATTTTATTTGCCCCCTCAGAGGACCACTAAAAAAATCAGCCTCCATGATTGATCCATGTGAACACCACTAAAAATAAAAAATATATCCGCCCCCTCAGAGGCCACGGCGTCCGACGCGTTCCAGGCTATGTATATTGTATTGTATGTGTATTGTATATGCAGTAGAACAAGTGGCATATGTGTATGTATATTTGTATGTGTATGTATATATGTATATTGTATTGTATGTGTATTGTATATGCATGTGTATATTTTGTGCCATGCCGACGACCACCGCCACCATTATGCCGTCGACCCTGACCTCCTCTGTCCTCGCTGAGCCTACACACGCGTCGAGGGTGTGTCGCCCATTTTAGGTAGACCATCACGTCGTGCTGGTTCGAACGCACACCCCCACGCACCCCGGCCCCGCTCTCGCCCTAGCGTCGCCACCTCTCGTTGTCAATATAGCATTATAATAACCATGCTATGTTAATCAACTTTGATGACAAGTTAATTAGAAGAAGTAAATGTACCCTCTCATATGAATCCGGGGTTTCTCCGAATTAGGGTTTGAAATGACCAAGCATGTATTAGGGTTACATTTCAATACTTTTAACCTGTCATATCATCGTCCTTGCTTGAGCATTTCAATAGATGTATTACTGATATTTGTGTGATAATATTATTAGTTTAGAAACTATGGATCCACTTAGTAGAAACCTTGAAGAAGAAGAAATAATGGAGAACATTATTGATGAGGACACCTCACAATATCTGAACTTGGAGGGACATGACGACGACAGCTCAAGTACTAGTCATGGAGAAGATGAAGACTCCGGTGAACGCAATTTAATGGTTACAAAGTCCGGCGAGGTATATGCATTGATTAAGCCTCAGCTGACTTCCACCAACAATCTTCTTCTACATGTATTAATTAACGCTTCTTTCTTCTTTTAGCCCTCTGGATCGACCAGCCAGCAACCATCTTCTTCTACGAAAAAGAGCAAGCGAGGCGCGAGCCAGCGGTTGAAAGATCGTGCAAAGTTCACGATCGAAGCAGTCCGTGTTGATGGCAGGCCGATTGAGCCCAAGAAGGCCGCAGACAAATTTATACGTCAGGCTGGAGTTCTTGTTAGGGACCAAATCCCAATCACAATTGAAAATTGGAATAAGCCAAAGAAGGGCGACGGTACCTTTGTCGATGACAGATCCAAAGAAACGCTTTGGAATTCGTTGTTGGTAAATTTCACCCTTCCGCCAGAGGAGGATGAAAACAACCCGGTTATAGAGAACAAGGTCAAAGAGTGGACTCTAAAGAAGATGGCTGATGCTTTCCGCAACTGGAAGACAAAATTGAACAAATTTGTCAAAGCTGGCGAGACTCCAAATTTCGAAGACGCATATTATGCGAAGATAAGACCTCACTGGCCCGAATTTAAGACATATAAAAGAAGTGCTATAGCTAAAAAGAGGTCAGAAACCAATACGCTTAATGCCCTGAAGAAGGAATATCACCAGAGGACGGGGTCAGGTGGCTACATATCTCAGAGGCCTAAGTGGGAGGAAGCTGAGAGGGCCCTGCGCGAGAGAGGGATCACACCCCAGACAGATGAGTGGGACCTACGTGCAAAGACTTGGTTCTACGGAATCGGGGCAAGGTTGGACCCAGAAACAGGATTGTGTATCTTCCCAACCATCCTTGCCAAACCCGTCACTGAACTCATCACGGCATACGAGGAAACATCCGCCGGGACCTTCCATCCCGACAGAGAGAATGACCAGCTCACACGCGCCATCGGTAAAAAAGAACACTCTGGACATGCACGAGGCACAGGGGGTATGACGTGGAAGGATGGGTTTGCCGACTGGAGCGACTCTTACAGATGGCGCGGCATGAAAAGAAAAAGAGCGTACAGATCGGATGACACAGATAGAACATGCACTTGCGGCGCTGCAGACGCAAGTGAATGCACAACAGAGCCATCAAGCTACCGGCCCATCTCAGCGGCATGAAGAGCCTGCATTGGAAGCTGCCCGCGGCCCAGACTCTGCGCGGAAAAGCAGTGTGGCTTCCACGGAGAACGTGCAGCCAACGCTTGAAATGACGGGTCCTCGATACCCCGTTGATGAGATCACGGAGAGCGAACACGCTGAGCTGCATGTGAGATTAATGGGCTTATCCATTAAGGTGGCTGTCGGCTATGCCTTACCTCCTGTAGCTGGTGGAACTTACCACTGCCGACCGATTCCAGATGGCTATGCTATTGTCGGGGTGGATGAGGTTGTGAAGGAATATGAGGAAGCACAGCTTGACCATGCTACAGGTGAAGGGGAAACTCAACTCAAATTTGCAGTGAAAACAACCATTCTTTGGAAGAAGGAACACATTGTGCTTCCAAATTGGAGGTCACTGGCACCCCCGCCGTCTCCGCAGCTTCAGCCATCTCCTGCGCGGCAGCCATCTCCGGCCCGTCAGCCATCTCCTGCGCGGCAGCCATCTCCGGCCCGTCAGCCATCTCCTGCGCGGCAGCCATCTCCGGCCCGTCAGCCATCTCCTGCGCGGCAGCCATCTCCGGCCCGTCAGCCATCTCCTGCGCGGCAGCCATCTCCGGCCCGTCAGCCATCTCCTGCGCGGCAGCCATCTCCGGCCCGTCAGCCATCTCCGGTGCTTCAGCCATCTCCTCAGCGTAAGCGGAAGAGCACTTCCACGAGGAGCATCAGTAGCACTGCCACAAAGAAATCCGCAGGAAACCGTACGCCAAAGAGTTCAAAAAACTACGTCCCGCAGCCTTCCGCCAAGCCATTGCCGGTTTTACCGTGGAATCGCAGCGACGAGGAGACCAATAGGATCTCGGGAGAACAGGTCAAGAAATTCTTTGCACCTAGACGGGCCGAGCCAAAGGAGAAAATAGATCCGGCGGTGGTGGAGAAGTTTTACAATAATCTTTTGAAACCTGAAACCCCACTTGTGCCGGACTACGAGCGCCAGATTTTGAAGGCGGATGCAAGGCGCCGTAGGGAGACTGAAAGTAGCAGTCGTGAGGCACCCCAGAAAACAGTTCCCATGCTCGGAGAGCAGGAAAACCAATCATGCGCCCCGCTCCAAATGTTTGACAAACGGGACGCTCCTCCCGTAGATGATTACGAGGCAGAGCTACAAAGAAAGGCCAATGAGATGGGGATGACTTACATTGCCTACTTGAACGTCATGGGAGACAACTTGCCCAAATGCGATGTCAACCCCATACAGCCATGGAAGTATGGGGAGAATCTAGTCAAGAAAGAGGAGCTCAAGAATCTACCAACAAAGATGCGAAAATTGCACAAGTGGTACCTTCATTTCTGCAAGACGAGAAAGGTAGAATGGATCACGGCGCATATAAGAGATCAGATTTTCTTGTGCGGAGACGACGCGATCGACTTCAACATTCAAGACTTGCATTTTCTATTCAATCAGAAGGAACTCGACAAATCTGCCATCAGCCTTTATTGTGTGTAAGTACTATTTCTGTAATTTTTATCTCAACTCATTCACTTCATTAATTGCATGTATATATATATGCTCACCATATATGTATATACTATTATGCAGGAAAAAGGTTATGGAATGCATGAAAGGAGGCCCTTTTGACATTGGGTTCGTTGACCCAAATAGAGTTCATGAAGAAGTGGTAAGAGAAAAACCCGGGCAAACAGAAGATTACTTGCTAAAGTCTTTACTGAGACAACAAACCAAAAGGGAAATACTATTGCCTTACAACTTCTCGTGAGTACTGTTACCCTCTCTCTTGTACACATTCTGTTTCGGCTTACTCGATGTTAAGTGTAACTGATGATGAGTTATGCGTGCGTAGGTTCCACTTTATTCTGCTAGTCATTCAACCCGACTCAGGAAAAGTCCTTGTCATGGACTCGTTACGAAAAGAAAAAGAGCTATGGGCAGACTTTAGAGAGATGCTCCAGAGGTAATTTCAATCATATTATCGCACTAGATCGGCAACTTTCGTGACAATAAGTAATTAATTACTCCTTTATCCATTTTCTTTGTCGGACAGGGTTTGGAAAATGTTCACGGGCAGGGCCGTGGGTGAATGGTCAGAAGAACTAAAATTTGTAGACCAAAATGTAAGTAATACTAGCTAGCTTCCAATTCCATTATATCATGCTTTATTGATTATTATTTTGATTGAACTCTCTATTCTCGTAAAGTGCGCGCATCAAGGACACGGCAATAACTTATGTGGGTACTATGTTTGCGAATTCATTCGCAACACGATATGTGCGACAGGACAAGCCGCACTAGAACAACTTAGAGTAAGTAAACAAAGTCCACAACATTATTTTATTACCATCAATTGTGTTGAGTTTTATTCTTATATATATATTGACGGCCCATTCTTCATATATATTCAGATCGAACGGATGCGGGACCAACTCCTACCATTTGAACGCATACGAGCCATTCAAGAGGAATTGGCGGGGTTCATACTTGATGAGGTCGTCACGCCTGGCGGAGAACTCTTTAGATATCCACCAAAATGAACGATGATGATGTATGTGCCGATGACGATGTATGTGCCGATGACGATGTTTGTGTATAATAATAGTTGCTTAATTATTCATGTACTCGTATGTACCGATGACGATTCTATAAGTATACCGCTCCCGATCGATTTCCCCTCGCTCTCCCCCCCCCCTCCGGCAGAAATACGCCCAGAACGGGGCAGGGTTCTGCCGCGGCAGGAAAACGGCCTAAATCTCTGCCGCGGCAGAAGAACCTTTAACACCGGTTCCAGATACGAACCGGTGTTAAAGGGGGGGGGGCCTGAGGCCTGCGGCAGCCCCACGTGCGCCACCCTTTAACACCGGTTCGTATAGGAACCGGTATTAAAGGCCCCCCCCTCTAACACCGAACCCTCAACAGCGGTTGGGGAACCGCTGTTAGAGGGTCCTCCAAACCGGTGTTAGAGGGGTACGTGTGCACTAGTGCATGACACGGGCATACACTATAATTGAACTAGCCTGAAAATTCAGTTGATACTAGTAATCAAAATCATGTATTGAACCAACTAATTAGTAAAATTAAACTCATGTATTGTGACAGATCTTGTATCATTTTGTACTGAAATAAAACAATACATGGTGAGATGGACAAGAAGGAATATGTGGCTGGAAGCCACGGGGAGGACGAGCTCGAGGTGGCGCCTGGAGCCTCGCTCGTTGGCGTTGCAGCAGGACATAGACAACAAACACGATGGCTGCACGGTTGGGGCGTCGGGGTGGTGTGGCGGGCTGAGTGGCTGAGTGGCTAGGGTGTTGGAACGGTGGCGGCTGGGGCGTCGGGGCGACGCTCTTCAGCCTCGCAGCGTCGAGCCGAGGCGGTTTCACCGACGGCGGGGACGGGTGATGGTGGCGGCGGACGAGAGGAACCCTAGCTGGATTCTCTCCTTTTACTGGGAGCGATACGTGGGGTGGAGGCATCTAGGCAAGAGCGAAGCGGTCGCTATTTTTATTTTTTCCTGTCTATTCTTCATTGTGGCATTCTTTGTAAATAGAGGCAACCATGGGGCCAGGTCTGGATACCGTTTCGGTTCAGATCGTGGAATCCCGGGAATCTACCCAGAATCGACCCTGGACCCGATTCTCTGTTCATGAAGAAAATGAGTCGCGGTGGAAAAAAGCTGGTCAGAATCATCTGCGATTCTGGGTCTAGAATATTTTCCCAAAAGCTGAAAAGAAGTCGGCCTAGAGCATCTTTACCGATCGCCCCAAAATCTATCCGGCAACATTACCGGCAAGAGGCTATCAAGGAAAATGATACTACTTCCATGGATCCCGTGATTTCATCCCCGAGTCGTTTAATGTGCCTGTACAGATCGTGGGTGGGGCCGCTACCTTATCTCTTCATCAACTTACCCCCTTCTCTCCCGTGAATACCTCTCCGCTGCTGCCTTGCGGCCTAGCACCGATGATGCAGGCCCACCGCCACCTTCCTCGCCGGAGCCAGGCCTCGTCGAACCTTGGGAGCTGCCAGCCTTCCCTCGTAAAATAGCCATGGGAGCCACACAACCTTCCCTACAGCTCGCGCTACCTCCCCCTATAGCGCTTGCAGCGCCGCCCTCCCCTATAGCCCCTGTGCGCGCCCGTGTCCTGCAGCTCGCCGAAAGCTGCCACCGCTGCTCTCCACCCTGGCAAGCACGTTCGACCTTCCCTAGACGCCATGGATCCTAGAAGAGGTTTGAATTAGCCACAGAGGTGCCCACTACTACGCCAATATCCCTCTCTAGCACCTGCGCGCCACCGCGGAAGGAGGCCAACCGCCATGGCTGCCGGCCCAGGGCGTCACGTCCACACTTCCACCTCAACCCCGTTACGTCTCCCATGTCCCGCTACTGCAAAGGGTAGCCAACGGTGCTACTTACGGGAGCTGGCGATGCAATAGACGATGGGGCGGCGTTGTTGCGGAGGATGTTACCTACGACGGTTTTGCTACAAGGTTCTAATGAGGTCTCCGACAATGTTTCTGGTGAAACCAGTCTTGTTATAATATCATATTTTTTTGCTACAATTGTTGTGTTCTTTTGCTATAGTAATGCACTATTTTTGCTACGAGTTCTTCGAGATGAGAGTCTCCAGCGAAGTCAGATTTTGCTACGTTAGAAAAATATTTTTGCTACAATTTGTTCTCATGTTTTTCTATAATAGCAAAAATTATTTGCTACAATCTCTCCGATGATGTCTCCTGCGAGAGTATCCTGTGATATCTCCGGTGAGAGTATCCGGTAATTTTCTACAATAGAACTTATTTGTTGCAACCATTTTGATATTTTGCTACAATAGCGTAAAGTTTTTTACTACACGGTCTCCGGCAAGGTCAGATCTGTTACATTAGCACAACTTTTTGCTACAAGGGAGCCAGCAATCTCTCCGACGAACTCTCCGGCGAGGTTTGGTCTGTCTGTTCTGTTGTTTGAACCGAATAGTTTTCAGATACATGTAGCAAAGGCGAGACTATTTGTAGCAACAGCGGGATGGATGTAAGGGAAGCATATCTGACGTTGATCGAACCCGATCGGACGGCTGGAAACCCGGAGGATGGAAAGTTTCCATCCCCTGGGGACGCGTAGCACTACCCAACTATTAAGGTTGCCGGTACATTTTTCCGTGGTTTTGGAAGGACCGTCCACACTGGCACACCAAATATGTAATCACCTCAGTATCAGGCTCAGAAAAGTTTACATACTTTCAAATAATAGTTCAAACCATTGCATAATCTTTAAAATAGAAATAGTTTCACACAACAAATTAAATAATAATCCAATACAAACAATCAAATTAAATGATTCTTACTACAACTTAAGTATAAAAATTCAAATAGTTCAAGGCTCATATGGTGTTGTCTTTCGGCAACCACAAATGCTCTGCTAGATCATTTTGGAGATCTTCATGAACCCTTGAATCACGAATTTCTTAGTGCATGCGATGAATGCAGTAAAGCCGGCTGACACCTTGTCATCAACTTTGGAGAGAGGCCCCTGGTGATCAAATAGAGATGATCATCCACCACTTGTGATTCCTGCTCACTCTCGATGATCATATTGTGCATGATCAAATAACTGTTCATGACCTCCCACATATGTGCTTCAGACCAGATAATAGCACGGTCCTGATGACCCACAAATATAGGGGATCGCAACAGTCTCCGAGGGAAGTAAAGCCCAAATTTATTGATTCGACACAAGGGGAGCCAAAGAATATTTATAATCCTTAAGAGATGAGTTGTCAATTCAGTTGCACCTGAAAATAGTCTTGCTCGCAATAGATTATCAGTAGTAACAGTTTTGTAATAGTAGTAGCAAAATAATAGCAATAGTAAAATAAGGACATCGGTAAGAATTGTAATAAACAGCAGGATTAAAATGCGGTAGGCATAGGGATGGATGGACAGGCGTTGGATGGACAAGATAATTCATGTAATAATCAAGACAAAGGCATTTGCAGAAAATAAAGATAAAGCATCCAAGTACTAAATAATAAGATGTAAATATTTTCAGCATATGAGCAAGTACTTAGGCAATCCATAGTAAGGAGTATGCAAATAAGTCTACCCAATAGTCATGCAAGCTATGAATAGATTCCAACACAATAATAATAAACAACATGAAACATAAGCATATGCAAGATTGTAGTCATAAGAAGATATAATAAAGTGGTATCGTGCTTGCCTTTCTTTTTGGAGCAAAACATAAATGCCAAGGCACCTCTGAAGTTCAAGTGAAGACTAGAAGTAAAAATATAAAAGATACAAGCGTCAAAGTTATGTCACAATTAATCGTGTTATGGGACAAGCACATTACACTAAGAATGACAGCTATGCTCTCGGGAAGGTGCTCATATAATAAATGGTGACTCGACATAAAAGTGAAAGAAAAGATTAAAAAGTTTGGAAGGCTTCCAAATTCTTGAAAGTATGGTACTCATTAGCTTTGAGCTCTCATTGCCCCTATCAAAAGCATCTTTAAATGGTTAAGGTTAAAGTGAGGACAAATATGAGTTATATGCTTGACAGATCATAAGTTGAAAATCTCATGCCCCTTGAGTACGAGTACCGAGACCTCATGCTACTCAACTTTGGTCATAGGTAAGTTCTTGTCATTGTAAATATACGTATATCATCAAGAACCGCCAACGGGGTACCCCTTGACCCATGACGTAGGAGCTATCCCATATCAAAATGACAAGGCAACAGAGAGTGAGCATCTTAGTAATCTTTTTATTTTCTATTTGCATAGTTTTTTTTATTGAGGATGCTTCATAGAATGCCACTATGGTTTTGCTGCAAGTTTCCACCATGATTAGTCATGGCTTAGGCTAGCCGCCCAGGCGTTTCTCTAACACATATACGAACTCCATGGACTTGCAAGCTCCCATCTTATTTCACACCGACGACATCCATAAACAAAAGAAGATGATATCAACTAAAAAGAATAAGTGCAATGTTGAAAACATGCCCCATGACAGCATGGTTTTGCTAACTCCCAACTTATAAGTTGCAAGTATATAACTATATAGATAGTCACAATGGTTCAGGTTTATTAAGTGCAAGAAGTAAAATGTGCCATCAAGTTCGTGAGAGCCTTACTAACTAATTTTCGCATAACAAGCAAACATTTTTATTTGGAATAAAAAAAGCATAATAAGTATGCAAGAAATAGAAATGATGCTAATAGGTAGATATGGTGGACACTTTTTGACAAGTTTGGTTTTGGGGAGTTGGATGCATGAGTAGATCTCAAACTCAGTGCAAGTGAAGGCTAGCAATAGAAAGGGAGCGAAAATCGAGGGAGCAGTAACTGTCATAATCATGCTTGCGACAAAACAAAATTGATAATGACATAAACGTGACACAAGAACTCTGAGGAAAAATAAATCATCGAGGCTTAACTGAATTTTATTTAGTCATATAAATGCGTGAGCATGTGCTATGTCGATTCAAATAAAACATTCAAAGGAGGATACCACAATGTCATACCATGTTATGAATAGAACAATGCAAGTAAACATTTGTATGACATGCTACAAACTATTAGCAAGTTGGAACTAATCATAAGATAGTAAGAACTACTAAGCATCCATTAAATAACATACACCTTACATGAACATACTAAGCATGCCCACATGGATGAGTATATGTACAAAAATGAAAACAAATAGAGTTCATACCAGCCTCTTACCACACCTCGAGTTGTCATAAATCATCATTATTGTCTTTCACTTGTGTGGCTTGAATAATAATATGAAAACCAAAGTCCAAAGGAGTCACTGAAGACTGCTGAAACCTGCAACGAACTTTACAAAACCAGAGAAGAACAACAAATATTTTTGGGTTTTCAATTTTTGTAAGACAAGAATTGAAGGAAAAAGCAAACAAAGCAAAATATTTTTGGATTTTCGAATAACAAACCGAAGAGAAAAAGGGTGAAGCAAACAAAAGCTAAAAGCTAAAGAAGCAAACAAAGAGAAACAACAAAAATATGTTTTAGTCTTTTTGTGTTTTGGAAAGCAGAAACAAAACAAGAACAAAATGAAAAAGAAAGAAAGCGAAACATGGATATACAAAGTACCGACAGAATATGATATTTTTGGAATTATGCCCTAGAGGCAATAATAAAGATGTTATTATTATAATTCTTGTTCATGATAATGTTTATATTCCATGCTAGAATTGTATTAAGCGGAAATTTTAATACTTGTGTGGTTTGTGAACAACACCGTGTCCCTAGTACGCCTCTAAGGACTAGCTCATTGATTAATGATGGTTAAGGTTTCCTAACCATGGACATGAGTTGTCAATTAATAATGAGATCATATCATTGGGAGAATGATATAATGGACAGACCCAAACTAAGCGAAGCAATTAGATCGTGTTATCGTGTTCGTCTTTGCGAAGATTTTCTTATGTCAAATATTGTATTCCTTAGACCATGAGATAATACAACTCCCTGGTATTGGAAGAAAGCTTTGAGGTCATCAAACGTCATCCTATGAGAGGGTGATCATAAAGCTGTCTCTCAGGTGATCGGAAAGTATCTGTTGGGTTGTATGTATCGAGATGGGATTTGTTCCTCCCAAGTCGGAGAGATATACTTCGGGCCCACTCGGTAATCGATATCAACACCTCTTGCAAGCATGTGGTTAAGGAGGTAATCACAAAGTGATATCGGATTACGGAATGAGTAAAGTACTTGCTGTGAACGAGATTGAACTAGGTATGACGGTACCGACGATCGAATCTCGGGCAAGTAAAATATCGCGAGACGAAGGGAATAGATATATGGGATTGATTGAATCCTGGCATCGTGGTTCATCCGATATGATCATCGATGAATGTGTGGAAGTCAACATGGGTTTCCAGACCCCGCTGTTGATTATTGATAGAAGATCATGTCTGCATATTCTCGAACCCGCAGGGTCACACACTTAACGTGTCTCGACGCTAGGATAGATTGGATAATTGGTTTATGAATTTTTGTTTGGAGTCTCGGATGTGATCCGGGACATCACGAGAGGTTCCGGAGTGGTCCGGAGAATAAGATTCATATAAGGCAGTGCAGTTTTTGGAGTTCGGAATTGTTCCGGGTTAATCAGTATTGTACCGAAAGCTTCTAGAACCTTCCGGAAGGGGACCAACGTGGCCACACCTTCCGGGAGGGGGCATGGGCCTATGAGGGAGTGCCCTGGACGCATTGGGCCAGGGGCACAAGGCCCCATTGGGCCCAGCCGGCCAAGAGGGTTTAAACCCTAGATAGAGCTTCTAGAAGGGGGGGTTTCCTTGCCCCCCACTCCTTCTCCTTGGCCGCCGGCCTTGGCTTGGGGGAGGGGGCTAGGGTTGCCGCCCCAACCCTCTATATAAAGAGGGCTAGGGGCACACCACCCCCCCACACCTTCCCCTCCAACCCTAGCCGCCCTGCTGCCCTGCTCTCTCCCTCCCGACTGTTTGTAGGCGAAGCCCTGTTGCAGAATTTCTCCACCATATACACCACGCCGTCATGTTGTAGATCCAATCCGTCTCTCCACCATACTTGCTGGTCCAAGGAAGGAGGAGACGTCGAGGTGCTGCACGTGTGTATCTCACGGAGGCATCGCCACTTGTGGTGCTAGATCGGATCGGATCACGAGGAGGAGAAGCGAGTACGACTACATCACCCACGTTCCGACGAACGTTTCGCTGTGCGAATCTTCAAGGGTATGAAGATCTAATCCAATCTCTCTCGTTTTTTGCATCTCCTTGATTAGATCTTGGCTTTCCCTCTGTTGGTATCCGTAGAAAATTTTGATTTACTATGCCGCGAAACCCTCAGTGGTATTAGAGCTAGATCTATGCGTAGATGTGTTTCACGAGTAGAACGCAACATGGTTGTTGCGGGCGTTGATGTTTTTTGTTGCAAGCCTCGTGTTTGTGTTCTTCTTATGACGTGGGATAGTAAGATTAAAGCGGTCCAGGCCAACCTTACGCGACGTCGTTCGCGAGACCGGCTCCGCACTTGACGTGTGGCTTGTTCCACACATGCGGCTGGTGCATGCCAGTTTCTCTCACTATAGTTGTCATGGGATTAACACCGGAGTTTGGCAACCATAATATCACCGTTTTGGCTTTCCGTAGGTAAGAATCGTTCTTAGCATCTACTCCCATAAGCCACGTAAAACATGCAACAACAAAGTAGAGGCGTCTAACTTGTTTTTGCAGGGAGTGTTTTCTGTGATATGGTATGGCCCAAGATGTGATGTGTATAATGTATGCGATGATCATGTTTTGTAATGTTTCACGACTTGCATGTCGATGAGTACACAACCGGCAGGAGCCATATGGTTGTCTTTATAATTGTGTATGACCTGTGTGTCAACTTCTTATGCGCCATGTAATAGTTTCACTTTATCGCTAAGTAGTTAGCAATAGTTGTAGTTGCTATTCGTGGTGGAGGCAATCATGGTGGAGTGATGGAGATCATGCCGGAACGCACAAGATGGAGATCATTGAGCGAAGATTGGCTATACCATGTCACATAAAGTTATATGCATGTGATGTTTATCCTTTTATGTATCTTATTATGCTTAGATCCCGACGGTAGCATTATAAGATGATTCCTCACTTAAAGTTCAAGATAAAAACTGTGTTCTCCCCGAGTATGCACCGTTGCGAAAGTTCTTCATGTCCAAGCATCACGTGATGATCGGGTTCTATAGACTCTACGCTCACATACAACGGGTGCAAGCCAGTTTTGCACACGCGGAAATACTTGGGTCTAACTTGACGATCCTAGAATGTACAGACATGGTCTCGGAACACATGAACCGAAAGGTTAAGCATGAGTCATATGAATGATATGATCGACACTTTGTTGTCCACCATTGAAACCACATCTCTTCTCGTGAAGATCGGATTAGGTGTGGTGAATTTGGATCGTGTTCACTAAACAACTTGAGGGATGTTGAATTTAGTGGGAGTTCATCTAGTAATTTGATTAAAAGTTAAACTAGTTATCATGAACATAGTCTAATTTGTACTTGCAAATATTGTAGATCAAATGGCTAAATCCAACTTCAACTTCAACGTTTTCGCTGAGAAGGAAAAGCTTAGAAACAATGGGTCTAACTTCACCAATTGGTTCCGCAATCTGAGAATCATTCTCTCTGGCGTTCAAAAGGACTATGTCCTTGGGAAAGCGTTAGGTGACCCCCCTGCTGCAACTGCACCAGCTGATGAGAAAGCTGTCTATCAGTCGCGCAAAGATGATTATTGTGTGATTAAGAGCACCATGTTGTTTGCTATGGAACCGGAACTTCAAAATCGTTTTGAAGACTATCCCGGGCCCTTTGAGATTCTCGAAGAGCTGAAAACCATGTTTCAGACTCAGGCCCGTTCTAAGAGATATGAGATCTCTGAGAAGTTCGTTAACTGCAAGATGGAGGAAGGGAGTTTCGTTAGTGAGAACGCCATTAAGATGACGGGCTACACTCAACGCCTTGAGCAACTGGAATGCACGATTCCAGAGGAGCTCAAGATTGACAGGGTTCTGCAATCACTCCCTCCCAGCTACAAAAGTTTTGTAGTGACTCATAATCAGATTGGTTCCACTGATACGATCACCGAGCTCTTCGCAAAGCTGAAGGCCGCGGAAGTGGACATCAAAAAGGATAATCATGTGTTGATGGTCAACAAGCCCACCTTTAAGAAAGGTAAGGGAGCAAAGAAGCCCTTCAAGAAGGGCGGCGGCAAGAGCACTGCCCCTGCTGAGAAGAAGCTCAAGTCTGGTCCTAAGCCGGACACTGAGTGCTTCTATTGCAAGGACAAGGGTCACTAGAAGCGCAACTGTCCGAAGTACTTAGCGGACAAGAAGGCTGGCACCATCAAAGGTATATTTGATATACATGTTATTGATGTTTTCCTTACTAGACCTCGTTGTAGTGCCGGGGTATTTGATACTGGTTCAGTTGCTAATATTTGTAACTCGAAACAGGAGCTACGGAATAGACGGCGGCTTGCGAGGGATGAGGTGATGATGCGCGTTGGCAACGGATCAAGAGTTGATGTGATGGCCGTCGGCACGCTCTCCTTAGTTTTACCTTCGGGATTAGTTTTAAACCTCAATAAATGTTATTATGTGCCTGCGTTGAGCATGAACATTATTTCTGGATCTTGTTTATTGCAAGACGGTTATTCATTTAAATCGGAGAATAATGGTTGTTCTATTTATATGAGTAACATCTTTTATGGTCATTGTAACTACCTCGGTGAATTACGCTCCTAGTTACAAGCCTGGACGAGCGGAAATGGTTAAAATAGTATGGTGGGGCCCAAATGCCACTCACAGGTAGACCTTTCGGCCGTCCTAACCATTTCCAAACATCGGGACAAGAACGGGCGGCGTAATTGGCAGGCGAAGGGATCAACTACATACACAAATGAGTATGTATGCAAGCCACCATACAACAGTCCTCAGAGCTGTTCCATCTAAAAGAAATAGAAATATTGCAACGCCATACGGCAAGATCCAAATGTCCTAGATAGGTATAATAGTTTAGGATATCTCCTCATACATCAAACATCAGAGTATCAGGCGGAAGCGGCAAACAAGATCCGAGTACGGATAAGAAGCAAATCGGCATAAGATGCCCCATAATAAACACATCCCGCCCACAGATCTCACGGATCCCCGTTCCCGGAATCTCTACACCGAATGATCGCTGCCCACATCGTCCGTCTCCTCCACCCAGTATCCATCTCGTGAGTGTACCTGTTCATCTGAATCAAATAATTTATCGTGTGAGACCCTAGGGGTACTCAGCAAGTCTTTATGCTTCTAAAGGGGACACAACCTGGGTGACGCAATTGCAGCAAAAGATAATACCTAACAATTCTATAGATACTCGCTAACCATCCGCCTAACCATAGATAGACGGATGTCCGTGAATTAATAACAACAGTAATATTAACAGATCCATCCTCCTCCTCGCTTACCAACGAGGAAGCGGATGAACACCCCCATCCGTTGGCAGTTTTATTATCCATTACATGAGTGTTGCACTATTTACTAGTCAGTTACTTAGTCAAATTAAAAGCGGTACTTTAGTTATACTTGTCTATGATCGAGAAACTGTGCTCCAAGTCGTCCATAACCGCGGACACGGCTTTCAGAAAGTTTTACCCTGCAGGGGTGCACAAATAGCAACACACACTCAATAAACCTTGGAAAAACCAAATCAAAACCCAACGAGGCATTCACGACAAAGCAATCACAAGATTCAGAAATATTTCAGGGGGCCACCCCATTAAGCTACCCGCAACGAAGTTGGCCGGCTCCGAGACGGACTCAAGGTTTGCGTCAATGGCTGTAAACGACTGGGAACCCGAAAGTGTGACTGGGCTTGTCGATACCGCGAAAACACTCCGCTTACCTAAACAGTACAGGTGCATTCCTCGCAGAATCTTAAATAAAGCAGTAAAGCATGGCATAAGTACAGAATAGTAATAAAGCCCCAAACTACTTTGTGGCCCCAAGAAATAAGAATGAATCATGCTCTGGCTCAGGGGGGTCCCATAAGCCTCCCGGATGTGGATAGCGCGAATATTCAAGGAACAGGAATCAAGTACTCGGGGTCCTACGGGACACAAGTGAGCATGAAAAACCAAATAGCAGATATTGCTCACCGGTGCCACTTTCATTAGTTATCCCATACTACTCAGGTTAAGTTGTTTAGGTACCTCGTTATCCATCAGACACTCACATACCCTACACATGCTGTTCTACGACCCGCATGGCTCAATCAAACCCTGTAGTAATGGCTCATGGGATGGAGGAACAAGATTCGGTGGGGTTTAAAAGTAAAGGCTATGCAATACTTGGGATTCAGTTTAATGCGATCGCGACTCAATGATGCAAGAATAAGATAGAGGCAATAGGTACTATATGTATGCAAGCATGTGGTAGTGCTTGCCTGGCAGCTCAGTTGAAGCGAGAGAAGGATCTGGGTAGTGCTCCTGGGTTTCTTGATATATCCCCTGCTCAGCGTCTATTCGAAGAAGAACCAAACAAACAAGGGCCAACATAAATAAAGTGCACAAGCATAAGAATAAAATGCGACAAGCAAACAATCATGCCATGATGAATGATGCACAATTTGCATGGCAATAAAGTAGCATGGCATGGATGTGGTGTGGAATACAAGAAATAAGCATTTTATTGAGTTTTGGTCACATTTTAACATCATATAAGTTGTTGTATGCTTTATATTTATATGATTCATGCTGCAATTCAGAACATGGAATGCATAAACAGAAAGGTCTCGTCGAGCTGATCGATTTAGATATATCATTTGTCAAATTTGGAGTTATAAAACCAAAGTTATTAATTAATTAAGAAAGAGGGCATTTTGTTGTAATTTTAATCAACTCGAAATTTAAAGAGTTCAAAATATATTTTGAAGGGCATATTTGAATTCCTCACATTTTTCTGATTCCAAATCATATACCATTTGTATTATTTGGATTTGTTAATAAAAAGTTATTAATTTTTGGATATAAAACATAATTAACAATTTCTGAAAACATTTTTATTAAACAGAAAAAGATCAGAGGCTTTTTGTACACAGAGGGAGCTAGCCACAACCACTAACGAGTGGGCCAGGCGTTGACTCAGCGCTTGCTGACGCAGCGGTTTGGTTGGGAACTTTTGTCACCGCGGGGTGGGCTAGCCGGTGCGGATGACAGATGGGACCGGCGTCCAGCGGGTCCACCGCGCGCGCGACCCAGCCAGGGCTTGCCACGCGGCAGATCTGGGGAGCGCGGGTGGGAAAAGGCGGAAGCCGAGGTACCTTTTCGTAAAACGGCACGGCGGCGAATGTCAGGTGGGGCCGCAGGGGCTGCAGGTCCAGGCGGGAAAAAGGCTAGGGGGCTAAATGAAAAACGACACCGGCTGCTGCATCCGCGCTGACGGAACCGACACTGATGGCGGCGGATCTGGCTGTCTTCCGACGACGATGGCGACCAAATGGCGGCGAATCTCGCCAAGCCGCAAAAAGGGAAGATGGAAAGGGTGGTGCGGGCTACAATTCTCGTTTAGCAAGCTCGCACGGAGGCGGCCTACAACGCGCGGGGCACGACGAAGAACAGAGGCGGGACGGAAGCTGCTGCAGCTGCTGCTGTCTGCCAGAGCGCGACGCGCGGCGGCGCACGGAGGCTGCTCGACGGAAGGTGGCGGCGTTCTACGGCGAGAGGAGGATAGGGACCATGTCTGGAGGGATTGGTTGCTCACCAGGAGTTCAACGGTGTAGGCGAAGGAGCTCGGGGCGGTCGCGATCTGGCGCGGGGCTTGCTGGCCGGAGCTTCGGGTCCAAGGCATCTACGGCGGCATGGCGGCAACCCGGCAGCTCCTGGCGGCGTTCCATGTGTAGGGCGACTAGGAGGAAGCAGGGGAACCCGCTGATGCCCTTGGTCCGCCTCGAGTAGCTCCAGAACACCGGAAGGAGGGATGGGCGAGCTAGGCTAGGTTTTGAGCGCCATGGCGAGGCTTGGAAGGTAGGGAGGAATAGAGGGAAGAGGAGAGGTTCAGTGTTCCTCCAGATCTCGATCTGGGATGCCTGGGTTGGTTGGGGTGATAAGGAAGAGGGGGTGGAAGGCACATGGGATGGTCTCCACCTTTTTGCAAAAGCAAGAGGAGGCTCGGTGGTGTAGGCTTCTTCCTCTCTCCTTTCTTGTGCTTTAGCTAGAGAGATGGAAAGAGAGGGACCAGGGGAGGGCAGTGAGGCTGCAGGGTGGGGCCGGCGTGAGGAAGAGAGGAGAGGGAGGGGCTAGCTCGGTTAGGGCTTGGGTTGATGCTAGGGTTTGGAGAGAGGGGGTATGGCTCGGGTTATTGAGAGGAGAGGTGAGGTGAGAGGGAGATGGGTGTAACTAGGGTTAGATTAGATGAGGTGTTAGGTTTAGGGATGGTTTGGTTTAGCCAAACCAAAGGGTAGGTTTATATTATGGTTTAAGAGATTCAAAAACAAAGAAACATCTAGTTTGAATTAAAAGCAAGGCTCAAACCAAGATAAAACAAAACAAAGAGAAGAAGGCCAAGGGTTATGATTGCATGGCCCATGCATGAACATTAATGCTAGGTTTCATCTTGTGAAAACAAAATAAATATCCATAGCATTTATACATATGCATTCCAAAAATATGGAATAAGCCAAGCTAAAAGAAGTGAAAGGATGCCCCATGTGGAGTAGATGGAGATGACCATATTTGAATAAAAATGGGACTTGCTAGTGTGTTTATTCCACTAGATGTTTAATAGTCCCATAAATATCCCAACATGAGCATAAATCCATGATAATCCATATGAAGCTAGGTAAAAGGTTCCACTCACAAGGCATGCAAAGGTGGCCATGTGGCTCTTATAAACCAATAATGTGAAAACAAAATGGTGCATATATGAGAGCATGTGGAGATAGAATTAGATCCATCCCAACCCACATGAGCTAGAGGTAAAACCAAATAAGTTGCAATGCTCATATATGGTGGAATGGTGGAATGATGGGGTGATGACAAGAAAGGTGGTGGAGTTAATAAAAGATATGCCCCCAACTCAACTTGGGCATTTAAACAATATATCAAGAACCAAATACAATATCAAGAGGCAAATACAATTTACAATGCATATGAGAGAAGAACCAACACAAAAGGGTTTTATATGATGCTCAAATGCAAGGTGGCATGATGACATGAGCATGATATAATGATGATGCAACAATTATATATAGGAAGTAGCATTTATATAGACTAGGCTAGTAGCATTGCAATTGTTAGACAATTGGGATGCTACAACTCTCCCCCACTAAACAAGAATCTCGCCCCGAGATTCCTAGGAAAAAGAAAACAACACAAGGAGAGGCGGGTGTTCGAACGAAGGTGACCCCCACGTTCCCAAGTTGATGAACAACGGAATGGTGCAACCACTACACCTTGCAAAACTTGCTAGACTTGTTGCGAGTCTTGCGTTTTGCTTGAGAAACAACGGGTTAGAAGAGTTGAAGGATTGTCGTGAGACAAGAAGGATAGGATGGGCATAGCTCCGGTTTTCCCAAGAATCATGATAAAATAATATAACCACTTGTGAAAGAAAAGGAGAAGATGATGTATCATGGATAAATAAAGACACACCATTAAGATTAAAGATTTACCAATACGAGAGAGGATGAATCTTTGTCTCGCCGGAAGAAAGGAGCTAGATTGGAGAGGTTTTGAACCACTATTACAATAGCATCGTATCTTCTCTCGGATTTGAGAAAAGAAGTTCGGAAACAATATTGCCTTCAAACAATAGAGTCCCTTGATAACAACAGAAAGATTTAGTTAGACATCGTCGGATTAGATTCTTGTTGCGCTGGTAAGAACCAAGGATCACGCAATTTAGGTGCGCAGATATAACTTCCATAGATGGATGTGAAGCCAGATCATGGTGGAATCCCGAGAAGCAAAGAATATGGAGGATCTGGAGTTTATTGTAGAGATACTTATTGCTTTCTTTAGCCTTGAGGCTAACGCAATAGATTTGCGGCTGATGGCATCAACCATAATTGGCTTTACCATAGAAAAAGAATTGATGAAACAAAGAGAGAGATAGTTTCCTTTAATCTTGTTTGGGGTTATCGAGCATCGGTAGAAAGACGAGGATAGAAAAAGGTTTGCGTTTGTTTCCACCAGATAATTGAGGATTTTGCTCCGTGTAGAAAGGGTGAGATCACCGTTTGATTACTTTCTCCGAAAGAGCACTCCGGAAAAACAAGGACGGAAGTAAAAGTATCAAGGGATAAAGGCCACTTCTAACTTCCGTGGAATGAGTGAAATCACATTAATTGACCAATTCAATGTACAAGAGCGAATGATAAGAGTAGTAGTATGGTAGCTACTCCATCCTGCACTCAAAGCATTACTCCGCACATGAATAAGAAAATCATGCAACCCAACTACCGAAACAGACTGAAGGTATTGACAAGAAGAGCTCGTGGAACTCCGTAAGAAAACAAAGATTGATGCAAATGATTCACCGGATCCAAGATAGATAAGGGTGATGATGTTGTCGTCATATCATAAGTAACCAGCCACCGGAAAGATATGAAGGAAGATTACGGAGACAACTGCAAGGTTCCACAGACAAAGAAAAAGATAGCACCACTTGAACAGAAGGAATACAAGATCTGGAAGGTCTTCATGGCCTCCGATGGATTGAGCATAGACGATAGAGCGAGAGGGTTTCAAGAGATTACTTAACGAGACTGAGGTGAAAGAACTCCATGTTCTTCTTGAAATGATTGAGAGAGATTTAGCAGCCTTGAGGAAATCTTCAGCGGAACGACGATGATAACTTGCCAACAAGGAACAACTCCGGATTTGATTGAAGATGGAAGATGGAATTAACCATGAACTTGCTGATTCCAGAGTTGAAGTAATGTATTTAGCAGAAGGACGTGGTCAAGATATGTGACTTCAAAAAGTCAGAATTCTCACTTTGAGACTTTGCACACAGGCAGTGCTCACGAAGCTCGAGAGAAAGAGACACAGATGATCTTCCATGTCCTTCCATAGATATCGAATAGGCAAGCATATTATCAACATATACCACCATGGATTAATAAGATATTCCCAGAATACCAAGTTCAAGAGGCGGGAGAACGAACAAATGCTCGAAACACTTTCTGAGCTCAACGCTCTTTGAAAGATCAACGTTACGAGTAAGGATTCCTGTTGAAGAAGATGCGCTGACAGAATAGGTTAACTGGTCCTTCGGAAGAAAAAGAGATGTCACCTGGTTCACATTGTCGATCGGATCACCGGTTACAAAGATAAAGAGATCTTGGATAAGAACCGATGATAGCTCATACCTTAAGCAAAGCTATCAGAGACGAAAAGATGCAATTCCCTCGTATCTAGGAGAATTGTGTAGATATGGGGTTCAAAAGGATGTGCAGCATGATGGACAGATGATAGACCGCTGTAGTGCTTGGAGAAACTCTGGATTGCCAAAGATGCTTGAATATGCATAGATATGATCGCGGTGTACTCAAAATCACAGGAGATAACCGTCACCATTTGGAGGATAGTGGTGATTGCATTTTCCATATTCCACTCAAGATAAGTGTCATATAGCTATGCCGAGAACCAAATTACAATCACCAGCATCGGATCGACACATGTTATGTAATTAGCCCAAGAGAATTGGAGATGAAATGAAACTCTAGGATTAAGCGCCGGTGACAAAAGAATGAGTTAGCATGGACATGCTGATAAAAGGGAGATAGATAATGTTTCACACACGACTAAAAAGGAGTGTGGAAGCATAGATGTATCAAAGAATTTTTTTCCGCATTTTTCGGCATTAAAATACCAATAGATGCGCAAAAACACTTATCAGGTAGCGATTAGCAACTGATGGTTTCACAGAATGTGGAGTTGCTAGAAGGAAGGACACCCTTAAGAAGATGGCACCAGTTAACAAGGAGTCTGATAGATCGCGCCGGTATTCAAAAGCCTGTTAGTATGGAATGTACCAACAGTTGATAACCAAAGGCAGATAAGATAACATGTTGGATGCAACAGATAGACAAGGAATTACACATACACACACATTCTATGGTACTACGGAAACCCAGAACACGTGAATCCTAGTTTGAATTTTAAGAAGAGGATTGAAAACGTTACACTTCCTTACCAGAAAAGGGTGGGTGGGTGGGTAAGAAGAAAAGTGGAAGCAGTCCTACTCTCGCGTTTTGTTTTTCCCTAGTATACATAGCTACCAAAAATATTTGCTAGACTGACAACGACCATTTGGCTGAGACCCTAAAGGGCGGGATGGCTCTGATACCAATTGTATCTACCTCGGTGAATTACGCTCCTAGTTACAAGCCTGGACGAGCGGAAATGGTTAAAATAGTACGGTGGGGCCCAAATGCCACTCACAGGTAGACCTTTTGGCCGTCCTAACCATTTCCAAACATCGGGACAAGAACGGGCGGCGTAATCGGCAGGCGAAGGGATCAACTACATAAACAAATGAGTATGTATGCAAGACACCATACAACAGTCCTCAGATCCATTCCATCTAAAAGAAATAGAAATATTGCAACGCCATACGGCAAGATCCAAATGTCCTAGATAGGTATAATAGTTTAGGATATGTCCTCATACATCAAACATCAGAGTATCAGGCGGAAGCGGCAAACAAGATCCGAGTACGGATAAGAAGCAAATCGGCATAAGATGCCCCATAATAAACACATCCCGCCCACAGATCTCACGGATCCCTGTTCTCGGAATCTCTACACCGAATGATCGCTGCCCACATCGTCCGTCTCCTCCACCCAGTATCCATCTCGTGAGTGTACCTGTTCATCTGAATCAAATAATTTATCGTGTGAGACCCTAGGGGTACTCAGCAAGTCTTTATGCCTCTAAAGGGGACGCAACCTGGGTGACGCAATTGCAGCAAAAGATAATACCTAACAATTCTATAGATACTCGCTAACCATCCGCCTAACCATAGATAGACGGATGTCCGTGAATTAATAACAACAGTTATAACAGTAATATTAACAGATCCATCCTCCTCCTCGCTTACCAACGAGGAAGCGGACGAACACCCCCATCCGTTGGCAGTTTTATTATCCATTCCATGAGTGTTGCACTATTTACTAGTCAGTTACTTAGTCAAATTAAAAGCGGTACTTTAGTTATACTTTTCTATGATCAAAAACTGTGCTCCAAGTCGTCCATAACCGCGGACACGGCTTTCAGAAAGTTTTACCCTGCAGGGGTGCACAAATATCAACACACACTCGATCAACCTTGGAAAAACCAAATCAAAACCCAACGAGGCATTCACGACAAAGCAATCACAAGATTCAGAAATATTTCAGGGGGCCACCCCATTAAGCTACCCGCAACGAAGTTGGCCGGCTCCGAGACGGACTCAAGGTTTGCGTCAATGGCTGTAAACGAATGGGAACCTGAAAGTGTGACTGGGCTTGTCGATACCACGAAAACACTCCGCTTACCTAAACAGTACAGGTGCATTCCTCGCACAATCTTAAATAAAGCAGTAAAGCATGGCATAAGTACAGAATAGTAATAAAGCCCCAAACTACTTTGTGGCCCCAAGAAATAAGAATGAATCAAGCTCTGGCTCAGGGGGGTCCCATAAGCCTCCCGTATGTGGATAGTGCGAATATTCAAGGAACAGGAATCAAGTACTCGGGGTCCTACGGGACACAAGTGAGCATGAAAAACCAAATAGCAGATATTGCTCACCGGTGCCACTTTCATTAGTTATCCCATACTACTCAGGTTAAGTTGTTTAGGTACCTCGTTATCCATCAGACACTCACATACCCTACACATGCTGTTCTACGTCCCGCATAGCTCAAACAACTCCTGTAGTAATGGCTCATGGGATGGAGGAACAAGCTTCGGTGGGGTTTAAAAGTAAAGGCTATGCAATACTTGGGATTCAGTTTAATGCGATCGCGACTCAATGATGCAAGAATAAGATAGAGGAAATAGGTACTATATGTATGCAAGCATGTGGTAGTGCTTGCCTGGCAGCTCAGTTGAAGCGAGGGAAGGATCTGGGTAGTGCTCCTGGGTTTCTTGATATATCCCCTGCTCAGCGTCTATTCGAAGAAGAACCAAACAAACAAGGGCCAACATAAATAAAGTGCACAAGCATAAGAATAAAATGCGACAAGCAAACAATCATGCCATGATGAATGATGCACAATTTGCATGGCAATAAAGTAGCATGGCATGGGTGTGGTGTGGAATACAAGAAGTAAGCATTTTATTGAGTTTTGGTCACATTTTAACCTCATATAAGTTGTTGTATTCTTTATATTTATATGATGCATGCTGCAATTCAGAACATGGAATGCATAAACAGAAAGGTCTCGTCGAGCTGATCGATTTAGATATATCATTTGTCAAATTTGGAGTTATAAAACCAAAGTTATTAATTAATTAAGAAAGAGGGCATTTTGTTGTAATTTTAATCAACTCGAAATTTAAAGTGTAATTTTAATCAACTCGAAATTAAAACCAAAGCTGAATTCCTCACATTTTTCTGATTCCAAATCATATACCATTTGTATTATTTGGATTTGTTAATAAAAAGTTATTAATTTTTGGATATAAAACATAATTAACAATTTCTGAAAACATTTTTATTAAACAGAAAAAGATCAGAGGCTTTTTGTACACAGAGGGAGCTAGCCACAACCACTGACAAGTGGGCCAGGCGCTGACTCAGCGCTTGCTGACGCAACGGTTTGGTTGGGAACTTTTGTCACCGCGGGGTGGGCTAGCCGGTGCGGATGACAGATGGGACCGGCGTCCAGCGGGTCCACCGCGCGCGCGACCCAGCCAGAGCTTGCCACGCGGCAGATCCGGGGAGCGCGGGTGGGAAAAAGCGGAAGCCGAGGTACCTTTTCGTAAAACGGCACGGCGGCGAATGTCACGTGGGGCCGCAGGGGCTGCAGGTCCAGGCGGGAAAAAGGCTAGGGGGCTAAATGAAAAACGACACCGGCTGCTGCATCCGCGCTGACGGAACCGGCACTGACGGCGGCGGATCTGGCTGTCTTCCGACGACGATGGCGACCAAACGGCGGCGAATCTCGCCAAGCCGCAAAAAGGGAAGATGGAGAGGGTGGTGCGGGCTACAATTCTCGTTTAGCAAGCTCGCACGGAGGCGGCCTACAGCGCGCGGGGCACGACGAAGAACAGAGGCGGGACGGAAGCTGCTGCAGCTACTGCTGTCTGCCAGAGCGCGACGCGCGGCGGCGCACGGAGGCTGCTCGATGGAAGGTGGCGGCGTTCTACGGCGAGAGGAGGATAGGGACCATGTCTGGAGGGTTTGGTTGCTCACCAGGAGTTCAACGGTGTAGGCGAAGGAGCTCGGGGCGGTCGCGATCTGGCGCGGCGCTTGCTGGCCGGAGCTTCGGGTCCAAGGCATCTACGGCGGCATGGCGGCAACCCGGCAGCTCCTGGCGGCGTTCCGTGTGCAGGGCGACTAGGAGGAAGCAGGGGAACCCGCTGATTCCCTTGGTCCGCCTCGAGTAGCTCCAGAACACCGGAAGGAGGGATGGGCGAGCTAGGCTAGGTTTTGAGCGCCATGGCGAGGCTTGGAAGGTAGGGAGGAATAGAGGGAAGAGGAGAGGGTCAGTGTTCCTCCAGATCTCGATCTGGGATGCCTGGGGTGGTTGGGGTGATCAGGAAGATGGGGTGGAAGGCACATGGGATGGTCTCCACCTTTTTGCAAAAGCAAGAGGAGGCTCGGTGGTGTAGGCTTCTTCCTCTCTCCTTTCTTGTGCTTTAGCTAGAGAGATGGAAAGAGAGGGACCAGGGGAGGGCAGTGAGGCTGCAGGGTGGGGCCGGCGTGAGGAAGAGAGGAGAGGGAGGGGCTAGCTTGGTTAGGGCTTGGGTTGATGCTAGGGTTTGGAGAGAGGGGGTATGGCTCGGGTTAGTGAGAGGAGAGATGAGGTGAGAGGGAGATGGGTGTAACTAGGGTTAGATTAGATGAGGTGTTAGGTTTAGGGATGGTTTGGTTTAGCCAAACCAAAGGGTAGGTTTATATTATGGTTTAAGAGATTCAAAAACAAAGAAACATCTAGTTTGAATTAAAAGCAAGGCTCAAACCAAGATAAAACAAAACAAAGAGAAGAAGGCCAAGGGTTATGATTGCATGGCCCATGCATGAACATTAATGCTAGGTTTCATCTTGTGAAAACAAAATAAATATCCATAGCATTTATACATATGCATTCCAAAAATATGGAATAAGCCAAGCTAAAAGAAGTGAAAGGATGCCCCATGTGGAGTAGATGGAGATGACCATATTTGAATAAAAATGGGACTTGCTAGTGTGTTTATTCCACTAGATGTTTAATAGTCCCATAAATATCCCAACATGAGCATAAATCCATGATAATCCATATGAAGCTAGGTAAAAGGTTCCACTCACAAGGCATGCAAAGGTGGCCATGTGGCTCTTATAAACCAATAATGTGAAAACAAAATGGTGCATATATGAGAGCATGTGGAGATAGAATTGAATCCATCCCAACCCACATGAGCTAGAGGTAAAACCAAATAAGTTGCAATTCTCATATATGGTGGAATGGTGGAATGATGGGGTGATGACAAGAAAGGTGGTGGAGTTAATAAAAGATATGCCCCCAACTCAACTTGGGCATTTAAACAATATATCAAGAACCAAATACAATATCAAGAGGAAAATACAATTTACAATGCATATGAGAGAAGAACCAACACAAAAAGGGTTTTATATGATGCTCAAATGCAAGGTGGCATGATGACATGAGCATGATATAATGATGATGCAACAATTATATATAGGAAGTAGGATTTATATAGACTAGGCTAGTAGCATTGCAATTGTTAGACAATTGGGATGCTACAGTCATGCACCTATTGTGAATGGTTTATTTCTTCTAAAATCTCGAAAGGGATGAAACACACATCCATAACATTGAGGCTAAGAGATGCAAAGTAGATAGTGATATTACTACTTATTTGTGGCGCTGTCGTCTAGGTCATATTTGTGTAAAGAGCATGAAGAAACTCCATTCTGATGGACTTTTGGAGTCTCTTGATTTTGAATCATTTGACACATGCGAACCATGCCTCATGGGCAAGATGATCAAAACCCCGTTCTCCGATATGATGGAGCGAGCAACGGACTTGTTGGAAATTCATACATACCGATGTATGTGGACCGATGAGTGTTTCGACGCGCGGTGGATATCGCTATTTTCTCACTTTTACCGATGACTTAAGTAGATATGGGTATATCTATTTAATGAAACATAAATCTGAAACGTTTGAAAAGTTCAAAGAATTTCAGAATGAAGTGGAGAACCATTGTAACAGAAAGATTAAGTTTCTACGATCCGATCGTGGAGGTGAATATTTGAGTTACGATTTTCTCACGCATCTTAAAGCAAGTGGAATCGTTTCACAACTCACGCCACCCGGAACACCACAGCGCAATGGTGTGTCTGAACGCCGGAACCGAACCCTATTAGATATGGTCTGATCGATGATGTCTCTTACTGATTTGCCATTATCATTTTGGGGTTATGCATTAGAAACCGCTGCATTCACTTTAAATAGGGCACCATCTAAATCCGTTGAGATGACACCGTATGAACTGTGGTTTGGTGCTAAACCTAAGTTGTCGTTTCTCAAAGTTTGGGGATGCGAAGCTTACGTCAAGAAATTGATGCCGGATAAGCTCGAACCCAAAGCAGAGAAATGCGTCTTCATAGGATACCCTAAGGAAACTATTGGGTATACCTTCTATCACAGAACCGAAGGCAAAGTGTTTGTCGCAAAGAACGGTTCCTTTCTTGATAAGGAGTTTCTCTCGAAAGAAGTGAGTGGGAGGAAAGTAGAGCTAGACGAGGTTATTGAACCTTCTCTTGAATTGGAGAGTAGCGCAGCACCTGAAATTGTTCCAGTGCCGCCTGCACCAACAATAGAGGAAGCTAATGACAAGGATCATGAAGCTTCGGACGATGCTGCTACTGAACGTCGCAGGTCGACAAGGTCGCGTGCCCCTCCTGAGTGGTACGGCAACCCTGTCTTGACTGTCTTGCTAGTAGAAGACAGTGAACCTACGAACTATGAGGAAGCGATTATGAGCCCAGACTCTGAGAAATGGCTAGAATCCATGAAATCCGAATTGGGATCCATGAGCGAAAACCAAGTATGGACTTTGGTGGACCCTCCTAGCGACCGAAAGGCCGTTGAGTGCAAATGGATCTTGAGGAAGAAAACGGACGTGGATGGTAATGTTACCGTCTATAAAGCACGGCTTGTCGCGAAAGGTTTTCTACAAGTTCAAGGTGTTGACTACGATGAGACTTTCTCTCCCATAGCAATGTTTAAGTCCATTTGGATTTTATTAGCAATTGCTGCGTTTCATGATTATGAAATATGGCAGATGGATGTCAAGACTGCGTTCCTCAATGGCAACATTGATGAAGAGTTGTATATGATGCAACCTGAAGGTTTTGTCGATCCTAAGGATGTTCATAAAGTATGCAAACTTCAGCGTTCCATTTATGGACTGAAGCAGGCACCTCGGAGTAGGAACCTTCGTTTTGATCAAGTGATCAAGAGCTTTGGATTTGTTCCAAATAGCTACGAAGCTTGTATCTACAAGAAAGTGAGTGGGAGCTCGGTGACGTTTCTGGTACTATATGTGGATGACATATTGATTATTGGAAATGACATCAACATGCTTAACGATGTGAAGAGTTATTTGAACAAGTGTTTTTCAATGAAAGACCTAGGTGAAGCTGCTTATATATTGGGCATCAAAATCTATAGAGATAGACAAAGACTCTTGATAGCTTTAAGCCAGAGTACATACCTAGACAAAGTTCTGAAAAGGTTCAGAATGGATAAGGCAAAGAAAGGTTCAGTGCCTATGTTGTCAGGTAATATATGGAGCAAGGCTCAGTGTCCAGCTACGGTAAATGATAGGGAATCTATGAGCAAAGTGCCTTATGCCTCGGCCATAGGTTTTATCATGTATGCCATGCTGTGTACTAGACCGGATGTGTCCAATGCTCTTAGTTTGACGAGCAGGTATCAAAGTGATCCAGGAGTGGAACACTGGACAGCCGTGAAGAACATCCTTAAATACCTAAATAAGACTAAAGAAATGTTCTTAGTCTATGGGGGTGATGAACAGCTCGTCGTAAAAGGTTACGTCGACGCTAGTTTCGACACCGACAAGGATGATTCTAAATCTCAGACAGGATACGTGTATATTTTGAATGGAGGAGCTGTGAGCTGGAGAAGCTACAAGCAAAGCGTGATCGCGGAATCTACAGTATAAGCGGAATACATGGCTGCTGCAGAAGCGTCAAGTGAAGGAGTTTGGATCAGGAACTTCATCACTGAGCTTGGCGTGGTTCCAAGTGCATTGGACCCACTGGAGATATTGTGTGACAACACTGGCGCCATAGAACTCGCTAAGGAACCAAGCTATCATCCAAAAAGACCAAGCATATCAACCGCAAGTTTCATATAATCCGAGATTATATAGAAGATGGAGATCTGAAGATTAGCAAAGTACATACAGATCTGAATGTCGCAGATCCATTGACTAAACCTCTTCCACGTGTAAAACATGATCAGCACCTCAGTGCCATGGGTGTGAGATTGTTGCCAAATGTAAACTAGATTATTGACTCTAGTGCAAGTGGGAGACTGTTGGAATTATGCCCTAGAGGCAATAATAAAGATGTTATTATTATAATTCTTGTTCATGATAATGTTTATATTCCATGCTAGAATTGTATTAAGCGGAAATTTTAATACTTGTGGTTTGTGAAAAACACCGTGTCGCTAGTACGCCTCTAAGGACTAGCTCATTGATTAATGATGGTTAAGGTTTCCTAACCATGGACATGAGTTGTCAATTAATAATGAGATCATATCATTGGGAGAATGATATGATGGACAGACCCAAACTAAGCGAAGCAATTAGATCGTGTTATCGTGTTCGTCTTTGCGAAGATTTTCTTATGTCAAATATTGTATTCCTTAGACCATGAGATAATACAACTCCCTGGTATTGGAAGAAAGCTTTGAGGTCATCAAACGTCATCCTATGAGAGGGTGATCATAAAGGTGTCTCTCAGGTGATCGAAAAGTATCTGTTGGGTTGTATGTATCGAGATGGGATTTGTTCCTCCCAAGTCGGAGAGATATACTTCGGGCCCACTCGGTAATCGATATCAACACCGCTTGCAAGCATGTGGTTAAGGATTTAATCACAAAGTGATATCGGATTACAGAACGAGTAAAGTACTTGCTGTGAACGAGATTGAACTAGGTATGACGGTACCGACGATCGAATCTCGGGCAAGTAAAATATCGCGAGACGAAGGGAATATATATATGGGATTGATTGAATCCTGGCATCGTGGTTCATCCGATATGATCATCGATGAATGTGTGGGAGTCAACATGGGTTTCCAGACCCCGCTGTTGATTATTGATAGAAGATCATGTCTGCATATTCTCGAACTCGCAGGGTCACACACTTAACGTGTCTCGACGCTAGGATAGATTGGATAATTGGTTTATGAGTTTTTGTTCGGAGTCTCGGATGGGATCCGGGACATCACAAGAGGTTCCGAAGTGGTCCGGAGAATAAGATTCATATAAGGCAGTGCAGTTTTTGGAGTTCGGAATTGTTCTGGGTTAATCGGTATTGTACCGGAAGCTTCTAGAACCTTCCGGAAGGGGACCAACGTGGCCACACCTTCCGGGAGGGGGCATGGGCCTATGAGGGAGTGCCCTGGCCGCATTGGGGCAGGGGCACAAGGCCCCATAGGGTCCAGCCGGCCAAGAGGGTTTAAACCCTAGATAGAGTTTCTAGAAGGGGGGGGGGTTCCTTGCCCCCCACTCCTACTCCTTGGCCGCCGGCCTTGGCTTGGGGGAGGGGTATAGGGTTGCCGCCCCACCCCTCTATATAAAGAGGGCTGGGGGCGCACCACCCCCCACACCTTCCCCTCCAACCCTAGCCGCCCTGCTGCCCTCCTCTCTCCCTCCCGACTGTTTGTAGGCGAAGCCCTGCTGCAGAAATTCTCCACCATATACACCACGCCGTCGTGTTGTAGATCCAATCCGTCTCTCCACCATACTTGCTGGTCCAAGGAAGGAGGAGACGTCGAGGTGCTGCACGTGTGCATCTCACGGAGGCATCGCCACTTGTGGTGCTAGATCAGATCGGATCGCGAGGAGGAGAAGCGAGTACGACTACATCACCCACGTTCCGACGAACGTTCCGCTGTGCGAATCTTCAAGGGTATGAAGATCTAATCAAATCTCTCTCGTTGTTTGCATCTCCTAGATTAGATCTTGGCTTTCCCTCTGTTCGCATCCGTAGAAAATTTTGATTTACTATGCCGCGAAACCCTTCAGATATGTAGATGAGTATGATGTCGGTATGCCTCCCCCCAAGCTTAGGCTTTTGTACTAAGTGGAGATCAATCCAAACTAGCCAAGAAGTGGAACCTCCATAATAGGATGAAGAAGTACCTTCATCCTGATACGAACTCGAGGACGCCCCGACGTAGTGCGCATCGTAGTCATAAGAGGGCACATCCCCCTCTTGGTGCTTCCCGTGGAAACCAAGCAAGTGAAGCTGCTCTTCCAGCTCCTCCTTAGAGCATGACCACGACCTCCTGCAAATACTGAACAAAGTAGACTATGGCAAGTGAATTTCCCTCTCATCCTCATCAGTAAATAACATCTTATAAACTAAAATCTCTGCACGATAGTCAGTAGTAACAAAGTGATGGGCTTTCATGACCTCAAGCACCCTCAATACATGTTGGTTGAGTTGGTGTTCATTCATCTTCTTTTCTAAAAATTTTAGACAAACATCACAAAAATAATTTCAAAGCTACTAAATGAAGGGAACTACTATAGGGACTTGCAAGAGAGCTAAACATGCATCAAAATAATTTATCTAAGCATAGAACAAGCATGCAAGCTCACATAACCTATCACCTATAGTGGCAAAATACTCAAGATATAATCCACTAGTCAAAAATCTACTTGGACAAGCGGAGGAGTCACATACCGAAGAACAAATGCTCCAAAAATCAGCAGCAAAGAGTGGCTAAATAAGGAGATCAAAAATCGCAGTGAAGAACAACAAGAACACGAGTTCAAGAATTTTTTGGTGTTTTCTCGGGGGAGAGAGAGTGAAGTGGTAGGTGTCTAGATAAGTGGAGGGCCACGGGTGGCCCACACCATTGCTAGGCGCGCCCCAGAGCTGGCAGCGCCACCAGGTGGTGAGCCTGCCTGGTGGGCCCCTTGGGTCACTCCAGGTGCCCCTTTGTTCCTTTTTTAACGTAAAAATTTAATATGAATTTTTTGATATTTTTTCGAGAAACTTTATTTTGAAGCAATTTTCAGAAATTGATAAATGATTTTCTCGCAAAAAAATGATTTTGGAACAAGGGAAAACCAAATCAAAACCAAAACTTTAGAAGTTCTAAGACACTCAAATATGCAACTAACTAGCAATACAAAGATGAGAAAGGTGAAAGCAAAAATTGGAATAGAGAAAATAAGAGTAAACAAAGATAATCATGGTGAAAACATTGTTTAGTTCATCCAAATCACTTTTTTAACAAGGTTGATCAGGTCTTGTTACCAAAACAATTTTATATGAAACAAAACTTTGCATTTCACTAAATGATTATGTTACCTCAACCTTGATAGCAATAGTCCCAATCATAATAATTTCATAATCTTCTTATGGCATGAGACAATATATTTCTCCAACTTTGATGCCCTCAATATTTTCAATTGAATTTAGGCCATATTTATTATCAATCTTCTTGGGGAACTAAATAGTGTGCTCCTTGTCATTAACATTAAAAGTTACTTTTCCTTGATTACAATCAATGACAACACCTGTAGTATTAAGAAAAGGTCTCCCAAGAATAATAGACATATTATCATCTTCGGGCATTTCAAGCACAACAAAGTCAGTTAATATCAAACACTTATTAGCCAGGTTCAGAAGATTCTATACCTGTTTTATGTTTCTTTTTCTTTTTCTTAGAAGGAGTACCACTATTTTTAGCTTGTTGAGAATCTTTCTCAATTCTTTTAGGATGTCTCTCGGGATATAGAGGATCCTGAGTAGAAGCACCACTTCTAGTTCTAATTTCATAAGCATGTTTTTCTCTAGAAACATTAACTAGAAAATCTTTTTGCACCTTAGTAAGCTGATCAATTTGAGTTTGAACCATTTGTAAATGTTTAACAAGCATTTTAACATCATTAGAGGTTCAATCCACAATATCATGCAACTTATTAATAACTCTAGAATTTTCCATTAGATGATTCTGCACTCTCATATTAAAATTATCTTGCTTAACAACATAATTATCAAATTCTTCTAAGCATTGATCAGCAGGTTTAGAGTAAGGAATATACCATTATCAAAATGTTGGAGAGAGTGTACCTCAATAGTGGATGAGTGAGAGATTGGCTTACATAATTCTTCTATAGGAGGTAAGTTATTCACATCTTTAGATTTAATACCCTTCTCCTTGAGACATTTCTTAGCTTCTTCATCACTTCATCATTTAATTCAATCATTCCCCTCTTTTTTGGTGTTGATGTTGACTCAGGTATAGTTGGCTCATGTATAGTCCAATCATCATAATTCTTGCTTATTTTAGCCATTAGTTCCTCAGCTTCATCTGGAGTTCTTTTCCTGAAAACACAACCAGCACAACTATCCAGGTATGTCCTAGATTCATCGGTTACTCCATTATAATATATATCAAGAAGTTCGTTTTTAGGTACTGGATATCTAGGCCATGCTCTAATTAAAGAACAAAACCTTGCCCATGATTCAGGCAATTTCTCTCCTTTTCCCTGCTTAAAATCAAAGATTTTCTGCAAACAGCATGTTGAGCACTAGCAGGGAAATATTTCCGAAAGAAAGTATTAACCAAGACAACAGGACTATCAATAGATCCAGGATATAAATTATTAAACCAAGCTTTAGCTTCACCTTTCAATGAAAAAGGGAAGATTTTAGCAACAAAGTAGGTGTGTTTCTTAATATCATCATAAAATAAGACACTCAAAGTAGAGAGCTCATTCATATGTGCCATAGCACTTCCATTTTTAGTCCCACAAAAAGTTTCTTTCTCAACAATAGTTATATAAGATAAATCAAGAGAGAAATCATAATTCTTAACTTTAATGTTTATGGGAGATGTGGCAAACTTAGCATCAGGATATAATTTATATATAACAACACGTCTCTCAAGAAGACTCTTAATAGCACTTGCACCTCTAGTGTTTTGACATTCCTCAATAAATTCATCACTAATTTCAATATAATCTTCATCAAAATCATCACTAGGATACTCTCTAGACACAGGTGAACTAAAAGGTGTAGCAATATTTTCATTAGGAGTTTTAGTGTTTCCCATTATAGTTCTAGCAATTGTAGTATCTAGGAAAGGACCTAATTAACCACTCTCATCAAGCATAGTAGAAGCAACATCAACATTATCATAAGAATTTTTAGATTCGGCAGAAGTAGCAGTATGTGTAACGTGTGTATGTGGTGGTGTAAGAAGCTTATTCATCACAGACGGTGAATCAAGAGCAACAGAGGTGTTCATAGTTGTACCTCTTCTTGTAGTGGATAGCAATATAGGAACTTTTCCATCATGAGATTTACCCATGATGAATGGATGGTAGCGAACAATAATAATTCCAAGTGAACTTATAAATAAAGCTATGCTCCATGGCAACGGCGCCAGAAAATAGTCTTGATGAACCACAACTATAGGGGATCGCAACAGTCTTTGAGAGAAGTAAAGCCCAAATTTATTGATTCGACACAAGGGGATCCAAAGAATATTTATAAGCCTTAACAGATGAGTTGTCAATTCAGCTGCACCTGTAAATAGTCTTGCTCGCAATATTTTATCAGTAGCAAAAAATTTGTAATAGCAGTAGGAAAATAATAACAACAGTAAAATAAGGACAGCGGTAACAATTGTAAGAAACAGCAGGATTAAAATGCGGTAGGCATAGCGATGAATGCACAGGTGTTGCATGGACAAGATAATTCATATAATAATCAAGACAAAGGTATTTGCAGATAATAAATATAAATCATCCAAGTACTAAATAACTATAGGCATGTGTTCCGTATATAGTCGTGCGTGCTCGCAATGAGAAACTTGCACAACATCTTTTGTCATGCCAGCCCGTTTGGAGCGGGGCCTCAAGGGAATCTACTGGCAATTAAGGCGCTCCTTTTAATAGAGCACCATAGCAAAGCATTAACACTCCGTGAACACACGTGATCCTCACATCATAGCCATCCCCTCCAGTTATACCAATTGCTGTCATTTTGGGGCCTCGGGTTCCGGACAACGATATGTGTACACAACTTGCATGTAAGATCACAAACAATAATATCATCTTGAATCAATAACATGTTCAGATCTGAGATCATGGCACTCTGGCCCTAGTGACAAGCATTAAGCACAACAAGTTGCAACAATATCAAAAAGCACTAACAATAGATACTAGGCACCATGCTCTAACAATCTTATGCAATTACATGAGTGATCTCATCCAATCCCTACCATCCCCATAACCTACTGGGGGGATTACTCACACATGGATGGGGGAATCATGGATGGTTGATGGAGAGGCATCGGTGATGATGATGGCGATGATCTCCTCCAATTCCCAGTCCTGGCAGGGTGTTAGAACGGAGTTTTAGGTTCCCAGTCATGGTTTTTGGTGGTGGCGGCGCAGCGGAACTCTATGTAGAAAAACATCGAACCCCCCTATGTTTTTAGGTCAGAGGGTATATGTAGGCGAAAGGAGAGGTCGAGTCGAAGTCTGAGGCGGCCACACCATGCCTAGGAGCAGCCAGGCCTGGCCCGCGCCTAGGGGTGGTGTGGGCCCCTCGGGTATTTTCTCCCTTTCATCTTCTGGCTCCATGAGTCTTTTGGGAAAATAGGGATTTTGGCATATTTTCTGGGATTTTTCCTGAAAGTTGATTTTCTGCACAAAAACGAGAGACTAGAGCAATTCCGCTGAAAACAACGTTAGTCTGTGTTAATTATATCCAAATCACAAAAATTAGAGGAGAAACAATAGCAAAAGTGTTCGAGAAAGTAGATACGTTTTAGATGTATCAGGTCCCTAAGAGCATCTCCACTCGTCCCACCCAAAGCCTCCCAAAACTAGTTATAGGTGCCGGTGCAAAAAATCCCACCCAGCCGCGCATTCCAATTTGGTTTTGGCATCTGCTCGTTTCATCCGGTGCACCCATGCCAAACCTGGCACACAGGGAGGCTAGCAGGACCACCAGATGGAGCAGAATAACTGCGCGGCCCAGCCCTATCTAGGAGACACCCCTGACATTCCCTCCAAAACATTAATTTCCCTCAATTATGTCCTCCATATCACCCTGTTTCCCCCATATTGCCGCCAACTCCTGCCATTTCCCCCTCTAACTAGCCAAGCCCGCCACTTTGCCATGGCGCCGAAGAGAAGGAACGTTGCTCCCCAATCAGCCAACGCATCTGACACTGTTGATGCTGTATCGAAGAAGAGGGGAAATTCCGATAAGGAGTGGCCAGAGAGGATGACCAATGCCTAGTGGGCATTCGACCTCTAGCGCTGCAAGGTGGAGAATGCTATCCGCTGGCGGAGGGAATTGAAGGCGAGGAAGCGAAGGGCTTTGGAGGCTCAGGCAGCGGAGGCGACCATGGCGCACATGGCTACAATGATGAAGGGGACAGTGTTGCTAGTAGCACCTCAGGCTGCCCAGTTTATCCCCGATGTGTGTGGTATCCAAAGTTGAGTCTCCTCGCCCTCTCCTTCAGCATCATCTCCAGTGCAAGCGGAAGGCTTCCTAGAAATCGAAGGTACACCGTAGTTCTCTTGCTTCTCGACGGGCCTCCATGATTTCGATCCTCTAGACAACTTCACCGCCGTGGATCTGAGATATGGCAATGCCATATCCCCGACACTCTTTCACCCCCTATTCAATGGCGCCCCTCCACCTCAGGGCGGCTTCCATCGTATTGTCGCTGTCAACAGTAGCCAGGGCGCGCATGGGCTGTTCGGTGGAATGCCCAATGGCAGCAACATCATCAATGGGGGCTCGCATCCCTCCTACACACAGGAGCAATCTGAGGCATGCTATGACAAGGAGGAGGGTGGCAGGGAACCGTGGGAAAATGAGGCCTATGCCTATGCGGAGGACGAACCCTTCGAGGAGGAGGTGGAGGTGCCCGTGACCGATCATGTGCCACCCTATTTGAGAAGAAGAAAACTAGGAGCCATAGACCAAAGTGGAACTCGAGGGAGGACGAGTGCCTCGCCGAGGCAAGGAAGACAGTGAGTATTGATACGTTGCAAACATATCTATAATTTTTGATGCTCCATGCTTTTTTACACCAACTATCTAATGTTTTGTCTAGACTTTATAGCATTTTTATGAATTTTCTGGAACTAACCGATTAACACGTACCACAGAGCCAGTTTTCTGTTTTCTGCTGTTTTTGGTATCAGAAATACTAGTAAAGAAATATTCTCAGAATTGGACGAAACAAAATCCAAAGTTCCTATTTTTGCCGACACTAGACGAAGTCCTGAGGCCAGAGGGAGACGCACCGCAGGGCGGACACACCTGGTCTAGGCATGGCTAGGGGGGCACACCGCCCTAGGGTGTGGCCCCCTCGAGCCTCCACCGACCTTGCCCCTTCGCCTATATATTTCCCTCGAGGCAAAAACCCTAAGTACAAGATCAGAATTCCATAAAAAGTTCCACAACGCCACCGCCACCAAAGACGAGATTCGGGGGGATAGAAGTCTCTGTTCCGGCACCCTGCCAGGACATGGAATTGCCCCCAAAGCCATCTCCATCGACTCCACTGCCATCTCCATCGCTGTTGCTAACTCCCATTATGAGGAGGGAGTAGTTCTCCCCCGAGGCTAAGGGCTCTACCGGTAGCTATGTGTTCATCTCTCTATCCATGGTGTGATCTTATTGTGATCATGAGGTTTGTAATCTAGTTGAATAAGTAGATTCAACTCTTTTTCTACTATGCTATTCAAGTGCATTTATTAATGTGATCTCCGGAGACACCTTGTCCCACGTGTGTGAAGGTGACAGTGTGTGCATCGTGTGTGGCTCGTAGGCTAAAGATCACAGAAATACTTATCATGAGTTATAATTTGAGTTGGATGTCTCTATGAATTATGGTGTTTTTATGGAACCATCTAGCGCTCAAGGTGACAGTGTGGGGTTACCTAGATGGGGAATGCAAATTTAAGGTGTCCTTTTATAGCCCTACGTAGTGAATTGGTGTTCGTTATCCAACCGGAGAGTAGTTTAGGATAGCATAGTGAAGAGAAGATATTTATGTGTTCAATTATGTTATCATTGTTGAGAGTGTGCACTAGTGAAAGTATGATCCCTAGGCCTTGTTTATAAGCATTAAAACACCATTTACAACCAGTCCTGTTGCATGTTTGCTTGCTGCCATTTTTATTTCAGATTGCAATTGCCAGTTATAATCATCCATATTACTTGTATTTCACTATCTCTTCGCCAAACTAGTGCACCTATACACCTGAGAAGTGTATTGGGTGTGTTGGGGACACAAGATACTTCTTGTATCTTAATTGCAGGGTTGCTTGGGGATATCTTTAACCTCTTCCTCCCTGAGTTTGATAAACCTTGGGTGATCCACTTAAGGGAAACTTGTTGCTGTTCTACAAACCTCTGCACTTGTAGGCCCAACATTGTCTACAAGAATAGAAGCGTGTGTAGACATCAAGCTCTTTTTTGGCGCCGTTGTCGGGGAGGTAAGGTAAAAGATACTCACATCCTCTGGCTACTAAGCTATCTTCTAGTATTGTTGCTGGTGTGTGATTGCTCGAAGTTATTTCCTTTAGATTATGGAATTATATCTTTTTATTTCTTGTTTTTATTTTCGTTAGTTAGGATTAATGTAAAACAAAAAAAATTACAGAGCTTTATAGTATTTATCTTGATTTAGGACGTGAAGTGTTTGGAGAGAAAATTTAAAAACCTATGGAACTTTATTTGCATGCTAATAGCAATGTTATTAGTATGAATTCTTTGAACACAATTATTGCTAATTCTATGGAAATGTCTAAGCTTGGGGAAGCTAGTTTTTATGAAAATGATCTTTTTAGTTCCCCAGCTTTAGAGGAGAAATTTTTCTATGATGATACTATACCTCCAATATATGATGATTACAATGATGAATATGATATTTTTAGTCCACCTACTATTGAGGAGAAAATTAATTATAATTACAATATGCCTCATATATTTTATGATTATGGTGATGATAATAATAATGATAGCTATTTTGTAGAATTTTCTCCCACTATAATTAATAAGAATGACTATGCTTATCTGGAGAGTAATAATTATTATATGCATGTGGCTCATGATAATAATATTTTATGTGATAGTTATATTGTTAATTTTATTCATGATGCTAATGAAAGTTATTATGAGATAGGGAAACATGGTTTTATGTATCTCAACAATATTAAGTTTCCACTCTTTATGTTAAAATTTTTGAAGTTGCACTTGTTTTGCTTTCCTATGCTTGTTGCTTTGTGCTTTCATGACTTGTTTCTTTACAAGATTATTTTTCATAGGAAGTGGGTTAGACTTAAATTTTTTTATATTTGATTCTTGATGCTCTCTTTTACTTAATTTCATATTTCTTATGTGAGCATCACTGAAATTATCATGCCTATTTTAATGGCTATAAAGAAAGAACTTTTGGGAGACAGCCCATTATATTTTTTCTTTCAGTTTAGTTTTGTTTATTTCAGTCTTGGAAGATGTTACCTCTATATAAACCTCTCCTAATACTTTTTATTTTGTTTTTGTGCCAAGAGTAAGCTCTAATAGGAACAAAGTAAGATTTGGGGAAGTTGCTGTCCCGAAACAGATTTCTGTGCTTCACTGTGAAAAATCGTGAAAAATCCCAGAACGTCGTAGTGATCTGCAATTTTTTGTGCGCATGCCCCATGTTATTATATAACTTCTGTTAGTTTTGAACTTTTGATTTGAGCAACAAAAGATTTCGAAAAAATAGATCTTTACCTGTTGTTCTGTTTTGATAGATTTCTGCCACTATTTGCATTTGCCTCTTGATCTCTTTCTTTTTGAGTTATTTTGATCGGAAGAGATTTTAAAAGAAGTTGCTATAGTAGCTTATGTTTTAATGGATGATTTACTTCGGTTTAAACAGAACCCAAAGGCTTATTATCTTTAATACACTAATGTTGTTAATGAAGATTGTGTGAAGTTTTGTATGAAGGAAATTTTCAAGTAAGAGAATGACGTGATAAGCTGAAGTATGGAGAAAAGCTCAAGCTTGGGGATGCCACCCGTGTTACCCCAAGAAATATTAGAGTGGTACAAGCGTCAAATCTTGGGGATGCCCAATGCATCCCCTTCTTCGTCAACAAAAATCTCAGGTCTTCTTTCAAGATACTATACTTTTATTGCTTCATGCACTATGTGTTGTTATTGGAGCGTCTTTGTTTTCGTCTTTACGTTTGTTTTTTTGTTTGCTGCAATAAGTTGGTTGGATCCCAGCACACTTCTTTTGGAGAAGTCACACCCCGTTCTTTATTGCCTAGAACACTCTAGTTTTCACTCTTATTATTCTGTGAGTGTTCTCTTTTGCTAGCACTGCGTTTAGCTTTAGTTTTTTTTTGCTTAGAACTTTTTAGTTCTTCCTTTGTAGATTTGTGAGACAATCTCACTGGTCTTTATTGATTATTATCTTTGTGAGTTGTTTCAAATAAGTTGATTGGTGTTGGAAAAGAGTAGAATGCTTCATGCTTATAGTGATACAAAAGGAAGCTTGTTTTGACTGTGGTTTAGACTTTATCATGTCATGTTACATGTTGCTTTGACCATGTGCTTAGTGATTATTGTTGTAGCATGACTTTTTTCAAACAATTAATATTGCTTAATGTGCCATAAAAGAATCATGCGTTGTTTTAGCATACAAAAGCATAATATTGTGGTATTCTCCTTTGATGCTTTATTTGGGTTTACTTGGCACATGCTTACACCATGTTATGACTATGAACCATTCACCTTATCCTCTATGATCATTTAGTTTTTGACTTGGGATATCACTTTATGCTTTGATTAATAATGTTTTGTCGCTTTGCATGATTATGACCATTATTGCTCTCTTAGTTGGTTGCTCCCAGTCTTTTGCTAGCCTCCACCTGTACTGAGTGTGAGCTCTACTCGTGCATCCAACACCCAAGAAACCAAGTTATTTCAAAAGAGTCCACTATAAAATCCTATGCATGGTGTGTTACACCATTCCAAGTATACATGTTTTTATCTATCTTCCAAATTAAAATTTTGTTATGTGAAAATTAGTGATTAAAGCTCTCACGAACTTGATGGACACTTTATTTTCTTGCACAACCATTGTGCCCATCTATGATGCTTATAATCTTGCCAATTATAAGTTGAGAGTTAGCAAAACCATGTTGTCATGGGGTACGCTTTAGACATTGCACTTATGTATTTTGTTGATATCATGTTCTTTTGTTTATGGATGCCGTATGAAATAAAAGGGGAGCTTGTAAGTCCATAGTGTTTGTATATGTGTTAGAGAAATGCCTGGGCGGCTATCCTAAGCCATGAATAATCATGGTGGAAACTTGGAGGATAACCATAATGAGCAATCTATGAAGCATCTTCAATAAAAAAAGAGAAAAAGAAAAAAAACCATGCTCATGGTAAATAAAAAGATCGCTGAGATGCTCATTGTCTGTTGCCTTGTCATTATGATATGGGATAACTCCTATGTCATGGGGAAAGGGGTACCCCGTTGGCGGTTCTCTGTGATACACATATACTTACAATGACAAGAACTTACCTGTGACTAAAGTTGAGTAACATGAGGAACAGTACTCGTACTGAAGGGGCATGATATTTTCAACTTGTGATTTTCCAAGCTTATAACTCATATTTTCCCTCACTTTAACCTTAATCACTTCAAGATGCTTATGATAGGGGCAATGAGAGATCAAATCTAGTAAGTAACATAATTTTTGGAAGCATTTAATCCCTACTTCCCTCTACGAAGGGCCTTTGTTTTTACTTTTATGTTGAGTCTTCATCTTCTATCTTTATGCACCGGTTATGAGAGCATAGTTGGTATTCTTAGTTCAATGTGCATTATCACAAAACTTGTTGATTGATTCATAAAATATGGTATTGATTGTTCTTAAATTATTTGTATCTAGTCACCCTTATGAACTTTGAAGGTGTCCTATGCATTTATGTTTTCCTATTCCATGAAGGAAAAGCTGAATACCACTCTTGCTATGTTTTCTATATGTGAAATAAACAAATGTCTGTCAAAGCATTATTCATGATCTTTTGTTTGTGTAGCCTTTCATGTTGCAACATAGTTGTTATGTCTTATTGTTAGAAATATATCTTCCATGCTTATGTTTAGAGTACTTTGATTCTAGCCATCAATGCTTTACAGTACCTTGATCAAGATTGTGATGGTGCATGTCACCTCAAAAATTATTTTTTTATCACTTACCTACTCGAGGAAGAGCATGAGTTAAGCTTGAGGATGCTGATACGTTGCAAACGTATCTATAATTTTGGATACTTCATGCTTGTTTTACACCAACTATCTTATGTTTTTTCTACACTTTATAGCATTTTTATGAATTTTCTGGAACTAACCTATTAACAAGTGCCACAGAGCCAGTTTTTTCTGATGTTTTTGGTTTCAGAAATACTAGTAAAGAAAATTCTTCGAATTGGTCGAAACAAAATCCAAAGTTCCTATTTTCCCGACACGAGACGGAGTCCGGAGGCCAGAGGGAGACGCACCCCAGGGCGGCCACACCTAGTCTAGGCGCGGCCAGGGGGCGCGGCGCCCTAGGGTGTGGCCCCCTCGAGCCTCCACCGACCTTGCCCCTTCGCCTATATATTGCCACCGAGGCAAAAATCCTAAGTACAAGATCAGAATTCCACGAAAAGTTCCGCAGTGCCGCCGCCACCGAAGACGAGATTCAGGGGACATAAGTCTCTATTCCGACACCCTGCCGGGACAGGGAATTGCCCCCAGAGCCATCTCCATCGACTCCACAGCCATCTCCATTGCTGTTGCTGACTCCCATGATGAGGAGGGAGTAGTTCTCCCCCAAGTCTAAGGGCTCTACCGGTAGCTATGTGTTCATCTCTCTCTCTCCATGGTGTGATCTTATTGTGATCATGAGCTTTGTAATCTAGGCTAAAGATTACATAAATACTTATCATGAGTTATAATTTGAGTTGGATGTCTCTATGAATTGTGGTATTTTTCTGGAACCATATAGCGCTCAAGGTTGCAGTGTGGGGTTACCTAGATGGGGAATGCAAACTTTAAGGTGTGCTTTTATAGCCCTACGCAGTGAATTGGTGTTCGTTATCCAACCGGAGAGTAGTTCAGGGTAGCATAGTGAAGAGAAGATACTTATTTTTTCAATTATGTTATCATTGTTGAGAGTGTCCACTAGTGAAAGTATGATCCCTATGCCTTGTTTCTAAGCATTAAAACACTGTTTACAACCAGTCCTTCTACATGTAATCATCCATATTACTTGTATTGCACTATATCTTCGCCGAACTAGTGCACCTATACACCTGACAAGTGTATTGGGTGTGTTGGGGACACAAGAGACTTCTTGTATCTTAATTGCAGGGTTTCTTGAGAGGGATATCTTTGACCTCTTCCTCCCCTAGTTCCATAAACCTTGGGTGATCCACTTAAGGGAAACTTGCTTCTATTCTACAAACCTCTGCACTTGGAGGTCCAACACTTTCTACAAGAATAGAAGCGTGCATAGACATCAAGTATCGACCCTTTCGTCAACGCCAACCAAAACACCAATAGCTACTAGAAGAGGGTGAAGGTGGCATACGACGAGCGGCGCCTTTAGGATCCCTATTTCAAGATCTTCACCATGAGCACAATGATACAACCATGTTGCACCGTTGGACATTGATCCAACATTCCTGCAACAAGTGGCACATCATCGTGTAGGAGGTCCCTCGAGTGCATGTTAGTGGCACCAACTTCGACGATCAAGTAAGCAAACCCACTGGCCACCATTGTGCATTTTACCCCTTCATTAGATGACTTCATTGTGTTCAACTGCATTGTAGATGCGCGCCATGATCACCGCCTACCATGAGGACAACGACGACATCGAGTTCAAGTGTATCCATGTCTTCGCCTGGATTGAGACGTGGGAAAAGTGGATGGAGACGCGGACAGATCTTGCCAAGAACGACACTGTGTAGGACCCTAATGTGATGCCATCGGCTGCCTCCGAAGGGTGCCCAATTGTAACATCTCAAAATTATTAATGAGGATATCAATTTCTAATCAACCAAAATTAGGGTTAACAAAATCTTTTAATAATAAACACTATATAAATGCATGTGTATGAATGATGTATGAATTCTTGCAATGCCATGTTTGTTTGTTGTAAATGATGAGAATTGGTTTAAAGATCAAAACCATATCATCTAGGTCAAATCCAAACCAGATCAAAACAAAAGAAAATCAATATATGAAGCATATGACCTAATGGTCATTTTTGCCAAAGTTAACACTTACTTTGAGCATCTCTAGCAAATAATTTCAAACAGAAACAATTCTCTTTCTTTTCTCACCTTGCTATAACAAGTGACACTGAACACAAGGGAGCTTTCAAAACTTGCAGAATCAAATTCAAATCCATTTGAGAGGCAATTCAACATTGAATCTATCTTATGCATCAAGATAGTCATTTTTGGAAAACCACTAAAACCTTCACCACTGAGTAAACCCTTGCACCCAGAGACAACCAAGATTATGACCAGCACACCACCAAAAAGATTTGGAAAATTCAAAGGTTTAGTTCTTGCGGCCATTTAATCAAACACTTGGTGATTACAGTACGATCTTACCAACTATTCACTGTTTTGATCAATCTTGGGATCATCTTGTGACATCACCGAGCCTCCACTAATAGCCCTTAACTCACCCAGTACCAGCCCGTACAAAAGAGCTCCTCTCACTCGACCAATTGAGTAGTGCAATTCCTACCCGAGCTCACCCATGTCACCTGACACGGACACACTGCTACACGCCGCGCCGCCCTCGCCCACTACGTCTAGGAGGTAGCTGTGACCTCATCGCCTCTGTCTGTGCATGCCTCGACCAACGACAGCCCATAGAGACTCCAGTGCAGCCGCGCCCATTTAACACTCGACCATGCCGATTGCCGCGCCAGAGCGCCGAGCAATCCCGCGCGACCACGCTGCGCCTTGCTCTCCCCTTGCGCAAATAAGTTCGCCACATCACCAGCGACCTCCCAGACACGCTCGTTTGACCCTGCGCTCTCCTTGACCACCGTACGCCATGATGAATGCCGACGGTACCGAAGCAGAGCATGGATGTTCTAGAATGATGGAGACCGTGCCTCGCCATGCCACTTTGTGCATGACGACCGCCCTGAGGCCCTGGGTCGGCCTACACCCTTTTCCATGCTGATTGCTTCCTGTAACAACGTCGCCGACGATCCCGAACCATGCCTCCCTGCTCCCTTCACGGGGGTATAAATAGACCCCTCCCCCTGCCTCAAAATGCGCACCATTCCACTCCCATCTCACCCAGCAATCTCTCTGACCCGTCCCCGCAGCAAGGGGAGCACCACATCTTCCGGAATTTCAATGGAGTCCGCCCCTACAGTGAAGAAGAGGAACCAGCGCTAGGAGACACCCCAGGATCTACCGTGACCATCGTTCGAACCAGTGTCATTGACAAGCTCGTTCGCCCACCTTGCTGGACTTAGCCGGAGCCCTGGTAAGCCCACGACGACCCCTCTATAGCGCTAAGGTTAGCATCTCGTGTGCCTCGTGCAACGGAGACGACGAAGCAGAGCCGTTGATCGAGCTCTAATCGTGCGGTCTATATTGAAGGATACTGCTTCGCGTTGGCTCATCCGCTGACGTGTGGGACCAACCACGGTGCCGCTCACTGCACGCGCACTGCGTAATGGGGCTGGCCCATTAGCATTCCCGCGTGAGCCCACAAATTCAAACTTAGCTTTTCTCTTTAATTTCAAAATCCTATACTATATGTAACTTTGAAAATTCAATTCAAGGAGATTCACTAAACCAAATTGAATGAAACAAATTTGGTTATAAAGGATTTGAAAATAGCTAAACACTCCTGTTGGATTAAAACAATTTGAAATTATAGATCACCCATTGTAAAAATAACAAGACAGTAGCTTTTACCACTTCAATTGTTTTTCTAAAATCAACCATAAATGCTTTTGAGTTGATTCCAACTCTCAAAAATCATATTGGCCATGATTTATCTTCATATGTAAAAAAATATAGTTTTACATACAGTAGTACTGGATCAAAATTAAAGAATGGCTTTATAGTCATTTCTAGTCACATAAATATTATTAAATGGCATTTAAACTTTGCAATTTAGGCCAACCACTTTAGATCACATTACCAAGCATTGGAATATGTGGTGCTGACATGTGTCTATATGATCCCATATTTTAATTGGAGAATGTTAAATCTTAGGTAACTTTTCATTGAGTAGAAATTACTTTTCTAAAATAAGATAAATAAAATCTTGTTACCCTTTTCTTGTAGTGATCGAGATGGTGCTAGATCATCTAGTGTGGATTCTTGTGTGCTAAATAGAAGTAGTTAAGTATTGTTTGGTGATTGTGTACCTCGTATTTATTTATAGACGCTAGTATCAATCCGGGCTACGGGGAGGAAGAATTCTATGAAGAAGAGGAACAAAACTACGACCATTGTACCAACCAAGGCAAGCTAAGCTAAACCATGCAAGACTCACTATGTATACTATTATGATACCACCTTGATTATATCAATCCCATGTTTTATGTGCAAGCTTTATCTTTCTCCCTTTTATCAAAGTTACTCAAGTAGTTAATTAATTGGTGATTAGTGAAAAAATAGGAAAGAGGTCATCAAGATCATGGAACTTGATGTAGGTAGTTACACTTGATTAGTACCCCTCCATAGTGACACCTTCATTGATAGATGCTAGTGCTAAATTAATTTTGATCACTATAGATGGGAACACTTGGAGAAAATGATTCTGAAAACCTTGGAATGATGAGTCATTCTATTGAAATGTTTTTACATATGTTATGGAACATAATGAGAAGAAGATGATACTGAATGAAGTATGTGCCCTGATTTTGATAAAAACTGATGGTTGGGTTTAGATGCGATACCATTCCAATTTTTACCGTACAACCACAATACCCGAGTTTGGGTAGGGCTTAATTGGAAGTTTATGTGTCTTAGTATGGGTTCCCTCGCGGAACAAGGTTGAGCTGAGGCTACCTTGTGAATATGAATGCCCACCTATGCAGTGCCTAGGATGGCAGATGGCCATGGCTGGGAGGCCAAACTCATAGGGGAGGTGCCTATACTAGGGTGTGTAATTGGAAGGTTAGGATTGATTATCCGCATACCAAGAATGATGATTCAGGGTTATCCCTGATGGATGTATCGAATGTTGTGGTAAAAGTGTACCACCTCTACAGTGTGTCAAACTATTCGAATAGCCGCGTCCGCAGTCATGGACAGTTGGGTGGCCATACTGTTCCGTTGTCAGATGTTTTCAAAATGACTTGTGACTTGAAGTATGACTTTGACTTGAACCCACAAGGATGTGGACATGAAACTAGGTTCCCACTTGAGTAATCTAGACAACTAAAGCTAGATCTTTACTACTAAGTACTTATGAAATAAAATTGGCTTATTGCAAACAAACCTAGATCTTAGGATTCCTACTAGAATGGTATTTATCTTAGTGATAGTTTGTGAGTACTTTAAAAGTACTCATGGCTTTGTCCCTGGCTATTCCCATGGTCAGATTACGAAGGAGAGTACAAGGAGGATGGACAGTAGGACGCCTATGATAACTAGGATCATTTCCCATCATCAGCATTGCCTGTGACCATGAAGATGGAGCCTCTACTATGCTATGATTCCGCTTCTTTGATATGTATTCGTACTTGATCATGATATCAACTATTTATAAGACTATTATGGTTTGTAATGGATGATGTACTGTGCTACCAATTCTGTTATGTCTCGCAAAAATGGTAATCCTTGGATTGCGATGTATGGCATAACAGGTATCTAGGATTAAAAATCCGGGTGTTTACAAGTTGGTATCAGAGCCATCCTGACATAGGAGACCCTAGTTAGAATGGTCATCAGAAAAACTTAGTTTCCAAAACAAAGAAAGTGAATATTTATGAAAACCTATTCTCACTCTTATACTTGAAATTCTTTCCAAAAGAGAGTCATATGTTCCTCAATATTTTGCAATACTACATAAAATTTGGCACACTTGATCACCTCTCTAACTTACTCGTCTTAATTGCTTAAAGATGGACGTCAACTACAACAAGTTTTACCAGCTGGGCAACAGAGGAGACCTCATCTTCGAGAGGGACTTGAGTCAGCTTGTGGACTTTCTTGGGCGCCCGCACCCGGAGTTCTATGGAGCCCAGCTCAATGATCAATCCGGAGGGGAACTGCAGTGGTTGATAGTTGCCGATATGAGAGGAAAGATGGAGGCACCCACATCGGAGAAGATCCAATTCATCTTGAGGGAGAACAACTGGTTGGATGGACTAGCGAGAGCGATGCAGGAAGTACTTGCCCGTCTGTGTGGGCAGAATGTCAACCATCTCGCCGGTACCCGCTTCGCTCACTATGCCAGATGTGACTCCCGAGGATAGCCCTTGGCTATGCCAGGACACCCGGAGCTGAGGCATCATGTGGATCATCTCGCCTTCATGCTGCACGAGAACCAGAAAGAGTTGGACAACGCACGTGCCAACGCCAACCAGAAGCACAGTGTTGCAGTGAAGAAGGACTAGACCCTCGCCATCCTCGTTAAGGAGCACAAGTCACTTCGCCGCCAGAGAGACAAGAAGGACCGCATCATTGCTCTCCTCCGTCATAAAGTGTCAGCCCTTGAGGAAACCATCCATGATCGGGACATCCAGCTTGAGGAGAGGGAGAACGAAGGGGAAGATATTTGTGGGGATCCCTATTTGTACTTCGGTGATGATGATGACTACCTCGAGGATGTCAACATGGAGTTCCACACTGACAATGAAGACCATGACTTCATCGATGACGAAGAGGCCACCGGTTCTGATGAGGAGTAGTAGCACCAGATCACTATCATAGGTGTGAGTTGTATCCGGTCCCACTATATCGTAGCTTGGCAGGATGGTTCTTAAAACCATCTACTTTGTTGTTGTGATGTGTTGTTTGGAATGTGTGGTTTGTATGAGTTGTTTGGAATGAATGAAAAGGATTTGTTGGCTTTCAAACCCTAGCCTTACTCAAAGTTTAAAAGATTTTAAACCAAACCCATAAACCTTAGAAAAATTTCCCCTCTTGTCTTATGATCTATCTCAATCTTCAGATGACTCACAGTGGAAGCAGCTCATCTCAGGCCCGATGGTTCAAATTCTGCAAATGCTAGTAGCAGATCATGAAGCCGGTAGAACCGAGCGTCAAGCCAATCTCGCCACTCTTCAATAGATCGACCAACTGGCGCATGACAGCCAAGGCCATGGAAATCAGAATCACCATGGATCTAAGCTTAAGAACTTCTAGAACACCAATCCTCCTATCCTTAGCAAATCTAAAGAGCTCTTAGATGCTGATGACTAGCTGCAAACCATGGAGAACTACTTAGAAGTTGCAGGAGTAGATGCTGTAGAGAAGGTACTGTTTGCCACCCACTATCTGGTAGGTTCTGCAAGAGCATGGTGAAATAGCACTCGTACAATGAATGGAGGACATATGATGACTTGGGAGGAATTTAAACTCAAGTTCAGCCGAACTCATGTGCCCCCAGGTTTGATTCTGAGGATGAGGGATGAATTCAAGGAATTGAAGCAGGGAAGAATGACGGTGGTGGAATACCGTGACATATTTCAGTCTCTGTCTAGGTATGCCCCCGATGAAATTGGCACTGAAGCCAAGAAGAAGGAAAGATTTCTGAATGGTCTGCATGATGAGATGCAAACAGTGTTAGTCAATATTCCTTTTGCCGATCTAGAAGCTCTAGTGGATTCTGCTATCTAGATGGAAGGCAAGATCAATCAACCCAGTGAGAACCGCAAGCATCGTATGATGCACCAGCCTGGACCCCACCATACCCCAAAGTATCACTCCAGTTTGTCTACGGGATTTTCACCAAGGATCAATAGGACACCTATGATTCGTCTGAACTTTCCCAATCATAGCGGAGGAAACCCGAGGCTCGGAGGCAGCAACAACTACAACACCGGTGATGCGGCTCGGATCACTGTAGAGCTTCGTTGGGAAACCCCAAGAGGAAGGTATGATGAGTACAGCAATGAGTCTTCCCTTAATAAGAAACCAAGGCTATCGAACCAGTAGGAGGAAGGAAATGACCCCAAGGTGTTGTTAACAACTTGGAAACCTGCACAACACAAACTCAAGACTTTTCCCCAACGAACAGTGAGGTTGTCAATCTCACCTGTTTGCTGAAAACAAAGGATTAAACATATGGTGTGGAAGGTCATGGTAGCTTACAGAAAGTAAACAGTAACAGAGGAATATGTATCAATGGTAAAGATTGGACCAGGGTCCACAGTTCACTAGAGGTGTTCTCCTTAAAATAAACAACATAACATGCTGGGTAAAAAAATTACAGCGGGGCAATTGACAGGACAGAGCAAGGCATAACAGTGCAAATACTAGACATTCATGATCCTATAAGATTCGATTGGGAATTACAACAAGATACATAGACCGCCATCCAACTGCATATATGACTAGTAATCCACCTTCAGGTTATCATCCGAACCCCCTCCAGTATTAAGTTGCAAGCAACAGATAACTGCTTTAAGCAAAGTGTGTAAAGTAAACAATACAATTGTTCCATGAACAAAAGATCATTGTTTTCTCCCTAGTAGAAACATCACATCTACAACCTTAGAGATTTCTTTCACTTCCCCAGATTCAATAGAGGCATGAACCCACTATCGAGCATAAATACCCCCTCTTGTAGTCACTAGAATCTACTTGGCCAAGATAGCTACTAGAAGCGGAGAGCATGCAAGATCTCAAACAACATAGACATTGTAGAATCAATAAGATAAAACCATTAATCAATCTGACATAGTAATCTGAGTATCCATCGGATCCCCACAAACACAACATGCATGATTACAAATAGATGATCTTGATCATGAACGGAGCTCACAAGATCTAGACATGATAGCACAACGGAGGAGAAACAACCATCTAGCTACTGTATGGACCCATAGTCCATGGTGGAACTACTCACACATCATACCGGAGCCTGGCATGGTGATGAAGAAGGCCTCCAGGATGATCTCTCCCCTCCGGCAGGGTGCCGGGAAGAGCTTCAGATCCCCCGATCTAGGGACGATGGTGGCGGCGGCTACGGACTGTTTCGTGAAGATCTTCTTATAGGCGAAGGGGGAGACCGAGGGGGTGCCCGAGGAGGCCGCACCCCCCAGGCGTGGGCTAGGCTTGGCCGCGCGGCCAGGGGGTGTGGGCCTCTCGTGGCCCTCCTCCGTCTCGTCTTCTGGCTCTGTGTTGTCCTTGGTGATATATTTACTTTGGCTTTTGTCCCGTCCAATTCCGAGAATATTCATTTTATGGCTTTTCTGGAACCAAAAACAGTAGAAAACAGGCAATTGGCACTATGGCAACTTGTTAATAGGTTAGTCCCAGAAAGCGTATAATACCTCAAAGTGTAGACAAAGCAAAGCAAAGTGGATACTAAACAAGCATGGAACATCAAAAATTATAGATACGTTTAAGACGTATCAACCAGCAACCCTAGTAACTTCAACCGTGCAATGCCAAGGCCCAACAAAAACAAAAAATACTGCCCCAAGGACTGGAAGCAATGTTGTGCCTATTGTCGGTAAGGACAACTCAATGATAACCTACTTTGAATGTGGAATCACGGGTCACCACTCCAATGAGTGCCCCAAGAAGCTTGCTGCACCACCCAATGCCGCTGCACCTGCCAAGTAGCAGCGTCGTGTTCATCCTAGAAAGAGATTTTCCCCAGGAAACCCGCACAACCGTACCGGCCGTCTGTTCCACATGAATGCAGAAGAAGCCCAGGAAGTGCCAGATGTCGTGCTATGTATGTTTTCTGTTAACTCAGTACTTGCAAGAGTGTTGTTTGATTCTAGAGCATCGCACTCGTTTGTTACAGAAGAATTTGCATGCACTAGTAAGATTCAACTAACAAATTTGAAGCATGTTATGATAGTTCAAATACCTAGGTCAACTACCAAAGCTAAAATTTTTGCAAGGCCGTACCTATCAGAATACATGGAATAGATTTTTATGCCAACCTAATATTACTTGGAACAAAAGGTTTGGAGTTAGTACTAGGAATGGATTGGATGTTGAAACATCAAGGATTAATAGACTGTGCCAAGAAAGCCATAACCATGACCAGTAGCACCGGAGTATTAGTAGAGCATGTGTCTGAGACACTGCCCCGTCAATTCAAGTGCAACAAGAGTTTAGGCCAACCAACCCTAGACCAAGTCAAAGTAGTCTGTGAATACCCCGATGTGTTCCTAGATGAATTACTTGGTATGCCCCAGATTGGGATATCGAGTTTATCATTGAACTAATTCCTCGAAATGGATCCGTAGCTCAGAGACCCTATAGTATGAACCCAGCTGAATTAGTGGAGCTCAAGAAGTAACTTGATGACATGTTGAGCAAAAATCTGATTCAACCAAGTGCATCACCATGGAGATCACCTGTTTTGTTTATGGATAAGAAAGATGGTTCCACCAGTTTATGTATGGATTACCGGAAACTGAATGACGTCACCATCAAGAAAAAATACCCACTACCGAAGATAGAAGATTTGTTTGACCAGCTGACTAGTGCTATAGTGTTTTCTAAGATTGATCTTAGAACTAGTTATCATCAACTAAAGATCCACGCCAGCGAAGGATAGGCCTAAGCCTGATACTGAGTGCTTTTACTACAAGGGAGAAGGTCACTGGAAGCGGAATTACCCTAAGTACTTGGCGGATCTGAAAAATGGCAACATCAAGAAGAAAGGTATATCCAATATATATGTTATTGATGTGTATCTCACTAGTAGTCGTAGTAGTGCCTGGGTATTTGATACTGGTTCGGTTGCTCATATTTGTAACTCAAAACAGGTGCTGCAGAATAGACGAAAACTAGTGAAGAATGAGGTGACGATGCGTGTTGGAAATGGATCAAAGGTTGATGTAATCGCGGTCGGCACGCTACCTCTTGATCTACCATCGGGATTAATTTTATACTTAAATAATTGTTATCTGGTGCTTGTGTTGAGCATGAACATTATATCCGGATCATGTTTATTACGAGACGGTTACTTGTTTAAGTACAAGAATAATGGTTGTTCGATTTATATAAGTAATATGTTTTATGCACATGCACCTTTGATAGATGGTCTATTCTTGTTGAATCTTGATTATAGTAATACACATGTTAATAACATTGAAGCTAAACGTTTGAAATTAAGCAATAACTCAACCTATATGTGGCACTGTCGTCTTGGTCAGATTGGAGTGAAGCGTATGAAGAAACTCCATTCCGATGGACTTCTTGAATCACTTGATTTCGAATCATTTGAAATATGTGAACATGTATGATGGGTAAAATGACTAAGACTCCATTTTCTAGTATGATGGAGCCAGCTATGGACTTATTGGAAATCATACATACTGATGTGTGTGGCCCGATGAGTGTAGAATCACGCGGTGGTTATCGTTATGTTCTTATTTTCACGGATGACTTGAGTAGATATGGCTATATCTATTTCATGAAAAATAAGTCCGAAACTTTCGAGAAGTTTAAGGAATTTCAAAGTGAAGTAGAGAATCAACGTAACAAGAAGATTAAATTTCTACGATCTGATCATGGAGGTGAATATCTAAGTTACGAGTTTGGTGAGCATTTAAAGAACTACGGAATACTTTGACAATTAACACCGCCGGGGACACCACAACGTAATGGTGTGTCTGAATGTCGTAATTGAACTCTCTTAGATATGGTTCGTTATATGATTTCACTTACAGATTTACCGCTATCGTTTTGGGGTTATGCATTAGAAACAGCTGCATTCACTTTAAACAGGGCACCATCTAAATCCGTTGAAACGACACCATATGAATTATGGTTTGGAAAAAACCTAAATTGTTGTTCCTTAAAGTTTGGGGTTGTGAAGCTTATGTAAATATGTTATAGCCTGACAAGCTTGAACCCAAAGCGGAAAAATGCGTCTTCACTGGATACCCGAAGGAAACTATTGGTTATACCCTCTATCATAGATCCGAGGGCAAAATCTTCTTTGCCAAGAATGGATCCTTTCTAGAGAAGGAGTTTCTCTCGAAAGAAGTGACTGGAAGGAAAGTACAACTCGACGAGGTTGTCGAACCTTCTCTCGGATTTGAAAGTAGCACATCACCAGAAGAAGTTCCTATGGCGCCTACACCAATAAGAGAGGAATCTAATGATGTTGATCATGCAACTTCGGTTGAAGTTACTACGTAACCTCGCAGGTCAACAAGAACTCATACCACTATCGACTGGTATGATCCCGTTATGAGTGTCATGTTGGTGGACAACACCGATGACCCTGCGACATATGAGGAAGCGATGATGATCCCAGATTCCAATAAATGGCAAGAAGCCATGCAATCCATGATTGGATCCATGTATGAAAACCATGTATGGACTTTGGTGGACTTACCGGATGGCCAGAAGGCTGTCGAGAACAAATGGATTTTCAAGAACAAAACATATGTTGATGGTAATGTTGTAGGGTTTCGTAGCATGGAAAACAAAAAAATTCTACCGCATACAAACAAACAAGCCAAGATCTATCTACTAGATTGTAGAAACGAGTCGATGGAATAACTCACCCTCGAAGATTCCAAAGTGTTTAACGAGAGCGGATTCTAGTGGGTGATGTAATTGTACTCTTCCCGATCTCAAGATCGCATAGACGATCCTTCCGGCGCTGCGTTCCGGCAGCGCTCCCGCAGTCGGTCACACGTTCGGTACTCGACGAAGACCTTCCTCTCCCTTGTTCCAGCAGGCAGCGGAGGTTGTAGCACTCTCCTCGCGATTCCGGCAGCACAACGGCGTGGTACCGGAAGTAGAGGCGAGATCTCGCAGGGCTTCGCCTTAAGACGGAGCGAGTATGGTGGGCTATGAGAAATACCTCGACGATCTAGGGTTTAGACACGCCGAGGAAGAGGTGCTAGAGCCGGCGGCTAGGGCTTGGTGGTGCCCAAGTCGGCTGCAAGGAGATCCCTAGGCGGCGGCGGCTTGGAGGGCGGCGGCGGCTAGGGTTAGGGTTTTCGGGGCAAGGGACTTGTGTGTCTCTAGGAGGGAGCCTTGCCCCTCCTTATATAGGTGGAGGGGCCGGCCGGCCAAGGGGAGGGAGGGGAGTCCCTCCCCAACTCGTCTTGGGTGGTGCGCTGCCGGTTGGAGGAGGTAAACCCTCCCCAACTCGGTTTCCCACTCCTCCTCCTCTTTCCAAAACTTGCCGTTTGACTTTCAAACTAGTCGTTTGACTTTTCAAACTAGGATTTGAATAAACCCTCTATTTTGAACAGCGATGACACCGAGTACTTGATGCAATCATATCAACTTGATATAACACATTCATGTACCCTTCCCCCCCGGAGTGTCGGACATTCCGGAACCTTCTAGAACATTCCCGATGAAAACACCGGAACCATTCTCCATCTCCGAAACAGGACTTTCCTTATATGAATCTTATTCTACGGACCATTCCGGATCTCCTCGTGATATCCCGAATCCCATTCGAGACTCCGAACAACATTCGTTCTCTTTCTCATCATTCCATAACTACTCAAACAACGTCGAATCCTTAAGTGTGTCTCCCTACGGTTCGTGAATTATGTGGACATGATCGAGACACTTCTCCGAACAATAACCAATAGAGGAATCTGGAAATTCATATGGCTCCCACATATTTCTACGATTACTTTGCGATCGAATGAACCACTTACATACGATACCAATTTCCCTTTGTCTCACGATAGTTTACTTATCCGAGGCTATGATCGTCGGTATCTCTGCATACCTAGTTCAACCTCGTTACCGATAAGTACTCTTTTCTCGTTCCCGTGATATGTGATCCCTTGTGAGCCAGTCACATGCTTGCAAGCTAATTGGATGACATTCCACCGAGAGGGCCCAGAGTATATCTATCCGTCATATGGATGGACAAATCCCACTCTTGATCCATGTGTCTCAACCAATACTTTCCGAACACTCAATGCCACCTTTATAGCCACCCAGTTACGGTGTGGTGTTTGATGTCATCAAAGCATCCATCCGGTAAAGGTGATATGCATGATCTCATGGTCGAAGGAATTAGGTTACTATGTATCAGAAAGCATATAGCAATTGAACTATTGAAATGACTTGATCTTTATGCTACGCTTATCTATAGGAGTATGTCCACCATATCATTCTCCTAATGATATGATCTTGTTGTTGATAACATCTCAATGTTCATGATAGGGAAACCACAATCATTTATCAACCAACAAGCTAGTGATGTATAGAGGCTTTACTAGGGACTTCATTTTAAGTTTACAAATCACACAAGTATTAATGTTTCCTTGTTAATACTATTATAGCATGAATGTAAACATTTATCATAAACACAAAGATATAATAATAACTACATTTATTATTGCCTCTAGGGCATGTCTCCAACAGTCTCCCACTTGCACTAGAGTCATCTAATCTAGATTACATGGTAATATACCGAACACCCATGGCAGTTTGGTGCTGGTCATGTTTTGCCCTCGGGAGAGGTTTAGTCAACGGATCCGCCACATTCAGATCTGTGTGTACTTTGGAAATCTTTATATCCCCATCTTGGATATGTTCTCGAATAGCGTGAAAACGTAGCTTGATATGCTTCAGCTTCTTGTGTGACCTTGGTTCTTGCGCATTGGCTATGGCGCCCATGTTATCATAGTAGATAGACATTGGGTCCAGCGCACTAGGAACCACACCCAGCTCTGTAATGAACTCTTTCATCCATATCGCTTCTTGTGAAGCCTCCGAAGCAGCCATGTATTCCGATTCAGTTGAAGATCTCGCCACGACGCTTTGCTTTGCACTCCTCCAGCTAACTTCTGCACCATTCAAAATAAATACGTATCCAGATTGTGATTTAGAATCATCCGGATCAGTGTTCCAACTAGCATCGGTGTAACCATTAACAACGAGCTGTTCATCACCTCCATAAGAAAGAACCATATCCTTAGTTCTTCTCAAGTACTTAAGGATGTTTTTGACCGCTGTCCAATGATCCACTCCTGGATCACTTTGATATCTGCTAGTTAAACTAACAGCATATGCAATGTCGGGTCTAGTACATAGCATGGCATACATTAGAGATCCTATGGCTGAGGCATAGGGAGTCTTACTCATCCTTTCTCTATCTTCTGCCGATGTCGTACTTTGAGTTTTACTCAAGGTCGTATTGGGCAACATGGGCAAGAACCCTTTCTTGCTATCTTCCATTCCAAACCGCTTTAGAACTTTGTCCAAATATGTACTTTGTGACAATGATATTTGGCGTTTCGATCTATCTCTATAAATCTTTATGCCTAATATGTAAGCTGCTTCGCCAAGATCCTTCATTCAAAAACAATTATTCAAATATTCCTTGACACTATTAAGAAGGTCTACATCATTCCCAATCAACAATGTGTCATCTACATATAGTATTAAGAATGCTACAGAGCTCCCACTCACTTTCTTGTAAATACAAGCTTCTCCATAAGTTTGTATAAAACCAAAACTTTTGATCACCTTATCAAAACGTTGATTCCAACTTCGGGATGCTTGCTTCAATCCATAGATGGACCGTTGAAGTTTGCATACCTTGTTAGCATCTTTAGGATCGACAAAACCTTTGGGTTGCATCATATACAACTCTTCATCAATGTCTCCATTGAGGAATGCTATTTTGACATCCATCTGCCATATCTCATAATCATAATATGCAGCGATTGCTAACATAATCCTCACAGACTTTAGCTTCGCTACTGGTGAGAAAGTCTCATCGTAGTCAACTCCTTGAATTTGTCGAAACCCCTTTGCGACAAGTCGAGCTTTATAGACAGTAACATTACCATCAGCATCTGTTTTCTTCTTGAAAATCCATTTGTTCTCGACAACCTTCCGGCCATCCGGTAAGTCCACCAAAGTCCATACTTGGTTTTCGTACATGGATCCAATCTCGGATTTCATGGCTTCTTGCCATTTATTGGAATCTGGGCTCATCATTGCTTCCTCATATGTCTCAGGGTCATCGGTGTTGTCCACCAACATGACACTCATAACGGGATCATACCAATCTGGAGTGGTACGAGTTCTCGTTGACCTCCGAGGCTCTGTAGCAACTTCAACCGAAGTTTCATGATCATCATCATTAGCTTCCTCTCTAATTGGTGCAGGCACCATAGGAACTTCTTCCGGCGCTGCGCTACTCGCAATTTCGAGAGAAGGTTCGACAACCTCGTCGAGTTCTACTTTCCTTCCAGTCACTTCTTTTGAGAGAAATTCCTTCTCTAGAAAGGATCCATTCTTGGCAACGAAGATTTTGCCTTCGGATCTATGATAGAAGGTATACCCAATAGTTTCCTTCGGGTATCCTATGAAGACGCATTTTTCCGCTTTGGGTTCAAGCTTGTCCGGTTGTAACTTCTTTACATAGGCTTCGCATCCCCAAACTATAAGGAACGACAATTTAGGTTTCTTCCCAAGCCATAATTCATACGGTGTCATTTCAACGGATTTAGATGGTGCCCTATTTAAAGTGAATGCGGCTGTTTCTAATGCATAACCCCAAAATGATAGCGGTAAATCTGTAAGTGACATCATAGAACGAACCATATCTAAGAGAGTTCGATTACGACGTTCGGACACACCATTACGCTGTGGTGTTCCCGGCGGTGTCAATTGTGAAAGTATTCCGCATTTCTTCAAATGCTCGCCAAACTCGTAACTTAGATATTCACCTCCACGATCAGAACGTAGAAATTTAATCTTCTTGTTACATTGATTCTCTACCTCACTTTGAAACTCCTTAAACTTCTCGAAAGTTTCGGACTTATGTTTCATGAAATAGATATACCCATATCTACTCAAGTCATCCGTGAAGGTAAGACCATAACGATAACCACCGCGCGATGCTACACTCATTGGACCACACACATCGGTATGTATGATTTCCAATAATTCTGTAGCTCGCTCCATCATACCAGAAAATGGAGTCTTAGTCATTTTACCCATCAGACATGCTTCACATCTTTCAAGTGATTCGAAATCAAGTGATTCAAGAAGTCCATCGGAATGGAGTTTCTTCATACACTTCACTCCAATGTGACCAAGACGATAGTGCCACATATAGGTCGAGTTATCGCTCGATTTCAAACGTTTAGCCTCAATGTTATTAATATGTGTATTTCCACTATCGAGATTCAATAAGAATAGACCATCTATCAAAGGTGCATGTGCATAAAACATATTACTCATATAAATCGAACAACCATTATTCTCGGACTTAAACAAGTAACCGTCTCGCAATAAACAAGATCCCGATATAATGTTCATGATCAACGCAGGCACCAAATAACAATTATTTAAGTATAAAACTAATCCTGATGGTAGATGAAGGGGTAGCGTGCCGACCGCGATCACATCAACCTTTGATCCGTTTCCCACGCGCATCGTCACCTCGTTCTTCGCTAGCTTCCGTTTATTCTACAGCACCTATTTCGAGTTACAAATATGAGCAACCGAACCAATATCAAATACCCAGGCACTACTACGAGTACTAGTGAGATACACATCAATAACATGTATATCAGATATACCTTTCTTCTTGATGTTGTCGTTCTTCAAATCCGCCAAGTACTTTGGGCAATTCCGCTTCCAGTGACCTTCTCCCTTGCAGTAAAAGCACTCAGTATCAGGCTTAGGTCCAGCCTTGGTCTTCTTCGTCGGCGTGGTAACTTTCTTACCACCCTTCTTGAAGTGTCCTTTCTGCTTAGACTTGCCTTTCTTGAATTTGGTGGTCTTATTGACCAACAACACTTGGTGCTCTTTCTTGATCTCCACTTCTGCAGATTTCAACATGGCAAAGAGTTCTGGCAACGTCTTGTTCATGTTTTGCATGTTGTAGTTCATCACAAAGTTCTTGTAACTTGGTGGTAGTGATTGGAGGACACGGTAAATCCCCAAAGCATTAGGAATCACAATACCCAAGCTTTGAAGTTTGTTTGCGTGCCCAGACATCTTAAGCACATGCTCACTGACGGAGCTTCCCTCTTCCATCTTGCAGTTAAAGAACTTTTCAGAAGCCTCATAGCTTTCAATTCCACATGAGTCTCAAAGTTCAATTTGAGATCCTCGACAATATCATATGGGTCTGAATTCTCAAACCTTTTCTGAAGCTCCGATTCTAAAACATACAAGATAGCACACTGAATTGTGGAGTACTGAGTCTTCCGAGTGAGGTAAACGTTCTTTACTTCATCGGCAGCATCAGCTGCAGGTGGGTCACCCAGCGGTGCATCCAGCACATAGGTCAAATTACCAGCTGTGAGGACAATCCTCAAATTGCGGAACCAATCCGTGAAGTTGCTTCCATTGTTTTTCAACTTTTCTTTCTCTAGGAACGCATTAAAATTGATGGTAGGGGCTGCCATTGATCTACAACATATTTGCAATAGTTTAGACTAAGTTTATGACAAATTGAGTTCAAATTAATAATAAAATTAAACTAGGTGAACTCCCACTCAAAACAATATCCCTCACATTGTTTTAGTGATCACACGAACCAAATCCACCACATCAACACCGATCATCACGAGAGTTGATATAGTTTCAATGGCGAACAATCGACATGTTCATCATATCTACTATATGATTCATGCTTTACCTTTCGGTGATCCGTGTTCCGAGACCATGTCTGTACATGCTAGGCTCGTCAAGATCAAACCTTAGTTTCCGCATGAGCAAATCTGGCTTGCTCACGTTGTATACACTTGCGGAATCTAACACACCCGATCATCACGTGGTGCTTCGAAACAACAAGCTTTAGCAACGGTGCTAACTGAGGGTGAACACTTTATGACTTGAAATTCATGTGCATGAGGGATCATCTTATAATGCTACCGTCGTCTACTAAGCAATACAAGATGCATAAAGGATTAACATCACATGCAATTCATAATATGTGATATGATATGGCCTTTCTTCATTGTGCTTCCGATCTCCATCTTCTAGCACGAACATGATCTCCATCATCACCGGCATTGCATCAAGGTCAATGATGCTTCTCCATGGTTGTCGTCCACCGGCTTCAACTATTACAACTACTTTGAATAGACTCGCGGGTTTTACATAAATTAAAGACAACCATATGGCTCCTGCCGGTTGCCAACTTACAATAAGGAACATTGCATACATCAAATATAATCACAATCATGGCCATATCACATCACAGCACACCCCTGCAAAACAAAGTTAGACGCCTCTACTTTCTTTGCATGTTTTACGTGGTTTGGGGCTTTCAATAAGTGTCGTTCTAACTTACGAACATGAACCACAACATTGATACTAGTATTGTTAATCACCCGTTGTAAATTGGATCTTAACTATGTTAGGAGAAACAGGCACCCGCAAAGCCACTTATGCAATACAAGTTGCATGTCAAGTGTGGAGCAAGTCTCATGAACGATGTCATGTAAGGTTAGCCCGGGCCGCTTCATCCCAACATACCGCAAGATGCAAAGTACACAAGAAGCAATCGACAACAAAAGCATCAACGCCCACAATGACCATTGTGTTCTACTCGTGCAACAGATCTACATATAGACACGGATCTGATACCACTGTAGGGTTTCGTAGCATGGAAAACAAAAAATTTCTACCGCATACAAACAAACAAGCCAAGATCTATCTACTAGATTGTAGCAACGATTCGATGGAATAACTCACCCTCGAAGATTCCAAAGTGTTTAACGAGAGCGGATTCTCGTGGGTGATGTAGTCGTACTCTTCCCGATCTCAAGATCGCGTAGACGATCCTTCCGGCGCTGCGTTCCGGCAGCGCTCCCGCAGTCGGTCACACGTTCGGTACTCGATGAAGACCTTCCTCTCCCTTGTTCCAGAAGGCAGCGGAGGTTGTAGCACTCTCCTCGCGATTCCGGCAGCACAACGGCGTGGTACCGGAAGTAGAGGGGAGATCTCGCAGGGCTTCGCCTTAAGCCGGAGCGAGTATGGTGGGCTATGAGAAATCCCTCGACGATCTAGGGTTTAGACACGCCGAGGAAGAGGTTCTAGAGCCGGCGGCTAGGGCTTGGTGGTGCCCAAGTCGGCGGCAAGGAGATCCCTAGGCGGCGGCGGCTTGGAGGGCGGCGGCGGCTAGGGTTAGGGTTTTCGGGGCAAGGGACTTGTGTGTCTCTAGGAGAGAGCCCTGCCCCTCCTTATATAGGTGGAGGGGCTGGCCGGCCAAAGGGAGGGAGGGGAGTCCCTCCCCAACTCGGCTTGGGTGGTGCGCCGCCGGTTGGAGGAGGGAAACCCTCCCCAACTCGGTTTCCCACTCCTCCTCCTCTTTCCAAAACTTGCCGTTTGACTTTTCAAACTAGGATTTGAATAAACCCTCTATTTTGAACAGCGATGACACCGAGTACATGATGCAATCATATCAACTTGATATAACACATTCATGTACCCTTCCCCCCGGAGTGCCGGACATTCCGGAACCTTCTAGAACATTCCCGATGAAAACACCGGAACCATTCTCCATCTCCGAAACAGGACTTTCCTTATACGAATCTTATTCTCCGGACTATTCCGAATCTCCTCGTGATATCCCGAATCCCATTCGAGACTCCGAACAACATTCGGTATCTTTCTCATCATTCCAGAACTACTCAAACAACGTCGAATCCTTAAGTGTGTCTCCCTACGGTTCGTGAATTATGTGGACATGATTGAGACACTTCTCCGAACAATAACCAATAGAGGAATCTGGAAATTCATATGGCTCCCACATATTTATACGATTACTTTGCGATCGAATGAACCACTTACATACGATACCAATTTCCCTTTGTCTCACGATAGTTTACTTATACGAGGCTATGATCGTCGGTATCTCTGCATACCTAGTTCAACCTCGTTACCGATAAGTACTCGTTTCTCGTTCCCGTGATATGTGATCCCTTGCGATCCAGTCACATGCTTGCAAGCTAATTGGATGACATTCCACCGAGAGGGCCCAGAGTATATCTATCCGTCATATGGATGGACAAATCCCACTCTTGATCCATGTGTTTCAACCAATACTTTCCGAACACTCAATGCCACCTTTATAGCCACCCAGTTACGGTGTGGTGTTTGATGTCATCAAAGCATCCATCCGGTAAAGGTGATATGCATGATCTCATGGTCAAAGGAATTAGGTTACTATGTATCAGAAAGCATATAGCAATTGAACTATTGAAATGACTTGAGCTTTATGCTACGCTTATCTATAGGAGTATGTCCACCATATCATTCTCCTAATGATATGATCTTGTTGTTGATAACATCTCAATGTTCATGATAGGGAAACCACAATCATTTATCAACCAACAAGCTAGTGATGTATAGAGGCATTACTAGGGACTTCATTTTAAGTTTACAAATCACACAAGTATTAATGTTTCCTTGTTAATACTATTATAGCATGAATGTAAACATTTATCATAAACACAAAGATATAATAATAACTACATTTATTATTGCCTCTATGGCATATCTCCAACAAATGTAACCGTCTACAAAGCTCGAATTATCACAAAAGGGGTTCGACAAATTCAAGGAGTTGACTATGATGAGACTTTCTCACCGGTAGCGAAGCTAAAGTCTATGAGGATTTTATTAGCAATCGCTGCATATTATGATTATGAGATATGGCAGATGGATGTCAAAACGACGTTCCTCAATGGAGACATTGATGAAGAGTTGTATATGGTACAACCCAAAGGTTTTCTTGATCCTAAATATGCTAACAAGGTATACAAACTTCAACAATCCATTTATGGATTGAAGTAAGCATACCGAAGTTGGAATCAACATTTTGATAAGGTAATCAAAAGTTTTGGTTTTATACAAACTTATGGAGAAGCTTGTATTTACAAGAAAGTGAGTGGGAGTTCTGTAGAATTCCTAGTACTGTATGTGGACGACATATTGTTGATTGGGAATGATATAGACCTTCTTAAAGCATTATTTGAATAATAGTTTTTGTATGAAATATCTTGGCGAAGTAGCTTACATATTAGGCATAAAGATTTATAGAGATAGATATAGACACCTAATATCATTGTCATAGAGTAAATATTTGGACAAAGTTCTAAAGAGGTTTGGAATGGAAGATAGCAAGAAAGGGTTCTTGCCCATGTTGCCCAATACGACCTTGAGTAAAACTCAAAGTCCAGCTACGGCAGAAGATAGAGAAAGAATGAGTAAGACTCCTTATGCCTCAGCCATAGGATCTATCATGTATGCCATGCTATGTACTAGAACCGACATTGCATATGCTGTTAGTCTAACTAGCAGATATCAAAGTGATCCAGGAGTGCATCATTGGACAGCGGTCAAAAACATCCTTAAATACTTGAGAAGAATGACGGATATGGTTCTTTCTTATGGAGTTGATGAACAACTCGTTGTTAATGGTTACACCATGCTAGTTGGAACACCGATCCAGATGATTCTAAATCTCAATCTAGATACGTATTTACTTTGAATGGTGCAACAGTGAGCTAGAGGAGTGCAAATCAAAGCGTTGTGGCAAGATCTTCAACTGAATCGGAATAGCTGCTTCGGAGGCTTCACAAGAGGCGATATGGATGAAGGAGTTCATTACAGATCTCGGTGTGGTTCCTAGTGCGCTGGACCCAATGTCTATCTACTATAATAACATGGACGCCATAGCCAATGCGCAAGAACCAAGGTCACACAAGAAGTTGAAGCATATCAAGTTGCATTTTCACGCTATTCGAGAGAATGTCGAAGATGGTGACATAAATATTTGCAAAGTACACACAGATCTGAATTTGGCGGATCCATTGACTAAACCTCTCCCGAGGGCAAAACATGACCATCACCAAACCTCCATGGGTGTTTTGTATATTACCATGTAATCTAGCTTAGTTGAATCTATTCAAGTGGGAGACTGTTGGAGATATGCCCTAGAGGCAATAATAAAAGTAGTTATTATTATATATTTGTGTTCATGATAAATGTTTATATTCATGCTATAATAGTATTAACCGGAAACATTAATACTTGTGTGATTTGTAAAACTAATTAGAGTCCCTAGAAAAGCCTCTTTATAATACTATGTTGTTGGTTGACAGATGATCATGGTTTCCTGATCATGAACATCGAGATGTTATTAACAACATGATCATATCATTAGGAGAATGGTGTGATGGGCATACTCTTATAGATAAGAGTAGCATAAAGATTAAGTCATTGATGCACCCAACACTTGTCGTGGGACGCTTCGTTGGAAACCACAAGAGCAAGGTATGAAGCAGCTCAACAGCAAGTTTCCCTCAGTAAGAAACCGAGGTTATCGAACCAGTAGGAGGAAGGAAACGTCACACACGTGTTGCTAGCAACGCGGAGACCTGCACAACAAAAACTCAAGACTTTGCCCCAACGAATCAGTGAGGTTGTCAACCTCACCGGTTTGCTGTAACAAAGGATTAAACATACCGTGTGGAAGGTAATGGTTTGTAGCAAGTAAATAAGTAACATTGGAAGATGTATCAATGGTAAATATTGGACCGGGGTCCATAGTTCACTAGAGGTGCTCTCCTTAGATAAAGAACATGGCATGAAGGGTAAACAAATTACAGCAGGGCAATTGACAGAACTGAGCAAGGAATAACAGTGCAATTACTAGTCAGAAAGATCCTATGATATTCGATTGGGCAATACAACAAGATACATAGACCGCCATCCAACTGCATCTATGACTAGAAGTCCACCTTTAGGTTATCATCCGAACCTCCTCCAGTATTAAGTTGCAAGCAACAGACAACTGCTTTAAGCAAAGTGTGTAAGGTAAACATTCCACATGTTCCATGAACAAGAGACCATTGTTTTCTCCCTAGTATCAACAACACATCTACAAATGAAGATATTATTGTCACTTCCCTTGGACACTAGAGGCATGAACCCACTATCGAGCATAAATACCCCCTCTTGGAGTCACTAGCAACTACTTGGCCAAGATAGCTACTAACAACGGAGAGCATGCAAGATCACAAACAACACAGACATGATAGAATCATAAAGTCAAAACCATTAATCAAACCAACATAATAATCTCAATATCCATCGGATCCCCGCAAACACAACATGCATGATTACAAATAGATTAGATCTTGATCATGAACGGAGCTCACAAGATATATACATGAAAGCACAAAGGAGGAGATACAACCATCTAGCTACTACATGGACCCATAGTCCAAGGTGGAACTACTCACGCATCATACCGGAGAGAAGGCCTTCGGGATGATCTCCCCTCTAGCAAGGTGCCTCCAAGAACTTCAGCCCCCCGATCTAGGGACGATGGTGGCGGAGGCTACATACGGTTTCGTGGAGATTTTATCAGGTACTTAGGGTTTTTGCATCGAGGGCTTCTTATAGGCGAAGGGGGAGGCCGAGGAGGCGACTAGGAGGGCCAAACCGTACCCAGCGGGCCCACCCCTGGCCGCGCCTGTGGGGGGTTTGGCCACCCTGGCACGTTTCCTCGTCTCCCCTCTGGACTTCTTGTTCCCTACGGAAAGTAATTGACTTTGGCGTTTGTCCCGTCCAATTCCGAGAATATTTATTTACTAACTTTTCTGAAACCAAAAACAGTAGAAAACATGCATCTGGCACTATGGCAACTTGTTAATAGGTTAGTACCAGAAAACATGTAAAAAGCACCTCAAAGTGTAGACAAAGCAAAGCAAAGTAGATACTAATAAGCATGGAACATCAAAAATTATAGATACATTTCCGACTTATTAGCATCCCCAAGCTTAACTCCTGCTCGTCCTCAAGTAGGTAAGTGATAAAAGAATAATTTTTGTGGTGACATGCACCCTCACAATAAAGATCCAACCATTTGCAAGCATTGAAAGCTGGGATCAAAGAACTCTAAACATGTGCATGAAAGATGGAGTTATAACAATAGGACATACTCCCTCTGTTTCAAGGAATAAGACGCACATGGATTCCAATGCAAAGTTTGACCGAGTAAATTGAACAACTAAAATTTGATTCTATTATGTAAAATTAGTATCGTTGGATTCGTATCGCAACACATTTTCCAATGATGCTAATTTTGTACCAACATTCTTTGTACATTTAGAGTAAATCTTGGTCAAAGAAAAATCACGCAAAACGAGGGCGCCTTATTCATTTAAACGGAGGTAGTAGTAACTATGCATTCAACACGACAAGCTACAAACAAAGATCATGAATAACATGCATTGAAAAACGTTTGTTTGTTTCACATACAGAAAACATAGCATAGTGGTAATCAGCTTGTCCCTCATAGAGTAGCAAATAGATGCATAGGACACCTTCAAAGTTCACAATGGTGACTAGAAACAAATAGCACAAGAACAAGTAATATCACAATATGCGTCAATCAATAAGCTTTGGAACACTACACACAGAATGACAACTATGCTCTCTTAATGGTGCCTAAAGGTAGAAGGTGGAGACTCAATAATGGTGGAAGAAAGGCCTTTTTGTAAAGGAAGCAGGGATTACAAGTTTCAAAAAGAGCTTCCAAAAATTATGGTACTTGTTAGCTTTCAGCCCTCATTGCCCCTATCATAAGCATCTTGAAGTGGTTAAGGTTAAAGTGACTAAGATGGAGTATATGCTTGACAAAGTATAAGTTGGCAATCTCAAGTCCCTTGAATACGAGGGCCACACCTCATGCATACTCAACTTTGGTCACAGGTAAGTTCTTGTCATTGTAAGTATTTTCATATCATTGAGAACCGCCAATGGGGTACCCCTTGCACATGGTACAGGAGCTTTCCCATAACCAAAATGACAAGGCAAGCAGACAATGTGCATCTCAGCAATATTCTTATTAACAATGGGAATATGGTGCTTTTTTCTCTCTTTTCTCTTTTCTCAATGTGTCTCTTTTTTATAAGAAGAATGATTCATAGATGTCACTATTATGATGATGCAAGTTTCCACCATGATTAGGCATGGCTTAGGCTAGCGGCCCAGACGTTTCTCTAACACAGGATACAAACTCCATGGACTTACAAGTTCCCTCTTTATTTCACACCGGTGACATCCATAGACAAAAGAGCATGATATCAACTGAGTACAAAGTACAAGTGCAATGTTGAAAACGTTCCCCGTGACAGCACAGTTATGTTAATTCCAACGTATAAGTGCAAGCATATACAACAAAGATGTCATAATGGTTCAAGTTTATTAGGGGCAAAGAATATAAAGTGTGCCATCAAGGTTGCGAGGACTTTAATCACGAAGTTTTCACATAACAAAATAGTTTTTAATTGGAAGATAGTTGAAAACAAGAATATACTTGGAATGATGTAACACACCATGCATAGGATTTTATAGTGGACACTTTGTAATAACTTGGTTTCTTGGGAGTTGTAAGCATGAGTAAAGCTTACTCATACAAATGGAGGCTAGCAAAATACTGGGAGAAACTAACTAAGAGATCATAATGGCCATAATCATGCAGAGCAACAAAGCATTACTAATCAAATCATAGAGTGGTACTACAAGTCAAGGACTAAATGATCATAGAGGCTAATGGTGACTTATCATAGTCATAACATGGTGTGAGCATGTGCCAAGTCAACCCAAGCAAAGCATCAAAGGAGAATACCACAATACTATGCTTTTTCATGCTAAAACAACGCATAATTTCTTCAAGGCACACTAAGCAATCCCAGTTGTTTGGAACAAGACATGCTACAACAATAATCACTAAGCATAAGGTCAAAACAACACCTAGCATGTCATGCTAAAGTCTAAGTCACAATCAATGCAAGCTCCTCTTGCACTTCAAGCAAGAACTTACTACTCCATTCCAACACCAAGCAACTTATTTGCAAAACAACACAGCGAGAATGGGGGTCTAAACTACTTTATTCAATAAAACTAAACAATCTAAGAAAAGCAAACTAAAAACTAAGACGCTCCAAGAACAACACAACTTTGCAAGAAACAATAAAAATGAAGTGTCTAGACAGACCTGAGCTTTTTATTGATGAAGAAGGGGATGCCTTGGGCATCCCCAAGCTTTGACGCTTGTACCTCTTGGATATTTCTTGGGGTGACACCATGGTGGCATACCCAAGATTGATATTTTTTCCATTCTTCATCTCATTGTATCATCCTCTTCTACACCTGAAATTTTTCCTTCATACAAAACTTCACACAATCTTCATTAGTAGCATTAGTGTATTCAAAAGATATTAGACCCGTGGAAAATATTTGGAACAACAAGGATTTTCACTAAAAAACACAATCTACTGTAGTAACTCCTTCAAAAATCTCAATTCACCTAAAGAGAACTCAAAAAGGAATCAATAAGAAGCAAATGCAAATAATGGCAGAAATCTGTCAAAACAGACCAGCAGGTCGAAACCGATTTTTTCAAACATCTTCACGAAAGTTTTTGGTGGAGGACAGAAATCTGTTTCAGGACAGCAACTCCCCAAATTTTACTTCCCTCTCATTAGAGGTTATTCTTGGCACAAAAAGCAAACAAAAAGGATAAGGAGATGTCATTACTGAATTAATAACTTCCAAGACTCAAGGAAACTATTGGGTTATCTCCCAACAAGTACTTTTCTTTAATGCCTTTAAGTTAGGCAGAAGAAGCAAGAAGAATCAAGTATTTTCAAATGAAGCATTAATATTTATACTTGCAAAGTCTTCAACTATGAAAGGTATCTCATCCAAATGGGTTTTGGAGGATCCCTTCTCATCTATCTTTGGTCTACTACTTTCATCAAATAGATTTTTAGGAGCAATCCAATTAAAATTCTTTTCAAATGCTTCATGCATTTCAATAAGCTTAAAGGGTATGGGTATCTTAAATTCTTCTCTAGGCTTAGTTTTATCAGAAATACCCACAACATCTACACTTGAGCCTAGCATATTGAAACGCTCAAAGACCTTTTTGGCTTCCCTAGAAACATCATGAAATTCTTTTGATAAAGTTTCAAGAATGAATTCTCTCTTTTCAGCATTCTTTTCTTCTTTTAGTTTTAGGAACAATAATTGTATGAAGGGGTTAAGGCTAACAAACCTAGCCTCCAATATATGAACTAAAGAAGCTACATCAATCTCATAATTAGGAGCAAGCTCTGCTATAGATTTATCCTCAATGTCCTCATGCTTGCTAACATGATTAAAAAATTCTTCAATATTATCTTTCCCAATTATGGAGCCACTACCTATTGCAAGATCCTTTAGGGCGAGCTTGGGGAGCAACATGGTGAGCTAGAGCAAGGTGGCAACTAGAGTAGGAACTAATTTTTTTGTGTTTTTGAATCAAGCAAGCAAACCAAACTAGACTAATTGTTTTTGGTTTTTTTTGGAAAGAGGCAAACAAAACCAAGCAAAAGAAACAAAGAAAACTAAAAACAAAATAAAGAGAAAGGAAGTGAAGGACTCCCCTTGTGAAGACGTCCTTAGCCTCCCAGCAACGGCGCCAGAAAATATGATGGCGTGTTATTAACGTGGGAGCTTCTTCTTCTTTAATTCCCCGGCAACAGCGCCAGAAAATAGCTTGATGGCGCCCAGCACTTGTCGTGGGACGCTTCGTTGGAAACCCCAAGACCAAGGTATGAAGCAGCATTGCAGCAAGTTTCCCTCAGTAAGAAAACGAGGTTATCGAACCTGTAGGAGGAAGGAAACGTCACATAGGTGTTGGTAGCAACTCGGAGACCTGCACAACACAAACTCAAGACTTTGCCCCAAAGAATCAATGAGGTTGTCAAGCTCACCGGTTTGCTGTAACAAAGGATTAAACGTACCGTGTGGAAGGTAATGGTTTGCACCAAGTAAACAAGTAACAGTTGAAGATGTATCAATGGTAAAGATTGGACCGGGGTCCATAGTTCACTAGATGTCCTCTCCTTAGATAAACAACATGGCATGAAGGTAAACAAATTACACCAGGGCAATTGACAGGAACTGAGCAAGGAATAACAATGCAATTACTAGTCAGAAAGATCCTATGATATTCGGTTGGGCAATAAAACAAGATACATAGGCCGCCATCCAACTGCATCTATGACTAGAAGTCCACCTTTAGGTTATCATCCGAACACCCTCCAATATTAAGTTGCAAGCAACAGACAACTGCTTTAAGCAAAGTGTGTAAGGTAAACAGTCCACATGTTCCATGAACAAGAGACCGTTGTTTTATCCCTAGTAGCAACAACACATCTACAACTGAAGATATTATTGTCACTTCCCTTGGAAACTAGAGGCATGAACCCACTCTCGAGCATAAATACCCCCTCTTGGAGTCACTAGCAAATACTTGGCCAAGATAGCTACTAACAACGAAGAGCATGCAAGATCACAAACAACATAGACATGATAGAATCATAAAAAAAGCCATTAATCAAACCAACATAATAATCTCAATATCCATCGGATCCCCGCAAACACAACATGCAAGATTACAAATACATCAGATCTTGATCATGAACGGAGCTCACAAGATCTATACATGAAATCACAAAGGAGGAGAGACAACCATCTAGCTACTACATGGACCCATAGTCTAAGGTGGAACTACTCACGCATCATACCGGAGAGAAGGCCTCCAGGATGATCTCCCCTTCGGCAGGGTGCCGGGAAGAACTTCAGATCCCCCCGATCTAGGGACGATGGTGGTGGCGGCTACACACGGTTTCGTGGAGATTTGATAGGGTACTTAGGGTTTCTGCATCGGGGGCTTCTTATAGGCGAAGGGGGAGGCCGAGGAGGCGACCAGGGGGGTCAAACCCTACCCAAGCGCGATCCCACCCTTGGCCGTGCCTGGTGGGGGGGGGTGGCCGCCCTGGCATGCTTCCTCGTCTCCCCTCTGGACTTCTTGTTCCCCAGGAAAGTAATTGACTTTGGCGTTTGTCCCGTCCGATTCCGAGAATATTTCTTTACTAACTTTTCTAAAACCAAAAACAGCAGAAAACAGGCATCTTGCACTATGGCAACTTGTTAATAGGTTAGTACCAGAAAACATGTAAAAAGCACCTCAAAGTGTAGACAAAGCAAAGCAAAGTAGATACTAATAAGCATGGGACATAAAAAATTATAGATACGTTTCCGACGTATCAGTCATTTCATTAGTTCATTTGCTATAAGCTTTCTAATACATAGTAACCTAATTCCTTCAACCATGATATCACGCTAATCACTATCACCTGATGGATACTTTGATGACATCAAACACCACGCAGTAACTGGGTGTCTATAAAGGTGGCATTGAGTGTTCTGAAAGTGTGTGTTGAGGCACATGCATCAAGAGTGGGATTTGTCCATCCATATGAAAAATAGATTAACTCTGGGCCCTCTCGGTGGAATGTCATACAATTAGCTTGCAAGCATGTGACTGGCTCACAAGGTATAACATATCACGTGAACGAGAAAAGAGTACTTATCGGTAACGAGGTTGAACTAGGTATGAAGAGATACCGACGATCAGACCTAGTAAAATATCGCGAGACAAAGGGAAATTGGTATCGTATGTAAATGGTTCATTCGATCGCAAAGTAATCGTAGAAATGTGTGGGAACCATATGAATTTCCAGATTCCTCTATTGGTTATTAATCCGAGAAGAGTCTCCATCATGTCCGCATAATTCATAAACCGTAGGGAGACACACTTAAGGATTCAATGTTGTTTAGTGGATATGGAATGTAAGTAGGGAGACCTAATGTTGTTCGGAGTCTCGGATGGGATCCGGGATATCACGAGGAGATCCGGAATGGTCCGGATAATAGGATTCATATAAGGAAAGTCCAATTTCGGAGTTCGGGAATGATTCCGGTATTTTCACCGGAATGATCTAGAGGGGTCTAGAAGGTTCACCGGACTGGAAGGGGAAGTATGCATGAATGTTTCATGACTAAGTGGAATGGTTGCATCATTGTAACACCCTTTCCTGATAAGGCTGAGTTCATGTGTATAGTGCCAATCCCTCGATCGGTTCACTGGCATACACAGTACGGATGAATACCAAAGAATTTAAAAATGTATCATAAATAACGAATTGATCCAGAATTTGCAATTATTACAATAATGCTTAGCACGCAGGCTAACTCAAATAGTTCAATAAAAAATGGAAGCATAACTATATAGTAGACTCCATATTCAATTGCCCACAAGCGAACAAATGTTGAGTGGAGTATCACAACCTAGTCGATCACTCATAATCGGAAAAAACCTGCAACATAAAATGTATCAGCCCCGAAGGGTCAATACATGGAATGTATGGCAAGTAGAGCTATTGAAGGAGACAATAATTCTAGCATCTACATGCATATTTGGCAAGTGGAGTTGTGGCTAGCTTGCATTTGCAAATACCTTTGTCCTACTTTCATAAATAGTTTTGTCTTTCTTTGAAAAGATCCCAATTAAGTTAACCCATCAACATTAAAGCAATTAAGAAATTAGAATGAGCGAGAAACATGTCATGAACTCAATATCAGCAACTCAGATGTCCATAACCGGGGACATGACTAATCGATTAGATTATACACCCTGCATGGTGTTAGTACACTTTACCCATGTGACTTGACCAGCCCAGCTCGTACCACCACTCTCATATTGGGTGGTGATAGGGAGAAGTCTAAGAAGGGACCGTTCGGGAAGTAGCTCCCCAAACCCGACACGTACCGTACCAACCTATCAAAATTCTACATCTCTGGATACGTGGTTTTGAGTTACCACAACCTACTAAGTCCAAACAACCGCCCATTTTCTCTTGATACTTGGGTTCTTTTTCGCAATGATTCCACCAAAAAATATCAATCCCATCATTTTCTCTTGATACTTGGGTGCACGTAAGGTACATGGTTGTACACGTAAGGTACCAAATAAAGAAGCCAATCATTTTCTCTTGATACTTGGGTGCTTTTCCGCAATGATACCACCAAAAAATATCAATCCCATCACACCCAGGGGATTCATTGATTAAGTTGTTTTTAGTTTTTGCAAACCAACACATTTAGAAACAACTTTTAGTGATGTAACCCAGCCCTCGTTCATCACAGCATGTCTAAGTACATCTACCAATGATGTCTCATCTACAGGAAATCCCTACCACATAATAGGACATAGCATAGCGATAGTACTTTCCTACACATGCATCTACAAAATACACGACATTGCATTAAAAATAGTAGTCCAACATCATGAACACAGTAGTATCTACTTGCCTTGGTTGCAGCTGAAGTCGTTCAAGCACTCGTTGCAATCACACATGTTGCACTCCTCGCAATCTATCGATCAAACAGTTGCATACAACATAAACAATATCACGTAGAGATCAAACAAATGCAACAAATGCATGCATGACAATTTAATATGACACAATGGTTGTATTTAGTTCTCTAAACAGTACTGAAATATATGATGCATGCAAGAGATTGATTGATGCAATGGAGTATTTGTTATTAATAATTACTTGCCAATATAGAGGTTTTAGTAGTTCTGTTAAAACTTCTGCACTAGTTGTGGCATTAAATTTGGTTCTGGTGTGTACTGGATAGGGGATGTTAATATGAAACAGCAGGCGTTGGATTCACCCTAATCGGAGTTATAGATCTTTTTATATGATTTAAATAGTGTTTAATGGGTTTTAAATCATTTAAATACTTTCTGTTGTCTAAAAATCAAACTAAAATAATATCTGTAATCTTCACGACACTCTGATTCTAGGGACATTTAATTTGCAATTTTCTGAGCAGTATTCATTTTCTTATGAATTTATTACCCGAAAAAAGGTATTATCTTGTTTAAATCTCTACAGAAAAACCTTACTGTATTTTCCTGAACCATTTGCATATTGATGATCTACTTGGAATCAGCTTTCCAACGGTACATTATTTGTGTGTTTTTTTGACCATTAGATCCTTTTCTATGAATTTATTAACCTAAAGGAATATTAAAACTAATTAAATTATTATAGTAAACATGTACTGTAAAAGTTGATCCAGCTTGATATTAATATTCTACTCAATTTTATAAGTCTATTGATATATTATACGCTATTTTTGGACCTATCAATATTTTTATATGAATTTTACAAGTTTGCAACAATTTCTGCAAATTTTAAACCTTTTCTATTTTTTTTCTACAGAGGTCAACGCTGACCGCGCTGACTGCGCGGACCTGGCGCCACGTGGCGCGCTATGGTTGGTGGGTAACTGTTAGGTGCTGGGGCTGATGCTGGCCGTTGGATCTTAAGGGGATCGGACGGCTGGTGGCGACCGTGGCGAGCTCACTGGTGGAGCGGTGACGGTGGCTTCGGGAGCGACGGTGGTGGCGACTCCGGCGGTCTCCGGTGTGGGGGAAGTGGTCTACGGGAAGCGCAGTGTCGTGGGGAGTCTGGGAGTATGCTCTTTGGCGTCTCTCTCTTCCTCAAATGATGGTAAGACCCGGCTGGTCTTCTCGGTCTCCGTTGATGCTTCGACGAGCAATCTCCGGCGGCTGACTGTGATGCGGAGGGGGAAAAACAGGTGAGATGATGCAGGCGAACAAGGGGAAGAGCTTGAGGAAGAAAGGAGATGTGCGGGAGGTCGAGGTCATCAAAACCAAACTTGATATGCGAGCTTGCAGCACGGCGGGCGGTGGCGAGATCAGAACTTGTTCTGGTGGCGTCTAGGGTTTGCCAAATCACGAAAAGAAACTAGGGGGCAGATGCGGGAGATTAAATAGGAAACGATTTCATGCGGGAGGGGCAAGAATCAAGCGAATCCTCTTGGATTCGGTGTTGATTTCATTTGGTTACGACCCGTGCTCGTCCTGGACTCCCGGCCGGAGGTTGGGGACGGCCTGACAGGTGGGATCCACCTGTCGGCGGCACAGGAGCGCGGCGGGCTGCTGGGCGCGGCTGCTGCGCTACGCGCTACGGGAGAGGTAGGGTGAGTGGCAGTTTAGCTGGCGGCGCTAGGTGGGGTGGGCCGCAGGGCGGGTTAGGTTAGTTTTTTTAATCTTTTTCTTCTATTCTTTTCACTATTTCCTTTGTATCTTTTGTTTTTGAACTCAGATTTGAGTCAAAGAAAGTTCTGTGAGTTTATAAAATTAAGTATATTGTATTGTGATGCTAATGAACATTATTCATGTCCAAACTAAAATATGGATCTATAAATCCTTGTAGGTTTCATTTTATTTATCTCTTTATTTGTTTGTATTTATTCCATAACTTTTTCATAATAGCTCCAAATGAGCTCAATTTTGTTTCTAAAATTTTGTAATATTCATTGGATATTTTTAGGCTATAATTTAGCAATAATCTCTACCTTATCAATAGTGGGTTTTTATAAATCCAATTTAATTCCCTTTAGGAACAAAGTGGCATATACTATTTAGGGTTTTAGTATTTTATTTCTATTTAGGAATTTTTTTCTTGATGCAAATATGCAATGCAATGATCATGAATGTCATGCATATGCAATTTTTTTCTTTCTAGTCCAAATTTCCAAAATCTTGGGATGTGACAAACTAACCCCCTTAAGATGAATCTCGTCCTCGAGATTCGGAATGACTAGCAAGGTTATGGGTGTTGTTGTCGAGGCTAACCCCCTTAAGAAAACTGAACTTGGCATCTCCAACATCTAATACTCAATTATGGAATCTTGTCCTAGCTATCAATCCTTTCCAGTGGGTTCTCTTCAAAAAATCCTCTAAGTAACTCCATATGTAACTATTCTTATCTATGAATGCCTCAATATGAATGAACACGATACACTAGTATTTAAAACATTATGAATGTGATTTATGGATTAACCACGGACTTCCTAGTCACGAGGTCCGTCTTGAAGATCCTTCTCTGGGCATTTATAGGCATAATGTCCCGACTCATTGCACTTGTAGCAGGTGACAAGGCTGGGATCCCTTATAGGTTTCATTTTGTCAGAATATCCGCTTTTCCTGTTTCCTTTGCGATTCTTCTTTTCTGGACAATGTGACGCACAATTCCCTGGCTCTTTACAATTGTAGCACAACAGCTGGCTAACATCCCTCGCAAGGGAGTTTTAGCACTTCTTCCTCTTCCTAGGTCTCTCCAAGGCTAGGAGTTCTCTTAGTTCTTCTTCTTCATATTTCACCACAAATTCAGGGAACCTTTCTCGCTTCTTGTGGCAGTCACTAGAGATATGACCTTCTTCTCCACATGAGTAACAACAATTTGTGGTCACATTGGGTGAGGCCTTATGAGGCACGACTCTGACTTTAGCCTCCACCATAGGGCTTGATTCTGCATGGGTCTTCTTGAGAACTTGGTACACTCCATCCTTGACTCCTTTATTCACTTGTTGTACCATGGGGTAAAGGTGACAATGAACAGGGACATGATCGTTCCCTTCACATAGAAAGCAAGTGACTTGGGGTGTGGGGCACTCTCCAACTAGATGTTTTCCATCACAATAGGGGCACTGATCCTGATGCTCCTTGTATGTATGTCCTAAGTCTCCACAGACTTTGCAAGCTTGAAACTCCTTCAAAACATCCTCTCCAGTCGTTGATGCTTGGGTGATGGGACAAGGTCGTAGTATAACTTCATTGAACTCCTCCCAAGTTAGTTTTCTGTTGTTGATGGCTCCATCCATCCTCCACCAAGTTGTATGGTCCAAATTCACATCATCCATCGCACGACGGGATGCCTTGCTAAAAGCTTCAATGTACCCCGCAATAGTATGATTTCCTTGGCATAGATTGTTGAATCCTCTCTGATGCAAATTCATGACTTCAGATGAAATATGTGCATCACGGAATGCTTTCTGAAACATGTCCCATGTTACTTGTACTACGGGGTGAGTGGCTTGATACTTGTACCACCATTTTGCTGCAGGTCCTTCCAATAAGTGAGTGGAAAACCTCACCTTCTCTTCACCTGGTCAGCCAATAGTCACTAGGATCCTGTTCACTTTTTGCAACCAATTATCCGCCACAGTAGGCTTAGAAAATCTTGAGTATGTTGGTGGTTCGAGCATCAGAAAATTGCTGAGTAGGTTCTGCTGAGGCGGTGGGTTGTTATTGGCCATGTGTTCCGTCATCACTTGTGCTAGCTGTGCTTGTGCTGCCATGAGCTTCTCCATTTAAGTGGATTGACGACAGCGTGGCATCTATTGGTATAGCATAGACCAGTTATAGATAGAAAGACTAGAGAAGTAATATTACCCATAACTATATGAAGCAAACAATTGTCACACAAGCACACAATCAACACAAACAACACTCAATCCAAAATAGTTCTGTTTATGTTCCAGAAGTTTTTCTTAGTGGCATACCGTCAACAAAATAGTTTTCCATTGAATAGTATTCGTTTGGGGGTGAACCTACAATCATAAAAGCAATGGACAGAATCTGTCCTAGAACTATAGCAGTGTTCAGGAATTTTTCTGGGCACCTTAAACTCATCAGGAATTTTAGCCAATTTTTGTATGTATAGTACACGAAGTTTCACACCAAACCCTATTTTTTCAGATTTTTCCCGTTTACCCAAAAAACATGAAAAATCGTACAGTACAGCAGGTTCAGCAGAAAACTGCAGCGAAAATATCACGAATTTCTAATCAAAATAATCATTAATACATTATGGAATCTCACAAAAATATTCTAGAACTTTAAGGTATCAAATATCACAACCTAAACACAATAAAACAACTATCAAACAAGTTCTTACAACAATCGATTGCTATATCTAAACGAGATCATATCAAACTACATGGTGGTCATCATCTAACTATTCTTTAATCTTGCACTTTATTGCACAAGTGGTCATCTACAAGTTTGAACAAGATGAGATTAGAAAAGATAGATGAAGTATTACAAGAATCTAATAAGTACAAAATTATGAGGTCATTGCTAGAGAGAGCCTTCCTTCTATATCATAAAAGAGAAGAGTATGAGAATTGAAATGATAAAAAGATACTAGACAGAAGTGTAAGAAGAGAATAGATAGAGTCATATAATGTTTATAATTTTCATATGGTTTTTCTAATCCATTGCTAGGTCACGATCCTACAGTCAACGCACTGCTCTAATACCATCTTGTAACACCCTCACCTGATAAGACTGAGTTCATGTGTATAGTGCCAATCCCTGGATCGGTTCACTGGCATACACAGTACGGATGAATACCAAAGAATTTAAAAGTGTATCATAAATAACGAATTGATCCAGAATTTGCAATTATTATAATAATGTTTAGCACGCAGGCTAACTCAAATAGTTCAATAGCAAACGTGTCACATCCCAAAATATTCCAAATTTTGTAATGTGAAAAATAAATAAACAAAATAAATAATAGTTGAAATTTAGGGTGAAAAGAAACTTTTTATTTCTAAATGGAAACATCAAAACCCATCTTGAACAAAATTTGAATAAAATTTGAATCCAACTAAATTCAAAACAAGTGAAATGCATTCTTCATAAATGCATCTTAAAATTTAAACACTTGGAAAATAAACCAAAACCCAAAACCTTAATGGAAGAAAATCATTTCCAGACTATGGATTTGATCCATATAAAAATTTATCAACAAACACTTATAAATGATCAAGAATCATAAATAAAAATATTATAAGACCATGGAAATTGATTTCACTTAATTTATAACCATGGATACAAACTTATGAATTTAATAAGTTAAAAAGAAATAATTTCCAAAGCTAATAAAGCTCCTATCTAAATCCATACCAAATTGTGAGCAAAATAATCCTAATGAGATTTAAAAGGATAAGCCAATATTAAATAAAATTATACAAATTAGAATCACCAAGTTGGGATCTTTAAATAAAAAGATATGGATTTTATAAGATAAGGAAAGGGATAAATAAATAAATAAGGAATATCTAAAGGCCAAATAAAATCTTGGCCAAATCCATAAGCAAATGGAATAAAGATAATCCAAATCCAAATAAAATAAAGGGATAAATAATATTAAAATAAAATAAAATGGCCTCGACCAAATTCTATTCCATTTGAATAAAGATAAAATCCCTCATAAGAATGATTAATTAAATCATGGGAAAATAATAATTGGAATTTATCCAAGTGGAATAAAAGTTATTTTATGAACTTAAATGGAATCAAAGAAATCATCTAAATAAAATTTATTGAATTAAAACCATATTTCATTTCATTGGAATAAAGACATTTGCCCAAATTAAATGATTAATAATCATATTAAAATACTTTAAATAATTCAACGTGAATTATTTAACTCCCTATTAAATAAATAAAACCTACTGAAAAGTGTTTAGTGAAAATTAGAATTCGAATAAAGGGTTTAAAAATATAATTAAATCTTGTTTGAATAAATACAATTGTCTATTTAAATAAATAGCAAACCATGTGTAAATGAAATGATTATTCTAAAATGGATTTTAAATATATGTTTAAAACAGTACAGAAATTTACTGAAAAGTTTGAAAAGATTCAAAAATAAAAAGGGTTTGAAATCATTTGGATAAAATCGAAACAGAAAAAGAAAAATAAACAGAGAAGGAAAAAAAATAAAACAAGACCAGCCCAGCCAGCAAAGCCCAACGAACAGCCCAGCTAGCCCATTTATTTCTTCCCCGCAGAAAACGATTCACACCAGCAGATAAACCCACCCAGTCACTGAGCTGCGGACTCCACTCTTTATCTCTCTCTAACACTAACGAAACGACCCCACTTGTCAGGCATCTCTTCAACCCACCGCGACTGGTTCTTCCTCCTCTCTCCCGTTTCAGCTTTGATTCCGCAACATTATTTCGTCTTAATTCCGCGAGTAATTTGTCATTGCAATCACGCACGATAAAGCGCACGTTCCCCCTCTTCCTTTCCCCTCAGTCGCCAGCTCCTCTCCGCCCTAGGGCTACACAAATTGCTCGCTGCAACCACACTGGCTCCGACGAGGTCTAGTGCGAATTCCGGCGACGCCTGACCGTACCCTGCCCCCTTGTGCACACGAGCTCACTCTCTAGTACCTTGCGCATCCTCCAGTGGACCCATCTAGTCCGCGCGCGCCTTAAAACATTGCCTCCGACAACGCCATCTCGCCACCGACGCCTAGCTCAACTACGGCAAACCCTACTTGTAAAGTCTGACATCGCCTCTCCCTCTCTGTGATGCTCATGTACTCACCATCGTCTTGCGCGTCTAACGAGCACTTTTCCTCTCCTTCCCGAGCCGTGTAGCCTCACCTACATCAACGACAGAGCGTGCCCGACGCCAGAGACATCTCCGGCGAGGAATTGCAACCACACCCGAGCGCCCCTTCGACGATGACGACCACCTCGAGATTCAGCACGACGCGGCGAACCAAGTGAGCACTTTCTCCCTCTCCCCCGCTTCCTATTTCGCCGGCAACTCCATCTTCTGAGCGCGCCACCGCCAGCCAATGTCGCAGTGCCGCCACTTTGTGGTTGATTAGATCAGGACCATCCGATTTAGATCTGACGCATAGAAACAAATGACTTAACGAAGGGGTAAGAACTCACCTGTGCCGCATGATCTGTTTTAAATCTAACGCTCCATGTTAACTGATCCACGCGAACCGGTATGAGCCAATGAAAATATTCCATGTGGCCAGCCTTCAATTTAAAAACCAGATTTTGTTCTATTGATTGTTCAAACTTGCAAAAATCATAACTTTAAATCTACACGTCCAAATTTTGCAAATTTTGTATCAATGGAATCAGAAAGAAGAGTACTTTCCAACCATGTGCTTTATTTAGTAAATTGATTCTGTAAAATGGGTTGTTTTTGCAGAAACCTGTATAGGCATATTTTGTGTATAAAATTTATTCTAGAAATGTTTTTAGGGTAAAATCTTTGGCAAATGGTTTGTTTTGAACCCACTGACCATGGAAACCAACTTATGGATTTAAAAGTGTATTTTGTGAAACTAAAGAATAAATATTTGGATAAAAGCATTTCTAGTAAAACCTTTGGAAAATGATTTGATTTAAACTCTCTGACCCTAAACACCAAGTTTTAGGATTTAAAAATATATTTGGTGAACTCTAGAAAATTATTACTTTGTTTAAAGGAATTTCTAATGAAATAAAATGTTGTTTGATTTAAAAATTGTTTATAGGTAACACTTGACCATAAAACACTAACATTTGTGTTTAAAAATGTATTTGTTAAACACTAGAAATTATTGCTTTAATTTAAACCATTTCTAGCAAAACAAAAATGACTTAAAGTGGCCATTTTCATTAAATTTAATATCAAATGGTTTTGCCACATTTATAATTGATCAATAGGTGTTTTATAATGTTTATAACCTATTAGAAACCACTTTTCCAAATAAAACAATCTTTGGCATGCTTGCATGCATTGCTTTGTTTTTATTATTCTATGTGATGATATTGCTTGAATGGTATATTGAATATGTGCCTTGATTGAATTGTAGTAAAATTTGAAGAGTGTGGATATTTCAAGATCAAGGAGTGAACTTATATTCTCTACCAAAAAGGCAAGTGGTGCTTCATACTTTTGTCCCATTATTTTAACTATGCATTAGTGATATTTCTAAGTAGGACTTGCATGGAATTTTTGCTAAGTATAAATTATGCCATGGGAAATCCTAGTAGATGAAACCTTAGTAGAATTTTCCTAAGTTAAGAATCCTACCACTATCATGCTTAGAATATCTAGTAGAAAACAAGGGTGGATTATATTCATGCTATGGAATATTTCTAAGTCAAGGACTTGTGTTTTATTTAATAAAACAATAGTGTGAATGAATCACCTGGGTGGAATGGTGAGAATGGTTTGTGTTGAGTGGTTACTTAGGGCCCATTTCAATGGATTACCCGGGTGTATCACACTTGTGGAATTCCACCCAGGAACAAAGAGATTTGAGATGTCAAATGTTGAGAAGCTTGAAGTGCAGCCACTTGTCATTATGGGCTCTGCCTGGATCATATAGGTTGCAATAACTTAGACAAATGGACAGTTGGTGGTAGGGGATGATAGGTTGGAACGCGTCCATTATGGTCTAAGGGAAGGCTTCTGAAAGATCTTGTCTCGATGCATGTCGAGTCTTGTGGGGAAAGTGCACCACCTCTCGAGAGAGTAAAATCTAAGTACTTATTCGTGTCCGCGGTAATGGAAAATTTGAGCATCAAGACATCGAAGCTATCAAGAATCTCCTCATCCCAATTTTTAAGTTAAAAACTTGTGGTTGAACAAGGGTTAAAGGATCACCAATTTCTATTGGTAGATGCCTTGGGTGATTTTGACAAAACTAAAACTTAGTGTTGTCAAATGATAAGGAAAATCTATTTTGAGCAAAGCAAGCCAAAGCTCCACTTAGCCAAATGCATATAGATGATAGTTACCACTATACTACCTTAGTATCACTTGCCAATACAATTCAAATGTATTGACCCTTGTGGCTGTAACTTATTATGTTGCAGGTTTGTTTGATGTTAGTGAAGTATGTTGATTAGGATTACAACTCTACAACCAACATGATTGCATGTGGCACTTTGAAGATGAAGGACTCCATGCTATAGTTATTTCTGCTGCATTGTAATGAGATAGCCAAATGAGTTATGTAAGATGTAATGAATTATTTTATTCCTGGTTATAAAGTTGTATTATGACCTTTGTTTCTTGATATTACATCTTAACTGTGGATGCTAGCTATTGATCCAGGGACTAGCATTGTAAACACAGGGATCTCTACCTTATTAAAGGTTGGGACCTCTACAGATGGTATCAGAGCACTGTGTTGCCTGTAGGATTGTAACCCTAGGATTGGACAAATCCCCTTAGAAAAATAGGAGTCATATTTGTTCCAAAACTTATTTACAAACAATCTTGTAAACTCTTTCCTCAACCTTTTTGTTTTGATTCTACATCTCTCCCTTTTCAAACTTGATGGACAAGACCTCAACATGAGCAAAGACTTCACCATAAGAAAATACTTCAACTTGAGAAAATACTTCAACATCACCAATGACTTCAACTTTAGTTTCAACAAGGACTTCAACTTGGACATCACTAAGGACTACAAGTGATACAAGAAATATTACTCAAGAGAAGACTAAAGAAAAACAACCTAGAAGGAACCATCATCACCTTTGAAGTTTTGTGACCAAGCTACAAGAATTTCTCCAAGGATACCATGATCTTGTACATGAAGAAACAACCAAGAAGAATGTAATGATCTCAAGTGAACCATATAGTTGGACCACCATACTAAATATTAGTTTAAACCCACCAACTTATGTGGTGTAGCAAAAATATTTTGTTGCCTAAAAATGTGCTTGAACTTTGTTGTTTGATTGGAATGTTTGTTTCTGATTGCTTGCACATTGCTTGTGTGAATTGTGATGTATGTGATTAGAATTATTTCCTTAGAAATCTTTGCCTATTCTAATCCCAATCAAATCCAAACAGATGACTACTCCAAGAAACTCCAACATCAAGAATGGTGACAACAACAACCAAGAGATGCAAATGAGAGAACAACTACTAGTAAACCAAACCCATTTGAAAGACAACCTTTCCCAAGGATATTGTGACAACAATGATGTCAAGGATGATATTATAGAAGGAACTCAAGCTTGCAATATTTGTGGAGACATGGATCACACTTCCCAAGAGCATGAAGAAAAATACCCTAATTGTGAAGAGAAACATCCAAGTAAACAATGCCCCACATCTCAAGTGACTTGTTTCCTATGTGAAGGAAATAATCATGTCCCTATCGAATGCCCCATCTATTCTATAGTTCAACAAAGGAAACAACTTCTACCAAGAAGGATGAAGACAAAGGAAAATCTCAGCTTGCACCTCCATGCACTATTAGTCACATTGATGGACAAAAGAGGAAACATAAGTATTATCCAAGGAAACGATTAAGGAAACAAGGAGACTTTCCCACCTTTGAGGTGATATATGAAGAGCATGAACTAGAAGAACTCCTAGCTTTGGAGAAACCCAAGAAGAAGAAGAAGAAGAAGAAGGAAATTATCCAAGTGTGGTGCAACAACTGCAAAGAGCTAGGCCATTATATATCATCTTGTCCATAGAAGATACGTGAAGAACTCAACCTTGTCACATGTTACAATTGTGGTGACCAAGGACATTATGCAAGCAATTGTCCAGAAAAGATGAGATACAAGACAAGCAATCCTATGAGGGATCTCAGCCTTGTCACATGTTTCAAGTGTGGAAACAAAGGACACTATGCAGATGTCTGTCCAGAGAAGTTTCATCAAGATCCCAAGCAAGCCAAGATGTAATCTAGTTAAAAACCTTTTTAAGGGTGGTAGTACCCTAGTTGCCTTGAGCCAACTTGTAATCTCTAGCTTTCCCAAATCTCGGGACGAGATTTATTTTAAGGGTGGTAGCTTGTCACATCAAAAAAAAATTCCAAATTTTGTAATGTGAAAAATAAATAAACATAATAAATAATTGTTGAAATTTAGGGGGAAAATTAACTTTTATTTCTAAATTGAAACATCAAAACCCATCTTTAACAAACTTTGAATAAAATTTGAATCCAACTAAATTCAAAACAAGTGAAATGCATTCTTCATAAATGCATCTTGAAATTTAAACACTTGGAAAATAAACCAAAACCCAAAACCTTAATGGAAGAAAATCATTTCCAGACTATGGATTTGATCCATATAAAAATTTATCAACAAACATTTATAAATTATCAAGAATGATAAATAAAAATATTATAAGACCATGGAAATTGGTTTCACTTAATTTATAACCATGGATAAAAACTTATGAATTTAATAAGTTAAAAAGAAATAATTTCCAAAGCTAATAAAGCTCCTATCTAAATCCATACCAAATTGTTAGAAAAATAATCCTAAAGAGATTTAAAAGGATAAGCCAATATCAAATAAAATTATACAAACTGGAATCACTAAGTTTGGATCTTTAAATAAAAAGATATGGATTTTATAAGATAAGGAAAGGAATAAATAAATAAGGAATATCTAAAAGACAAATAAAATCTTGGCCAAATCCATAAGCAAATGGAATAAAGATAATCCAAATCCAAATAAAATAAAGGGATAAAGAATATTCAAATAAAATAAAATGGCCTCAACCAAATTCTATTCCCTTTGAATAAAGACAAAATCCCTAATAAGAATGATTAATTAAATCATGGGAAAATAATAATTGGAATTTACCCAAGTGGAATAAAAGTTATTTAATTAACTTAAATGGAATCAAAGAAATCATCTAAATTAAATTTATGGAATTAAAACCATATTTGATTTCATTGGAATAAAGACATTTGCCCAAATTAAATGATTAATAATCATATTAAAATACTTTAAATAACACCCTATTAAATAAATAAAACCTACTGAAAAGGGTTTAGTGAAAATTAGAATTCAACTAAAGGGTATAAAAATATAATTAAATCTTGTTTGAATAAAAATAATTGTCTATTTAAATAAATAGCAAACCATGTGTAAATGAAATGATTATTATAAAAATGGATTTTAAATATATGTTTAAAACAGTACAGAAACTTACTGAAAAGTTTAAAAAGATTCAAAAAGAAAAACGGTTTGAAATCATTTGGATAAAATCAAAACAGAAAAAGAAATCAGAAAAAGAAAAATAAACAAAGAAGAAGAAAAATAAAACAAGACCAGCCCAGCCAGCAAAGCCCAACTAACAGCCTAGCTAGCCCATTTATTTCTTCCCCGCAGAAAACGATTCACACCAGCAGATAAACCCACCCAGTCACCAAGCTAGGGACCCCACTCTTTCTCTCTCTCTAACGCTGACGAAACGGCCCCACTTGTCAGACATCTCTTCAATCCACCGCGACTGGTTCTTCCTGCTCTCTCCCGTTTCAGCTTTGATTCCGCGACGTTATTTCATATAAATTCCGTGAGTAATTCGTCTCTACAATCACGCACGATAAAGCGCCCGTTCCCCCTCTTCCTTTCCCCTCAGTCGCCAGCTCCTCTCCGCCCAGGGCTACCCAAATTGCTCGCTGCAACCACACTGGCTCCGACGAGGTCCAATGCGAATTCCGGCGATGCCTGACCGTACCCTGCCCCCTTGTGCACGTGAGCTCACTCTCCAGTACCTTACGCATCCACCAGTGGCCCTAGCTAGTCCGCGCGCGTCTTAGAACGTCACCTCCGATAATGCCATCTCGCCACTGACGGCTAGCTCAACCCTGGCAAACGCTACTGGTAAAGTCTGACCTCGCCTCTCCCTCTCTGTGATGCTCATGTACTCACCATCGTCTTGCGCGTCTAACAATCACTTTGCCTCTCCTTACCGAGCCATGTAGCCTCACCTTCATTGACGACAGAGCGTGCCCGACGCCAGGGACATCTCCGGCGAGGAATTGCAACCACACCCAAGCGCCCCTTCGACAATGAGGACCACCTCAAGCTTCAACACGATGCAGTGAACCTAGTGAGCACTTTCTCCCTCTCCTACGCTTCCTATTTTGCCGGCAACTCCATCGTCTGAGCGCGCCGCCGCCAGCCACCGTCGCAGCGCCGCCACTTTGTGGTCGATTAGATCAGGACCATCCGATTTAGATCTGACGCATAGAAACATATGACTTAACGAAGGGGTAAGAACTCATCTGTGCCGCACGATCTGTTTTAAATATAACGCTCCACGTTAACTGATCCACGCGAACCGGTATGAGCCAATGAAAACATTCCACGTGGCCAGCCTTCGATTTAAAAACCAGATTTTGTTCTATTGATTGTTTAAACTTGCAAAAATCATAACTTTAAATCTACACGTGCAAATGTTGCAAATTTTATATCGATGGAATCAGAAAGAAGAGTACTTTCGAACCATGTACTTTGTTTAGTAATTTCTTCTGTAAAATGGGTTGTTTTTGCAGAAACTTGTATAGGCATATTTTGTGTATAAAATTTATTCTAGAAATGTTTTTAGGGTAAAATATTTGACAAATGGTTTGTTTTGAACCCACTGACCATGGAAACCAGCTTATGGATTTAAAAGTGTATTTTGTGAAACTAAAGAATAAATCTTTGAATAAAATCATTTCTAGTTAAATAAATATATTTTTTATGTTTTAAAAATGCTTTTTGAGTAAAACCTTTGGAAAATGATTTGATTTAAACTCTCTGACCCTAAACACCAAGTTTTAGGATTTAAAAATATATTTGGTGAACTCTAGAAAATTATTACTTTGTTTAAAGGCATTTCTAATGAAATAAAATGTTGTTTGATTTAAAAATGGTTTATAGGTAAAACCTTTGGCAGATGGTTTTAGCAATAAACACTTGACCATAAAACACTAACATTTGTGTTTAAAAATGTATTTGTTAAACACTAGAAATTATTACTTTAATTTAAACCATTTCTAGCAAATCAAAAATGACTTAAAGTGGCCGTTTTCACTAAATTTAATATCAAATGTTTTGCCACATTTATAATTTATATATAGGTGTTTTATAATGTTTATAACCTATTAGGAACCACTTTTCCAAATAAAACAATCTTTGGCATGCTTGCATGCATTGCTTTGTTTTTATTATTCTATGTGATGATATTGCTTGAATGGTAGATAGAATTTGGGCCTTGATTGAATTGTAGTAAAATTTGAAGAATGTGGCTATTGCAAGATAAAGGAGTGAACTTATATTCTCTACCAAAAAGGGAAGTGGTGCTTCATACTTTTGTCCCATTATTTTCACTATGCATTAGTGATATTTCTATGTAGGACTTGCATGGAATTTTTGCTAAGTATAAATTATGCCATGGGAAATCCTAGTAGATGAAACCTTAGTGGAATTTTCCTAAGTTAAGAATCCTACCACTATCATGCTTAGCATAGCTAGTAGAAAACAAGGGTGGATTATATTCATGCTATGGAATATTTCTAAGTCAAGGACTTGTGTTTTATTTAATAAAACAACAATGTGAATGAATCACCTGGGTGGAATGGTGAGAATGGTTTGTGTTGAGTGGTTACTCGGGGTCCATTTCAATGGATTACCCGGGTGCATCACACTTGTGGAATTCCACCCAGGAACAAAGAGATTTGAGATGTCAAATGTTGAGAAGCTTCAAGTGCAGTCACTTGGCATTATGGGCTCTGCCTGGACCATATAGGTTGCAATAAATTAGCCAAATGGACAGTTGGTGGTAGCGGATGATAGGTTGGAACACGTCCATTATGGTCTAAGGGAAGGCTTCTGAATGATCTTGTCTCGATGGATGTCGAGTCTTGTGGGGAAAGTGCACCACCTCTCGAGAGAGTAAAATCTAAGTACTTATCTGTGTCCCCGGTAATGGACAATTTGAGCATCAAGACATGGAAGCTATCAAGAATCTCCTCATCCCAATTTCTAAGTTAAAAACTTATGGTTGAACAAGGGTTAAAGGATCACCAATTTCTATTGGTAGATGCCTTGGGTGATTTTGACAAAACTAAAACTTAGTGTTGTCAAATGATAAGGAAAATCTATTTCGAGCAAAGCAAGCCTAAGATCCACTTAGCCAAATGCATATAGATGATAGTTAACACTATACTACCATAGTATCACTTGCCAATACAATTCAAATGTATTGACCCTTGTGGCTATAACTTATTATGTTGCAGGTTTGTTTGATGTTAGTGAAGTATGTAGATTAGGATTACAAGTCTACAACCAACATGATTGCCTGTGGCACTTTGAAGATGAAGGACTCCATGCTATAGTTATTTCTGCCGCATTGTAATGAGATAGCCAAATGAGCTATGTAAGATGTAATGAATTATTTTATTCCTGGTTATAAAGTTGTATTATGACCTTTGTTTCTTGATATTACATCTTAACTGTGGATGCTAGCTATTGATCCAGGGACTAGCATTGTAAACACAGGGATCTCTACCTTATTAAAGGTTCGGAACTCTACAAAACGGAAGCATAACTATATAGTAGACTCCATCTTCAATTGCCCACAAGCGAACAAATGTTGAGTGGAGTATCACAACCTAGTCGATCACTCATAATTGGAAAAACAACCTGCAACATAAAACGTAGCAGCCCCGAAGGGTCAGTACATGGAATGTATGGCAAGTAGAGCTACTAAAGGAGACAATAATCCTAGCATCTACATGCATATTTGGCAAGTGGAGATGTGGCTAGCTTGCATTTGCAAATACCTTTGTCCTACTTTCATAAACAGTTTTGTATTTCTTTGAAAAGATCCCAATTAAGTTAACCCATCAACATTAAAGCAATTAAGAAATTAGAATGAGCAAGAAAACTGTCATGATCTCAATATCAGCAACTCAGATGTCCATAACCGGGGACACGGCTAATCTGGTTAGTACACTTTACCCATGTGACTTGGCCAGCCCAGCTCGTACCACCACTCTCATATTGGGTGGTGATAGGGAGAAGTCCAGGAAGGGACCGTTCGGGAAGTAACTCCCCAAACCAGACACGCACCGTACCAACCTACCAAAATTCTACATCTCTAGATACGTGGGTTCGAGTTACCACAACCTACTGAGTCCAACCAACCGCCCATTTCATTATTGGCACATGGTTGTACACGTAAGCTACCAAATAAAGAAGCCAATCATTTTCTCTTGATACCTGGGTACTTTTCCGCAATGATACCACCAAAAAATATCAATCCCATCACACCCAGGGGATTCATTGATTATGTTGTTTTTAATTTTCACAAACCAACACATTTAGAAACAACTTTCAGTAATGTAACCCAGCCCTCATTCATCACAGTATGGCTAAGCCCCACTACCAACGGTGTCTCATCTACAGGAAATCCCTACCACATAATAGGACATAGCATAGCGATAGTACTTTCCTACACATGCATCTACAAAATACACGACATTGCATTGAAAATAGTAGGACAACATCATGAACATAGTAGCATCTACTTGCCTTGGTTGCAGCTGAAGTCGTTCAAGCACTCGTTGCAATCACACACGTTGCACTCCTCGCAATCTATCGATCAAACAATTGCATTCAACATAAACAATATCACGTAGAGATCAAACAAATGCATGCATGGAAATTTAATATGCCACAATGGTTGTATTTAGTTCTCTAAACAGTACCGAAATATATGATGCATGCAAGAGATTGATTGACGCAATGGAGTATTTGTTATTAATAATTACTTGCCAATATAGAGCTTTTAGTAGTTCTGATAAAACTTCTGCACTAGTTGTAGCTTTAAATTTCATTCCGGTGTGTACTGGATAGGGGATGTTAATATGAACCAGCAGGCAATGGATTCACCCTAATCAGAGTTATAGATCTTTTTGTATGATTTAAATAGTGTTTAATGGGTTTTAAATCATTTAAATACTTTCTATTGTCTAAAAATCAAACTAAAATAAGATGTGTAATCTTCACGGGATTGTGATTCTAGGGACATTTAATTTGCAATTTTCTGAGCAATATTCATTTTCTTATGAATTTATTACCCGAAAAAGGGTATTAGCTTGTTTAAATATCTACAAAAAACCTTACTATATTTTCCTGAACCATTTGCATATTGATGATCTACATGGAACCAGATTTCCAACGGTGCATTATTTGTGATTTTTGGACCTGTAGATCCTTTTCTATGAATTTATTAACCTAAAGGAATATTAAAATTAATTAAATTATTACAGTAAACACTTACTGTAAAAGTTAGATCCAACTTTATATTAATATTCTACTCAATTTTATGAGTCTATTGATATATTATACGCTATTTTTGGACCTACCAATCTTTTTATATGAATTTTACAAGTTTCACACAATTTCTGCAAATTTTAAAACTTTTCTATTTTTTTTCTAGAGAGGTCAACGCTGACCGCGCTGACTGCACGGACCCGGCGCCACGCGGCGCGCTGTGGTTGGTGGGTACCTGTTCGGTGCTGGGGCTGATGCTGGCCGTTGGATCTTAAGGGGATCGAACGGCTGGTGGCGACCGTGGAGAGCTCACTGGTGGAGCAGTGGCAGGCGGCGGCGGTGGTTTCGGGAGCGATGGTGGTGGCGACTCCGGCGGTCTCCGGTGTGGGGGAAGTGGTCTACGGGAAGCACAGTGTCGAGGGGAGTCTGGGAGCGTGCTCTTTGGCGTCTCTCTCTCTTCCTCAAACGATGGTAAGACCCCGCTAGTCTTCTAGGTCTCCATTGACACTCCAACGAGCAATCTCCGGTGGCTGACTGCGATGCGGAGGAGGAATAACAGGTGAGATGATGCAGACGAACAAGGGGAAGAGCTTGAGGAAGAAAGGAGATGTGCGGGTGGTCGAGGTCATCAAAACCAAACTCGATCTGCGAGCTTGCAGTACGGCGGGCGGTGGCGAGATCAGAATTTGCTCCGTGGCGTCTAGGGTTTGCCAAATCGCGAAAAGAAACTAGGGGGAGGATGCGGGAGATTAAATAGGTACCGATTGAATGCGGGAGGGTCAAGAATTGAGCGAATCCTCATGGATTTGGCGTTGATTTCGTTCGGTTACGACCCGTGCTCGTCCTGGACTCCCGGCCGGAGGTTGGGGACGGCCTGACAGGTGGGTTCCACCTATCGGCGGCACAGGAGCGAGGTGGGCTATTGGGCACGGCTCCTGTGCTGCGCGCTGCAGGGGAGGTGGGGTGAGTGGAAGTTTAGCTGGCGGCGCTAGGTGGGTTGGGCCGCAGGGCGGGTTAGGTTAGTTTTTTTGTTTTAATCTTTTTCTTTTATTCTTTTCACTATTTCCTTTGTATCTTTTGTTTTTGAACTCAGATTTGAGTCAAACAAAGTTCTGTGCATTTATAAAATTAAGTATATTGTATTGTGATACTAATGAACATTATTCATGTCCAAACTAAAATATGCATCTATAAATCCTTGTAGGTTTCATTTTATTTATCTCTTTATTTGTTTGTATTTATTCCATAAATTTTTCATAATAGCTCCAAATGAGCTCAATTTTGTTTCTAAAATTTTGTAATATTAATTGGATCTTTTTAGGCTATAATTTTGCAATAATTGCTGCCTTAGCAATAGTGGGTTTTTATAAAGCTAATTTAATTCCATTTAGGAACAAAGTGGCATATACTATTTAGGGGTTTAGTCCTTTATTTCTATTTAGGAATTTTTTTCTTGATGCAAATATGCAATCCAATGATCATGAATGTCATGCATATGCAATTTTTTCTTTCTAGTACCAATTTCCAAAATATTGGGATGTGACAATCATGTCCTAGGTCAAAGGGCTGTGCAAATAAAGAGTTAATAAAAACTCCAAAATTGAAAGTCAAAAGGCAAGTTTGAAAAGTCAAACTGGAACAATGTTTCCTGGTGGAGGAAGGAGAGAATCCTTCTCTCCCTCCACCACAAGCCTAGAAGGAGAGGGAGTTAGGGTAGGATTCAAAAACCCCTCTCCCTAGATGCCCCTCCCTCTCATAAATAGAGGGGGGGCTTCCCCTCCAGACAACACCACCACCACCCAAGCCCGTGCCGCAGCCTTTCGCCGCCGCGCCTCCACCACCATACCACACGTCACGCTGCCGCTGGCTCGCCGCCGCTGCCTTAGCCGCCAACGGCTCCACCTCCTCCTCTCCGGATTATAAACCCTAGATCGTCAGGGAAACGCTAATACTCCACCATAACCCGCTCTGGCTTAGGCGAAGCCCTGCGAGATCTTCCCTCTACTTCCGACACCATGTCGTCGTGCTGCTGGAATCGAGAGGAGAGAACAATAACCTCCACTGCCTGTTGGAACAAGGGAGAGGAAGGTCTTCATCGAGTGTTGAACGTGTGACCGACTACGGAAGCGCTGCCGGAACACAGCACCGGAAGGATTGTCTATGCGATCTTGAGATTGGCAAGTGTACGACTACATCACCCACGAGAATCTTCTCTCGTTAACCGCTTTGGAATCTTCGAGGGTGAGTACTCTAATCAACTCGTTGCTACAATCTAGTAGATAAATCTTGGCTTGTGTGTTCATGCGGTATAACTTTTTTGTTTTCCATGCTACGAACCCCTACAGTGGTATCAGAGCCATGTCTATATCTAGATTTGTTGCACCATTACAACAAAATGGTCATTGTGGGCGGTGGTGCTTTTATTATCAATTGCTTTTTGTGTACTTTGCATCTTGCAGTATGATGGGATGAAGAGGCCCGGGCTAACCTTACATGACATCGCTCATGAGACTTTCTCCACGCTCAACATGCAACTTGTATTGCATAAGTGGCTTTGCGGGTGTCTGTCTCTCCCATCATAGTAAAGATTTAATTTACAACAGGCACTTGATAGTTCAACCATAAACGTTGTGGTTCTTGTTCGTAAGTTATAACGACACTTATTGAAAGCCCCAAACCACGTAAAATATGCAAAGAAAATTAGAGGCGTCTAACTATGTTTTGCAGGGGTGTGTTGTGACGTGATATGGCCATGATTGTGATAATATATGATGTATGCAATGTTCCTTATTGTAAGTCGGCAACCGGTAGGATCCTTATGGTTGTCTTTTAATTTCGTTAAGACCTGCGTGTCTATTATTCAAAGTACTTGTAATAGTTGATGCTGGATGACAACCATGCAGCGGTGTAAGGTTCCCAACCTTTAATAAGGTAGAGATCCCTGTGTTTACAATGCTAGTCCCTAGATCAATAGCTAGCATCCACAGTTAAGATGTAATATCAAGAAACAAAGGTCATAATATAACTTTATAACCAGGAATAACATAATTTTATTACATCTTACATAGCTCATTTGGCTATTACATTACATTGCAGCAGAATATCCATAAGCATGGGGTCCTTCATCTTCAAGGTGCCACAGGCAAATATGTTGGTTGTAGACTTGTAATCCTAATCAATCAACTTCACTAATATCAATCAAACCTGCAACATTACAAGTTACAACCACAAGGGCCAATACATTTGAATTGTATTGGCAAGTTTCACTACCATGTAGAATATAAGTGGATCCTATCATTACGTGCATATTTTGCTAAGTAGGGTTTTAGGCTCATTTGCAGAAAGCAATAATTTATCCTATCTTTTCAAAATAGTTTTGATCTTTTGTCAAATCTTTCTGAACTCCTTGGTAAATCCCCAAGTGTTTCATATCTTTGTCAAAATCTCTTGAGCTCCTTGGTAAATCCCCAAGTGCTTCAAGTTTTCATCAAAATCTCTTGAGCTCCTTGGTAAATCCCCAAGTGCTTCAAGCCTTTTGTTGTCACTTAAAAGTTTTTCTTTTAGAAATTGGAATGTCGAGATTTCCCATAGCTTCAGGCCTTTAGTTTCTCAGTATTGTCCATAACCGGGGACACAGCTAAGTACTTAGAATTTTTATATTCTGCAGAAGTTGTACACTTTACCCACATGACACACTCTCATCTTGTTGCCACCAGTGGCCGCTGGATAAGTACTCACCAAGATGGAGTACTGGCAGATTGAGAATGTGACGAAGTCTTTCCATAGGGTCCTCCCATACACAATGATATCTTGTCTTTAGGCACCAATGTAGGGTTCCGAGTTACCTCATTTCCAGTTAACCTGAAGACCAATGCATGGGTCTTCCCAATGTAGTTGACTAAGCCAGAGCCATAATATCATGTGGCTGTACACGGAAGCCACTGTTGGAGAACATGTTCAATCTCTAAGTCCTTGGGTGGTTTTCATCTGATGCACAACAAAAAGAGACTGCCATATAAACATGGTTCCTCTTGCTGCCACCTTGTCCAAAACTTGTGTATCCTTGTCCACCCAGGTGGTTCATTGAGTACTTGTTTTATTATAGAAAACATAAGTCTTTTCTCAACTTCATAAAATCTCAACATGTATCTCTTCTCAAAATATATAGCATGGCTAAGCATTTTACAACTACATTGTTTTCACTAAGGAATGTATAAGGGTATCCTATTAGGATTTAGCATAGCATAAAGTATAGAAATCCTTTTCATGCATGTTTTCAAAATCCACTAAGTATAATGAAAATAGTAGGACGTTGGATGATAGTGTAACTTTCCTTTTTGGTAGGGAATGTTGGTTCACTTCTTGATCTTGCTAATATCACACTCTTCTAACTTCACTACAAATCAATCAAGCAAACACAAATTCAACTAGCATTCCAAACAATAATCAAACAAATTAACACACATAAAATAATAGAAACTAAGTCATGCATGCAAGCATGCAAAAGTTAGTTTTATTTGCAAAGGTGGTTTCTACTAGACTCTAAACATTGTAAGGCTCGAAGTGGTCATTTTCTAAAGTGGTAAAGTCATTTGCAAAAGGGTTTTATCTATAAATCATTTTTAAATCAAATCATTATTTCATGTGGTGGAGAATGTTTTAGCAAAGCAACAATTTTATATTGTTCACCAAAGAAGTTGTTAATTCACAAAACTTGGTGTTTTGGGTCAGTAGGTTTGAATCAAAACATTTTCCAAAGGTTTTTCTCAAGAAAAATTTTCCATAACAAAATCAATATTTTTATTTGGCTAGAAATGAGCTAATTCAAGTTTTTATTCCTAAACTTCACAAAATACATTTTTAAATCCATGGGTTGGTTCCTAGGGTCAGTAGGTTCACAACAAACCATTTTGCAAAGATTTCAACTCTAAAAACTTTTTGGAATAATTTTTATAACCTAAACAAGCATACAAATGTTTCCGCAAAAACAAACATTTTACCAGAAGCTTTTTACTAAACAAATTGCATGGTTGGCTAGGGATTGTTCCACTGATTCCATTGATATAAAGTTTGCAAATTTTGGACGTGTGGATCAAAAGTTACAAGGTTTACAAATTTGCATCTAAATCAGATTCAAACTTTGTTTTATACAAAACTGGTGCCACGCAGCGCAATACTATTGGGCAGTACCGGTTCGCACGGATCAGCCTCTGCGGGGCGTTGAATCTAAATATTCGAGCGGCTCAGACGTGCTCGTACCCTTTCGCTCAGGTTCTATTATTAGCCATAGGATCAAGATCTAACGGTGTAAATCTGATTGACCAAACTCGAGCGGCGCTGACGGCGGTGAGCGGCGGCGCGCGGTCGGACGATGTGCTAGCAGCGGTTACAGGAAGCAAGGGAGGAGGTCAAGGTGCTTACAGTGATCGTGGTGATGCTCTGATGCTCAAGGTACGGTCAGCTCGTCAAGGGGCGCTCTGGTTCCAGCGGGATTTCTCGCTGGAGTTGCGTCTGACGACGGCCACGCTCTATCGTCGTCGAGGATGGCGCTATGGGTCACGAGGGAGCAAACGGAGTGCATGGTCAGACGCGCAAAGACATGGCGATGATGCGTGCGTGATTGAGACTGCTTGGGGTGGTTGGTTCTTACCAGGAAAACTCGCCAGAGAGAGAAGCAGACGCGGCGGCGCTCAGTCGAGGTGGTTGCCGACGCTCTGGGTCACCAGAGGAAGTGTGGCTGGGGTCAGTGGATGCCCAAAGTGATGGAGATCCAGTGAGCGTGAACTAGAGAGGAGGGGGCGACGTGTACTCACTGGAATTGTTCGCGGAACTCGCCGGAGCAGTGTGGGCGCGGGCTCGAATTGGGGCAGCCTAGAGGCAGAGGGGGAGGGCTGTCTGGGGGAAATGAGAGAGGGGAGGGAGATGTTTAAGCACGCGTGTTTGCAGGGGGAGTTAAAGCCGCTATCAACGCGAATTGATCGCCGGCGTTACTGGCTGCAACGGCAGGGAGTAATCGGCGTGGGTTCGAAGACGATGAACAGGAGAGGTGGGACCTTGCTGTCAGCGAGAAAGGGAGTGAGGGGGAAGGGTCCACTCGTCGGTGTCTGCGTGGGTTAGCAAGTTGGTGTGAATCATTTTCTGCGGGGAGAGAGCTAGTTGGGCTGGACTGGGCTGCTGGGCCAGGTGAGTTGGGTCCGGTCTGTTTCTATTTTTTTCTTTCCAAATGCTTTATCTTTTTCTATTTCTATTTTCTGTTTTGAAATTCAATCAAACAAATCAATCATCAAATCAATTCAAAAATTCGTCCAAACTTTGCATTGAGTTCTGGTTCTGTTTAACAACACAAATCCAAGTCCCAAAATAAAATAATATTTTTATTTTTGGTCCATTTAATAATTAAATAAAATGGATCTTTGTTATTAAATCAAATAGGATTTTATTTATTTAAAACTCCATTTGAAATCCAAATAATTTCAAAATCAATTTAGTAGGTTTTATTTGAGAATATGGAATACTTGGAAAACTTATTTAAAACAAAAAACAAGTTTGGATGTTTAATTAAAATAGTAAAACCTTTGTTTCTAATAAAATTGGATATTTAATCCTTATTATTTTATTTAAATAACCCTTTACTATTTTTATCAAATAGAAATATTTTGTTTCAAAGGCTTGGACAAGTTTTAATTTGGCTTATAAAATAATCCTTATTTATAATTCTACCTTTTGCTTTGAAAACCAAATCTTTTTATTAAAAGATTCAAAAAAGTATTTCCAAATATTTTAACTTTATTATTTAATTATCTTTTTAAATCCCTTTAGGATTTTATTTGATCCAAATAGGTTTTGAAAGTTTCCAATTGGATTCAAAAAGTTTCTTCTCACCTTGAAAATCAACAAAGTTTTATTTTATTCATTTATTTTTCACACTACAAGATTTGGAAAATCTTGGGATGTGACAAGCGGTGCCATTGACGTTGACGCCACGCCAGTGATGATGGAGATCATGTTCATGCTTGAAGATGGAGATCAAAGGCACAAGAAGAAAGGCCATATCATATCACATATTTTGAATTGCATGTGATGTTAATCCTTTTATGCATATTGTATTGCTTAGTACACGACGGTGTCTTTATAAGATGATCCCTCTCACAAAATATCAAGTTATAAAGTTTTCATCTTTGGTAGGCACCGTTGCCAAGGCTTGTTGTTTCGAAGCACCACGTGATGACCGAGTGTGTTAGATTCTACGAGTGTATACAACAGGAGCAAGCCAGATTTGCTCATGCGGAAGCTAAGGTTTGATCTTGACGATCCTAGCATGTACATACATGATCTCAGAACACGGATCACGGAAAGGTAAAGCATGAGTCATATAGTACATATGATGAACATGTTGATTGTTCGCCTTTGAAGCTACATCATCTCTCGTGATGATCGGTTTTGATGTGGTGGATTTGGTTCGTGTGATCACTAAAACAATGTGAGGGATGTTGTTTTGAGTGGGAGTGCACCTAGATTAATTCAACTATTAATTAGAACTCAATTTGTCAGAAACTTAGTCTGAACTATTGCAAATATGTTGTAGATCAATGGAGACCCCTACCATCAATTTTAATGCGTTCCTATAGAAGAAAAGTTAAAAAACAATGGAAGCAACTTTGCGGATTGGTTCCGCAACTTGAGGATTGTCCTCAATGCTGGTAATTTGACCTATGTGTTGGATCCACCGTTGGGTGACCCACCTGCAGCTGACGCTACTGATGAGGTGAAGAATGTTTTCCTCACTCGGAAGAATCGGTACTCCATAGTTCAGTGTGTTATCTTGTATGGTTTGGAATCGGAGCTTCGGAAAAGGTTTGAGAACTTTCACCCACATGATATTGTTCGTGAACTCAAAATGATGTTTGAGGCTCACACGACAGTTGAGAGTTATGAGGCTTCTGAAAATTTCTTTAATTGCAAGACGGAAGAGGGCAGCTCCGTTAGTAAGAATGTGCTTAAGATGTATGGGCACGCAAGTAAGCTCCAAATCTTGGGTATAGTGATTCCTAATGCTTTGTGGATTCACTGTGTCCTCCAATCACTACACCAAGTTACAGGAACTTTGTGATGAACTACAATATGCAAAACATGGACAGGTTGTTACCTAAACTCTTCTCCATGTTAAAGTCTACGGAAGTGGAGATCAAGAAAGAGCACCAAGTGTTGATGGTCAATAAGACCACCAAATTCAAAAGGCAAGGCAAGTCCAAGAAAAGGGGAAACTTCAATAAGGGCGGTAAGAAAGTTACCGCGCCGACGAAGAAGACCAAGGCTGGGCCTAAGCCTGATACTGAGTGCTTTTACTGCAAGGGAGAAGGTCACTGAAAGCGGAATTTCCCTAAGTACTTGGCGGATCTGAAGAACAGCAACATCAAGAAGAAAGGTATATCCAATATAGATGTTATTGATGTGTATCTCACTAGTAGTCATAGTAGTGCCTGGGTATTTGATATTGGTTTGGTTGCTCATACTTGTAACTCGAAATAGGTGTTGTAGAATAGACGGAAACTAGCGAAGAACAAGTTGACGATGCGCGTTCGAAATGGATCAAAGGTTGATGTAATCGCGGTCGGCACACTACATCTTCATCTACCATCGAGATTAGTTTTATACTTAAATAATTGTTATTTGGTGCCTGCGTTGAGCATGAACATTATACCTGGATCATGTTTATTACGAGATGGTTACTTGTTTAAGTCCGAGAATAATGGTTGTTGGATTTATATGAGTAATATGTTTTATGCACATGCACCTTTGATAGATGGTCTATTTTTGTTGAATCTCGATTGTAGTAATACACATGTTAATAACATTGAAGCTAAATGTCTGAAATTAAGCAATAACTCAACCTATAGGTGGCACTGTCGTCTTGGTCACATTGGTGTGAAGCGTACGAAGAAACTCCATTCCGATGGACTTCTTGAATCACTTGATTTCGAATCACTTGAAAGATGCGAAGCATGTCTGATGGGTAAAATGACTAAGACTCCATTTTTTGGTATGATGGAGCGAGCTACAGACTTATTGGAAATCATACATACCGATGTGTGTGGCCCGATGAGTGTAGCATCGTTCGGTGATATATGTTATGTTCTTACTTTCACGGATGGCTTGAGTAGATATGGGTATATCTATTTCATGAAACATAAGTCCGAAACTTTTGAGAAGTTTAAGGAATTTCAAAGTGAAGTAGAGAATCAACATAACAAGAATATTAAATTTCTATGATCTGATCGTGGAGGTGAATATCTAAGTTAAGAGTTTGGTGAGCATTTAAAGAAATGCGGAATACTTTCACAATTGACACCGCCGGGAACACCACAACGTAATGGTGTTTCTGAACGTCGTAATATAACTCTCTTAGATATGGTTCGTTCTATGATGTCATTTACAGATTAACCGCTATCATTTTGGGTTTATGCATTAAAAACAACCGTATTCACTTAAAATAAGGCACCATCTAAATTCTGTTGAAATGACACCGTATGAATTATGGTTTGGAAAGAAACCTAAATTGTCGTCCCTTAACGTTTGGGGTTACGAAGCTTATGTAAAGAAGTTACAACCCGACAAGCTTGAACCCAAAGAGGAAAAATGTGTCTTCATAGGATACCCGAAGGAAACTATTGGGTATACCTTCTATCATAGATCCGAGGTCAAAATCTTCGTTGCCAAGAATGGATCCTTTCTAGAGAAGGAGTTTCTCTCAAAAGAAGTGACCGGAAGGAAAGAAGAACTCGATGAGGTTGTCGAACCTTCTCTCGGATTTGAGAGTAGCGCAACACCGGAAGAAGATCTTGTGGTGCCTACACCAATAAGTGAGGAAGCAAATGATGTTGATCATGAAACTTCGGTTGAATTTACTATGGAACCTTGCAGGTCAACGAGAACTCGTACCACTCCCGATTTGTATGATCCTGTTATGAGTGTCATGTTGGTGGACAACACTGACGACCCTGCGACATATGAGGAAGCAATGGTGAGCCTAGATTCCAACAAATGGCAAGAAGCCATGAAATCCGATATTGGAACCATGTACTAAAACCAAGTATGGACTTTGGTGGACTTACCGGATGGTCAGAAGGTTGTCGAGAACAAATGGATTTTCAAGAAGAAAATAGATGCTGATGGTAATGTAACAGTCTACAAAGCTCGACTTGTCGCAAAAGGGTTTCGACAAATTCAAGGAGTTGACTACGATGAGACTTTCTCATCGGTAGTGCAGCTAGAGTTTGTGAAGATTTTGTCAGCAATCACTACCTATTATGATTGTGAGATATGGCAGATGGATGTCAAAACGGCGTTCCTCAATGGAGACATTGATGAAGAGTTGTATATGGTACAACCCAAAGGTTTTGTCGTTCCTAAAGATGCTAACAAGGTATGCAAACTTCAACGGTCCATTTATGGATTGAAGCAAGCATCCCGAAGTTGGAATCAATGTTTTGATAAGGTAATCAAAAGTTTTTGTTTTATACAAACTTATGGAGAAGCTTGTATTTACAAGAAATTGAGTGGGAGCTCTGTAGCATTCCTAGTACTGTATGTGGACGACATATTGTTGATTGGGAATGATATAGACCTTCTTAAAAGTGTCAAGGATTATTTGAATAATAGTTTTTCAATGAAAGATCTTGGCGAAGCAGCTTACATATTAGGCATAAAGATTTATAGAGATAGATCAAGACACCTAATATCATTGTCACAGAGTACATATTTGGACAAAGTTCTAAAGAGGTTCGGAATGGAAGATAGCAAGAAAGGGTTCTTGCCCATGTTACCCAATACGACCTTGAGTAAAACTGAAAGTCCAGCTACGATAGAAGATAGAGAAAGAATGAGTAAGACTCCATATGCCTCAACCATAGGATCTATCATGTATGCCATGCTATGTACTAGACCCGACATTGCATATGATGTTATTCTAACTAGTAGATATCAAAGTGATCCAGGAGTGGATCATTGGACAGCTGTCAAAAACATCCTTAAGTACTTGAGAAGAATGAAGGATATGGTTCTTTCTTATGGAGATGATGAACAACTTGTTGTTAATGGTTACACCGATGCTAGTTGGAACACCGATTCGGATGATTATAAATCACAATCTGGATACGTATTTACTTTGAATGGTGCAGTAGTGAGCTGGAGGAGTGCAAAGCAAAGCGTTGTGGCGAGATCTTCAAGTGAATCGGAATATATAGCTGCTTCGGAAGCTTCACAAGAGGCGATATGGATGAAGTAGTTCATTACAGAGCTCGGTGTGGTTCTAGTGCTCTGGACCCACTGTTTATCTATTGTGATAGCATGGGTTCCATAGCCAATGCGCAAGAACCAAGTTCACACAAGAAGCTGAAGCATATCAAGCTGTGTTTTCACGCTATTCGAGAGCATGTCCAAGATAGTGACATAAAGATTTGCAAAGTACACACATATCTGAATGTGGCGTATCCGTTGACTAAACCTCTCCCGAGGGCAAAACATGACCAGCATCAAACCGCCATGGGTGTTCGGTATATTACCATGTAATCTAGATTTGTTGACTCTAGTGCAAGTGGGAGACTGTTGGAGATATGCCCTAGACGCAATAATAAAAGTGGTTATTGTTATATCTTTGTGTTTATGATAAATGTTTACATTCATGCTAGAATAGTATTAACCGGAAACATTAATACTTGTGTGATTTGTAAACTAAATTAGAGTCCCTGGTAAAGCCTCTTTATAATACTAGCTTTGATTAATAGATGATCGTGGTTTCTCGATCATGAACATTGAGATGTTATTAATAACAAGATCATATCATTAGGAGAATGGTATGATGGACATACTCCTATAGATAAGTGTATCATAAAGATCAAGTCATTTCAATAGTTCGTTTGCTATAATCTTTCTGATACATAGTAACATAATTCCTTCGACCATGAGATCAGGCTAATCACTATCATCGGATGGATACTTTTATGACATAAAACACAACACCGTAACTGGGTGGCTATAAAGGTTGCATTGAGTGTTCGGAAAGTGTGTGTTGAGGAACATGGTTCAAGAGTGGGATTTGTCTAGCCATATGACGGATATATATACTCTGGGCCCTCTCGGTGGAATGTCATCCAATTAGCTTGCAAGCATGTGACTGGCTCACAAGGGATCACATATCATGGGAACAAGAAAAGAGTACTTATCGGTAACGAGGTTGAACTAGGTATGCAGAGATACCGACGATCAGACCTCGGATAAGTAAAATATCATGAGACAAAGGGAAATTGGAATCGTATGTAAATGGTTCATTCGATCGCAAAGTAATCGTAGAAATTTGTGGGAACCATATGAATTTTCAGATTACTCTATTGGTTATTGATCGGAGAAGAGTCTCGGTCATGTCTGCATAATTCACGAACCATAGGGAGACACACTTAAGGATTCAATGTTGTTTAGTAGATATGGAATGTAATTAGGGAGAACGAATGTTGTTCGGAGTCTCGGATGGGATTAGGGATATCACGAGGAGATCCGGAATGGTCCGGAGAATAAGATTCATATAAGGAAAGTCCAATTCCGAGTTCGGGAATGATTCTGGTGTTTTCACTAGAATGATCTAGAAGGGTCTAGAAGGTTCACCGGACCGGAAGGGGAAGGGTGCATGAATGTGTCATGACTAAGTGGAATGGTTGCATCATGTCCAAGGTAAAAGGGCTGTGCAAATAAAGAGTTAATATGAAATCCAAAATTGAAAGTCAAAAGGCAAGTTTGAAAAGTCAAACTGGGACAATGTTTCCTGGTGGAGGAAGGAGAGAATCCTTCTCTCCGTCCACCACAAGCCTAGAAGGAGAGGGAGTTAGGGTAGGATTCAAACTCTACGCTTACTAGCTTCCCCTCCCTCTCATAAATAGAGGGGAGGGGCTGCCCCTCCAGACAACACCACCACCACCCAAGCCCGCGCCGCCGCCTGTCGCCGTGCCGCTGCCATCCTAGCCGCTGCCGGCTCCACCTCCTCCTCTCCGTCTTATAAACCCTAGATCGCCGGGGAAACCCTAATACTCCACCATAACCCTATCCGGCTTAGGCGAAGCCCTGCGAGATCTTCCCTATACTTCCGACACCACGCCGTCGTGCTACCGGAATCGCGAGGAGAGAAATACAACCTCCGTTGCCTGCTGGAACAAGGGAGAGGAAGGTCTTCATCGAGTACCGAACGTGTGACCGACTACGGAAGCGCTGCCGGAACACAGTGTCGGAAGGATCGTCTGCGCGATCTTGAGATCGCCAAGTGTACGACTACATCACCCACGAGAATCTGCTCTCGTTAACCGCTTTGGAATCTTCGAGGTTGAGTACTCTAATCAACTCGTTGCTACAATCTAGTAGATAGATCTTGGCTTGTGTGTTCATGCGGTAGAATTTTTTGTTTTCCATGCTACAAACCCCTACACAAACTATTTGCAAGCATTGAAAGATGGGATCAAAGTACTCTAAACCTGAGCATGAAAGATGAAGTTCTAACAGTAAGACAAAGTAACTATGTTGCAACATGAAAGGATACAAATAAAGATTCATGAATAACAATGCATTGAAAGACGTTTGTTTGTTTCACATATAGAAAACATAGCATAGTAGCATTTATCTTGTCCCTCATGGAGTAGCACATAAATGCATATGACACCTTCAAAGTTCATAAGAGTGACTAGATAAAAATAGTTCAATAGCAAGAAATATCAACAATATGAATCAATCAATACGTTTTGGTACAATGCACATAGAACTAAGAATGGCAACTATGATCTCTTAATTGATGCCTAAGGATAGAAGGTGGTGACTCAATATAATAGTGGAAGAAAGGCTCTTCAAAGGGAAGCAGGGATTTCAAGTCTCATAAAGAGCTTCTAAAAATTATGGTACTTGTTAGCTTTCAGCTCTCATTGCCCCTATCATAAGCATCTGAAAGTGATTAAGGTTAAAGTGAACAAAGTATGGAGTATATGCTTCACAAAGTATAAGTTGGCAATCTCATGTCCCTTGAGTACGAGAGCCGCTCCTCACGCTACTCAACTTTATTCACCGGTAAGTTCTTGTCATAGTATGTACATGTGTATCATAGAGAACCGCCAACGGGGTACCCCTTGCCCCATGACAAAGGAGCTATCCCATATCAAAATGACAAGGCAAGCAGACAATGAGCATCTCAGCAATCTTCTTATTTACCATGGCAAAATGGTGCTTTTTTCTCTCTTTCCTCTTTTCTCATCTTTTTTTTCTTTTTCTCAATCTCTTTTTTATATCTCTCTCTTTTTTATAAGAATCATAGATTTCTCACTATGGTGATGCTGCAAGTTTCCACCATGATTGGGCATGGCTTAGGCTAGCAGCCTAGGCATTTCCCTAACACACATACATAACTTCATGGACTTACAAGATCCCCTTTTATTTCACATCGACGACATCCGCAAACAAAAGATCAGATATCAACTGGGTACAATATACATGTGCAATATTGAAAACGTTCCCCGTGAAAGCACGGTTCTGCTAATTCCCAACGTATAAGTGCAAGCATATACAACATAGATGACACAATGGTTCAAGTTTATTAGGGGCAAGAAAAATAAAGTGTGCCATCAAGTTTGTGAGAGCTTTAATCACTAACTTTCACATAACAAGTTTAATTTGGAAGATAGATAAAACAAAAATATACTTGGAATGGTGTAACACACCATGCATAGGAATTTATAGTGGACACTTTGGAATAACTTGGTTTCTTGGGAGTTGGATGCATGAGTAGAGCTTACTCAATGCAAGTGGAGGCTAGCAAAAGACTGGGAGCGACCAACTAAGAGAGCAATAATGGCCATAATCATGCAGAGCAACAAAACATTACTAATCAAAGCATACATTGGTACCACAAGTCAAATACTAAATGATCATAGAGGCTAAGGTGACTGGTTCATAGTCATAACATGGTGTGAGCATGTGCCAAGTCAATCCAAACAAAGCATCAAAGGAGAATACCACAATACTATGCTTTTGTATGCTAAAACAACGCATGATTCTTTCAAGGCACATTAAGCAATCCTAATTGTTTGGAACAAGTCATGCTACAACAATAATCACTAAGCATAAGGTCAAAACAACATCTAGCATGACATGATAAAGTCTGAGTCACAGTCAAAGCAAGCTCCTTCTTGTACTACTAAAGCAAGAGCTTCCTACTCCTTTCCAACACCAATCAACTTATTTGAAACAACACGGCGAAAATGGGGGTCCAATACTTTACTCAAGCAAACTAAGCAAACTAAAAACAAAAACAAAAACTAAGACGCTCCAAGAACAACACAACTGTGCATGAAATAATAAAAATGAAGTGTCTAGAAAGATCTGAGATTTTTATTGATAAAGAAGGGGATGCCTTGGGTATCCCCAAGCTTTGATTCTTGTAACTCTTGAATATTTATTAGGGTGACACGGGGTGGCATCCCCAAGCTTGATATTTTTACCATTCTTCATCTCATTACATCATTCTTCCCTTATATGTGAAAATTTTCCTTCATACAAATCTCCACACAATCTTCATTAGCAACATTAGTGCATTCAAAAGATAATAGACCTTTGGGTTTAGTTTCAAAACAGAAAAAATTTCACTAAAGACACAAGCTACTATAGCAATTCCCTCAAAAATCTCAATTTCCCAAAGAGAACCCAAAAAGGAATCAATAAATATGCAAATGGAAATAATGGCAGAAATCTGTCAAAACAGATCAGCAGGTAGAAATCGATCTTTTCGAACACCTTCTGTTGCTCAAATCAAAAGGTGTTGACCTAACGAAAGTTAGCTAACAACCTAGGGGTTTTATTCAGAAAACTACAGCTCAATCCGACTTATAGATATTTTTCAAGATGTTTAAAGTGAAGCACAAATATCTGTTTCAGAACAGCAACTCCCCAAATCTTACTTCCCTCTAATTAGAGGTTACTCTTGGCACAAAAATCAAACAAAAAGTACAATGAGAGGTTATTACAGAAGTAATAACTTCCAAGACTCAAGAAAACTATTTGGTTATCTCCCAAGAAGTACTTTTCTTTAACGCCTTTAAGTTAGGCACAAAAAGCAAGAATCAAGTATTTTCAAATGAAGAAGCATTGACATCAAATTTTGCTTTAAAAGGAGGAGCAAAAGGTAACTTATCTCTCCTCATAGGGAAGTGTTCAATACCTTTCTTGAATGTAAATTGATATTTAATGGTGCCTTCTTTCATATCAATATGATGGCACCCATAGTTCTAAAAAAGGTCTTCCCGAAGTAATAGGACAAGAAGCAATGTATTCAACATCCAAAACATAGAAATCAACAGGGAAATAAGCATTGTTAACCACAATATGAACATCATTAATACTCCCCATGAGTCTCTTCTTAGAATTATCATCAAGTGGGACATCCAAATAGCAATCTTCCAAAGGTGGCAAATCAAGCATTTCATAAATCTTTCTAGGCATAATAGAGACACTAGAACCAAGGTCACATGAAGCTTTGAGATCAAAGTCATTCACTTGCATATTAATGATGGGTTCCCAACTATATTCTACTTTCCTAGGAATAGAAGATTTGTGTTTCAATTTTTCTTCCTTAATTTTAATAAAAGCATCTATAATGTGTTTTTTGAAAGCCACATTCATATCACTAGCATTAGGAATTCTAGCAAGCTTTTGTAGGAACATAATCACTTCAGAGATATTGCAACCATCAAGATCAAAATCAAACTTAGCATCATAGGTAGTAGACATATTGGGTTTAGGCATAGTTGTAGGAGGAATGGGGACTTCTTGTGGTTTGGTAGCATCCATATTGGTGGTGGTAATAGTACAAATACTATTGTTTCTAGCAATTTCAGCTTCTCTTTCCCACTTAGCATGTAATTTGGCTAAAAGTCTAACATTTTCATCAATAGTAACTTGTATGGAATGAGTAGAAGCAAAGGTACTTTCCAAGGTTTCAGGTTTAGCAACCATTTTATTAATCAAAGAAGACTCTGCTTCAGACAAAAAGGAAATATTTTTATCAACATTCAAAAGCTTTTCCTCCACAGTCTTGTTGAAAGTGATTTGTTTACTAATAAAGTCTTTAAGCATGACTTCAAGTTCAAAGGGAGCACTTCTAGTATTGCTATAGGAATTTCCATAAGTATGGCTATTATTGGGAGGATAAGGCCTATAATTATTATTATTACCAAAATTATTCCTGTAAGCATTGTTGTTGAAATTGTTATTTCTAATGAAGTTCACATCAACTTGCTCTTCTTGAGCAACCAAAGAGGCTAAGGGAGCATTATTTGGATCTATATGGGCTTTTCCATTAACAAGCATAACCATGATAACATCAATTTTATCACTCAAAGAGGAGGTTTCTTCAACATAATTTACCTTCTTACCATCTGGAGCTCTCTCAGTGTGCCATTCAGAATAGTTGACCATCATCTTATCAAGGAGCTTTGTTGCAGCACCCAAGATAATGGTCATAAAGGTACCTCCAGCAGCAGAATCTAACAGGTTTCTTTAAGAGAAGTTTAACCCTGCATAAAAAGTTTGGATAATCATCCAAACAGTCAGTCCATGAGTGGGATAATTATTTACCAAAGAATTCATTCTTTCCCAAGCTTGAGCAACATGTTCATTATCAAGCTGTTTAAATTTCATTATTTCACTTCTCATAGATATAATCTTAGCACGAGGATAGTATTTTCCAATAAAAGCATCTTTTCACTTAGTCCAAGAATCAATATTATTTCTAGGCAAGGACAACAACCATTCTTTAGCTTTTCCTCTCAAGGAGAAAGGAAAATTTTGAGCTTAATAATATCTCCATCTACATCCTTATATTTTGCATCTCACAAAGTTCAACAAAGTTATTGAGGTAGGCAGCAGCATCATCAGAACAAGCACCAGAAAATTGCTCTTTCATCACAAGATTCAACAAAGGAGGCTTAATTTCATAAAAGGTAGCATCAGGAGCAGGTGGAGCAATAGATGTTCTTAGGAAATCATTGTTGTTTGTGCTAGTGAAGTCACACAACTTGGTGTTCTCAGCAGAGTTCATTTTTGCAAAGGTGGAGAAAGCCAACAACAGCAACAACTAGAGTAGGAACTAATTTTTTTATGTGTTTTTGATAAGAAAAAGAAAACCAAACAAAACTATTTTTTTGGAATTTTTGATAAAAACAAGCAAACAAAACAAAGCAAAAGAAACTAAGAAAAACAAAAACAAAGTAAATAGAAAGGTTGTGAAGGACTCCCCTTGTGAAGCCGTCCTTAGCCTCCCCGGCAACGGCGCCAGAAAATGTCTTGATGCGGCTCAGATCACTGTAGAGCTTCGTTGGGAAACCCCAAGAGGAAGGTATGATGAGTACAACAATAAGTCTTCCCTCAGTAAGAAACCAAGGTTATCGAACTAGTAGGAGGAAGGAAACGACCCCAAGGTGTTGCTAACAAATTGGAAACCTGCACAACACAAACTCAAGACTTTGCCCCAACGAACAGTGAGGTTGTCAATCTCACAGGTTTGCTGAAAAGAAATGATTAAACGTATGGTGTGCAAGGTGATGGTGGCTTGCAGAAAGTAAACAGTAACAGTGGAAGATGTATCAATTGTAAAGATTGGACCAAGGTCCATAGTTCACTAGAGGTGTTCTCCTTAAGATAAACAACATAACATGTTGGGTAAACAAATTACAGCGGGGCAATTGACAGGACAGGGCAAGGCATAACAATGCAAATACTAGACATTCATGATCCTATGAGATTCGATTGGGCATTACAACGCGATACATAGACCGCCATCCAACTGCATCTATGACTAGTAATCCACCTTCAGGTTATCCTCCAAACCCCCTATTGTATTAAGTTGCAAGCAACATATAACCGCTTTAAGAAAAGTGTGTAAAGTAAACAATATAATTGTTCCATGAACAAAATATCGTTGTTTTCTCCTAGTAGAAACAACACATCTACAACCTTAGATATTTCTGTCACTTCCCCAGATTCAATAGAGGCATGAACCCACTATCGAGTATAAATACCCCCTCTTGGAGTCACTAGCATCTAGTTGGCCAAGATAGCTACTAGAAACGGAGAGCATGCAAGATCTCAAACCAACACAGACATGATAGAATTAATAAGATAAAGCCATTAATCAATCTGACATAATAATCTCAATATCCATCGGATCCCCACAAACACAACATGCATGATAACAAATAGATGATATTGATCATGAACGAAGCTCACAAGATCTAGACATGATAGCACAAAGGAGGAGAAACAACCATCTAGCTGCTGTATGGACCCATAGTCCAAGGTGGGACTACTCACACATCATACCGGAGGCTGGAATGGTGATGAAGAAGGCCTCCAGGATGATCTCTCCCCTCCGGCAGGGTGCCGGGAAGAGCTTCAGATCCCCCTGATATAGGGACGATGGTGGCGGGGGCTACGGACTGTTTCGTGGAGATCTGATCGAGTACTTAGGGTTTTGGTATCGGGGGCTTCTTATAGACGAAGGGGGAGACCGAGGGGGTGCCCGAGGCAGCTGCACCCCCCCAGGCGCAGGCCAGGCCTGGCCGCGCGGCCAGGGGGTGTGGGCCCCTCGTGGCCCTCCTCTGTCTCGTCTTCTGGCTCCGTGTTCTCCTCGGTGAAATATTGAATTTCGCTTTTGTCCCGTCCAATTCCAAGAATATTCATTTTCTAGCTTTTCTGGAACCAAAAATAGTAGAAAACAGACAACTAGCACTGTGGCAACTTGCTAATAGGTTAGTCCCAGAAAGTGTATAAAATACCTCAAAGTGTAGACAAAGCAAAGCAAAATGGATACTAAAAAAGCATGGAACATCAAAAATTATAGATACGTTTATGACGTATCAACCAGCAACCCCAGTAACTTCAACCGTGCACCGCCAAGGCCCAACAACAACAACAATACTGCCCCAAGGACTCAAATCAATGATGTTCCTATTGCCGGGAAGTACAAGTCAATGATAACCTGCTTTGAATGTGGAATCACGGGTCACTACTCCAATGAGTGCCCCAAGAAGCTTGCTGCAGCACCCAATGCCACTGCACCTGCCCAGCAGCAGCGTCGTGTTCAGCCTGGAAAGAGATTTGCCCCAGGCAACCCGCACAACCATACCAGCCGTTTGTTCCACATGAACGCAGAAGAAGCCTAGGAATCGCCAGATGTCGTGCTAGGTATGTTTTCTGTTATCTCAGTACTTGCAAGAGTGTTGTTTGATTCTGGAGCATCGCACTCGTTTTTTATAGAAGAATTTGCATACACTAGTTCGATTCAACCAAAAAATTTGAAGCATGTTATGATAGGTCAAATACCTAGGACAACTACAAAGCTAGAAAAATTTGCAAGGCCTTACCTATCAGAATACATGGAACAGATTTTTATGCCAACCTAATAGTACTTGGAACAAAAGGTTTGGAGGTAGTACTAGGAATGGATTGGATGTCGAAACATCAAGGATAATAGACTGTGCCAAGAAAGCCATAACCATGCCAAGTAGCACCGGAGTATCAGTAAAGCATGTGTCTGAGACACTGCCCCGTCAATTCAATTGCAACAAGAGTTTAACCCAACCAACCCTAGACCAAGTCAGAGTAGTCTATGAATACCCCGATGTGTTCCGAGATGAATTATCCCCCAGATCGGGATATCGAGTTTATCATTGAACTAATTCCTCGAAATGGACCCATAGCTCAGAGACCCGATAGTATGAACCCAATTGAATTAGTGGAGCTCAAGAAGTAACTTGATGACATGTTGAGAAAAAATCTGATTCAACCAAGTGCATCACCATGGAGATCACTTGTTTTGTTTGTGGATAAGAAAGATGGTGCCACCCGTTTATGTACGGATTACTTGAAACTAAATGAAGTCACTATCAAGAACAAATACCCACTGACGAAGATAGAAGATTTGTTTGACCAGCTGACTGGTGCTAGAGTGTTTTCTAAGATTTATCTTAGAACTGGTTATCATCAACTGAAGATCCACGCAACGGATATCCCAAAGACTGCTGTCACTACCCGATATGGATTGTATGAGTACAATGTCATGTCATTTGGATTAACCAATTCCCCCACTTATTTCATGAATCTCATGAATAAGATTTTTATGAACTTCTTGGATAAGTTTGTCGTTGTTTTCATCGATGAAATTTTGATCTATTCCAAGTCGGAAGAGGAACATGAACAACACCTAAGGACCATCCTTGGAACCCTTAAAGAGCATGAGTTGTATGCCAAGTTCAACAAATGTGAGTTCTGGTTAAAGGAAGTAGGATTCCTAGGACATATCTTGTCGGCCGGAGGAGTTGCCATCGACCCCGCCAAGATTAAGGATGTTAAATAATGGAAAGCCCCAACCATTAAAACCGAAGTGCGCACATTTCTTGGATTAGCGGGATACTACCGCAAGTTTGTTTAAGGATTTTCAAGCATCGCAAGGCCGATGCCTAGTTGTTGAAGAAAGACAAGAAGTTTGAATGGACGGACAAATGTGAAGAAAGTTTTCAAGAGCTCAAGAAGATATTGACTTCATCCCCAATCTTTGTCATGCCGGATATCACGAAGCCCTTTGACGTATATTATGATGCATCCAAGATTGGTCTCGGATGTGTGTTGATGCAAGAAGGCAAAGTGATATCATATCTGTCTAGACAACTAAAACAACATGAGCAGAATTACCCAACCCATGACTTAGAATTGGCAGCCGTAGTTTTAGCCTTAAAGACATGGTGTCATTACCTCATGGGTAACCGCTGTGATATTTATTCAGATCACAAGAGTTTGAAGTATATTTTTACCCAGAAGGAGCTGAATATGAGACAAATAAGATGGATAGAGTTAATCAAGGACTATGACCTTGACATTCACTACCACCCCGACAAGGCTAATGTGGTAACATATGCCCTTAGTAGACTGCCGTGTAGATTAAACACCATGATTAAGGAAGAACAACCAAGTTTACATGAGGTGTTAGAGAATTTCACAATGGAGCTAGTTAGCGAAGGATTCCTAGCCAGTATCGAACTTCAACCCACTTTGATCAGTCAAATAAAGGAAGCTTAGAAAGGAAATGCCAGTATCGATAGAATTAAGAGTTGTATCAGTACAGGGAAGGTACTCGGATTCATGGAAGATGAAGAAGGAGTTCTATGGTATAAGGGACGAATCTGTGTGCCAGCAGATTCAGAGTTGAAGCAAGTCATTTTGCAAGAAGCACATGATACTCTTTATTCTATTCATCCAGGCGGAACGAAGATGTATCAGGATTTGCAGGAGCAATTTTGGTGGCACAAAATGAAGAGAGAAGTCAGAAGCTACATCCCCAAGTGTGATATCTGTCAGAGAGTCAAAGCGGAACACCCGCGACCTGCAGGACTTTTGCAACCTTTGCAAATTCCAGAATGGAAATGGAATTCAGTTGGAAATGATTTCATCACCGGTTTGCCTACATCTAGTAGATGAAATGACTATATTTTGGGTCATAGTGGATATACTTACCAAAGTAGCTCATTTCATACCAGTAAATACCACTTATCAAAGCTCAAAGCTGGCAGACTTGTATATTGCTAGAATAGTCAGTCTACACGGAACCCCCAAGACAATTGTGTGAGACCGATGAACCCAGTTTACCTCAAGGGTTTGGAAGAAATTCCAAGAAGGATTAGGAACCAAAATGAACTTTAGCACAGCTTATCACCCGCAGACCGATGGACAAACGGAAAGAGTAAACCAGATACTAGAAGATATGCTGAGAGCCTATGTGCTAGAATATCGATCTAAATGGGAAGACTTCCTGCCTTTCACAGAATTCTCATACAACAATAGTTATCAAGCCAGTTTGCAAATATCCCCATTTGAGTTTTTGTATGGAAGGAAGTGCCGTCCCCCCTGAATTGGTCGCAATTAGGAGAGAGTCAGATATTCGGACCCGACATCCTACGAGAAGCCGAGGAGAAAGTTCACAAGATCCATGAACACCTTAATACCACTCAATGCAGACAGAAGAGTTATGCTGACAATAGACGTCGAGACCTAGCCTTCAATATCGAAGACTTAGTGTATCTCAAAGTATCACCTTTGAAAGGGATGCAACATTTCCAACTCAAAGGAAAGCTTGTATCCAGATATATTGGACCCTTCAAGATTTTAAGTCACCGAGGAGAAGTATCGTATCAGATAGAACCGCCTGAAGAGATGTCATCCATACATGATGTGTTTCATATCTCGTTACTTCAAAAATGTTAAGAAGTTCCAGAGAAGACTGAAGTTTTCAAGAACATCGATCACAGAGCCATGGAGATCAACCCAGATTTAACCTATCGTGAAGTACCCATTCGTAATTTGGAAGAAGCTTTCAGAAACCACACGGACCAGGAGTATCAAGTTTCTCAAAATCCAGTGGAGCAACCATACCGAAGAACAAGCCACCTGGGAGCGAGAAGATTATATGAGGACTGTGTTTCCCAATCTCTTTAGTTCATAGTTTTTCCTGAATCTTGAGACGAGATTCTGTTTAAGGGGGGAAGGTTTGTAACATCTCAAAATTATTAATGATTATATCAATTTCTAATCAACCAAAATTAGGGTTAACGAAATCTTTTAATAATAAACACTATATAATTGCATGTGTGTTATAATGATGTATGAATTCTTGCAATGCCATGTTTGTTTATTGTAAATGATGAGAATTATTCTAAAGATCAAAACCATATCATCTAGGTCAAATCCAAACCAGATCAAAACAAAAGAAAATCAATATATGAAGCATATGACCTAATGGTCATTTTTGCCAAAGTTTACACTTAGCTCACTTTGAGCATCTCTAGAAAATAATTTCAAACAGAAACAATTCTCTTTCTTTTCTCACTTTGCTAGACCAAGTCACACAGAACACAAGGGAGCTTTCAAAACTTGCAGAAACAAATTCAAATACATTCGAGAGGCAATTAAAAATTGAATCTATCTTATGCATCAAGATAGTCATTTTTGGAAAACCACTAAAACCTTCACCACTTAGTAAACCCTTGCACCCAGAGACTACCAAGCTTATGACCAGCATACCCACAAAAAAGATTTGTAAAATTCAAAGGTTTAGTTCTTGGGCCATTTAATCAAACACTTGGTGATCACAGTACAAACTTACCAACTAATCACTGTTTTGACCAATCTTGTGATCATCTTGTGACCTCACCTAGCCTCCACTAATCGCCCTTAACTCACCCAGTACCAACCCGTGCAGGACAGCTCCTCTCACTCGACCAATTGACCAGTGCAATTCATACCCGATCTCACCCATGTCACCCCGACGCGGACACACTGCTACACGCCGCGCCGCCCTCGCCCACGATGTCTAGGAGGTAGTCATGACCTCACCGCCTCGCCCTGTGCATGAATCGATCAAGACAGCCCGCGGAGATGCCAGCGCATCCGCGCCCATTTAACACTCGACCATACCGATCGCCGCGCCAGAGCGCCGAGCAATCCTGCACGACCATGCCGCGCCTCACTCTCCCCTTGAGCCAATAAGTTCTCCGCCTCACCAGCGACCTCCCAGACACGCTCGGTTGACCCCGCGCGCTCCTTGACCATCGTACGCCATGACGAATGCCGACGGTACCGAAGCAAAGAATGAATGTTCTAGAACAATGGATACCGCGCCTCGTCGTGCCACTATGCACATGACGACCGCCCTAAAGCCCTGCGTCGGCCAACACCCTTTGCCATGCTGATAGCTTCCGGTAACGACGTCGCCGACGAGCCCGAATCATGCTGCCCTGATCCCTTCGTGGGGTATAAATAGACCCCTCCCGTGCCTCAAAACGCACACCATTCCACTCCCCTCTCACCCAACAATCTCTCTGACCCGTCCCCGGATCAAGGCGGGCATCACATCACCGGAATTTTACCGGAGTACACCGCTAGGAGCCACCCCACGAGCTTCCATGACCACCGTTCAAACCACCGTCGTTGACAATCTCATTCGCCCACCTCGCCGGACTTAGCTGGAGCCCTGGTAAGGCCCAGACGACCCCCACCGTAGCGCTAGGGTTAGCATCTCGCACGGCCCGTGCGACGGAGACGACGACGCGGAGCCGTCGATCGTTCTCTAATCATGCGGTCTAGATTGAAGGATACCGCTTCGCGTTGGATTAGCTGCTGCCATGTGGGACCAACCCCGGTGCCGCTCGCTGCACATGCACTGGGTAGTTGGGCCGGCCCGTTAGCATTCCCACGCGAGCCCGCAAATTCAAACTTAGCTTTTCTCTTTTATTTAAAAATCTTATACTGTAGGTAACTTTGAAAATTCAATTCAAGGAGAATCACTGAAAGGATTTGAAAATCCCTAAACACTCCCTAAACACTCCCTAAACACTGAAAGGAGAATCCAATTTGGTTAGAAAGGATTTGAAAATCCCTAAACACTCCCGTTGAATTCAAATAGTTTGAAATTATAGATCACCCACAGTAAAAATAACAAGACAGTAGATTTTACCAATTCAAACATTTTTCTAAAATCAACCATAAATGCTTTTGAGTTGATTCTAACTCTCAAAAATAAAATTGTCCATGATCTATCTGCACATGTAAAAATTTATAGTTTTACATGTAGTAGTCATGGACCAAAATTAAATAATGACTTTATATTCATTTCTAGTCACATAAATATTATTAAATGGCATTGTTAAACTTTGCAATTTAGTCCAACCACTTTAAATCACATTCCCAAGCATTGGAATATGTGGTGATGACATGTGTCCATATGATCCCATATTTTAATTGGATAATATTAAATCTTAGGTAACTTTTCAATGAGTAGAAGTTACTTTTCTAAAATAAGATAAATAAAATCTTGTCACCCTTTTCTTCTAGTGATAGAGATGATGCTAGATCATCTAGTGTGGATTCTTGTGTGCTAAACAGAAGTACTTAAGTATTGTTTGGTGATTGTGTAGCTCATATTTATTTATAGATGCTAGTATCAATCCAGACTACGAGAAGGAAGAATTCTACGAAGAAGAGGAAGAGAACTACGACCATTGTACCAACCAAGGCAAGCTAAGCTAAACCATACAAGCCTCACTATGTATACTATTATAATACCACCTTTATTATACCAATCCCAAGTTATAGGTGCAAGCTTTATCTTTTCTCCCTTTTTTCAAAGTTACTCAAGTAGTTAATTAATTGGTGATTAGTGGAAAAATAGGAAAGAGGTCATCAAGAGAATGGAACTTGATGTAGGTAGATACACTTTATTAGTACCCCTCCATAGTGACACCCTCATTGATAGATTCTAGTGCTAAATTAATCTTGATCACTATAGATGGGTACACTTGGAGAAAATAATTATAAAAACCTTGGAATGATGAGTCATTCTATTGAATTTTTTTGACATGTGTTATAGAACACAATGAGATGAAGATCATACAGAATGAAGTATGTGCCCTGACTTTGATAAAAACTGATGGTTGGGTTCGGATGTGATACCATTCTAATTTTACTGTACAACCACAATACCCGAGTTTGGGTAGGGCTTAACTGAGTTTATGTGTCTTAGTATGGGTTCCCTCGTGGAATGAGGTTAAGTTGAGGCTACCTTGTGAATATGAATGCCCACCTATGTAGTGCCCAGGATGGCAGATGGCCATGGCTGGGAGGCCAAACTCATAGGGGAGGTTCCTATACTAGGGTTTGTAATTGAAAGGTTAGAATTGATTATCTGCATACCAAGTATGATGTATCGATTCCATGACGGATGTATCGAATGAAAGATGTATCGAATGTTGTGGTGAAAGTGTACCACCTCTGCATAGTGTCAAACTATTCGAATAGCGGTCGCGGTCATGGACAGTTGGATGGTCATACTATTCCATTGTCAGATTTTTTAAAATGACTTGTGACTTGAAGTATGACTTTGACTTGACCCCACAAGGATGTGGACATGAAACTATGTTCCCACTTGAGTAATCTAGACAACTAAAGCTAGGTCTTTACTACTAAGTACTTATGAAATAAAATTGGCTTATTGCAAACAAACCTAGAGCTTAGGATTCCTACTAGAATGATATTTATCTTAGTGATAGTTTGTGAGTACTTTAAAAGTACTCATGGCTTTGTCCTGGCTATTCCCATGGACAGACTATAAAGGAGAGTACGGGGAGGATGTACAGCACGACGCCTATGATAACTAGGATCATCTCCCATCATCAGCATTGCCTGTGACCATGAAGATGGAGCCTCTACTACGCTATGATTCCGCTGCTTTGATATGTATTCAGACTTGATCATGAGATCAACTATTTGTAAGACTATTATGGTTTGTAACGGATGATGTACTATGCTACCAATTCTGTTATGTCTCACAAACATGGTAATCCTGGGATTGCGATGTACGGCATAACAGACATCTGAGATTAAAAATCCGAGTGTTTACACCAATTGGGCAGAAGAAGGCCATGTCTATGAGGGATACGACACCGGTCATCGAGAAGCAGCGCTCGTCCATTATGGCGTGCATGGCCGATGTTGTGTCGCATGTTGCGGTCAGGGCAGAGCAAGGTGCCAAGGTGACCGAAAAATATATTTTTCTCTAGTATTTTCCTATTTGCCGTGTGTCACTCGGAAAACATGTCAAAGTTATCCAAGTCACACGGCAAAAATAAAATACTCAGTAAAATTTGAAAAAATGCACATGGCAAAAAAAATATACTCGACAAAGAACAAATAATACACACGGCAAAAGAAATAATCGGCAAAAAATCTGATATACACTCGGCAAAAAAAGCAAGAACACATGGTTTCTGACATGCAACTAATGGCGCCGTCACAGAAGAAAACTTTGCCAAGTGCCATCGCTCATGGCAAAGAAGTGCTCCATCTTTGTTGTGTATAATACATGGCAAAGATATGATGCACCTGACGGATTGAGATGTCTGGAAACCTAGGTGCCAACACGAACAAGACAAGATCGGCGTCACGTGGAGTCATGGATTCATTGGAAACACAAAAATAAGTGCTTCTCCACTCGGCCCCTCTAAAGGCGCCCTAATCGTAAAATGAGGACATGGGCACAGAAAAACCCGTCCAATCCTCCCTTAAAACTGAAATGGCGCCAGAACGGCCCAACTATTTAGCAGATGCCCCAAGACCGAAACCAACACGAGGAGGGGGGAATCGGGGCGCCGGTGGAACTTGGAAAAGCTGGCAGGCCAGCCATGTCAACGGGACCCCAAAATTTTCCCTCTTTTTCCCACCACAACTCCAATCCCCCTCCTGGCCGCCGAGTTCCGCTATCCCCCAATTGCCGCCCACTCCTAACATTTCCTCGCACCGTCCCTCCCCTCCCGTGCGCGCCACCTGCCGCCGCCGCCATAATCTCGTTTGATTTTCGTATTCCCCATACGTTTATTTTGATCGCTGGACTAGTATTACTATGATTTGCGGTGATTGTATCGCCGAGACTATGATATATCCTGGGACGGCAAACCTATGTTTAATTCCGACGACTTTTTTAATGTTTGAATTTTTCAATTGTGGGGTAACCACCGGACCCGTATGTGTGGTGTGTGGGGGTCGAGATGCTCTAATCGAATAATATGATAGTACTACTAATTTACATTAATCTGCATGAATATATTTTCACAAAAGGGAAAAATCAAACGTCGACTCTAGAACCTGACGAGTTAGTGCGTGAAAGATGAAAAAAGGAGCCTTCAACTCTTGTCGATCTTGGACGCCACGACGAGAGGGTTCTGCTGCGCGATCTTTTCTCGGTCGGCCTTCTTGTAGTCGAACTTGCACGCGTGCCCCTCCACGTAGCGGTGCAGCGAGCAGAACGTGCCACCGCAGCGGCATCCGAACCCCAGCAGCCCGACCTTCTTCTTGCATGTCATGCACCTGGTTGGCGCCGCCTTCTTCGCCCGCGCCTCAGCGGCGGCGGTGGCAGAGCCATGCACGCTAGCCGGCGTCTTGAACGTCAGGGTGGCCTCGTCGTCCTTGATCTTCCCCTTGACGACGGGGGCTGCTGCCACTTCGGTGGCCTTGACGTGGTCGAGGTAGCACTTGGAGCACATGTTCATGGTCGCTGCGCTCCCGTAGAACCCGCAGCCGGCCACGCACCGAGCCGCTGCGCCGGCGCCGGCGCCCGCGGCCTGAATCGACGACTCTTGCCCGTGCGCCATTGGTTGCCCCTGATCTGATCGAACAGGATCCGATCGAGGATCGATCGCTACGCGTTCGTGTATTATGGGATCTCGCGTCTTGATTGCCTTCGTGCGTGGATTCTTTCTTGGCGAGGCATCCCTCTGGCCTTTTTATTAGGGCCTGCCAGTACTCGGGTCCGTGTCAACTCAAGGCACGGGTCGTGATACCTGAATCCGTGTCGTGTATAGACTTTGGACTCGACTCCGTGTCATCCGCAAGTTTGGATTCGGTGAGACGGAGACAGGCTTCTACGTGTTTCTTCCCGGTTCTCACAACCTTCACCATACTTTTTGGAGTTTTCTATTTTGCGAACACATCAATAGCAATTTGGTTAGAGCATCTTCACCTATTGTCCCAAAATCTAGCCGGCAAGAGGCTATTTATTAGAGCATCCACTCGCTGAGGTGTTTCCAGGCCTAAAATTTGCTTCGGATGTATTAAATTCATTCGGATGTATGACTTTTTTTAGCTTTGGAATGGACATTTCCCCGTGGTGTTCCTAGGGTGATGCTGGTGCGTGCGACGGGCCAGGCGTAGGGGACACTGAGGGCGTCGACTTTTGCGCGCACGAGTGCGCACCGCCACCATGCCCGTGGGCCCGGGTCACCGTTGACCTTGCTCTTGGCTCTCCTTCCTCTCCCGACCATGGACGCGAGCTCCACTCCCGCGCCTGTGCTTCCCCATGCCGAACCCTAGCGCCGCCACCCGCCCGTCGGAGACGGAGACGGGGACGGGCGCGTGTGCCTCCCTGTGCTCCTACATTGTTGCTGGCGAGGCCGACCCCCGGGGTGCTGCGGAGAGGCGTGATGCGGCTGGCAGCGGGCAGAGATCGAGGGAGATGGACGCCGCGCCACGTCACGCTGGCAGCTGCGATGCGCCGTGCTGGCTGCTGCGGCCTCCGGTGACGGGAATGGTAGGCGTCGGCGCCTCCGCCTCCGGCCGCTCCGTGCTCTCGAACTTGCACCCGCTGACGGCTGCAGAGGTGACGGGAGGAGCTGCAGCGACGTCCGACAGCGGGAACGGGAAGGCGTCGGCGAAGAGCCAGCTCCGGTTGGCGCACGGGAATGGGAAGGCGTCGCTGGCTCACTCGCTCTGCTACGGTGCCATCAGCGCACGCAGAAGGGGAGAGAGATGGGGGAGAGACAAGGGAGAGAGAGAGAGGACACATGTTGGCGAGAGATAGGCGAATCATTTCATACGGCGTCCCCAGCGTGTTCCCGAATAGCTGGGATCAGTCTGGGAATCCCGGACGTATTTGGGGCAAAAAGTGGCCCGAGAACGTCTCCTGGATATGCTATTAGGCCGTTTTTTGTTAAAACCGGATAAAAAACGTTCTGGGAATGGTCTCATGGGAATGCTAGTGGAGATGCTCTTAAATAAAATGATACTAGTTCCTGGGATTCCTTTGTCAACTCACCTTCTTTGTCATATGGTGGGTGGGGCCGCTACCTTATCTCTTCGTCAACTCACCCCCCTTCTCTCCTATGAACGCCTCTCCATCGCTGCCTTACGGACTAGCGCCGATGATGTCGGCCCACCGCCGCCTTGCTCGCTGGAGCCAGGACTCGTCGAACCTTGGGATCTGCCATCGGAGCCGCCAGCTTCCCCTTGTAAAATAGCCATGGGAGCCATGTAGCCTTCGCTGCAGGTCGCGCTGCCTTCCACTATAGCGCTTGCGCCGCCGCCCTCCCCTGCAGCACCCCCCCCCCCCCCCCCCCCCCCCCCCCCCCGCGCACCCGCGTCCTGCAACTCGCCAAAATCCGCCACCATTGTTCTCCATCCCGGCAAGCATGTCTGTGCCGCCCTAGACGCCATGGCTCCTAGCAGAGGTCTGAAATAGCCATAGAGGTGCCCGCTTTTAAGCCAACATCCCGCTCTAGCTCCCGCGCACCACCGCGGATGGAGGCCACCCGCCATGGCTGTGGCCCAGGGCGTCACGTCCACCTCAACCCCGCTACGTCTCCCATGTCCTGTTGCTGCAAAGGGTAGCCAATGGTGCTACTTATGGTAGTCGGCGATGCTATAGACAATGGGGCGGTGTTGCTATGGAGGATTCTACCTATGACGGTTTTCCTACAAGGTTCTGACGAGGTCTCCGACGATGTCTCCGGTGAAACTGGGCTTGCTACAATATCATATTTTTTTGCTACAATCGTTGTGTGATTTTGCCATAGTACTGTAATATTTTTACTACGAGGTCCCCGATGAGAGTCTCCGGCGAAGTCAGATTTTGCTACGTTAGAAAAATATTTTCGCTACAATTTGTTCTGATGTTTTGCTATAATAGCGAAAATTATTTTCTATAGTCTCTTCGATGATGTCTCCGGTGTAGTATCCGGTGGTTTGCTACAATAGAACATTTTTTGCTGCAACCATTTTGATATTTTGCTACAATAGCGTAAAGTTTTTCCTACACGGTCTCCGGCGATTCTCCGGCAAGGTCGGATCTGCTACATTAGCACAACTTTTTGCTACAAGGTTGCCAGCGAGGTCTCCGACGAACTCTCTGGCGAGGTCGGGTCTGTCTGTTCCGTTTTTTGGACCGAACCATTTTATGATGCATGTAGAAAAAGCGGGACTATTTGTAGCAAAAGCGGGATAGAGGGACATAAGAAGATCTGACCATCGATTGAACCTGATCGGATGGCTGGAAACTCGAAGGATGGAATTTCAAACCAATACATAATATTTAAAATATAAATAGTTTCACGCAACAACTTAGATAATAATCCAATACAAACAATCAAATTATATGATTTTACAACAACTTAAGTAAAAAATTCAAATAGTCCAAGGCTCATATGGTGTTGTCTTTCGACAACCACAAATGCTCCACTAGATCATTTTGGAGATCTTCATAAACCCTTGAATCACGAAATTATTTGTGCATGCGATGAATGCAGCAAACCCGGCCGACACCTCATCATCAACTTCGGCGAGAGGACTCTGGTGATCAAATAGAGATGATCATCCACCACTTATGATTCCTGCTCACTCTCGATGATCATACTGTGCATGAACAAACAACAGTTCATGACCTCCCACATATGATCTTCTGACCAGATAATAGCAGTGTGCCTAAGAGCATCTCCACTCGTCCCACCCAAAGCCTCCCCAAACCTAGTTATGGGGGCGCCAGCACAAAAACTCCTGCCCAGCCGCGCCTCCCAATTTGGTTTTGATGTTGGCTCGTTTCATTCGGCGCACCCAGGCCAAACACAGAGCGCAGGGAGGCTAACGGGACCACCAAATGGAGCAGAATAACTGCGCAGGCCAGCCCTGTCCGGGAGACACCCCTCAACATTCCCTCCAAAACATTTATTTCCCTACATTCAGTCCTCCATATCACCCTACTTTCCCCCATCTTGCCGCCAAGTCCTGCCATTTCCACCCTCTAACTAGCCAAGCCCGACACTTCCCTATGGCACCAAAGAGGAGGTACGTTGATCCCTAATCAGCCGACATGTCCGACATCGTCGATGCCACATTGAAGAAGAGGGGGAAGGCCGAGAAGGAGCGGCCGTAGGGGATGACCAACGCCGAGTGGGCATTCAACCTCTAGAACTGCAAGGTGGAGAACACTAGCCGCCGGCAGAGAGAGTTGAAGGCGAGGGAGCAAAGGGCTTTGGAGGCTCAGGCGGCGGGGGCGATCATGGCGCATAGGGCTGTGATGATGGCAGGGATAGTGTTTCCACCAGCACCTCAGACTGCCCAGTACATCCCAGGTGTGTGGGGGACCAAAGCAGCGTCTCCTCGTCCTCTCCTTTAGCATCGTGTGCGGCGCAAGCGGACGGCTTCCTAGAAATCTAAGGTACACCATAGCTCACTTGCTTCTCGCCGGGCCTCCACGAGTTCGATCCTCTAGACATCTCCACTGTCGTGGATCTGAGCTAGGGCAACGACATATCCTTAATACTCTGTCACCCCTATTAAATGTCGCCCCTCCACCTTAGGGCGGCTTCTAGCAGTTCGCCGCTGGCAGCAGTAGCCAGGGCGCACATGGGCTATTCAGCAGAATGCCCAATGGCAGCGACATCATGGTCGGCATCATCAATGGGCGCTTGCATCCCGCCTAAACGCAGGAGGAAGCTAAGGCGTACGACGACGAGGAGGAGGGTGGCATGGAACAGTGGGAAAACAAGGCCTACTCCTACGCGGAGGCTGAACCCATCAAGGAGTAGGTGGAGGTGCCTGTGATCGATCCCGTGCCACCCTGTCTGGGATGAAGAAAGACAGGATCCACGGACCAAAGTGGAACTCGAGGGAGGATGGGTGACTTTCCGAGGCATGGACGACAGTGAGCATCGACCATTTCGCCGGTGCCAACCAAAATGCCGTTAGCTACTACAAGAGGGTGAGCACCGCCTTTAGGATCCCTATTTCAAGATATTGCACCATGAGCATAATGACTCCGCCATGTCGCACCATTGGGCGTTGATCCAACATGCCTGCAAGAAGTGGCACAACATCATGGAGGAGGTCCGACGAGTGCATGTTAGAGGCACCAACTTCGACGATCAAGTAAGCAAACCTACGGGCCACCATTGTGCATTTTATCCCTTTGTTTGATGACTTCATTGTCTTCAACTGCATTGTAGATGTGCGCCATGATAAGCGCCTACCGTGAGGACAACGGCGATGTCGAGTTCAAGTGTATCCATGTCTTCGCCTGGATTGAGACGTGTGACAAGTGGATGGAGACGCAGACTGTCGGGGGATCACCCCTGGATAGGCTAACCGGATAAGATACAAGGGCAATGTAACTACCAGCCGGATGATAATAGTCAGATGTAAAACTCAAGACAGGTTAGCAGAGAAGGCCAGAAGAAGCACGAGCCGGCAAACCAGATAGCCGGATGAAAAGGCACCGCCAAGATGTCTGTCCGGCTGGATCATCCTAGCTGGACGGGTCTAGCCAAAAGACGAAGGTACTAGGGTGATGGGTGTATAGTGACCCGCCGGCCCTAGCCAGACAACGACAAGACATAAAGGAGGCAACCGGCGGCATGGACGCCGGAGATAGCGGGCCGTACCCGTGTCAGGCGGGAGCAGGAGCCGCCGCCCGTGTCAGCCGAGGCGACCTCCACTGTTTCCATGCCGTCCGGGGGGTGCGACACTGTACAAGACATCAGGGAGTTAGAATAATGTGCTGGAATAGTTGGATGGGCTCGCCTGTGGGACCCGCCAGCCGGCCATACCATTTCCCACACTGCCTCAGCCCTATCTAAGGGGCAACGATGCATCCATAGAATGGGTGAATCTCTGCTAGGTAGAACACACTGATACAGCTCAAGGAGCACTTGTAGTTCATCCAGTTCATCCTCATAGTCAGATAATAGGAGTAGTGGCTTTACCTCACCTCGAGGGCCCTGAACCTGGGTACTTCCTGCGTCTCGTCGTACCGGCTCGTACCCAATCCCACCGGCAGCGCCGTTGCTTGCCTTACTGCTTGCTCCCACCCTTTATCCAACCTTCTCAGGCATTTCCATTCCCATAGCAACGACAGTTGGCATTCACCGTGGGGCAAGAGACGGCAGCGACCAGAGTCATGTTCCCCACGGGACCTCATACCTCTACTGGCAACCGCGTGGCTTCCGGCCTCGTGCTCACCTTGGGCCAGTTCGACTACATCATCGACAATGCCTAGTGCTTTGACGGATCCACTTTCCTGGCGGATGACACCGTCCTACTGTTCGACGACCTGACCGTCTATGTCGCCACCATGCCGTAGAGTTTCCCTTAGGAAATCCTCAGCCGACAGCATGCTCGTTGTGCCTCGCGGAGTGGAAGTGATGATGTCCAGGTCGAGCCACAATCGCCGACCCGCTCTCGAGCGCATCGGGGATGGAGTCAGGACATACACTCCTCAACCGGAGAAAGGCGTGGTGGAGCAAGATATCGAGGATCTCCTCACTCTGGTGGATCATGGCGACGATCCAGATCAAGTGGCCGTAAAAGTGGAAGCGGCTCGGAAACACCTGCTCCAGTAGGCCTAGAGGCTGGCCTCGACCAAGTTTCAGATGGAAAGCACCATGCGTAAGTACCATCGCGCTCACGGCCTCACCCCACTTAGCCTCGAGCCCTAGCCGGCGTGGGATCATGCAGCACCATAGGGGAGAACTAGGAGCCCGTCTCGAGAGGGACGACGAGTCGGACGCTCCCCTATTCTACCCACTGCCAGTATATGACACCCCGATCAAGAACTTGTGGGCGGCGAGAGCCACTGCAGAAGAATTGGCTCACCTAGAGGGCAAGGAGAGAGACCGACAAGATCAGCGGGTGTAGCACCTCATGCGGGTCACGGATGAGCAAGCTGACGCTGTTCAGATCATGCACGAGGCGGCTGCTGGAGCTAGGGGAAACCAACCGGCTAGAGGAAGCCGGGGAGAACCCCACAACACCCAGCAGTCCTCTTCCCCGCACGGAAGACAACCTCGCTCCAAGCGTCGCCACTCCGACAACAGCCAACCCCGCAACAAGCCGGGCGGAGAAACCAGCAGAGGCCTGGGTCCATGCAGACGGCAGGAGCGGGCCACCCCCACCTCCTCCGCAACCATCCTACCTCTCTGGCCAGGTGGGCAAGCCCAATCTGGTTGAGCCAGACATGCGCGACAAAATCAACCTCCTAACGCAACCTCGCGTCACGGAGGAGGAAGATGAAACCATACCAGTTTGCTTCAGGCCGCGTATCCGGTGCGAGCCATTTCCTGACAAGTTCTCCCTACCATAGGACACCCCGAAGTACGACAACAACATGAAATCGAGGGATTGCTGACCGACTACGCCACGACAGTCAGAATCTCCCATGGCAGTAAGCGCGTGGTGGTATGCTATGTGCCTCTCATGTTGACCGGTTCGGCCAGAACCTGGTTCAATAGCCTCGAGCCCAACATCATCAACGCTTGGACCGATTTCGAGAAAGTCTTCTTCCGGAACTTCAACGGTACCTACAAGCGTTCGGGTCGACCTCGCGGTCTATCTCTATGCATCTAAGGAGATCGCGAGTCAGATCACGAGTATCTTGCCCGCTAGACTAGGTTGTGCAGCTCCTACGAGGGAGTGGTGGAGAATCAAGAAATCGGTTTCTTCATCGAACGGTGTCGAGAGGGCATGATGCTTCGCCACCAACTGCTGTGTGACAATCCTAAGACCATGGCAAAGCTAATTACCGTCGCTGACCAGTATGCCACCACTGATGCAGCAATGAAGAAACCCGTCTGGGTGAATGGTGAAGGCCGACCGGTTCTCATAGAGCCAACCCGTAAAAGAGAAAGTGTTCAAGGTGGGGATGTTGGATTGTCTAGGCGGCCCAACAATGACAACCGCTACCAGGGCAAGTGCCCGACTGAGCATCAAGGTCCTAGATACCACCAGAGGCAGGTCAACACAGTGCAAGGTGCACCAGCTGGAGACGACAAGAGGCAGAAGGCCAAGTTCACCTTCGAGCAAATGTTTGACTTGCCATGCAAGTACCACAACGGCGCCTTCAAGCCGGCTACCCACACCACCCGACAATGCAGTTGGACCCGACAGATTTGGGAGCAGGGCGGCTTGCCCCCTCTTCCCCCACCTCCTCCCAGTGGTCTACCGCCACGGTCTAGGACAGCCGGGAACAACAACAACAACGGGGCCTACCCGCAGCAACACGAGAACTACCACATCTTTGAGATCGAGCCGATTGACAGGCTCAACCAGAAGCAGCGTGCAGCGGAGGTGAACGCTATCGTCCCTCCAATTCCCTAGTACCTGAACTGGTTCGAGACTCCCATCATGTGGAGCCAGAAAGACCAGCCGGAGCTACTCCCGCATCCCGGGGATACGAGATGGTGCTAGACCCTCTGCTCATATCCAACGAGCGCACTTGTCGCTTATCGCGCATACAGGTGGACGGGAGCAGCAGCCTCAACCTGCTCTACCGTTCCTCCTTGGAGAAGCTAGGCATCCGGGAGCGCAACCTACAACCCTCGAGCACCATGTTCCATGGCATGACGACTGGACCCCTGCGTGTTCCGTTTGGAAAAATCTGGCTGGATGTCATATTCGGCTCGGAGGAGAACTTTTGGCGCGAGCCGATTTGGTTCGAAGTGGTGAACCTAGCCAGCACCTACTATGCTGTTCTTGGGCGCCCATCCCTTGCGAAGTTCATGGCGGTCCCCCACTACGCATACCTTAAGATGAAGTTGTCGGGGTCGAATGGAGTGATAACCATGTTTGGCTGCTACAAGCGGTCAATGGTGTGCACGTCGGAGGGTGCAAAGATAGCCGAGTCCCTTCTCATCGCCGAGGAGAAGTGTGAGATCATGCGCAATGTGGCACTACTGCAGCAAGAAGTGTCGGTTGGAACAAAGACAAGCGGATACATAGCGTTCCATCCATCCAAGGAGATGAGGCAGATCCTGCTCGACCCAGCTAATACATCCAAGTGCGTCACCATTGGTGCCGGCTTGGATAGGAAATAGGAAAGCACGCTCGTTGACTTCCTCCATGAGAATCAGGACATCATCGCATGGTCTCCCAAACACATGACGTGTGTGTAGAGGGAGTTTGCCGAGCACTCACTTCACGTGCGGCCGGATGCCAAGCCGGTCGAGCAGCCCCTTTTCCGCTTTGTGGAGGACAAGAGAAAGTTCATTGGCGGCGAGATCGCTCGGCTCCTTGCAGATGGGTTCATCATGGAAGTGTACCACCCAGACTGGCTAGCCAACCCAGTCCCGATGCTAAAGAAGAACAATACCTGGCGCATGTGTATAGACTCCACCAGCCCAAATAAGGCCTGTCCAAAAGACCCCTTCACCCTGCCCCATATTGATCAAGTTATTGACTCTTCAGTCGGCTGTGATTTGTTGTCATTCCTTGACTGTTATTCTGGTTATAATCAAATCCTATTAAATCTGGCTGATCAAATAAAGACATCGTTCATTACCCCATACGGGTCTTATTGCTATGTAACCATGCCATTCAGACTGAAAAACATAGGTGCCATTTATCAGCGTTGCATGCAGAATGCCTATACTGGCAAATTGACCAGAACATGCATGCCTACATGGATGATGTCGTCATCAAGACGAAGGAGAAGCATACCCTCCTCAAAGATCTGGGTGATATGTTAACGAACCTCCACCGATACTAGATGAAGTTGAACCCAAAGAAGTGCGTCTTCGGCATTCCAGCCGGACAGCTCCTCGGTTCCTTCGTGTCACACCGAGGGATCGAGATGAATCTGGAGAAGATCACGGTCATCGAGAGGATGCATCCGTCCAGATCTTGCTCGGTGTCCAAAAGTTCACCGGATGCTTGGCCTCCTTCAGCCGATTCGTTAGCCGCCTAGGAGAGAAAGCACCTCCACTGTACCAACTGATGAAGTAGACGGACAAGTTCACCTAGACCGCATAGGCGGATGCCGCGTTCCATGACCTCAAGAGAATGTTGTCCATAGCACCGATGCTGGCCACGCTGGCTGAGAAGGAGCTGATGTTGCTCTATATAGCAGCCACCATCCGGGTCGTCAGCGTCGTCCTGTTGGTGGAGTGCCACGAGGAACTCAAGGCCCAGCCGGTACAGAGGCCCGTCTACTACCTCAGCGAAGTGCTTTCCCTCTCCAAGCATAACTACCCCCACTACCAGAAGATGTGCTACGTCGTGTACCTGGCATGCAAGAAGCTCAAGCACTACGACGTGTATCGAATGATGCTTGGGTGATCCTTGCTAGATACATGCTTTTCGCTTTTTTGATTATTCCTGCACTATTTTCCGGGTCGGAGCAAGGCGAAGCTCATCAGAAAGCTAAGATCGTGGGTTAGCCCGGGACAGGATGCAATTTCTCCCGTCTGTCTAAGTCAAGTCAGCCGGCATGCAAGCCGCAGTGGGAATGTAAGTTTGTAAAGATTCAAAGCATCTGGTTGTGCCAGCTACTTTGAATCTTGGGGGTTACACCTAGTGGGTGCGCTGGCGCGCCCCCACTGGAAGCATGTAACTCCCGTCTAGAAGATGTTCAGTCGGTCGGAGCAAGGCGAAGCTCGTCAGAAGTAAGATCATAAGGAAAGAAAGAAAGAGAGAAAAGTAAAATTGTAAGGGAAGAAAGAAAGAGAGAAAAGTAAAATTGTAAGGGAAGAAAGAAAGAGAGAACCGTAAGATCACAAGAAGGGAAAGTAATAGAGAAAAAAAGCTCAAAGCAGAGTGAGATCATGGGTTAGCTCGGGACGGGATGTAGTCCTTCTGTCCGACTAAGTCATGCCAGTTGGCCGCGCAAGGCATATAAATGATGCAAGTTTGTAAAGATTCAAAACACCTAGCTGCGCCAACTACTTTGAATCTCGGGGGCTACACCCAATGGGTGCGCTGGCGCGCCCCCACTGGAAGTGAAGTTTCTCCCGGATGAAGATGTCCAGCCGGATAAATGGCAAATAGAAGCATGCACTCCCGACTAAAGGTGGCCACTCGGGAGAAGCGTTCCACAAGGCGAAAGCGGAAGGAACAGAGGGGAATCAGGCCCGAATGAAGGCAACCAGTCGGGAAAAAGTAGCCGGCAACGCACGAAGTAACACAAGAAAAATAAAACACAAGATGCATAGTCATTAAGGGGCGGGGGTGAAGCCCCCTCAAATCCATGAGTTCATGTACATAACACCAGAGGCAGATAAATTTTTGACAGTTCCACGCAGCATCCCGGGGATCTTTTCAAATGGCATGGTCCTTGCCATGTTTACGCCCTTGGCCATCCTTTCCGCTGGATGATCCGCCCGACGCTTCGGCACCAGCTTCCGGCTGTGAGGACGCCTCCGCCTCGGCCTCCGGCTCCGTTTGCGCCTATGACTAGCTGAGAACCTCGTCAATGTCGGTGTAGCCGACGATCTTTATGGCGGCGGCGCGGAGTCCCTGATGGGCTTAGCGCATGGAGGCATGGTCGGCTCTGGCACGGAAGCCTCCCACGAGCTTCTCCACCAGGGCGTCCTTGTACCAGCACAACATCAATGCCAGAGCCATTTCGGCTCTGACGCGAGAGGCCAGGTCGCGGAGCTGGTCAACGTCTGCCGGCGCGTCAGAGACCTTCATGGCGAGGGCGCCCATCATATCCAGCATAGTCGTCCGGCCAGAGGAAGTCGAAGATGGAGGTAGCGGCCTTGCGCAGGTCTGAGGCATCTTCGCCCAGCTGGGCGATGAGGTCCCACATGCTGGCCTTCTTGCCTGATGCCACCTGCTGGACTCAGCCGTACGCCAAAGCTTCTACCTCCGGATAGAATGCAATCAGAAAAAGAAGTCAAAAACAAATCCGGCTGGGCCACCCGGACAAAAAAAGGGAAGCAGAACCAACCTTTGGCAATAGTGCCGACATTCATCAGTTCCTCCAGCAAGAATTCCTCGTGATCCTTCAGCCGTTTGGCCTCCTTGTAAAGGAGGTCGAAGGCCTTAGCCCCGATGGCGAGGACCTTCTCGTGCTCTACGACAGTCGTGTCCGGCTTTTCCACCATGGAGTGGAACTCCTTGTTCTAGAGGTGGAGGGTAGAGTTGTCCCGGATGAGGCACGAGTTCGACCGCGTCAGCTGGTCAATCTCGTGTTGTGCGCATATGAGGATGGCTGCAAGGGCAAGACGGAAGCAGTCAGTCAAAAAATGCAAGTTAAAAAAGAGGAAAGAAGAAGAACTTACTCCGAGCGGTCCCCCGCGCCGTGGCGAGCTGCTCCGCCGCTCACTTGTTGGCTTCCTCCAGCGTCGTCTAGATCAGCCGACATCCCTTCAAGCCAGCCTCCGGGTTAACCTCCATATCCTTGAGGAAGTCAGCCGCGGAAGGAGGCAGGGGTGTAGAAGTGTCGGCAAGGGAGGTAGGAGCATCGTGGGCCATGACACGCTAATGCTCAGCTGCCTCGCCCTCCGAGTCCTCCTCCTCCACCACCACCACCACCTGCTTGTCGGCGGAAGAGACCTCCACCCCCGCTGAGGAACCTCCACCCGAACCGGATGACATGACATCCGGCTGGTTGGACGCATCTAGCCGGGAGGCGGCATCCGGATATGCCGTGGGCTGCGGCTCTGGCGGTGGTGTGGTTTTCAGCGGGGGAGGGGGAGCGGCGATGGAAGCGGTGTCCTGGCGGACAGGGGAGGTGCGAGGCGGCGAGGCGGTAGAGGTGTGAGCCGGGCTCACGTCGCTGAAGGAGACGACATCGCTAGAAGGAGAAAGGGAAGGAAGAGTGAGAAAAGCAACAAAAGGAATATGGAAAATAGAAAAGAGGACTAAGGAAAAAGATAAAAGTAACCACCAGAAGAAGCAAGAAACTACCCCGTCACGATGGGCCCCCCGGCCTTCTTCAGCGTAACCTCGCCCCAGTTGGAGCGAGGGATGATGCCCCGGCTCCTCTTGGCAGCCGGCTCGTCGGTCGCAGGGGCGTGGCTCGAGATGGCCTCCGAGGCCCGTTTCTTGCTCGCCTCCGGGGCCGCGACACCATTGCCCCTTCCGGCTCCGGGCCATGCGGATCCTCCGCGTCCTCGTTATTCCATCTTGGGAAGAACTCTCCCTCGCCATCTAACGCCTCCCCAGACCACCGGGCGTGTGACTCGGGAAAGTCGGTCATGAAATCCTGGAGGGGGCCCTCACCCTCCTCCTGGATGTTGCATCGAAAGAGATTCCGAAAAACAATAAAAGCTGTCCAAGTCAAGCAAAGCAAGCATAAGCAAGAAAAGATAAGGGCGACAACTTACGTGAGGGGCACGGTTGCTGCGAGTGTAGGGGGCCTGCCCCCAAGATCAGTCGGCCTTGATATTCTCCTTCGTGATCATCCAGACCCACTTGTAGAGGTTATCGAAGGGGGGATTGCGGCGCGAGGGCCTGGTCGGGTCGAGGCGGCCGGAGTAGTAGCACATCTTGTGTGTGCGCTGCTGGAGCGGCATCATCAGTCGGGATATCCAGCTAAGGGTGACGTTGATGCCAGTCAGGCCGGCTGTGACGAGCTCCCTCATCCGCTGCAGCATCTCATCCAACTCCGTTGGAGCCGTATATCTTCAAGTCCCAGAAAGTCCGGCTGGACTCCTGGTCTTGAAAGGTAGGGAGGTTGATTCGGTCAACATCCGTCAGGTTCTGTACGTAAAAATACGTGTGCTGCCAGAGCTTTACCATTTCATGTAGCCGGAACTTGGGGTAACTGTTCTGCATGCGTGAGAAGATGGAGGCGCCGCCGCAAATGACAGGCGGCCCTTTGGAGAATTGGTTTTGGGGCCGAATGTAGTAGAACCGGCAGAAGAGCCCGAGATTCGGCTGGATCCCGAGGTAGCTCTCGCAGAAAGAAGTGGAATACGAGAGCATGCCGATGGAATTGGCGCCGAGGTGGTGGAGGTGAAGATCGAAAGTGGCGAGTAGTGTGCGAAAGAAATCGCTAGCCGGGAGGGCTAGGCCACGCGCCAAGTGCGCGAGGAAGATGACGCGCTCGCCGTCTTTGGGGTGTGGCGAGACCTCGCTAGCTAGGGTGAGTCGCGCGTCGACCTCCGTGTCTGGCGGCAGGACGCGCGATCGGTGATATTTTTTAATTTGCTCCCCCGTCATGGAGGAACCGCACCAGGCGCCGCGACTCTCGGCCATCAAGTCGGCGGTGGCGGTCGGAGGATAAGAAGAATAGAGGAGGTGGCCCGCTGCGTCCGGTGAGCATGAAGCGGGCGACGCCGGTGGAGCTTGGGCGCAGAAGGTCGACGGCGCGCGGAGAGCAAGGGCGCAGGAAGAGGAAGGGGCAAGCGCAAGGAGGAGGGAAGACGAGAAGGGCAAGTGGGGGAACGGCCGTGACCCTGGCCAGTATTTATGGTCGAGGGAGGGCAACCGCCCGGCTCGCCACGTGGCAGAACCGTGCGCGTGACGCGTCTCTTATTCCTGCCTAGGATCAGCTGTGCCGATAGAGACGATGCAAAGAATCCACGGCATGTTCAATGAAGCGCTGACTTCGATTCTCAAGGTAACGTGTGATGCAATGGTTCACTGCATGCTGCAGTGGTGAGATGATGATGTTGTGCGCATGGCTGGCGTTAGTAGTGATGCAGCCGAGTATTTCCAACCGCCAGATTTCAACCGGATACAAATTCAAACTAGCATTTGAGCCCGCGCACATTTCACCTAAGGTTGAAATCTAAGCGCGCTCGAGGGCTAGTGTCGGGGGGATCACCCCCGGGTAGGATAACCGGATAAGATACAAGGGCAATGTAACTGCTAGCCGGCTGATAATAGCCAGATGTAAAAATCAAGACAAGTTAGCAGAGAAGGCCAGACGAAGCACGGGCCGGCAAACCAGACATCCGGAGGAAAAGGCACCGCCAAGATGTCTATCCGGCTGGATCATCCCAGCCGGACGGGTCTAGCCGGAAGATGAAGGTAATAGGGTTATGGGTGCATAGTGACCTAGCAAGACAATGAAAAGACATAAAGGAGGTATCCGATGGAACGGACGCCGGAGCTGGTGGGCCATACCCGTGTCGGGCGGAAGCAGGAGCCGCCACCCATGTCGGCCGGGATGGCCTCCACTATTTCCATGCCGGCCGAGGGGCACGGCACTGTACAAGACGTCAGGGAGGCATAATACTATGCTAGAATAGCCGACTGGGCCTGCCTGTGGGACCTGCTAGCCGTCCATACTATTGCCCATGCTGCCTCAACACTATATAAGGGGCAACAGGGCATCCATAGAAAGGGTGGATCTTCTGCTAGGTAGAACACACTGATACATCTCAAGGAGCACCTGTAGTTATCTAGTTCATCCTCATAGTCAGATTGGCGGAAGTAGGGGCTTTACCTCACCTCGAGGGCCATGAACCTATGTACTTCCTGCATCTCGCCATACCGGACTGTACGCAATCCTGTCTGCAGGTGCCACCGCTCGCCTCACTGCTTGCTCCTACCCTCTATCCAGCCTTCTTAGGCACTATCGTTCCCATAGCAATGACACGAGCATCTCTCGCAAAGAATGGCAGTACCTACGACCCCAATGTGATGCCATCGGCTGCCTCCGAAGGGTTCCCAATTGGGATAATAAGGCCAAGTCTATGAGGGATACGACACCGGTCATCGAGACGAAGCTACACTCGTCCATCATGGCGTGCATGGCCGATGTTGTATCGCATGCTGCGGTCAGGGCAGAGCAAGCTGCCAAGATGGAAGAGATCATTGTGGCAAGGTGGGCGTTGGTGATGGAGAGGCAGGAAATCAAGCTCGATCTGGTCAAGGCCAACATGGCGGCGAAGAAGAGAAGGGAGGACTTGGCGATCCTGATGGTCGACATGAAGGGCATGGACAAAAGGTTAAGGCGTGGTGCATCGATCAGCGCATTTCCATCCTATTCAAGAATAGAGTTCGACTGGCTCCCTCGACGACAGCGACTCTGGCAGTAGCCTCCCCCCACGTCGACCGAGTCTCCACCAGCGATAGCGACTACGACAGTAGAGACGCTCCCGTCGACTGAGGATCCACCAGCAATAGCTACCTCGCCATTGGCTACACCAGAGGAGGTGTGTTCTACCCCGGTGACTGATCTTGCCATATGTTTTATGCGGCTATGTAATGTGAGACCGGCCGACATGCGCCCTCTTTTGTTCGCTGGACTTTGATTCACAATGATTTGCAGTGAAGTGATCATCGATACTATGTGATCGGCAGTTTATGATTTGAATTTATCAACTTATTTGGGGCGTGTTTGGGGGCTGCGGCTAGGAGCCGGTGCCTCCCCATTTGACGAACTGGCACCGACACCCCCTTCATAAGTCCATCCATCGGACAACGTATTGGGGACGAGTGGAGATGTTGTAGAAATTGAAAAACATTGTTGAAGAACACCAAAAATGCCCTCTCTACATTCTTTATACAACTCTCATGTATCCTATCAGGCTGAGAATGATGTGGGTCTGTGCGGTTATTTTGGGGCGGGTTCACGTCCGGTAGCTGAACCGATGGGTTGAGATGGGTTCTGCAAACATTTGGTTTGGATCAGAGAGGGTCCAAACAATAGTAGGCTTGGTGCAGTGCGGGTACAGTTCGAAAAATAAGTCTTGAAACGGTCAGAGCTCGTGGGTGAACCCGTGGTGTAACCCAACCGTTCATCCACCAGGGTTTCGCTGATTGATTACCTCGCACGTACTCTAGTATTAAACTGAAAGGAGTTGACATGTCCTACGCTGCTGCCACTAGAGTAGTACTCTTTTGGTCGGTTCTGTGGTTAGTACGTGGGCTGAAAAATGGTTTCAAACCGCAAATATCAAATGGGTCGGTGCGGTTTGGGGGCTTTTACAATGCGGACCGGTGCGGGTTGGTTGGCACTGCTTAATTACTGGGTTGGTTCGGTGCGGCGCTAAGGCGATTTCCATTGTGGACTGGCGCGGGTTTGGTGCGGATATCTCCCCGTTCTCAGCCTGAATTATGAGGGATGGGAATTATTTTTTCCATCATAGATAGGTATTGTTGTGCCAAAAACGGTCCCGGCTTAGACTAGCACGTCCTTGTGCACCCACAACGACAAGGGATAGGATCCGTAGATAACGCCGCAGAAGATTCAGGAGTCGCCAAAGTGTTTCATAAACCACATCTAACATACGTGTACATCGAAGCCGAGGAAAATGCCCCTCAAGTCACATAGATGGAGATCTGTCCAGAAAAGCGGTATGCTAGATATCTGACGGCGCTTGTTAGGATTTGAAGCACTAGTCCCCTTGGAGGGACCCCATGCATGATTCCATTGTCTATGGGCTTCTCTAGGTTGGTCTAACCACCCTAAGTGCCTTGTGGCTTCATAGATCTTTGGCATGGTGAGAACTACGGAGAAACATGAAGCATAGGTAAAAGGGCAAAGGGATAAATTGAACACGCAAATATGGAATAGTTTGATAGATTCAATTGTTGTTATTCAATCATCTATCACCTCTCACATATATATGAGGCAGACGGTCTTCCTATACAAGTTTAGGAATCTTCTACACTTTCCTATTAAGAAAAGAACTTGAATTCACATCCATAATAACCTAGTTCTAGTCTAACTCATATTAGAATCCGGATCCGACTACACATTTGTCCTATCTTTGTCTTCATGTCAGAATATGTTAAGCAGCCGGCCGAGTAAGATGGCCCTTGCCATCGCTCTATAGGTCGCATACTAACCCTGATCATGATGACTTCAAAAGCAAAGTTGTATGCCTCAACGGTATGAAAAACTTCCATGTCAGACATATTTCCATAGGAGATCATCTTAAAGGAGTGCGGATCAGGTCTTTGTAACATGTCCGTGCCATTGCAAATACAATCGGGTAGCAAGCCAGATTATGGTATGACTTGGTGGCTAAGTAGACATTATAGCTGCCTACTAGGTCATGGTAGAGTGGGTTGTGATAGTTTTCTAAGACGAAAGTATAGCTGGTGAAGCCTTCTACCAGCTATGGCAGCGTATGCGCGACTATAGCATGTGACCCCGCTAGCTGGGGCATAACTGTTGGGGTTTCATATGAAAAAAACGACCTACTACGAACAACCAAGATCAGACTATGAAGATACTAACAGGTTGATTTAGAACTCACTAACATTGATGCAGAATAAGATGTTGATTGTAACATACCAGGATTTGTGGTTAAGAAATAGATAGTAAGTAGTTGTGTGCATTGCATTTATGCATAGAAAATACTAAGAATTTTCGTGCAAAACTAAAAGTAGGGAAGAGGGATCGAGGTCTCTCTTATTCTGATGGAAAAATTAGGGCAGGTGTGATAGACTTTGACATGAACTTTGTTGAATTTATGTATTTTAGGAAAAACAGTTTGAATTCAATTCATAAATGAATATTAACCAATCAAATATAATCTTGAAATTGAATTTAGAAGCCATCTAAATTAGTAAGTAGATCATCATATTATATTTGGTATAGACAACAAACTGGAATTCTTATTCCCAAAAGAATAGATGTTACATTTTCATATTACTTAATAATAAAAAAGTGTGAGGTAAAAACAAATGAGAAAAGGAATCAAATATTATATACAACTATTAGTCCTATGAGTATTTTACAACATTTATTGGATAATAACATAAGTAAAGAATAAAACAAAATTAAAAAAGGAAATAGCTTTATTACAATAATACAATTTTACAAGTATAATAAATAAAACATTACTTTATTGCAATAATAGCATTACAAAATATTTCCAATTGTTCAAAAGGAAAAAAATATTACAAAAGAGAATAAAAAGAAAGATTACAAAGTGATAAAAAGAAAACCCTAAAACTATCCTAAGACTATTTCATCTAGATATTGTCTTGTTCTTTTACATTCTTGAGAAAAAACAAACAAAAGCAAATAGAAAATAAAATGTTTTGGGTTAGTTTTACTCTCAGGTTCTAGCAATATAATGCATTTATTTGTCTCATCATTGAGTATTAATAAGAAAAGGGAACACTTTCTTATCACAAGAATTTTCTTAGACTTAGTGCATCATAGGACGGGGGCAAGAATATGGTTGGCAGCAAATAGTAATAGCAAAAACAGCCAGGAAATATCTCGCAGCCAAAGCAAATACACATCACCAAGTCCCCACAGGTGGGAACTTGCACCCCGTGGAGCCCACTTGCAAGAAACACACAAAACACATGCAGTTGTGTTCTATCAACACTGCAGAATAGGAAGATAAGTGTACAAGGTCCTGTACAGCTGCAGCAACCAGCCAAACCATTTCATCTCACTATTTCCACTTCATTTCACAACACCACATCCATATCCACATCACTAAGAAAACACATGTTCTTGCTAGTTCACCACTAGTACATGACCAGAGTTCATTAACATAGCCATCATGATCATCTAAGTAGGAGCATTTATGCAGCACAAGGGTGGAGAAGGATTTCCAGAAGTGGAATAAGAAGATCAAGATCATCTAGGAGGATAGTAGCATGGACTGGGAGAGCAAGCTGTAACAAATCAAGAAGGAGATTGTTGAAAATACTGGAGAACAAGCTACCAAGGGAATCAGGTCAAAATCCTTTAGGGGCATATATTAGATCATGTAACATATGTTTTGAATATCATGTACCATCAGAATTAAGGAGATTAAAAGTATGCCACAAACTAACTCTAATCTAACCACGCTGTAACTAGGATATGTTTAGGAGGATTATTTCTCTTAGTGTTGCAAACAATTGCTTTGCAAAAATCATCATAGAGTATAAAAAAATAACATCATAGTATATGTTCTTATTTTTGCATGCCACGACCTTTTGCATTACAGGCTGGGTAAAGTGCACATCATTAAGACAAGGAAATACTACTATGCACACTAATTTGAGGCAACATAGGAGTAAAACAGTCTAGAAGAAGGATGTCCGCACATATGTAAGTAAAGCTAAGCAACCATTAAATCTTATGCTTATCGACAAGGCTAACAGATGAACAATGTCCAGAAATCAGGAAACACGTAGCAATATCCTCTATTGTTGGGGTTCGAGGGCAGATAATATTTTTTTCCTATGCTTGAAACCCTAATGCCAGAATCTTTTTATTAGTAATGCAGTAATGGGAGGGGATACGGTATTCATACCTTTGAAAACCTAACGCTGTTAACGTACCGCGGGGAACGTGGATGATGTAGTCGTACCGACGCCGACCTCAAAGTCGCTCGAAGTCCAACGACTCCGACAACTCCTAGTGCCGAAAGTACGGCACCGCCCAAGGGAGTCACACATGTATGGTGTTTGATGCCGACTCCCGCTTCTCTCCGATCCAGCCGTGATTGCGGAAGTAGATCTCCCGGATCCAAACCCCGCAGTACAACGGCGTTCCGCGGTGAAGAAGTCCCTCGTTTGCGCAGCCCTAGCAATGGTCCCACGGTCACATGAGAGAGAAAGAAGAGAGAGGCAACCGGAGGCAATTCCCAAAGCTAGGAAGCCTTTATTTATTTTTTGGTGATTTAATTGCCTCCTATGCCTCTTCTTATATAGGGGAAAAGGGGGCACATGTCTCATTGCCTAAGCCACGTGGGACTAAACAAGAGGGAAAAGAGGGGAGAGGGGAGAGGGGAGGTGGCTGTCGTCCAAGCCCCCATTGGCCCCGCCGGCGGGTGGCTAGGGCCTGTGCGGCCCCTCCTCCCTTTGCTTCTTTCCCTCATGGGCATTTTACCCTATGGAAATGGTCCCAATAGGGATTTTAATACTTTCATTTTATTAAATAAGTATAAATAAATTATTAAATCACTGTTTAACATTTAATTACATATTATTCAATTCCCGTGGCTATGGAACACCTTCCATCCCACTCCGGACCTTCCCGGAACAATTCTGTTTTCACCCTCTCTTTTCTTCGGTGATTCCAAGGATACCAATAACAATCTCCGAGCTTCTTCAAACCATGAAGCGTGCTACCCAACGGTTCAGGAACACTCCATACATGGCCGAGAATCCTCTCGGACCAATGATCATCATCGGGACCTGGATGCCCATAATGAGCACCCGTGCATTCCACGAAACTTGTTGTTGAACCATCAATGTTGTATCCTATTCCTTTTGTCTCTATGATACTTATATTGTCTGAGATGTGATCAATGACATCACCATGTCGGGTTTAATCTTGTTACCGACAATAGATACTTTACTCGATCTGACAAGTTATATCTCCATGACCTAGTCACACCCTGCGTAACTTATGGATATAACTTATCCGGGTGGGCCCAAGAGTATCTTCCGTCACGCAGATGGAGAAATACCGCTCTTGACCCATATGCCTCAACCTGCCCCTTTGAATACTCAATCACACCCTTATGATCACTGTTCCACCGAGTGATGTTAGATTCTCTCAAGGTACCCTCGGGTGACAGTTATTAGAAATGGTCTTACCGTCTAATTATTGCAACTTGAATTTTGTGACATGGTCATATTATGATGCTTAGATAGGGTATGTTCACCATCTCATTCTCCAATGAGGTTACTCCATTGTCAATTGATGCAAAGCACCACATGATCAGGAAACCTTGATCATCTATTTGACCAATGAACTAGTGACTAGAGATTTCACTGGGAACTCCTGTTGTTTACATATCACATGTGTATTGATTTTTCCATTCAATACATTTATAGAATGATATAAAACCTAATTCATAAACTTGATGAAATATTATAATAATCCATATTATTATTTGTCTCTAGGGAATATTTTCTTCAGTCTCCCACTTGCACTAGAGTACAAATAAACTAGCTGCATTTGTTATTCAATCATCAGTACCAGACACCTTGGCACTTATGATCATGCTTTCTCATGGAAGAGGTTGAGTATAGGGTATGGATTTCACTTCCTGTGCGAAATGTCAAAACAGTTGAATCTTAATTCAATCCTTCCTGTACGATAAGAACCTTTCTTGTTGTTTCCATATTGAACTCATTCAATATCTCATCTATATATATTTGGCACAACCATATCAACGTCTTAATCTATACATATAGACATTGATACCTAATATTTGGGTTTGACTAAGTCTTTCATCGACATGAAATTGTCAACCTGTGTCAATTAAAGATACATCATTTCCAGTCAACAATATGTCTTTCACATAATGCATTAGAAATATGTCTTAGCGCTCCCACTTAATTTCTTGCAAATGCAAGCATCTTCATCGTCTCTGATGAGATTAAACTCTTTTAACTATTTCATCACGATGAAGATTCCAACTCCACAATGCATACTTCAACCATTGAAGTTTGCATACGTTCTTAGCATTCTTTGAATTAACAAAAACCCTTTGGATCATGTCATGTACACGTCCTAGGTAACCATTCTATTAGAAGAACTTTGTTTTGTTTGTTCAACTACCATATACCAAAATTATATGTAGTGGTTGCTACATTATTCCGTGCAGACTAAATATCACTATGAAAGATCAAATCTTGTCATAGTCAATTCCTTAAACATTGTCGTAAACTCTTTTCTCACATGTCGACAATTTGATAGATGTGAAACATCCATGTCTATTTCTTTATAGATCCAAATATGACCAATAGGTTTTTACACCTTTTTGAAGGGTCTTCCAAGTTCAAAAACTTGATTTCTCGTGTTTGAAACTATCACTGATTTCATGGGTTCAAACCATTTGAAGGGGTCAAGGCCCATCATTGCTTCTTTGCATATAGTCGGTTCATCATTGTCAAACATCAAATCTTAGTATTTGATTGTTTACCCGACCTACTTGGTTCAATAGGAACTTATACCTCCGTGACCATAACCTTTGAGGCACGTGAGCCATGAGCATTGTTGCTACCTCAGGGACACTTTTCGATGCTGCGCAACTCATCACATATTAGCTAAAGTTCAATAACCGTATCAAAATTCTATGTCCTCCCACTTAACTTTTCACGAAAAATTCCTTCTCAAGAAACTTGATGTTCTAAGCGACAAACAGTTTTGTCTTTGGTGTTAGGGAGGAATACTCAATGATTATTAAAAATAACATACAAAGACATGCTCATCTGATTTTGGTTGTAAACATTTTACTTATGCCTATCATACCAATCTTTAAGAAAAGACAACTTCTTATATGGTGTCATTTCAACAGATCATGATGGTGCTCTTTTCAGTGTAAAAGCGGTAGTCACTAAAGCTTTTAATCTTTAAAATATAATGGCAGTTTTATAACTTACACCTTTGATCTTACCATGTCAAACAAGGTTTCATTCCATATCTCGAACACACCATACTCATATGGTGTTTCGGGAAATGCGAATCCATGGAACGATTCCTCAAATCTTAGATGTTTTTCTAAACTTGTAACTTAAATATCTTCCTTTATGATCCAATCATAAACTCTTTATGCTCTTCTTACAATGATTTTCCACTTCATCTTGAAAGTCTTTGAAAATTTCAAATATTTCATACTTCATCCTTATTAAGTAAATATACTTATGTATTCACTCAAATTTTGGAGAAAGTATATGAAGTTGAAATCCATAGCTCACGACTACACATAATGGACTACATACATCAATATGTACAAATTCCAATAAGTTAGTCGTTCGTTCTTCTAAGCCTTTGAACAAAGTTTCAATTATCTCTAGGAAAGTCTCACAAGCGTCGTTTGATCAAAAATCAAAAGACTCCAAAATTCCATCAACATGGAGTGTCTTCATGTTTTTCTTTTCAATATAATTTAAACAGCGATGTCACTTCATAAGTGATCTTTCAATCATTTGTCTTACGACATTTTTAGCACTTAGTTTTATGGACGTGATTTTTCTAACTAGATTTGTAAATCATCCATCTTATATGGAATAACGGTAATTATTTGAACAACCTTTTGTTCTCATAATACCTGATCAAAATAACAATTATTGAAACAAATCTTGAAGGAAATATTTGATGTCAAACGAGAAACACAACAACACCTTGTTTGTTTTCGTTGAACATCATCACATATTCTCTTGCTAGTTACTTAAGCCATTGCAGTTCATCAATTGTGTTGTCCTGCATGACATTTCACACCAACCAATTCGGTATCCAGTACCCCAAACCACATTGTTTAACAAGCAAAGAATACAACCATTACATGTATATCATCTATATACTTATGCTGGACAATTCCAGCCTTTTTCTTTTCTGCCAAATATTTCTGAGATTCTCTTTCAACATTTCCTTTTCTTTTTAAAAGAATCTATCAATATCAACAGTGGCGCCATACACATGACACATAGTCCAAAGCGTGTATAGTCAAATACTAATATCTTTGGACTTGCACTTTGAAGTAGATCACCATCATCAAATGTTTGGTGTTCTTTCAAATTCCATTCTTTAGTAATCTTTTAGTGTAGTAAAATTTTTACCTACATCTTCTATTCATCCTCATCATGAAAATTTTCATGATCAAGGTACTATAGCTTATAACAATGAATCGCGAGTATAATGTGGCTCTCCAAAACCTTTTGGAGGATTAGGACATCTAGTATCTCCAACCTTTGAAAATTCACATCAAATATGAGAACATATATTTTGCTAAATTATACTCTATCATGTTGCAACCAAATCAACATTTCAGATATCGCAATATCTTCCACACATGATGGTTTCTAAAACAATTCTTTCAGCTCCTAGATAACCGTGATATTAAAACAATATTTTGAATATCAAGAATCATGGAGACAAACATGATACTTACATACTAACACTGGAATTATTACTCTTGATTTAATACTAATTATTAAATTTCATGGAGTAAACGGAGTTTGCTGAAAGTTTGCAATAGTGTCACGACCCGGGATCAGGGCTAGATAAATATCAGATTTTTGTCTGACATAAGCCTAACCTAAATTTCAAAGCACGCAGGGAATGATCGGTAACATTACAGAACATACAAACCACACGTTATTAAGGTAAACTCTTAAGAGAGTTACAAATTAGTCATACAAGCCAGGGGTCACAGACCCAATATTACAACAAGCAATGGAAGAAAACAAGTTGTTCTAAACAACAAACTTAGCAAAGGGCCTAAGAGGCCTTAAACAGGAATAATGACCCTTCCTTTGATCCTAGGCTGCTGCCCGGGAACCCCAACTACTCGTCGACATTGATGTAGAAACCACCTTCAGTTGGCATAGCTTCATCTGTAGAAAAACATCAACGAGGTAAGGCTGAGTACAGGATGTACTGCGCAAGACTTATGGCTAGTGGATTTATCTTTTCCGTAAAGCCATATTTATTTCAAAAAAATAAGAAGAAGAGGCTCATCTAGTTAGATCATTTTAAAGGGGATAAGAAGACTACAACTTTAGCTCTTAGAATCATCTTCGATATCCACCAAGTACCAACATCATCCGAACCTCTACTCACAGACTACCCCCTCAGACAACCCAGAGGAAGTAATCTAGGACACTCATTAGTTGGCCAAGTTTTATCATTTGGTTATAGTTTTATATGATCACAGAATCCGTTCCCAAGTCGTTCATAACCGTGGACATGACTTTTCGAAAAGATTATAACCCTGCAGGGGTGCACAACTTTACCCATGCGTACGAACAGACTCTTAATGCAAAATTATTAGCCCTATTCCTTGGAAGGCAGGCAGAGGGTGGTTTACCACGACCTTTACCTTGCTTTCGCCGAGACCATGAGTCACGCACTAAGGAGATGCCGCCGTAACGGGTCGAGTCCCGAAGTCGGTCCCTAGAGACGTGCGCAAGGTTCAATATCATGGAGGTCGTGCCTCTCTTGTTCCAGGCTACACTTACCTACCTGTTATGAATGCACCTCCTTCACCTCCATTCAAGAACAACCAAGATGCATATGTCAAATGGAGATCCCGAACTATGTGACTCATGGAATCTACTAGGCAAGTTAGTGAGTCGAGGGGGTTTCCAGTCCCCCATGTGGTTGTACGCTCGTCTTGGTTCAAGAGGCGAGAACTTAGTTCCAAAGGGTGGCTAGCATGGGACTACAAAAACCACACCCAACATGGCCTCCCATACCTGCCTTAGCATGTTTATTATCAACCTCTGATCATATCACAACATCCTATCATACTAGGTTCATTCGCATCTTCGGTGCATCATCTGGATGATCGGTCTTGGACCACTAAGCATGGCTGAGCTCAACTGAATTGTGGCACTAGCTATGCTCATAATCCAAACCTAGTTATGCTAGGATAAGTGGATCAGGTACTATAGTTTGCAAAGGGAAACATGCATCAAATATGATTACTCTATCTACTGATAAAACACTGTTGCACCATATTCATATGGCGAGAATTGAAATACTTTGAAAACATAGGGTTCATATGTATGAGTGGGGATTCACTTGTCTTGTCCATCATTGGACTGGTACTGATCTTCGGTGGCGTTGATTTCAGCCTCGAACTCAGTTCCTATTCGCGAAGAACCAATCACCGGAAAAGAAAATCAATATTCAACACATGGCATGTCCAATGCTCATAAAATATATATGATATGAAGGATTGCATGTAGTAGAGTATCCTAGATGCGTCATCGATTTAAATGGATCCGGAATGCCCTAACTAGGCAAACCATCGAACCCATGGTACTTAGGGGGTGTCGGTGTTCCTCTAGATTATTTAGGGTTGAAATTTGTATGAATATGAATGATTACATTTTTAAATGATAGAGCTCATTTTTCTAAACATATTGGTATATTACACATATTTTTCTGATTTAAAATGAATTAGTTATGAATTTTCAAAGATTTAATTCAAATTCCCAATTTTTAAATATTTGTGAAATTATTAAATTCCTGACAGATGGACCCCACCTGTCATATAAGTTTTAATTTACATAGAAAGTAATTAAATGGGTTAATGACATCAACGTGACGTCACTGCCACGTCAATACCACGATGTGGCCACGTTAGGGCCACGTGGTGGCCGCACAAGCGACACGACATGGCCACATCGGCGCCACGTCACCCACGGCGGAGCCACCAGATGGTGGTCACTGGCGGCAAACCAGGGTGTCCCAGCCAGTGCAGTTGGGCGCGTTGGAACCACACAGAGGAGGCGATCTAGCCAACACTAGCCCTGCCCGGTTTTGGTCACTAGAGCGTGGCCGGCGGCGAGCTACTGCGGCGGCGGGGTTGGGATCGCGTGGGGAGGACGATATGGAGGGCAAGAGAGGGAATGGAGAGCACCATACGGCTCAGGAGCTCACCGGGATCGTGTCGAGCTTGGTGGCAAGGCGAGGCGAGCTCCAGAATGGAAGGGATCAATGGCGACGAGCGGCGGCCTGAGGTGTCGTTTCGAGCGATTAGGGGCAGGCACGAGCGTGAGGTAGCTAGGGGGAACGAGTCGAGCAAGGGGAGTTCAACGGTGGCCTTGGCTTGGGCTAGGGTGGCCGGAGTCGGTGAGGACGACGGCGGCCGGCGAGATAGGGTTTCAGCCTAGGCGAGCTAGGGAGAGGAAGAAGAGAAGTGGGGAATGGCTAGGGTTCAACGTGGCGACCAGGGGGTCTTGTAGGTGCTCGGGAGAAGCGGCGTGCATCACGATGGCGGGCGACAATCGACGGCGACGCGTTGGACACGTGGCTGCTCACCGTCATCTACGAAGACGACGAACAAGTGCGTCGAAGCGGTATGAGCCGCTGCTAGTTGGCTTGGCCCCCGGGTGGACCGGCTCGGGCTGCAGGTGAGCGGGAGAGAGGGAGGTGGGCTGTGTCCCAGATAGATAGGGTTTTTATTCTTTTTGTTAAAAACCTTTTTATTTTCTTCTTTCTATTTTTCTCTTTGGTATTTCAATTTCAACTATGTTATGTATATTTCCAAAACACTAGAGGCTTTGTAAAATATCTGAAATCATTAAGGGGCCCATATAATAGTTTGGGCTCCACATATTTTTGGTTTTCAAAATATTTGAAAATATTTGAATTGATTTTCAAAGCGAGAAAGGAAATTAGATGTTTAAGATTTTGAGAACCTTTTTGTTGCATACATTTTAAACGATGATGATGCTCATGAATGCACATTCAACCCTAAATAATTATTAACTAAAATCGGGGTGTTACAATTCTATCCCCCTTAAAAGAATCTTGTCCCGAGATTCCTAATAGGAAGACAGAAGGAACAAGGTTACACTAATCTTCAATGATCTCCTCAAAGAGGTTGATCCATGCCATCATGACGAATGGACGAAGCATTCATGATCTTCGAGGTGGTTACTCAAACTAAGGAAGAGAGGGAAAGACATAGAACCACAAAATATGTATCTCATGGTCAACTCATGGATAGATGTTTCACAAACATCTCTAGAGCCAACGACATGAAACACGCCAAGGTAACAGAGGAAACAAAAGGAGAAGGTTTCAAGTTTACTGTTGGCGTGTTATTGATGCCTCGTTGGGATACCCCAAGAGCAAGGTGTGATAAGCACAGTAGTAAGTTTTCCCTCAGTAAGAAACCAAGGTTATCGAACCAGTAGGAGGAAGGAAACGTCTCAAAGGTGTTGCTAGCAACTTGGAGACCTGCACAACACAAACTCAAGACTTTGCCCCAAACAAATGGTGAGGTTATCAATCTCACTGGTTTGCTGAAAACAAAGGATTAGTTGTATGGTGTGGAAGGTAATAGTGGTTTGCAGAAAGTAAACAATAACAGTGGAAGATGTATCAATGGTAAAGATTGGACTGGGGTCCATAGTTCACTAGAGGTGTTCTCCTTAAGATAAACAAACACGGCATGTTGGGTAAACAAATTATAGCAGGGCAATTGACAGGACTGAGCAAGGCATAGCAATGCAATACTAGACATTCATGATCCTATGAGATTCGATTGGGCAATACAACAAGATACATAGACCGCCATTCAACTGCATCTATGACTAGAAATCCACCTTCAGGTTATCATCTGAACCCCCTCCAGTATTAATTTGCAAGCAACAGATAACTGCTTTAAGTAAAGTGTGTAAGTTAAATAATCCACTTGTTCCATGAACAATAGACCGTTGTTTTCTCCCTAGTGGCAACAACACATCTACAACCTTAGATATGTCTGTCACTTCCCTTGGAAACTAAAGGCATTGAAAAATGTTTGTTTGTTTCACATATAGAAAACATGGCATAGTGGCATTCAACTTGTCCCTCATGGAGTAGCAAAAAGATGCATAGGACACCTTCAAATTTCATAAGAGTGACTAGATACAAATAGCACAAGAACAAGTAATATCAATAATATATGCATCAATCAATATGTTTTGGGACAATGCACATAAAACTAAGAATGGCAACTATTCTCTCTTAACTGGTGCCTAAGGATAGAAGGTGGAGACTCAATATAATGGTGGAATAAAGGCCCTTCACAAAAGGGAAGAAGGGATTTCAAGTCTCAAAAAGAGCATACAAAAATTATGGTACTTGTTAGCTTTCACCTCTCATTGCCCCTATCATAAGCATCTTGAAGCGATTAAAGTTAAAGTGAACAAACTATGGAGTATATGCTTGACAAAGTATAAGTTCGCAATCTCATGTCCCTTGAATACGAGGGCCACATATCATGCTACTCAACTTTAGTCACCTGTAAGTTCTTGTCATAGTAAGTACATGTGTATCATAGAGAACCACCAATGGGATACCCCTTGCACATGATACATGAGCTATCCCATAATCGAAATGACAAGGCAAGCAGACAATGAGCATCTCAGCAATCTTCTTATTTACCATGGGAAAATGGTGCTTTTTTATCTCTTTCCTCTTTTCAATATGTCTCTTTTTTATAAGAAGAAATCTTCATAGATGTCATTATGGTGATGCTGCAAGTTTCCGCCATGATTAGGCATGGCTTAGGCTAGCGGCCCAGGCGTTTCTCTAACACACATACATAACTCCATGGACTTACAAGCTCCCCTTTTATTTCACACCAGCGACATCCATAAACAAAAGAGCATGATATCAACTGTGTACAAAGTACAAGTGCAATGTTGAAAGCGTTCCCCGTGACAGCACAGTTCTGCTAATTCCAACGTATAAGTGCAAGCATATACAACATAGATGACACAATGGTTCAATTTTATTAGGGGCAAGAAAAATAAACTGTTCCATCAAGTTCGTGAGAGCTTTAATCACTAAGTTTTCACATAACAAAATACTTTTTAATTGGAACATAGATGAAAACAAGAATATACTTGGAATGCTGTAACACACCATGCATAGGAATTTATAGAGGACACTGTGGAATAACTTGGTTTCTTGGGAGTTGGATGCATGAGTAGAGCTTACTCATACAAGTGGAGGCTAGCAAAAGACTGGGAGCGACCAACTAAGAGAGCAATAATGGCCATGATCATGTAGAGCGACAAAACATTACTAATCAAAGCATAAAGTCGTACTACAAGTCAAGGACTAAATAATCATAGAGGCTATTGTGACTTGTTCATAGTCATAACATGGTGTGAGCATGTGCCAAGTCAACCCAAACAAAGCATCAAAGGAGAATACCACAATACTATGCTTTTGTATGCTAAAACAACGCATGATTCCTTCAAGGCACACTAAGAAATCCCAATGGTTTGGAACAAGTCATGCTAGAACAATAATCACTAAGCATAAGGCCAAAACAACAACTAGCATGACATGATAAAGTCTAAGTCACAGTCAAAGCAAGCTCCTCTTGTACTACTCAAGCAAGAACTTTCTACTCCTCTCCAACACCAATCAACTTATTTGAAATAACACAGCGAGAATGGGGGTCTAAACTAATTTATTAAAGAAAACTAAGCAAACCAAACAAAAACTAAGACACTTCACAAACATCACAACAGTGCATGAAACAATAAAAACAAAGTGTCTGGAAGACCAGAGCTTTTTATTGATGAAGAAAGGGATGCCTTGGGAATCCCCAAGCTTTGACGCTTGTCCCTCTTGAATATTTCTTGGGGTGACACGGGGTGGCATCCCCAAGCTTGAGATTTTGTCCATTCTTCATCTCATTGCATCATTCTCTCTCTACACCTGAAAATTTTCCTCCATACAAAACTTCACACAATCTTCATTAGCAACATTAGTATATTCAAAAGTTAATAGAACCTTGGGTTTAGCTTTAGAACAACAAAACTTTCACTACAAACATAATATACTGTAGCAATTCCCTCAAAAATCTCAATTTCCCAAAAAGAACCCAAAAAGGAATCAATAAGAAGCGAATGCAAATAATGGCAGAAATCTATCAAAACAGACCAGCAGGTAGAAACCGATTTTTTCGAAGACCTTCTGTTGCTCAAATCAAAAAGTGTTGAACTAACGAAAGTTAGCTAAGATATTAGATTTATTCACAAAATATCAGCTCAATCCGACTTACAGAGATTCCTCATGAATTTTTACGGTGGAGCACAAAAATCTGTTTCGGGACAACAATTCCCCAAATCTTACTTCCCTCTCATTAGACGTTATTCTTGGCACAAAAAGCAAATAAAAAGGATAAGGATAGGTCATTACTGAAGTAATAACTTCCAAGACTCATGAAAACTTTTGGGTTATCTCCCAATAAGTACTTTTCTTTAACGCCTTTTAAGTTAGGCACAAGAAGCAAGAATCAAGTATATTCAAATGAAGAAGCATTAACATCAAACCTTGCTTTCAAAGGAGGAGAAAAAAGAAACTTCTCTCTCCTCATAGGGAAGTGTTCAGTACCTTTCTTGAATGGAAATTGATATTTAATGGTGCCTTTTTTCATATCAATAATGGCACCAACAGTTCTAAGAAAATGTCTTCCCAAAGTAATAGGACAAGAAGCATTGTATTCAACATCCAAAAAAATAGAAATCAATAGGGACATAAGCATTGTTAACCATAATAAGAACATCATTAACACTCCCCATGAGTTTCTTCTTAGCATTATCATTAAGTGGGACATCCAAATAACAATCTTCCAAATGTGGCAAATCAAGCATTTCATAAATCTTTCTAGGCATAATAGAGACACTAGAACCAAGTTCACATGAAGCTTTGACATCAAAGTCATTCACTTGCATATTAATAATGGGTTCCCAACTATCTTCTACTTTTCTAGGAATAGAGGATTTGTGTTTCAACTTCTCTTCCTTAATTTTAATAAGAGCATCTGTAATGTGTTTGGTGAAAGCTACATGCATATCACTAGCATCAGGACTTCTAGAAAGCTTTTGTAGGAACATAATCACTTCAGAAATATTACAACCATCAAGATCAAAATCAAACTTAGCATGACTACTAGTAGTCTCATTGGGTTTAGGAATTGTGGTAGGAGGAATAGGGACTTCTTGTTTTTTAGTGGCATCCATATTGGTAGTGGTGATAGTACACACACTATTGTTTCTAGCAATTTCAGCTTCTCTTTCCCACTTAGCATGTAGTTGGGCTAACAGTCTAAAATTTTCATCAATAGTAACTTGTATGGCATGAGTAGCAGCAAAGGTACTTTCCAAAGTTTCAGGTTTAGTAGCCATTTTATTAATCAAATAGGACTATGCTTCAGACAAAGAGGAAATATTTTTCTCAGAACTCAATTTTTTTCACTATAACTAGGAATTTGTCTATTCAAATTCTCAAGCTGGTGACTAAATTTTCTCAAGATAGTAGATTGTTCTTCCATAGTTTTAGTAAATATCTTGTTTTGCTCATATTGAATTTGCATAAAATTTTTAGTGGATCTTTCAACTTCTAGAATGCTATCTTCACTAGGCATTCCAGATCTACCATGATAAGTATTGCCATTATTAGGAGGATAAGGCCTATAATTATTACCAAAATTATTCCTATAGGCATTGTTGTTTATAATGAAGTTCACATCAACTTTCTCTTCTTGAGCAACCAAAGAGGCTAAGGGAACACTATTAGGATCTAAAGGAGCTTTCCCATTAACCAGCATAGCCATGATAACATCAATATTATCACTCAAAGAGGAGTTTTCTTCAATAGAATTTACCTTCTTACCATGTGGAGCTCTATCAGTGTGCCATTCAAAATAATTAATCATCATATTATCAAGGAGTTTTGTTCTAGCACCCAAGGTGATTGTCATAAAGGTACCTCCAGCAGCTGAATCCAACATGTTTCTTGAAGAGAAGTTCAAACCTACATAAAAAGTCTGGATAATCATCCAAGTAGTAAGTCCATGAGTGGGACAATTCTTAACCAAAGATTTCATTCTTTCCCAAGATTGAGCAACATGTTCATTATCAAGTCGTTTAAATTTCATAATATCACTTCTCATAGATATAATCTTAGCAGGCGGGTAATATTTTCCAATAAAAGCATCTTTGCACTTAATCCAAGAATCAATACTATTTCTAGGCAAGGATAGCAACCATTCTTTAGCTTTTCCTCTCAAGGAGAAAGGAAACAACTTGAGCTTAATAATATCTCGATATACATCCTTATATGTTTGCATCTCACAAAGTTCAACAAAGTTACCGAGGTGGGCAGCAGCATCATCAGAACTAGCACCAGAAAATTGCTCTCTCATCACAAGATTCAGCAAAGCAGGCTTAATTTCATAAAAGGTAGCATCAGGAGCAGGTGGAGAAATAGGAGTACTTAGGAAATCATTGTTTTTTGTGCTAGTGAAGTCACACAACTTGGTGTTCTTAGCAGAGTTCATTTTGGTAAATGTGGAGCAAGCCAACAGCAGCACCAACTAGAGCAAGAACTAATTTTTTGGGTTTTTGATAAGAGAAAGCAAACACAACTAAACTATTTTTTGGAGTTTTTGATAAAAATAGGCAAACAAAACCAAGGAAAAGGAACTAAGAAAAACAAAAACAAAGTAAATAGAAAGGTTGTGAAGGACTCCCCTTGTGAAGACGTCCTTAGCCTCCCCAGCAACAGCGCCAGAAAATCTTGTTGGCGTGTTATTGACGCCTCCTTGGGAGACCCTAAGAGCAAGGTGTAATGAGAACATCAGCAAGTCTTCCCTCAGTAAGAAACCAAGGTTATCGAACCACCAAAATTCATGAATTACAAAAGCATGCATTGCATTCATGTATACATAGCATTCTTGGTTTGCACAAATATTTTCAAATCAAAACTCCAAATAAAACCAAATTTTATGCCTATTATTCATATATCTATAAGGCATGGTTTTATTTTATTTTTCAAAGAATCGAAGTGTATTTGATTGAACAGTAGTGTTTTATACACAAATAAGTGCAAGGTTCACTATATAAAAACCTAGAGAAAATTTGAATTCAAACAAACTTGAAAAAGGTTTTAAAACCATTCCTGAAAAATCAAATAGAAAAAGAAAAACAAAAGAAAAAATAAAAACAGGCGCCAGCTATTCAGCACAGAGCCAGAAACGGTCCAGCAGCCCACCCGGGCCACTTCCCCCTCTCCCCTCTCTCTCACGCGCGCAGCCCCTACTCCGCTGACACTGCCAGTGGCCCCGTGCCAGCTCAACATCGTTTCCTCCGCACCGCGCGCCCAGACGCCGTCGCCGCCCGTTTCTTCCCCATTCACCGCCGCGCTGATTTCGGGCTTGATTGCCATTGATTCGCAGCACGATTCCCTCGCCCCCACTGGCTACTAAAACCTCTCTACACCATGACCATTTCCCCCCAAACAATTGCACTCAATCGCCGCCAGGCTGCTTGCATTCGACCCGCACCACCGCTGCCCGAGCATCTCCGACGAGGTATTCCGGTGAGTGTCGTGCTCGCGCCCATCCCTCGTTCATACGATGATGATCCTCTACTTCTTGCGCATCCTCTCATGCCCTTTGTTCACCTGCTCATGACCCAGAATGTCAGCTTCGTCGAGCGCCGTGAGCATCCATGTCGTCCCCAACTCCGACGAGAAATCTCGGTGAGATATGACCGCCCCTCGCCTTATGGTTCACGCTATCTTGTTCGCCTGTTCTTTGTACACATGCTGACGCCTTTGGCTTGCGCTAGGGTGGCCCAGTTCGTCGCCTCCGTCGCCGTCCGCATGGCCCGCAACTCCGACGAGCCCCAGCGACCACTACAACATGCCCTCACCCATGCCAGCGACACCTTGAGCATCCTCGTGTTCTCGCGAGCCTGGTAAGGTGCTACACCACCCCTATCCCCCTCTGGAATCGCCGGAGCATCACCGCCAGTAGCGCCGCCGCCAGTACCCATTAGCGCCACCAGTTCCTGATCGAGGCACTGTGAGCTGTTAGATCTAGATCTAGTGGATCTAATTAGATCACTTAACGAAGAGGTACGCTTAGATCTGAGCCACATGATCTAACTTAAATCCTACGGCCCACGTTGGACGATCCGCGCGAAGCGGTACGGGCCAATCAGACACAACCACGTGTCTGAGATTTTGTTTTAAAAATCTGTTTTTATATCTATTTGAGATTCAAAGTTGTAAAATTCATAACTTTTGTTCTGTTTATCCAAAAAATGCAAATAATATATCAATGGATTCAGAAAAATAAATCCTACACTACTGTATGCTTGAATTTGTATTTTTCTTCTGTAAAATTTGGTTTATTTGCAGAATAAAATGTAGTCTTATTTTGAATATATAAATTAATTGGAAAATGATTTTAAACCAAATTTAAGTTTATTTAGACTATAAATAGTTGGTTTTGTGTTCAGTACTATTTAACTTGACTTGTTTAGATACAAAATTCATTTCATTACATTTTCATGCATTCATAATATTTTAGCTCGAATTTTGGAATGTGAATTTGGTGCTATTATTTTATGTGTAGATTTTGGTGCTAGTGGTGATTGTGATTGTGAAGATTGTTGCTACTCCCCCAACTACCAAGGCAAGTGATGCTTCATGTATTTGTCCTATTTTTTTGACTATGCACTAGTGATATTTTGAATAGGGCTTGCATGGAATTTTGCTAAGTATATAAATATGCTATGCTTGGGAAATCCTAGTAGATGTAGCCTTGGTAGATTTTTTTCCAAGTTAAGTACTTGTTATGATATCATGAGTCTAGCTAGTAGCAAACAAGGGTGGATTATATTCATGCTAAGGAATTTTTGCTAAGTCTTTTGACTTTTGTTTTTGCTTAATAAAACAACTAAGTGAATGAATCACCTGGATGGAATGGTATGATGGTTTTTGTTGAGTGGTTACAAAAGGCCCATGTCTATGGTTTACCTTGTGTATCACACTTGTGGAAAGCCACCCAGGAACAAAGGTATTTGAGATACTTAGTGTTTAGAAGCTTCTAGTACAACCACATGGCATATGGGCTCTGCCTTGATCATATAGGTTGCAATAACTTAGCCAGATGGACAGTTGGTGGTAGGGTGATAGGATGGAACGCGTCCATGGTGGTCTAAGGGAAGGCTTCTGAAAGGTCTCGTTTCAATGCATGTCGAGTCTTGTGGGGAAAGTGCACCACCTCTCGAGAGGGTAAAACCTAAGTACTTAGTTGTGTCCCCAGCAACGGACAATTTGAGCATCAAGACATTGAAGCTATCAAGGATCTCCTCATCCCAATTTCTAAGTTAAAAACTTGTGGTTAACAAGGGTAGAGGTTCACCAATGTCTATTGGTGGTTCCTTGGGAGTTTTTTGACAAACAAAAACTTAGTGCTTTTCAACTGATAGGACACTGGTGGAAAAAGGGCCTCCAGTCCCGGGCCGCAACTGGCTCTAGTCCCGGTTTTGGGTCCGGGACTGCGAAAACGGGACTAGAGGCCCCCCTCTAGTCCCGGATCGCTACGGCCCGCGACTGATAACAGCCATGTGGCTGTTTCAGTGCCGCTGGGGGCGGAAACCCTCTAGTCCCAGGCCGTAACACCACCCGGGACTATAAGGTTTCCTGTCGCGGCAGAGAATTGTGTGTTTCTCTGCTGTGGCAGAGATTGTGTATTTCCTTTTTTGCCATTTCGTTCCTTTTTCGTTTTGTGTTTCACTATAATTTCAAACATATATTTAAGTATACATATTCTACGCTAGTACATACACAGTACACATTGATGCATCTATATAATTAATTGATCCCTTGCAAGCATACATTGATGATATATATATCAAACGGAAGAAATGTTTTGAAATTACATGGTCATTGATGAATATATATATCATATCAGCTACATGGAGATCACTAAGGGAAATTGAGTTCCACGTCATCCGCATAATGCTCTCCATGTACATCAAGGACTTCCTTCATCATAAATCCCGCCAGCTCCTCTTGAATTGCTCTTATGCGTTAGTCTGGATCTAGTTTCTCCCGCAAACCATAAATATAATGTGAGCCAACTTTCCCCTCACTGGTCAACTCGCAGATGTACTCGCAGACGTAGTATCTACATAAATGAGTTCCCGGTGGCTGTTGTAAACTCTTCACCATTTTATAAGATATCTCCTCTTTGAATGGACCTGGTATTTTCTGTCTGAACCGTGTCCAACACCTGCTCGGCAAAGAAAATGAACAAAGGAGTTATTAGTTACTTGATATCAGGAAATGAATGAAAGAGGCCGATATAATGCGATAGTGAATAAAATTACTTATGGAGCATTGCTTTCATGTCAATTCACTGCTCTTGGTCCCAACTTAATGAGTTGTGGACTTCAACCAGGGACTTGTCAACTTGAATGTTTAGCAAGATCCAGTAGAATATGCGGACGTTTACATAAGCATACATGCATAGCTCATCGAGTAAGCAAAAATAAAATGTGTACAAGATATAAACACTCAATTGAAGTTATAAGGAAATAGTGTTTCCTTAACAAAATTATTCTCGGTTAAGAACCTACACAGGTCTTCCTCCACGTCCTTGGGGTGATTATTTAACATATATTCATTAACGATATATGGGTCAATGAACCCAACATCGTATCTTCTAGCTCTTTTGCATTCAAGCATCTTCATTCTGCAGAATATAATATCATACAAAAGGATATATAGTTAGGATAATATATTAAATGCAATGAACGAGCTGAGCTACAAACTTAATTATAGAAATAAATCACTTACAGACAGTAGCAACCAATGATAGATTTGTCGAGGGAGAGCTGGTTGTATAACTGAAACAGTTTAGTCATTTGAACCTGTATCGAGTATGGTTTGAAGTGATGCTCCTTTCTAACGTCCACCGGAAACCAATCTTTCTGATGCTTTTTTCTGCTTGCGACATGTACCATTCGTGCAGATTTCACATATGTGTGGATAGATGCGCGAGCTCCTCATTACTGACTAGAGGCTCCCCTTGGACATACTTCCGTACTATCTGACCCAATGGCGTATCTTCATAGCCTAAATATTGACCAAGAGACATTTTTTCTTTGGTAGCAAGTGCTTTGGCCTGCGATACAGTGATTCCCATTAGTGCAGCATTATTACGGGCCCTAGGGTCCATTATTTGCATGTCCATATCCATTTCAGCTCTGAAGGCCTTGTCGAGGTCTGAAATGACTTTGAGCGGGGCAACCGATTGATTCTTCTGCGCTCCGAGCTGGGAAACTTGCTTCCCTCTTTTTGCACTTGTGATTTTTTTCTTCTGTGCTTGCTTAATAATCTCCCGATCATAGTCTGATTCCAGACTCATCGATATCTGGGATGGTTTCTCAAGAAAGGACTTATCCCACTTTTTGGTTTTTTCATCATATACCGGCTTTGGCTCAGGCTTTTTGGGTGCAAAATGCGCCTTAACTTGGGCAGCCACATCCGCGTTAGTTTCCTCATCGGTTGTGGCATCCCGCAAAAAAAAACCACTACTAGAAAAACCGCGTTGTTTTTGTGCATTGCATCATCATGACCGCATGCTCATGTCATCATGCCACATTGCATTTGAGCATCGTCATCATCTTGCATCTGTTTGCATAAAACTATTTGCAGAAAACCTGTTTTTGTTTTCTAAACGCCCCGCCTTTGTTCAACACGCAAACCCGGGTCGCCGGAATATTTTGTTTTGTCTGCTATCGGTTTGCAGAAGTCTCGTTTTAAACAAATAAAAATATTAAATTATTTCAGTGGGGGCAGTCGAACGGGCCGACTCGACCCGAACGACCACCCCCAGTCCAAACAATCGGTCCAACCTAAATCCTAAAGCTACCAGATAATCTGCCCAGCCCTCCCCTCCACCTCACCCCCTCCAATCATCGCACGCCACCTCATCTTCCCTCACCTCTCCCACCACTCAGACACTGCCACCTCACCTCCCACTCACCCAATCCTCACCCCCACTCCCTCTCTCTCCCTCACCCACCCCTCACAGCCACACACGCTCAGCACGCACTCCACGCCGCACGCACCCACCCCCTCCACTCCCTGACACCTGCCCGACCCCACCGCATCAGCCTCTCTCCCCTCACCCCCTGGGCCCACCCCCTGGCCGCGGCCCCACGCCAGGACCCATCCCAGCGCCCCCGCATTCCTCTCGCCCGCACCCCGCTCCCTCCTCCTCCCTCGTTTGTCTCCTCCCCTCTCTCTGTGCCCGGCCGCCGCCGGCGACCACCCTGCCCCGGCCCCGGCCGCCTCCTCTCCAGCACCGCCGGAGCGCCGCCGTCCGCCGCCTCGGCCTCTCCCCGTAGTCGCCGCTCTCCTCCCTCTTCCCCGTCGCCGACGCAGGCCCCCACCACCAGTCCTCCTCGCCGCCTCCTCTCCTGGGCCTCGCGCGCCGCCGGTCCCTCTCCCCCGAGCCGCACCGCACCCGCCTGGCACCTTCGTCCCTTCCCAACCTCCCTCAGCGCACCTCCTCCAAGCGCCGCCGTGGCAGCCGCCCGCTACCCTCGCCGCGTCCGCTCTCCCTCCTCCCTCTCCTCTCTGCGCGCCGCCGAGCCGCCTCCCGCCTCAACCTCGCGCGCCTGCCCTCCCCCCAACCCTCTGCTCCGCCGCCGCTCGCCGGAGCTTCCGCTCCCCACCTCCCTCCGTCGCAGGCCCCCAGCAGCGTCGCTCCCCTCCGCCGCCGGCCTGCGCGCCGCCCTCGGGCCTCCCCGCATCCGCCCCTTCTCGCCACGCCGTCCTGCGTCTCCCGCCGCGCGCCACGAGCCTTCCCAGACCTCGCCGACCCTGCCGTTCGCCTCCTCCGGCGAGCTGCCGCCGCCAGCGGGCCCCGCGTCGCCTGCTCCGCCGGCCCACCGCAGCACCTCGCCAGCGCGCGCCCGTCGCCGCGGCCTCTACCGCCTCCCCTCTGGTCGCCTGCTCCGTCGCTCGTCCCCGTCAACCCCGCCTCCCCGTCACCTCCCCGACCGCGGCCCCGCCGTCTTCGGCCGCGCGACCTCGTCTGCGCCTGCCTCGCCGTGGTGCGCCTCCTCTGCTCCCTCAACCACGACCACACCGTCGGTTTCCCCAAGGTCTGGCTCAACCGCGACAACGGGGTGCGCAACTCCAGCTCCGAGGTCTGCAACTCCGGGAGCCTGCGCGACTACCGGGACCGGCACCAGCACGTCTCCGTCAAGGCGCTCAAGGAGTGGGCAAGACAGATCCTCGAGAACCATCGACAAGATCTGCTACCAGGACCCCAAGATCCCCCGAATCCGATGACCGAGATGCCGGAACACCAAGTTCGTCGAGACCCCGAAGACCCGTTCCCGGGGGCGAAGTCCGGACCCGATAACCGCCAAGATCGTCATCGGAACCACAAGGCCGTTGCAGTGAACTCGACAAGATCTACCACATGAAGACCGTACCGAACCGGGGACCCTCGACGAACCTCCGGCAAGAACTTCGACATGGCCAAGATCTACCGCAACCGAGTCCGGCACCGACAAGTGAAGTCAGAACCACTAAGCCCTTCCTCGCGGAACCACAAGACCTACCCCAGTAATCCGAGAATGATCCGTCGAACCATGGACCCTGAGACCGACCCCGAACCCCGGAACCCCAAGATCGTCGAGACCCCTAATGTGTGAACCTCCTTCCGAAACCCTATTTTATAATATAATACAACTTGTTGCATATTAATCATTCAACTTGCATGCATCCTTGTCTGTGGTTTGGGGGCCTTATGCCGATTCACCTCTAATTAAATATGGGGCCCATATGCGGGCAAATCTAGTCTCATATTGGCCTCATTTAAATTTGTGTAGCGAACCGGTGCTATCTTTTGCCATGTTAAGACAACATTTAAATTTCGGGGTAGCTAAACAACATGAACCACCTAATTAATTGTCGGGACCCCGGTTCCGCTTAATCTGGACTAATTGCATCGCACCTTTGCCATGTCATACATCTTGCATGCATCATGCCGATCTTTTGCCGTAGTATTAAAATATTGCATCCGGTTTTTATTCTAGTGTTTTGCTTCTTCGCGGATAAGGCCGTTGAGTTGATGTGAGCTTCGCCCGATCTTCGGATGACCTTTTCGACAATGTTTTCAGGCGAGCATCTCCCCCTTTCTACCTATCTTGCTTTTATAGTATTTATTTCCCTCCTATTGATCTATTGCTATCTGAGTTGCGATGCTTTAGTTTCCGTACCTGTGATATACCGTGCAGCCCTATATTGCCTTGGACACATCCTATTACCTGTTGTTTGGTAGATAGTTGGACTTGCGCGTCGTAGTCGCTTGCTCAAGTGCTGTTGCGTGTCGTCAAGTGCCACAATTGTTGATGTATTGCCGCATGTGGGATGTCGGAGATGATCATAGTTTTACTTATCGTTCACTTTAATTCCTGTTTAACAACTAAAAATTGAATTAAGCAGAGGCATCGGTGGGTGATAGATAATATTTGGTTTCCGAACGCCCACTTGTGTCCCGTAGGACCCCGAGTACTTGATACCTGTTCCTTGATTTATCGCGCTATCCACATCCGGGAGGTATATGGGACCCCCCTGAGCCAGAGCTTGATTCAGTCTTATTTCTTTGGGCCACAAACTAGTTTGAGGTTTTATTTACGATCCTGTACTTATGCCATGTTTTACTGCTTAATTTAAATTGTGCGACAGATAGCACCTGTACTGTTTAGGATCGGGACACGATTCCGCGGTGTCGACAGTCCCCGTTTGGGGATTTGCTGTCATTCACAGCCGTATACCCAAACCTTGAGTCCGTCTCGGAGCTTGCTTACTTCGTTGCGGGTAGCTTAATGGGGTGGCCCCCTGAAATAATTCTGAATCCTGTGATTGCTTTGTCGTGAAGGCCTCGTTGGGTTTTGATTTGGTTTTTCCGAGGTTGATCGAGCGTGTGTTGCTATTGGTGCACCCCGGCCGGGTAAAACTTTCTGAAAGCCGTGTCCGCAGATATGGACGACTTGGAGCACAGTATCTCAACCATAGACAAGCATAACTAAAGTTTATTGCTATAAATTTGACTTTATAATGACTAGTAATCAGCTTCACTATAATTGAATGGCTAAATAATACTGCCCACAATTGCTTGTTGGATTGTCGCTTGCGACCATTGTACCTGACTAGTAAGTAATGCAACTACAACGGAATGGCAGAATAAAAGTATCAACAACTGCTGGGTTTTTGGGTTATCTCATGCTAATTGCGTCTGACTAGTAAGTGTTGCCACTATAACGGAATGATTAACTAAAAGTGCCCACTGCTTATTTTATCAGGATGATTATCTATACCTGACTAGTAATTGCTGCAACGATAACTGAATAAGTAAAACTGCCAACTGTGTGAGTTCCTCGGTTGACTTCCTCGTTTGGTCTCGAGGGGGAAACACCAGGATGGGTTTGTTTGGTGTTAGCTTCAGGTTGGATCCGGATAGGTCTATCTTACCCCTCTCTGACTGTCGCCAGTTGTATCGAGTCTCTATAGGTTGTTCAGTGCATGCTGCCGCTGCCGCTTCAGTCCACCATACCTATGTAGGCGAGGACCGCCGAATTCTAGCCTCGCCGTGTACTGGCCTCAGTACTGACGCTCCTCTTTTTCCTTTGCCCTTTGTCGGCATCCCTTTTGTTTAAGCAGGTTTTGAGATCGACGTCGTTAGCAGGGTTACCCTTCCGGCTTCGCCTGGGCAGGGTTATGGACGCCATTGGTTATTCTTCAGGGCTCTTAGCCCCATTTGCATCTTGTCCGTAGCTAGACGCTCTATCGTTTTCAAGGTGATTTGGATCTTTGTATATTGTATCTGTATTCTTGGCTCTTGGAGTCGCTGTTGCATATATACCTGTTCTGTGGGTCCCATCGAGGACTGTTGTGTAATGTTATTACTTCGTTTTCCACCCGCACGAAAGTGCCTGGTGGGCACCTTTGAATCGTTTCTATGCGGGTTTGGCGGATTTCGCTAAAACTTGCATAGGTCCGATTCTTAGGGTGTTACATCGGTCTTGTCATAAGGTCTCTTTGGAAGAGCCGGCGGGATGTCGACTATCTTCGCCGTTTGACCTTTCTTCGATGTGGGGCGCAGGGGAGCATCGAACTTCCGTTTCTTCGACGAGGTAGTAGTATTGCACGGAGGCGGAGGCGGAAATTGAGTTGATGTACTCCTGATGTGGTGATCGTCAGCTGGGCAGGGTGGACTTGGAGGTTGACGATAATCGGGTTGGGGTGGACTTGGATTCCTCGGAGTCGGTGGCCTTGGCGCCGAGCCTGGAAACTTGATGTACTTCTTCTTCGATAGAATGATGTTGCGCTTCACATCTCCTAGTTTCGTAAGGCCTTCAGGCATAGCGATTTCAATCTCTAGGTCCGCAAAATCCTCCACTATGCCATCCACCGTGCACGAGCATAGCCTGGTGGAATCGGAAGTGAATGGTGGAGTGCTCCAGGTAGACAAGGTAAAGCAGTGTTGATCGCCACCTTGACGGACATGTTGTTCATTTGCTGATGTAGCTCACATTGTGCCATCTCTCTGACATCATCCACGGGGTATTGAGGAGCCGATGCATCATCCAGCAGTGCTTGATCATCAGCCCGGACCTCCGTTGAAGCCACGCTGCTTCTCCGCTGGCTAAGATCCAATGCAGGATCATCAGCCTGCGGGTGAGTTGACGACGGCGGCCTTTGTCTAATTTCTTGCATGAGGTTCTTCAGATCAGCTAGGTCCTGCTCTACCCTGGAGATCCGGTTTTCCTCCCGGTCCTTGTTTCTCTGACGGCTTCTGTAACTGGCACCGTACTAAGGAAACCCTTTCTTCCACAAGACATCGGCGCCTTTGCCTCGTGTTCGTCCTCCCTTTTCAGGATTCCCTAGGGCGCGTGTCATCTCGTCGTTCTCTCTCTCTCTCGGGACGGAACAATCCCAATTGAGCATCGTTCATTGCTTGAACAAGGTCTAGGGAGGGTTTTAGATTTTTTTCATGAAATAGTGTCTTCCCTATGTTTGGGTCCAACGATCCCCCGTTCCCGTACCACCAATGCTTTGAACTCTCGAGCCATCCATCTGTACTAGGAGTGACGCCTCTAGCCCTCATTTTCTTCTCCATAGTTTCCCACTTAGGGACGGCACTCTTGTAGCCACTTGTCCCCATTTTATGATGGTATTTCTTTTGGGCAGCATTTAACGCGTTCTTTGCTGACTTTGCCTTTGCTTTATCAGATTGCTTGTACTGTACAAAATCAGGCCACTTTTCTCTCAACTTCTTGTTTACTCCTTTGAAGTCTGGAGTTTTCTTTTTCACGACATATTTCGCGTATAAACTTTTCTTGTGGTTCTGGTACAGTTTAGCCATCTTGCTCAGAGCCCACTCCTTGACTTTCGCTCTATTTTCAAGCTCATCCGGCCTTGGGGTAATACCATCTACCTCAAATTCTTCATACTCTAGAGGTAGTATGAAATGCGCTATGAGATTCTGCCAAAGGTCATCTTTGGCATCATCGGTGACATAGCTGTTGGATTCTTCACCGGGTTTCTTTGACTGATTGCATTATTGGATGGTGATCGGCTGGTTGTCCCTAACAGGCACCCCGCATTGATTTATAAACATCCTCTAGTGCTTCTCTTGAGCAATCGGTTCACCATCATCATCTATTTCTTCTATGGTGAACCTTTGATTACCATCCAACTTTTGTTGGGCCCTTGTTTCATTCGAGCTGTCGATTGCTTCGAACCGGTGGGCTAAAAGAAGAAGAGAGAGTGATTAATATATATCTAGATCAGTTAATGAATAGAGGTAACACGAGGCTTTATATATATATATGTACCTCGTCGGATCCTGTCGAGGGGCCATCATTATTGTTGTTATTTGTTTGCCATTCGTCCATCCGGTCTACCCCTTAGTACATTAGGTTTTCCTCTAGTCCATCATCGGATGGATTCAGATATGAGGATATCTCTTCCTCGAGCAAAATATCTTCACCGGTAGTAATATTAAGAGGAATTTCACCTCTTATCATGCCCTGAAGAACACCTTCACCAATGCGACCAGGATCTTCGGATGGATCCATGACTTAATTATCTATAACAGAAAGAGAGTTAAACAGTTTAGAAAAAACAATAACCCTAATAACTAAAACAAAAAAAACAATAACCCTAATAACACAAATTAATAACCCTAATATTATTTTCGGTAAAACAATAATCCTAATAACTAATACAAAAAACAATAACCCTAATTAAGAACCCTAATATTATTTCTAATAAAACAATAATCTTAATAACTAAAACAAAAAACAATAACCCTAATATTATTATTGGTACCAGCATAATCCTAGTAACTAAAAAAATAACCCTAATATTATTTGTGGTAAAACAATAATCCTAATAACTAAAACAAAAAAAACCTAATATTAATTGTGATAGAACTATAATCCTAATTATAATAATCCGAATATTATTTGTGGTAAAACAATAATCTTAATAACTAAAACAAAAAAACAATAATCCTAATTAATAACCCTAATATTATTTGTGGTAGAACAAAAAATAACTAAAACAATATAATCCTAATAACTAAAACAAAAAATAACTAAAACAAATAATCCTAATCCTAATCCTAATTCTAATATTTTAATTAAAACAATAATAACTAAAACAATAATCCTAATCCTAATCCTAATCCTAATAACTAAAACAATAATCCTAATCCTAACTAAAACAATAATTCTAATAACCCTAGATAATATCTTGTGGTAAAAAAAACCACCCGGCCTCGAGCTCACCGACGCCGGCGGCAGTACGTGACGGCGGCACGGCGGGGCGGTGCGGAGCGGCGGCGCGCGACACGGTGAGGCGCGCGCGCGGCAGCACGTACGAAACAGCAGAGCGCGGAGGAGCGGCGGCACGACGGAACGGTGGAGCGACGGAGAATCCACGACCGGAGATGAGGGCGGCGGCGTGGTGGAATCGGCGGCCGGTCAGCACCTCCCCTGCGTCTTCGATGCGTCGCCTGTGTGCTTTGTCTTCATCTGCTTCGTCGAGAAATGCTAAGTGCTAGGGGAAGCACCTCCTCTGGCGCGTGGAATATATACGGACGCACCTTTAGTCCCGGGCTAAGCCACCGCCCACGACTAGAGGGTCTCTAGTCCCGGGCCGTGGCTTAACCCGCGACTAAAGACCACCCCTTTTCTCCCGGGTCGAGCCATGGCCCGCGACTAGTTTGTTTTTGGTAAATTTTCTTTTTTTAATTCAAATCAAATATAAAACTTTGGAAAATCATACCTTTTATTGTAAAAATCCAAATAAAACAAATAATATGTCTATTATTATTAGAAAAATATAAATAATCTCAATATAATATCCATGTATCTGTTTGCATCATTTATAAATTATTTCATTTGTAAACTTTCTTTTTTTAATTCAAATCAAATATAAAAAATTGGAAAATCATATCTTTTATTGTAAAAATCCAAATAAAACAAATAATATGTCTATTATTATCAGAAAAATATAAAGAATCTTAATATAATATCCATATATCTGTTTGCATCATTTATAAATTATTTCATTTGTAAATTTTCTTTTGTTAATTCAAATCAAGTACGAAACTTTGGAAAATCATATCTTTTATCGTAAAAATCCAAATAAAACAAATAATATGTCTATTATTATCAGAAAAAATATAAATAATCTTAATATAATATTCATATATCTGTTTGCATCATTTATAAATTATTTCATTTGTAATTTTTTTAATTCAAATCAAATATAAAACTTTGGAAAATCATATCTTTTATTGTAAAAATCCAAATAAAACAAATAATATGTCTATCTTAATATAATATCCATTTAGTCCCGGTTGTAGTCACTAACCGGGACTAAAGATATTTCCCGCCATTTCCCACCGCTTCCCGCCAAGTTTTCCCGCCCTTTCCTTTTTACAAGAGCTTTTAGTCCCGGATGTAGTCACTAACCGAGACTAAAGATATTTCCCGCCATTTCCCAAAGCTTCCCGCCAAGTTTTCCCGCCCTTTCCCTCTATATCTAGGGCGATCGCATCACGGCTATCCACACATCCACACCTTCCTCTCTTAGAACAATGGACAACGCCTACTGGGCCATTCTGACCCTCGAGGAGACCGAGGCGCTGTGCGCCTCCAGCTAACCTTGTCCGTCGGGCTACTGGCCGCCCGCCGGCTGGATGCTGAGCGCTGGAGGGGTTCCTGTCCCTCCTATCCCTCAAGGTTCCGCACGCCAGGCGGCCTTCACGAACCACTTCTACAACGAGCTCACGCTGGAGCAGCGGAAGGATCCCAAGTGGGCTCCCGACAACTACGACACCTGGAATGCCTTCTTCGCTAATAGACGGGAAAGGGAGCTCGCCAGGTATGAGGGTCATGGCCCGCCCTCGGTGAACCACAACGATGACGGCCGCCATCTATGGTGGGTGAACTGTACTATCATCAAAGTTATGCACTACATCGGCGGGGGAGACCATCCTCGCCTGCGGTGCCCACAAGTCCACCCGCCACAGAGCCACAAGAAGGCCCCTCCCCCGCCCGGCGATAGCGGCATCGTCTTCTAGGAGACCCCTCCCCCGCCCGCCGTGAATCCAAGGCTGGAGTGGCAGGTGCCCCTGGTATATGCCATGGCTGGGCTGAGGACCCCCGGAGTGGCAGGTGACGATGACGATGAAAAAGAAGACCCTGAAGCTGCGTACTATAGGACTAGGCATGATTATGACTAAAGGGGGCGGCGTTAGTCCTGAGTGTTAGCTAGTCCCGGTTTGTCCCGGTTTTTAATATTAATAAATTTCTTGAGTGTTACCTAGTCCCGGGACTAAATATGAAGATGTTGTTGTATTTAGAGGAAAAGGCCTATAAATAGATCAAACTATAAAGAGAGGGTTCATCTTTAGTCCCGGTTGGAGAAACCAACCTCGACTGAAGGGATTGCGGCAGACTATGCCAAGCATCACTAATAATAGGGGGCGAGTGTCGACATTATGTCATGAGTGTAAACACTATGCCAAGCTGCTTGTACTATATATAGGCATCCTTGTGAGTCCAGTCCTCCAACCAGTTTGAGGAATCTCCAAGATGGTTTTTGAGAGCAGGGACACCACTACGGCCAGTTTCAGGGAGATGCCGCCGGAGCCTAGTCCTCCGGCATCTCCAAGAAACTGGTCATAGAGGCACTCCCTAATATGTGACCTCACGCGTCTGGATATCAGATCTTAATGATAAGTACGAATCGGGACTAAAGGCCCGCCTTTAGTCCCGGTCCAGCCACAAAACGGGACTAACACACTCAAGATGGTTTGCAGACAACACTATAAAAATGGACACATGGAGCATCTTCACTCATAAAATGTTACAATTATTACACATCATTTCTTCGCGTGTGTTCCTTTCTGATCCCGCTGTATCCATGGAGCATCTTCATTCATTAACATGATGCTTGGGTCATCCTTCACCGCGAAGGGCGGAATTTCATGAAACTTATCACAATCTTCTGACATGTCTGTCTTGTCCTCCACTCCCACTATGTTTCTTTTTCCTGAAAGAACTATGTGGCGCTTTGGCTCATCGTCTGATGTATTCTTTTTCTTATTTTTTCTTTTTCTAGGTTTGGTAGACATGTCCTTCACATAGAAAACCTGAGCCACATCATTTGCTAGGACAAATGGTTCATCTAAGTACCCAAGATTGTTGAGATCCAACAATGTAATTCCGTATTTCTTGTCTACCTCAACCCCTCCTCCTGTAAGCTTGAACCATTTGCACCAAAACAAGGGGACCTTAAAAGTAGGTCCATAGTCAAGTTCCCATATCTCCTCTATGTAACCATAATATGTGGTCTTTGACCCATTGTTGTCTGTTGCATCAAAGCGGACACCACTATTTTGGTTGGTGCTCTTTTTATCTTGGGCGATCGTGTAAAATGTATACCCATTTATCTCGTACCCTTGGAAAGTCGATATAGTCGAAGATGGTGACCTAGACAACAAGTATAGCTGATCTCCAAGAGTGTTGTTTTTGATGAGATGTTGTAACCAACCACCGAAACTCTTCATGTGTTCATCTCTAATCCAAGAGTCATGCTTTCCAGGGTTGCTGGAGCGTAAGATTTTCTTGTGTTCCTCGATATATGGGGCTGCCAAGATAGAATTATGTAGAACGGTGTAATATTCTTCGGTGTAAGAATGTCCGTCCATACATATTATTGATTTCCTTCCTAGAGTAACATTTCCACTCAGTCTTTCCTCATACCGCGATTGAGGAAGACCAATCGGCCTAAGGTCAGGAACAAAGTCCACATAAAATTCAATGACCTCCTCTGTTCCATAGCCCTTGGAGATGCTTCCTTCTGGCCTAGCACGGTTACGAACATATTTCTTTAATATTCCCATGAACCTCTCAAAGGGAAACATATTGTGTAGAAATACAGGACCGAGAATGGAAATCTCTTCAACTAGGTGAACCAGCAGGTGCGTCATAATATTGAAGAAGGATGGTGGGAACACCAACTCAAAACTGACAAGACATTGGACCACATCATTCTGTAACCGTGGTAGATCTTCAGGATTGATTATCTTCTGAGAAATTGCATTAAGAAATGCACATAGCTTTATAATGGGTACTCGAACATTATCTGGTAGAAGCCCCCTCAATGCAATCGAAAGCATTTGCGTCATAATCACATGGCAGTCATGAGAATTTAGGTTTTGGAACTTTTTTCTGCCATATTTATTATTCCCTTTATATTCGACGAGAAGCCAGACGGGACCTTAATACTGCTTAGGCATTCAAAAAATATTTCCTTCTCTTGTTTGGTAAGAGCGTAGCTGGCATGACCTTGAGACCATTCTGGATGCAGGCCATCTAGGTCTTTCATACGTTAATGGTCCTTTCGTGCTTCCGGTGTATCTTTTGTCTTCCCATACACGCCCAAGAAGCCTAGCAGGTTCACGCAAAGATTCTTCGTCACATGCATCACATCGATTGTAGAGCGGACCTCTAAGAATTTCCAATATGGTAAGTCCAGAAATATAGATTTCTTCTTCCACATGGGTGCGTGTCCTTAAGTGTGCTTCGGAACATATTTTCCACCAGGACCCTTTCCAAAGGTTACTATTTGATCCAAATCTTTGACCATATCAAATATATCAGCACCAGTATGCTCCTTAGGCTTCGTCTGGTGACATGCCAGACCGTTGAAATGCTTGCCTTTCTTTCTTAAGGGATGCTTGGCCAAAAGAAATCGACGATGCTCATTGTACACATTCTTCTTACAATGTTCCAAATAGATACTTTCAGTCTCATCTAAACAGTGTGTGCATGCATTGTATCCCTTGTTGGACTGTCCTGAAAGGTTACTAAGAGCAGGCCAATCATTGATTTTTACGAAAAGCAATGCTCGGAGGTTAAATTCTTCCTGCTTGTTCTCATCCCACATGCGTATGACGGGTTCGTGCCACAACTGTAAAAGTTCTTCCACTAATGGCCTTAGGTACACATCAATGGCATTTCCGGGTTGCTTAGGACCTTGGATCAACACTGGCATCATAATGAACTTAACCAAGGAGGAAGGTTATAGATGCATAGAGTCAAGGGCCAGGTGTTGTGACTGGAGCTCTGCTCCCCGAAGGGATTCATGCCATCTGTACTTAGACCAAACCTTAAACTCCTTGCGTCATCTGCAAAGTCCGCGTACTTTCTATCAATTTTTCTCCATTGCGACCCATTAGCGGGGTGTCTCAACATCCCGTCTGACTTACGTTCCTCTTTATGACATCGCAACAACTTGGCGTGCTCTTTGTTTCTGAATAAGCATTTCAAATGTGGTATTATAGGAGCATACCACATCACCTTGGCAGGAACCCTCTTCCGGGGGGCTCTTCCTCTACGTAAGCAGGGTCATCTCGTCTAATCTTATACCGAAGTGAAGTGCATATCGGGCATGCATCCAAATTCTCGTACTCCTCACCGCGGTAGAGAGGATGCAGTCATTAGGGCATGCATGTATCTTCTGAACCTCTAAACCTAGAGGGCAGACAACCTTCTTTGATTCGTACGTACTGGCCGACAATACGTTATCTTTTGGAAGCATATTCTTCATCATTTTCAGCAACTTTTCAAATGAGGAGTCAGGTATAGCACACTCATCCTTCCATCGCAGCAATTCCAATGTGCTGCCCAGCTTTTTCAGACCATTTTCGCAATTTGGGTACAACAACTTTTTGTGATCCTCTAACATGTGATTGAACTTCTCCCTATCCTTTTCAGTTTCACAATCTCTTCGTGCATTGGAAATGGTCCGACCAAGATCATCAGCGGGTTCATCATGTGTCTCTTCTTCATCCTCCCCTTCAGCATCCCCCATGGAAGTATCTCCGTACTCAGGGAAACCATGATAGTTGTCATCCTCCTCCTCTTCTTCATTGTCTTCCATTATAACCCCTATCTCTCCGTGCTTGGTCCAACAATTATAAATGGGCATGAAGCTGGACTTCAACAGGTGGTTGTGAAGGGTTTTTGAGTCAGAGTAATCCTTCTAATTCCTACATCCACTACATGGACAGAATACAAAACCATTGCGCTTGTTTGCATCAGCAACACTGATGAATTCATGCAGAGCATTAATGAACTCGCCAGAGCGTCGGTCAGTATCGTACATCCATTCTCGGACCATCTGCATTATAGTAAAAGTATATAAAAAACCATTACACAACATGATAAAATTATTACAAGTTATATTGAGAGCTTCTAGAGCATTAATTTTGAATTTTGAAAATTTTACATGCACCAATTTGTGAATTGGAGAAAACAATCAACATGATAAATGTGGAGTTTTTTTAATATTGTTCTATCAGTGAAAACCTCATTCCATTCTAAGCTCTGAAACTCTAAAATTACACATTTCAATTTTCAGTAACTATGTGCCTAATCAAAATTTGTTACACATATATATCAAAATCCTTCTACTTCTATAGCATGCATGCATTGATCCATATCTCTATATATACTTCTAGAGCATTATAGAGCTAAAGTAGCAATAAGAGATGAAAGAATGAAGTTCTAACCTTTTAAAGCTTTGGATTTAGGGGTTGCAAACTAAATATTGACAAATCTTGAGAAAAAATGGCATGAACTCGCTTGCTTCTTTGAGAAAAATGGCCACCATATGCTTTAGGGCAGCAGGACAGGAAGCAGAATATATAGTGGTGGACAACTAGTCCCGGGCCATGATACGACTTAGGACTAATAGTCCACTAAAAGACCAGATGACCTGCTCCAGGTCATTAGTCTCGGGCCTTATTACGGACCGGTACTAGAGATGTGGTCCGGCCCGGGACTAGTGACTACGGCCGTTTCTAGCCGTTACAGGCCTCATGGCCCGGGACTAGTGCTAGCACTAGTCGCGGGCTGTGACTGGCCGGGACTGCTGACATTGTTCACGTCGAACCGAAGAGGGTTTTTTTCAGTAGTGGGAGAAACCTATTTTGAGCAAAGAAAGCCTAATCTACACTTAGCCAAATTCATATAGATGTTTGATATTACTATTCTACTATGGTATCACTTGCCAATACAATTCCAAATGTATTGACCCACTATGGCTATAACTTATGATGTTACAGGTTATTCTGATGAGGATTAAGGTTAGGAGTCTACACTCAACATTCTTGCATGTGGCACATGAAGATGAAGACTTTACTTTATTTACTTATGTTATGAACTCTTGTACTAGCCTTTGGATATGGAGTTGTAAAAGACTATGTTTATCTCTGGAATGACGATATAATAAAGACCTTTGTATCTGTGTACCTCATCTTAAACTGTGGATGCTAGCATTTGATCCAGGGACTAGCATTGCAATCACATGGACCTATAAACTTTATAAAGGTGGGTTCTTACAGATGGTATCAGAGCACTGTGTTGCCTGTAGGATTATGACCCTAGGTTGGGTTAGACTAAGAAACCACTAAGGAAAAATGCAACTCTTTGCAAATTCCACACTTGTCCTTTTCTTCTCGTAAACCTTTTCTAATCATCTTTCTCATCTCTATTTGTCACATCCCAAGATTTTCCAAATCTTGTAATGTGAAAAATAAAAAAATAAAATAAATAATTGTTGAAAATTAGGGTGAAAAGAAACTTTTGTTTCTAAATGTAAACTTAAAATCCCATCTTGAACAAACTTTGGTTTATGTTTGAATCCAAATAAAATCAAATCAAGTGGAATGCATTCTTCATAAATGCATCTGGAAATTTAAACACTTAGAGAATAAACCAAAACCCTAAAACCCTAATGGAAGAAAATCATTTCCAAGTTATCTCCAAGACTATGGATTTGATCCATATAAAAATTAGTCGAACAAACATTTCAAATTGATCAAGAATGACTATTAGAAATATTATAAAACCATATGAATTTGATTCACTTAATTGGAGCCATAGATAAAATCTTATGAATTTAATAAGATAAGGAAATTGAATTTTCCAAAGCTAATAAGGCAACCATCTAGAAATCCATACCAAATGGTGAGCAAATAATCCTAAAGGAATTTAAGAGATAAACAAATAATAAATAAAATTATAATAGTTGGAATCACTATTTTTGGATCTTTTAAATAAAAAGATATGGTTTTGATAAGCATGGATAGAAATATAAATATGTATTATTTTATAGAGCCAAATCAAATCTTGGCCAAGCTTTTGAAATAAAATATTTTGTTTGTTAAAAATAGTAAAGGTTTATTTAAATAAAACCATGAGGATTTATTAATATCCAATTTTATTTAAGTAAAGGCTTTTCCCATTTTTAAATAAACACAAAAACTTGTTAAAGTACTTTAAATAAAAATTCCAAGTGTTTTATATTTTCAAATGAAACCTACTGAAAAGGTTTTATTTAGATTCCAAATAGAGTTTTTAAATAAATTATATCCTATTTGAATTAAAGACTAAGGTCTGTTTATTTAATTATTAGAAGTCCCTAAAAAGAATAAGATATTTATTCCAAGATTGAATTCAGAATGTTTTATTAATCAGCATTTGAATCCACACAAAGTTTGACAGAAGTTTGAATTCAAATAAATGTTTGAATTGGTTAATAAAAATCAAAACAGAATATTAGAAATAGAAAAGGAAAAAACAATCAGAACAAAAAAAGAGAAAAGGAGCATCCCAGCCTAGCCAGCCCACTAAGACCATCAGTAGCCCACCTCTCCTTCTACCTCGCAGTGAAACTTTTTCACTCGCAAACGAACCTGCTGAGTCTATGATGGTTGGACCCCACCTCCTCCTCCTCTCTCTCGCTGCCAAGCGACCCCACTGCCCCGTCAGCTTCGTCCTCACCCGCCGCTGACCGCGCCCCCTCTCTGGCCATTACAGCCGATTGAAAGCCGACATGAATTCGCGTTAACCACGCCAGGAAACAGCCCCACGACCTTGCCTTCTTAATCACCTCCCTCCCCTCTCCATTTCCCCCCCAGACGCCGCACCACCGGAGCCCCCAGGCTGCCCTGATTTCTGCTTCGACCGCCACTGTCTCCGACAAGCTCCACCTCCAATTCCGGCCAGTCGACGTCGCCCCTCGCCTCCTCAACCACAATAACATGCTCCCCACCCCCTAGCGCTTCTCTCTGCATCCTCAGCTTGCCCGCGCTTGTCCCAGAACGTCGGCAAGGACGACCACTGCACATCGCCACCGTCTGCCTCCACTCCGACGGGCACTACCGGTTAGACCAGACCTCCCCTCCCCCTCTCTCTGTTGCTCACATACTCACCACTTTCCTACGAGTCTAACTGCACCATTCGTCTGACCCAGCACGCTCTGTAACGACGTCCTCAACAACGGCCAGCGAACCCGTCGCCAGGAGCAACTCTGGCGAGCGATTCCCATCGACCCCGAGCGCCCCTTCGCTAGCAAGGACCACCTTGAGCTTCACCACGGCCCCGCGAACCCGGTGAGCATCTCCCTTCGCTCTCTCGCTTCCTGTAACATCGACACCGCCACCGTCTGACCGTGCGCCACCACACTCCGCCGCCAGCGCCGCTGCTTCATGGTCAAAGCAATGAGACCTGTAGGATCTTGATCTGACGATTAAGATTAGAACTAACCCGAAGGGGTAAGTAGTGCCCTGAGCCACACGATTACACTTAGATCCAACGGCTCGCATCTGTCGATCCGCACGAAGCGGTACCGACCAATAGCAACTCGACGCGTGGCCTGTGATTGTTTTAAAAACCAGAAACTTGTCTATTAGATGTTCCAATTTGAAAAATTCATAACTTTCAAACCACACGTCCATATTTTGCGAATTTTATATCAGTGGATTCAGAAAAACAAGTACTTTCTGACCATGCACTTTGTTTAGTAAAATGTTTCTGTTAAAATGATTGTCTTTGCAGAAACTTATGTAGGCATGTTTAGAATATAAAAATTGTTCTAAAATGATTTTTGAGATAAAATCTTTGGCAAATGGATTGTTTTGAATCTACTGACCTTAGAAACCAACTCATGGATTTTAAAATATATTTGATAAAGCAAAAGAATAAATCTTTGATTTAAACCATTTCTAGTCAAATAAAAATATTGTTTATTTGTTAAAAATGCTTTTTGGAGAAAACCTTTGGGAAATGTTTTGATTTAAACCCTAAACACAAGGTTTTATGAGTTGAAAACATATTTTGTGAACCCTATAGATTGTTGCCTTATTAAAAGCATTCCTCCACCACATAAAATAATACTTGGTTTAAATATGGTTTATAGGAAGAATCTTTTGCAAATAGTTTTGCCACTTTATAAAATGACCAATAAGTGCTTTAGAATGTTTATAACCTATTATAAACCACTTTTGTAAATAAATAAGGTTTTGCATGCTTGCATGCATTCTTTTGATACTATTATTTTATGTGATGTTGCTTGAATGGTAGATTGAAATATTGCTTGCTTGATTGAACTGTAGTGATTTGAAGAGTGTGAATATTGCAAAGATCAAGGAGTGAATTTATACTCTCTACCAAAAAGGCAAGTGATGCTTCATACTTTTGTCCCATTATTTTCACTATGCATTAGTGATATTTCTAAGTAGGACTTGCATGGAATTTTGCTAAGTATAAACTATGCCGTGGGAAATCCTAGTAGATGAAACCTTAGTAGAAATTTCCTATGTTAAGATTCCTACTACTATCATGCTTAGCTTAGCTAATAGAAAACAAGGGTGCAATATATATTCATACTATGGAATATTTCTAAGTCAAGGACTTGTGTTTTGTTTAATAAAACAACTAAGTGAATGAATCACCTGGGTGGAATGGAAGGAATGGTTTGTGTTGAGTGGTTCACAAGGCCCATTTATATGGTTTACCTTGTGTATCTCACTTGTGGATGGCCACCCAGGAACAAAGAGATTTGAGATGTCAAATGTTGAGAAGCTTCAAGTGCAGCCACTTGGCAATGTGGGCTCTGTCTGGATTATATAGGTTGCAATAACTTAGCCAAATGGACAGTTGGTGGTAGGGGTTTGATATGTTGGAGCGCGTCCATTCTGGTCTAAGGGAAGGCTTCTAAAAGATCTTGTCTTGGGAAACCAAGTCTTGTGGGGAAAGTGCACCACCTCTGCAGAGTGTAAAATCTAAGTACTTAGCCATGTCCCTGGCAAAGGACAATTTGAGCATCAAGACATGGAAGCTATCAAGAATCTCCTCATCCAAATTTCTAAGTTAAAAACTTGTGGTTGAACAAGGGTTGAAGGATCACCAATTTCTATTGGGAGATGCCTTGGATGATTTTGTCAAGCAAAAACTTAGTGTTTTCAAATGATAAGGAAAATCTATTTTGAGCAATGCAAGCCTAAGATCCAGTTAGACAAATGCATATAGATGATAGACTCCACTATACTACCATAGTATCACTTGCCAATACAATTCAAATGTATTGACCCTTGTGGTTGTAACTTATTATGTTGCAGGTTTGTTTGATGTTAGTGAAGTTTATTGATTAGGATTACAAGTCTACAACCAACATGTCTTCTTGTGGCACTTTGAAGATGAAGGACCCCATGCTATTGTTATATTCTGCTGCATTGTAATAAGATAGCCAAATGAGCTATGTAAGATGTAATAAATTATTTTTTATTCCTGGTTATAAAGTTGTATTATGACCTTTGTTTCTTGATATTACATCTTAACTGTTGATGCTAGCTATTGATCCAGGGACTAGCATTGCAATCACAGGGATCCTTTCCTTTACAAAGGAGGGATCTTACAGATGGTATGAGAGCATTGTGTTGCCTGTAGGATTGTAACCCTAGGATTGGACAAAAACCCCTTAGAAAAATAGGAGTTGTATTTGTTCCAAAACTTATTTACAAACAATCTTGTAAACTCTTTCCTCAACCATTTTGGTTTTGATTCTACATCTCTTCTATTTCAAACTTGATGGACAAAGCCTACCCCATGGCCAAAGACTTCACCATGAGCAAAGGACTTCATCAACTCTAATGACTTCAACATCTTCAAGTGATTTCAACCTTATTCTCAACAAGGACTTCAACCTTGGATATCACTAAGGACTACAAGTGAGACAAGAAATGTTGCTCAAGACTTGAAAACTAAGGAAACACAACTTGGGAATCATCATCACCTTTGAAGTTTTTGTGACCAAGAATTTTCCCAAGGATACAAAGATCTTGTTCAAGAAGAATCAACCAAGAAGGATGGAAAGATCTCAAGTGAACCATATAGATGGACCACCATATTTAGTTTAAGTCAAACCCACCAACTTATGTGGTGTAAAAAAATATTTTTGGTTGCCTAAAAATATGCTTGAAACTTGTTGTTTGAGTGGAATGCTTGTTTGTGATTGCTTGCACTTTGCTTGTGTGAATTGTGATGTGTGTGATTAGAATTATTCCCATAGAAATATTTTGCCTATCCTAATCCCAATCCAACCCAAACAGATGACTTCTCCAAGAGACTCCAACATCAAGAAGGGTGACATCAACAACCAAGAGATGCACATGAGAGAACAACTACTAGCAAACCAAACCCAGTTGAACCAAGTGACAACTCAGTTTTTAGCCAACAACAATGGACTAGACCCAACCATACAAAAGTTTTTGGAAATTCAATCCCAATTGTTTCAAGGGATGGCCACTCAAATGATCAACATGGGAGACAACCTTTCCCAAGGAGTTTGTGACAACAAGGATGTCAAGGATGATATTTTAGAAGGAACCCAAGCTTGCAATGTTTGTGGAAACAAGGACCACACTTCCAAGGAGCATGAAGATCAATGCCCCAATTGTGAAGAGAAACATCCAACTAATCAATGCCCCACATCTCAAGCTACTTGCTTCCTATGTGAAAGAAATAACCATGTCCCTATCCAATGCCCCATCTATTCCATAGTTCAACAAAGGAAACAAGGTGGAGTGCATCAACAGTTTGTAAACCCTCATGAAGGAACAACTTCTACCAAGAAGGATGAAGGCAAAGTCAAAACTATGCATCATAAGGCCAAATCCAAAGTGATCACACAGTGTTGCTACTCTTGTGAAGAAGAAGGTCATATCTCTAGTAAATGCCCCAAGAAGAGAGAAAGATTTCCCACCTTTGTGGTGAAGTATGAAGAGCATGAACTAGAATAACTCCTAGCTTTGGAGAGACCCAAGAAGAAGAAGAAATGCCCCAACCCTAGCAACAAGGATATTACCCAAGAGCAATGTTACACTTGCAAAGAGATGGGACACTATGCCAATGAATGCCCAGAAAAGAAGAAGAACCAAGGAAATAGACAAGAGGCAATGGTACCAAAGGAAAAGAAAGATATCAGCCAAGTGATGTGTTTCAATTGCAAAGAACCAGGACATTATGCAAGCAATTGTCCAGAAAATATGAAGCACAAGATAAATAAGCCTATGAAGGATCTAAGCCTTGACACATGTTTCAAGTGTGGAAACAAAGGACACAATGCAGATGTTTGCCCAGAGAAGTTTCAACAAGATTCCAAGCAAGTCAAGAAGTAATCTAGTTGGAAAATTTTAAGGGTGGTAGTACCCTAGTTGCTTTGAGCCAACTTGTAACCCTAGCCTCCCCAAATCTCGGGACGAGATTTATTATAAGGGTGGTAGCCTGTCACATCCCTAGATTTTCCAAATCTTGTAATGTGAAAAACAAATAAACAAAATAAATAATTGTTGAAAATTAGGGTGAGAAGAAACTTTTGTTTCTAAATGTAAACTTAAAATCCCATCTTGAACAAACTTTGGTTTATGTTTGAATCCAAATAAAATCAAATCAAGTGGAATGCATTCTTCATAAATGCATCTGGAAATTTAAACACTTAGAGAATAAACCAAAACCCTAAAACCCTAATGGAAGAAAATCATTTCGAAGTTATCTCCAAGACTATGGATTTGATCCATATAAAAATTAGTCAAACAAACATTTCAAATTGATCAAGAATGACTATTTGAAATATTATAAACCATATGAATTGGATTCACTTAATTGGAGCCATAGATAAAATCATATGAATTTAATAAGATAAGGAAATTGAATTTCCAAAGCTAATAAGGCAACCATCTAGAAATCCATACCAAATGGTGAGAAACTAATCCTGAAGGAATTTAAGAGATAAACAAATAATAAATAAAGTTATAAAAGTTGGAATCACTATTTTTGGATCTTTTAAATAAAAAGATATGATTTTGATAAGCATGGATAGAAATATAAATAAGGATTATTTTATAGAGCCAAATTAAATCTTGGACAAGCTTTTGAAATAAAATATTTTGTTTGATAAAAATAGTAAAGGTTTATTTAAATAAAACCATGAGGATTATTAATATCCAATTTTATTTAAGTAAAGGCTTTTCCCATTTTTAAATAAACACAAAAACTTGTTAAAGTATTTTAAATAAAAATTCCAAGTGTTTTATATTTTCAAATGAAACCTACTGAAAAGGTTTTATTTAGATTTCAAATAGAGTTTTTAAATAAATTATATCCTATTTGAATTAAAGACTAAGGTCTATTTATTTAATTATTAAAAGTCCCTAAAAAGAATAAGAGATTTATTCCAAAATTGAATTCAGAATGTTTTATTAATCAGCATTTGAATCCACACAAAGTTTGAGAGAAGTTTGAATTCAAATAAATGTTTGAATTTGTTAATAAAAATCAAAACAGAATATTAGAAATAGAAAAGGAAAAACAATCAGAACAAAAAAAAGAGAAAAGGAGCAGCCCAGCCCAGCCAGCCCACTAAGCCCATCAACAGCCCACCTCTCCTTCTACCTCGCAGTGAAACTTTTTCACTCGCAAACGAACCCGCTGAGTCTATGACGGTTGGACCCCACCTCCTCCTCCTCTCTCTCGCTGCCAAGCGACCCCACTGCCCCGTCAGCTTCGTCCTCACCCGCCGCTGACCGCGCCCTCTCTCTGGCCATTACTGCCGATTGAAAGCGGACATGAATTCGCGTTAACCATGCCAGGAAACAGCCCCGCGACCTTGCCTTCTTAATCACCTCCCCCCTCTCCATTTCCCCACAAACGCCACACCACCGGAGCCCCCAGGCTGCCCTGATTTCTGCTTCGACCGCCACTGTCTCCGGCGAGCTCCACCTCCAATTCCGGCCAGTCGACATCGCCCCTCACCTCCTCAACCACATGAACATGCTCCCGACCCCCTAGCGCTTCTCTCTGCATCCTCAGCTTGCCCGCGCTTGTCCCAGAACGTCGGCAAGGACGACCACTGCACATCGCTACCGTCTGCCTCCACTCCGACGAGAACTACTGGTGAGACCAGACCTCCCCTTCCCCTCTCTTTGATGCTCACATACTCACCACTTTCCTATGAGTCTAACTGCACCATTCGTATGACCCAGCACGCTCTGTAACGACGTCCTCGACAATGGCCGAGCAACCCGTCGCTAGGAGCAACTCCGGCGAGCGATTCCCATCGACCCCGAGCGCCCCTTCGCCAGCAAGGACCACCTTGACCTTCACCACAGCCCCGCGAACCCGGTGAGCATCTCCCTTCGCTCTCTTGCTTCCTGTAATGTCGACACCGCCACCGTCTGACCGCACGACGCCGCCAGCGCCGCTGCTTCATGGTCAAAGCAGTGAGATCCGTAGGATCTTGATCTGACGATTAAGATTAGAACTAACCCGAAGGGGTAAGTAGTGACCTGAGCCGCACGATTACACTTAGATCCAACGGCTCACATCCGTCGATCCGCACGAAGCGGTACCGACCAATAGCAACTTGACGCGTGGCCTATGATTGTTTTAAAAACCAGAAACTTGTCTATTAGACGTTCCAATTTGAAAAATTCATAACTTTCAAACCACACGTCCAAATTTTGCAAATTTTATATAAATGGATTCAGCAAAACAAGTACTTTCTGACCATGCACTTTTTTAGTAAAATGTTTCTGTTAAATTGATTGTTTTTGCAGAAACTTATGTAGGCATGTTTAGAATATAAAAATTGTTCTAAAATGATTTTTGAGATAAAACCTTTGGCAAATGGATTGTTTTGAATCTACTGACCTTAGAAACCAACTCATGGATTTGAAAATATATTTGGTAAAGCAAAATAATAAATCTCTCATTTAAATCATTTCTAGTCAAATAAAAATATTGTTTATTTGTTAAAAATGCTTTTTGGAGAAAACCTTTGGGAAATGTTTTGATTTAAACTCCCTGGCCCTAAACACAAGGTTTTATGAGTTGAAAACATATTTTGTGAATCCTATAGATTGTTGCCTTATTAAAAGCATTCCTCCACCACATAAAATAATACTTGGTTTAAATATGGTTTATAGGAAGAATCTTTTGCAAATAGTTTTGCCACTTTATAAAATGACCAATAAGTGCTTTAGAATGTTTATAACCTATTATAAACCACTTTTGTAAATAAACAAAGTTTTGCATGCTTGCATGCATTGTTTTGATACTATTATTTTATGTGATGTTGCTTGAATGGTAGATTGAAATATTGCTTGCTTGATTGAACTGTAGTGATTTGAAGAGTGTGAATATTGCAAAGATCAAGGAGTGAATTTATACTCTCTACCAAAAAGGCAAGTGATGCTTCATACTTTTGTCCCATTATTTTCACTATGCATTAGTGATATTTCTAAGTAGGACTTGCATGGAATTTTGCTAAGTATAAACTATGCCATGGGAAATCCTAGTAGATGAAACCTTAGTAGAAATTTCCTAAGTTAAGATTCCTACTACTATCATGCTTAGCTTAGCTAATAGAAAACAAGGGTGCAATATACATTCATACTATGGAATATTTCTAAGTCAAGGACTTGTGTTTTGTTTAATAAAACAACTAAGTGAATGAATCACCTGGGTGGAATGGAAGGAATGGTTTGTGTTGAGTGGTTCACAAGGCCCATTTATATGGTTTACCTTGTGTATCTCACTTGTGGATGGACACCCAGGAACAAAGAGATTTGAGATGTCAAATGTTGAGAAGCTTCAAGTCCAGCCACTTGGCAATATGGGCTCTGCCTGGATCATATAGGTTGCAATAACTTAGCCAAATGGACAGTTGGTGGTAGGGGTTTGATAGGTTGGAGCACGTCCATTCTGGTCTAAGGGAAGGCTTCTGAAAGATCTTGTCTTGGGAAACCAAGTCTTGTGGGGAAAGTGCACCACCTCTGCAGAGTGTAAAATCTAAGTACTTAGCCATGTCCCTGGCAAAGGACAATTTGAGCATCAAGACATGGAAGCTATCAAGAATCTCCTCATCCAAATTTCTAAGTTAAAAACTTGTGGTTGAACAAGGGTTGAAGGATCACCAATTTCTATTGGGAGATGCCTTGGGTGATTTTGTCAAGAAAAAACTTAGTGTTTTCAAATGATAAGGAAAATCTATTTTGAGCAATGCAAGCCTAAGCTCCACTTAGACAAATGCATATAGATGATAGACTCCACTATACTACCATAGTATCACTTGCCAATACAATTCAAATGTATTGACCCTTGTGGCTGTAACTTATTATGTTGAAGGTTTGTTTGATATTAGTGAAGTTTATTGATTAGGATTACAAGTCTACGACCAACATGTCTGCCTGTGGCACTCTGAAGATGAAGGACCCCATGCTATTGTTATATTCTACTGCATTGTAATGAGATAGCCAAATGAGCTATGTAAGATGTAATAAATTATTTTATTCCTGGTTATAAAGTTGTATTATGACCTTTGTTTCTTGATATTACATCTTAACTGTGGATGCTAGCTATTGATCCAGGGACTAGCATTGCAATCACAGGGATCCTTTCCTTTACAAAGGAGGGATCTTACACTATTGGTAGATGGCCGCCATCAATGAAGCCGTCAAGAAGGGACCACTCATGACCATGACTTTAGAATGTGAGACGGAGTTTCCTAAAGAACTCAAAACCCTTATGGTTAGCTTGGGGATACATGATGAGGCCGTGTACAAGGGATTCCCAATAATGGATGAAGGAGAATAATATTGGTGGGTGCAACTTGACTTGTACAAAAACAAGGGAGACAACCACTAAGTGTTGGGATTCTACATGGGCACTAACTCAGAAATGTATACAACATTCTTTGAATCTGCAAGAAATGCAGCTTGGAATGCTATCAAGGAGCTTGGTGAAAGACTCAAGTGTAGAATGCTGAACACTAAAAATGATATTGAAGAGGATAAGAAGTATACCCAAGACTTAGAGACCGCCATAAAACGTCTAACGGAAGATATCATAGACTTAGCATATGGGTGAAGATTGTAACGTACTCCGCTAGTTGGACCACCACACTTGTCGTTTTCTCGCAAAAAAATGTTTAAGTTATGTTTGAACCTTAGTGTTTGCGGTAGACTTTGTATGCCATGACTTGTATGTTTTATGGATGATGTATGTTTTTTGCTTTCATTTTACTGTCTTGTTTTTATCTTACTTGTGTTGTTCTAATATTTCTCCATCTTACATTAGATGCCTAGCTTTGTGATCAGCACTGCCGAGGAGTTCAATGGAACTCGTTTTGGTTCACGCATCGTGCAGTTTACTAGTCTGCTCAACCTCCCACTTCCTAGTATCAAGGCACTTCAGCTCACCAAGTTTGAGAGGAAGGACCTTTGGGGCTTTATGGTCTCGCAGCCGGGACGTCAGACGGAGCCCTCACGGAGGAGATTTCCTTCAAGCTGATGCACGATAACAAAGAGAAGGGTCTAGATGTAGTCATGCAGGAGCTACTCGGACGCCTCTGCGGACGCCACTCCACCGAGCTTAGAGGCATCTACTTCCACCCGTTTGGGAGACGTGACTAGGAGGGAGAGGCACTAGTGTATGAGGGCGCTGCTAGAGAGACGATTGAGCCAGTTCATCTGTACCTCCAGGACCTAGAGGGCCTTATTAGACACCTGGACACAGATAGGAAAAACGTCATGCTTAGGAATGACGAGCTCCAGGTTCAGTTGAGGGAGAAGGACAAGCTTTTCACGGAGCAAGACGGGATCATCAAAGAGATGGAGGCCAGATTCGAGAGCCAAGACAAGAAGTTCAAGAATCAAGAGAAGAGAGTTCAGGACATAAACAAGAAGATCAAGGACATGAAGGCCGAGATAGAGGCCAAGGACTTTGAGTTAGAGAATCAGTAGGGAGTGATAGAGAGGCTTCGCTCGCAGAAGAGAGCCCTTCGTGCAAAGATTGAGGCCTTGACCACCAGCGTGGAGGAGTACAAGTCAACTATGGAGACAGCCAGACTTACTCTTGTGGACATGGAGGTCGACATGGAGGAGTAGCTGATTATTTGGCTACCTATTTATCTATCATCCTTTGGTTATTGAGTCGCAATGATCATCCAACATGTGGATGGCTTGCTATTATGTTTACTTTTCCAAACTTATTGTTTACGTTGTTTGAAACTCTACTTTAACTTGTGATTGTTTATTGTGTTTGTTGCTTTGTGATTGTATTTTGCATAGAATCTATGGGTTATATCTCATTACTTATCTTTATTGAAACCACAGATGCCTCCTCGTCGTGCCAATCCCAACCCAACCAACAACAAAAATAATGTAAATCCTGAGATGCAACAGTTGATGACAGATCAAACTCAACTGATGCAGATGATGACCCAGTTCATGGTCAATCAAAACCAGAATCACAATAATAACAACAACAACAATCCCAACAACCCACCAGCATTTGACATGCTTACCATATTTTTGAGGTTGAGGCCAGCCAAGTTCTCGGGAACAACTGATCCAATGGTAGCCAATGATTGGTTACATTCTGTGTAAAAAGACCTAGTCACTGTTGGCTGCACCGATGAAGAAAAGGCCAGGTTCGCAACACATCTACTCGAAGGACCAACAGCAACATGGTGGGACAACTTTCAGATCACCACTCCCCTTGAGGATGTGACATGGATATCTTTGAGGATGGTTTCCGCACTGCCCACATCTCATCAAGGGTGATGAACTTGAAGAAGAAAGAGTTCCACAATCTGAAAAAACGTCACTGCAGTGTGGCTGAATACATTGAGGAGTTCAACAATCTGGCGCGCTATGCACCGGATGAGGTTGATACGGATGCCAAGAGGAAGGAAAAGTTCCTCAAAGCATTGAATGATGAATTGAACCTGTAACTATATGTTGCTATGTCCCAACATATCAATCACTTTGTGACAAGACCACCATCTTGGAAAACAAGATGAAACAGGTTGAGGGCAGAAAGAGAAAGCATAACTTTGATAAGCACAACTCGGGATCATCTCACAAGCGTTCCCATAATGATGATAATGGAGGTTCTAGATTCCACAAGCATGGGAAGTATAACAACCACCACAACCATAATCGTCACCATGACAACAAGCATCATCGCAGTAATGACAATGACAAGTATAAGAACCACAAGAGTGGACACAAGAACCACCAAAGTGGAAGTGGTAATGGGATTCAGCCTGCAAAAAGAGACATCGGTCAGGTTGAGTGCTTCAAATGCAAAAAACTGGGCACTATGCAAATGAATGCCCAGAAAAGAAAGTTGAAGGAGCCAACAAGCCCAACCCATTTCAGAAGGGACAAGTGAACCACATAAATGTGGAAGAAATTTATGAAGAGTCTGATGCTGTGGCTGGTAAGTTCAAGCTTAATTCTTTTCCAACACTTGTTCTTTTTTATACTGGCGCATCACATTCATTCATATCAAGAGCATTTGTTGATAAAAATGGACTTCCAACTGAAACTATTGGGTGTCCTATAAAAGTAAGCTCTCCCGGTGGAGAGATGATAGTGAACTTTGGATGCCATGATCTAGTGATAGAATTTGGAAAGTATAAGTTTCTAGGTAGTTTGATAATCCTAGATTCCCAAGGATTGGATGTTATTCTGGGCATGGATTGGATGACTAAGTATGAAAGTGTGCTAGATTGTGCCAATCGTACTGTCACACTCACAACCCCGAATAAGAAACGGATTAGGTTCAAGTCTAACTTTGAATCTAAAGGGAGTAAGCTAAATTCTCTTAAGGGGGTTAGCATAGATAGTGTGCTAATTGTGAAGGAGTATATAGATGTGTTTCCGGAAGAATTGCCTGGAATGCCACTAGATAGAGATGTAGAGTTTCTGATTGATTTACTGCCAGGATCAGGACCAATAGCAAAGAGACCCTATAAGATGTCAGTTGATGAGTTGAAAGAACTCAAGAAACGGCTTGGAGAACAGTTGCAGAAAGGATTTATTTAACCAAGTTATTCATCTTGGGGTGCACCAGTTCTGTTTGTTGAGAAGATGGATAGAAGTCAAAGGTTATTCATAGATTACCGTTCACTCAATGAGGTGACTATAAAGAACAAGTATCCTTTGCCTATAATCAATGATCTATTTGATCAGCTAGAAGGAGCTCGTGTGTTCTCGAAGATTGATCTCCGACCAGGCTACTTTTAGCTAAAGATTAGAGAGCAAGACATACCTAAGACTTCTTCCACCACTAGGTATGGTTTGAATGATTACACCATGATGACATTTGGTTTGAAAAATGCACCAGCGTATTTCATGAATATGATGAACAAGGTGTTCATGGAGTTTCTTGAAAAGTTTGTTGTCGTATTCATCGACGACATTTTTATTTATTCCAAGAGTAAAGAAGAGCATGGAGAGCATTTGCGATTGATACTTGAGAAGTTCAGGGAGCACAAGCTATATGCCAAGTTCAGTAAGTGTAAATTCTGGCTGAATGAAGTTGGATTTCTAGGACATATTGTGTCGGGAGATGGTATAGCTGTCGATCCCGCAAAGGTGTCAGCTGTAACTGAATAGGAATCTCCCAAGTCAGTAAAAGAAGTTCGCAGTTTCCTAGGCTTGGCAGGATATTATCGGAGGTTCATTGAGAATTTCTCACAGGTATCTAAGCCAATGACGAAGTTACTTAAGAAAGATAAGAAGTTTGACTGGACTGAAGGTTGTCAAGTTAGTTTCTTGGAATTAAAGAAGAGATTAGTGACAGCACCAGTCTTATGTCTGCCAGATTTGGTGAAGGATTTCCAAGTATATTGTGATGCATCTCCCTAAGGATTGGGTGGAGTTTTGATGCAAGAAGGGAAAGTTGTGGCTTATGCCTCGAGACAACTCAAAACTCATGAAGTGAATTATCCAACTCATGACTTAGAGTTAGCATCTGTTCTCCATGCACTAAAAACATGGAGCCATTAACTTTTGGGAAAACATTGTGAAGTGTTCACAGATCACAAGAGTCTAAAATATATCTTCACTCACAAAGAAATCAATATGAGACAAAGAAGATGGCTTGAACTCATCAAAGACTATGACATGAGTTTGCAATACTACCTGTAGCATCCCAGTTGTCTAACCCCTGTAATGCTACTAAGTTTAATAATAAAATGGGCCTCTTCCAACATATAATTGTTGCATCTTCATCATATCATGCTCATACCATCATACCACCTTGCATTTGAGCATCATATAAAACCCTTTTCTTGTTTGGTTCTTATCTCATGTGCATGATTAATTGTATTTGCCTCTTGATGTTGTATTTGGCTCTTGATATATTGTTAAATGCCCAAGTTGAGTTGGGGGCATCTCTCTTTTTGACTCCACCACCTTATCTTTCACCACCTTTTATATTCCACCATCCAAATAATATGAGCTTGGCATTTTAGTTTTGAGTATCTCTAGCTCATGTTGTTGGTTGGATCCACTCAGAATCTTTTGCTTGGCCTTTGCCCACTTTTTGGGAAGGCAAGGATTAAAGCCACATGGAATCATGTTGTTTTCACAATATAACCACTTGGCATTAATTGTCTTGCATGGGCCATGCAAGTGCCACCTTTTTCATAGTATTTGGTTTTGCTTGTTTTCTAAATGGATCCTTCTACCTTGCTTAATCTTGTTTGGTTAGTTCAAGACCCTAGCTCTCTTCCCCTTCTTGGTCCTTGCTTGGTTTGTTGGAATCATGCATGGGCCAGATAAAAACCACCCCATCATCTTATTTCACCCCTTCCTATCCTCTTCCTTTTTCTTTCCCTTGATCATGTGTGTTGCAATTGAAGCATGCATGATCTAGTGTAAAGTACCTCCATCTCTTTGCTTACCCCTCTTAGCAACTTTGAATCTACCCATGCCATCTCTCTTTTTCCCTAAACCAAAAACCATAATTCCATTCTATCCTAAACCAAAACCCTATTTGCATATATCCTCAAATAATCCCTAATCTACATCTACCTCTAATCTAAACCCAAACAAAAACCTACCTCTCCTCCCTCCTATCTAGCATGTTCCATGCCCCACCCCAGCTCGCATCACCCCTCTCTATCTACCAGGCGCCCCTCCCCAGCTCCCTACCTGCCCCCACGTGACCAGGACCCTCCCCTAAGCTAACTAAAACCCTAGCCCGGCCATCCCCCCCCTCTCCCCTCTTTTCCTCTCTCTCTTCCAGCACCTGCCACGCCCTACCCCTCTTGCCTGCCTCACCAAAGCTCCCCTACCCCACCTGCCAGCCTCCCTCTCCCCGTCCCAGTTCTACCACGCCACCCTGGCCCCTGCCGAGCACGTGAGAGGAGGAGGCCGACGTGCCCTGCCAGCTTTCCCCTCCCCCACGCCACACCTGCCTCCTCTTCCTTCTTATCCTCTCCCTGCCCTCCTGGCCTCTCCCCAGATCCGCCCTGAGGCTTGCCTCGCGCCCCCCCTTCCTCCACACCACCCCATCTCCCTCTCGCCGCCACACCGCCGTCTACCCCTGCCCCAGATACTCTAAGCCGGAGGCGTGCTGCAGCTAGGTGTCGAGGAAGCTCGGGGAACTCTGCAACGCCCCTGGACCGCGCCAGCGAGGAGGAGACGCCCCAGGAGCGCCAGGACCCGCGCACGCCAGCGCAAACCCTAGCTACGGCCGCCGTCAGCCTCGCCGAGGATCGCTACCACCTCAGCCCGAACCGACCACGCCAGCACGCCCGCGGTAAGCCCCTGTTCCCCCCAGACATAGTCCCGTCGTCGTTCGCTTCCTGGGTGCACGGGTCGCGCCGTCGAGCACCCTCGGTGCGCGGTGGGTGTCGTCGTCGTCGCCTGCTCCAGCGCATGCCACCGCCTTAGCTAGTCGCAGACGTCCCTCCTAGCACCAACCGCATCCCAGCGCAGCGGCTCCGCGTCCGCGCGCGCCCGCAAACGCCCCAGGTTCGAATCCTCTGCGCCGCGCGCGTCGCGCACGCGTCAGAACACACGCGCGGTTCAGAGATGGGGAAGATCCACAGTGCGCCAAGCCCTTTTTGCGAAAACCCCCCGGCCGTCTCTTTTGCTCCACCCGCGACCCTCGAGGCCCCACTGTCAGCGGTGGTGGTTCTTTTCTGTAAAGGCTCCCGCCAGAACCAGTAATCAGCCCGCAGTCCTCCCCTGGCCCGTTAGATCTATTTGCATATGACCCCCTGTCCTTTACGCTCCCTCAACCCGCGGTCCTTCCGGGCCCGTTGTCAGTGTCTCTGGGAGATTTGTAGAAAGGTTCCTGTCGTTCTGTGTAATCAACCCGCGGTCCAAATCTTGCTCAGACGCTGGCGTGTGGGCCAGAGGAAACCCCTGGCCCACCTGTCTGTGACTCAGGCTGGGTTAGTCTGAGTGGAAAACGTTTTCAGAGCTGTTTTCAAATTCAAACCTGTTTAATTAATTCAAATTCAAATTCTTTTCAGATTTTTAAATAACTTTTGCATACTTTATCCAAATTAGACGAATGATATATGTTTTGATATCAGGAGAATGAGAGGATTCCAAATATGCCATCTGTTTTGTATTTTGCTCAAGTAAAATTCCAAGATAGGTTAATTACATCAAATGCCACTGGATTTTCAATAATTCATAATTTTGGTTTTTATAAATCCAAATTAAGCAAATGAGTAGTCTAAATTGATCAGCTCGACGAGACCTTTCTGTTTATGCTATCCATGCCTTCAATTGCAGCATGCATCATATAAATATATATTGAATAACAATTGTTATGACAACAAAATGTGACTAAAACCCAATTCAAATGTTATTTTCTTGTCCTCCACACCTCAACCATGCCATGCTACCTTACTTGCCATGTAAATTGTGCATCATTCATCATGGCATGATTGTTTGCTTGACGCATCTTATTCATATGCTTGTGCTCTATATTTATGTTGGCCTTGTTTGTTTGGTTTTTCTCGGATAGACACTGAGCAGGGGTTGTACCAAGAGAACCAGGAGCACTACCCAGATCCGTCCCTTGCTTCAACTGAGATACCAGGCAAGCACTACCACATGCTCGCATACATACAGTACCTATTGCCTCTATCTTATTCTTGCATCATTGAGTCGCGAATGCATTAAAATGAATCCCAAGTATGCAAAGCCTTTACTTTTAAACCCCACCAAGCTTGTTCCTCCAACCCATGAGCCACTACTATAGGAGTTGTTTGAGCCATGCGAGTCGTAGAACAGCATGTGTAGGGTATGTGAGAGTCTGTTGGATAATGAGGTACCTAAACAACTTAACTTGAGTAGTTCTGGGATAACTAAAGAAAGTGGCACCGGTGGGCAACATCTGCTATTTGGTTTTTCCTGCTCACTTGTGTCCCGTAAGACCCCGAGTACTTGATTCCTGTTCCTTGATTTATCGCGCTATCCACATCCGGGAGGTATATGGGACCCCCCTGAGCCAGAGCTTGATTCCGTCTTATTTCTTGGGGCCACAACTAGTTTGGGGCTTTATTACTATCCTGTACTTATGCCATGTTTTACTGCTTTATTTACTATTGTGCGAGGTACTGCACACTGTACTGTTTTGGAAGCGGGATGTTTTCGCGGTATCGACAGTCCCCGATTGGGGATCTGCTGTCGTTTACAGCCATCGACGCAGACCTTGAGTCCGTCTCGGAGCTAGCTTACTTCGTTGCGGGTAGCTTAATGGGGTGGCCCCCTGAAATATTTCGGAATCCTGTGATTGCTCTGTCGTGAAGGCCTCGTTGGGTTTTGATTTGGTTTTTCCGAGGTCGATCGAGTGTGTGTTGCTATTGGTGCACCCCGGCCGGGTAAAACTTTCTGAAAGCCGTGTCCGCGGATATGGACGACTTGGAGCACAGTTTCTCGATCATAGACAAGCATAACTAAAGTACCGCCTTAATCTGACTAAGTAATTTGACTAGTAAATAGTGCAACGCTCATGGAATGGTTAATAAAATGGCCAACGGATGGGGGTTGTTCGTCCGCTTCCTTGTTGGTAAGCAGGGAGGAGGATGGATCGGATGAGATTACCATTATAACTGTTGTACTTAATTCACGGACATTCGTCTATCATTGGTTAGGCGGATGGTTAGCGTTTATCTGTAAAATTGCTAGGGTTTATCTTTCGCTGCAATTGCGTCACCCCAGGTTGTGTCCCCTTTAGAGGCATTAAGTCTTGCTGAGTACCCTTAGGGTCTCACACGATAAATTCTTGATTCAGATGAACAGGTACCCCCGCCGGACGGATACTGGGTGGAAGAAGCCGATGATGTGGGCAACGATCGTTCGGTGCAGAGATTCCGGGATCGGGGATCCGTGAGACCTGTAGTTGGGATGTGCTTACTTCTCTGGCATCTTATGCCGATTTGCTTCTTATCCGTACTCGGATTTTGTTTGCCGCTTCCGCATGATTCTCCGATGTGTGTTGTATGAGGAGTTATCCTAAAATATAGATCTAACTAGGTCTTTTGAATCTTGCCGTATGGCGTTGGTATATTTTATTTCTTTCTAGATGGTATGGCTCTGATGTACTCTTGTATGGTGGCTTGCGTACATACTCACTTGTGTACGTAGTTGATCCCTTCGCCTGCCGACTACGCCGCCCGTACAGGTCCCGTTGAGAGGGTAGTGGTTGGGACGTCTGAAAGGACTACCAGTGTGCGGCTTTTGGGGCCCCGCCGTACTATTTCAACCACTACCACTCATCCAGGCTTGTATCTAGGAGCGTAGTTCACCGAGGTAGTTACAATTGGTATCAGAGCCATCCCGACCTTCAGGGTTTCAGCCAAACGGTCGTTGTCAGTCTAGCAAATATTTTGGTAGTTATGTATATTAGGGAAAAACAAAACGCGAGAGTAGGACTGCTTCCACTTTTCTTCTTACCCTCCCACCCACCCTTTTCTGGTAAGGAAGTGCAACGTTTTCAATCCTCTTCTCAAAATTCAAACTAGGATTCACGTGTTCGGGGTTTCCGTAGTACCATAGGATGTGTGTGTGTGTGTGTGTGTAATCCCTTGTCTATCTGTTGCATCCAAGTTGTTATCTTATCTGCCTTTGGTTATCAACTGTTGGTACATTCCATACCAACAGGCTTTTGCAAACCGACGCAATCTATCTTCCTCTTGTATCCGACGTTATCTTGTTTGGGTTGTTCGTTTCCGTAGTTACCAATCTTTAGGTTTCGTCGTGAGAAGAAGGGGTTAGGATATGTGTTCCACTTGTTCATGTGCGGAGTAATGATTTGAGTGCGGGATGGAGTCGCGACCATACCACTACTCTTCTCATTCGCTTTTGTATATTGGATCGGTAGAGTCACTAATCTTGATTCGTTAAGTAATTTTGCGCATCTATTGGTATTTTAATGCCGAAATTTGTGGAAAATTTTTCTTTGATATGTTTGTGTACCACACTCCTTTTCAGTCGTGTGCGATATGCTTAATATCTTTTAGGTGCTATGAACTTTGTTGATATTTTAATATCATCTCAGTAAATTGTATCCTTTAATCTTGGTTAATTCCATCTTGGTACTATTTTGGATTATTATCATTCTCCATTATAGTACTGACTTGAGTTTTATATCAATGGCAGGATGGCTCCACGCCGGGCTGATGAGGACATACCTCCGGAACTGGGTTCCGCGCTGTCAAACATTGCTAATGCTTTGGCAGCTATGCAAGAGAACCAACAGCGCTTTGAGGAGAGCGTCAGAAGAAACGAGTTTGCTCCACTTCCTCCACCTCCCAGGCGTGGAGACATCAAGAGCTTCCTCAAATTCAACCCTCGTCAGTTTGATGTGTCTGACCGACCTCTGGACGCGGATGATTGGCTGCGTGAGATCTCAAGGTTGCTCGAGACTGCTGATGTTCCAGAACAGGAGTGGGTAAAGTGCGCTACTCACCTTCTCAAGGGAGATGCAGCTCTCTGGTGGGAGAACTACTTGAAGGCAAGCTGCACTGGTTTCCAGCCAACTTGGGAAAGGTTCACTGGAGCGTTCAAGGAGCAGTTTCTCTCAGAGATGGTAATGGAAAGGATGAAGGAGGCTTTCCTCAACCTGAAGCAGGGAAATGATAACGTCAACACCTACATCAGGAACTTCATGAATCTATCTCGCTATGGTGGTGATGAGGTATCTGATGACAAGAAGAAGCAGAAAAGGTTCAGGCAAGGGCTCAATGCGTCGATCAAGTATGCAATTACGCATGCAAGACCGGCAACCTTCCTGGAGCTACAGCACACAGCACTGCAAGAGGAGGCAAGCAGGCAGATGTTTGAGGAGTCTAAGAAACATAACAGGGATGCATCAAGCTCTTCGGTTCTGGCAGCTCCTTCTAAGCGGCGTGTCTGGGTTCCTAACACCCCACCGTCGCTCCCGGCTCCACCAAGACCTGCAAGTTTCGCGCCAAGGCCACCAAACTTCACCACTGCGGCTCCCAGGGGCTACAACAACCACTACCCTGGAGCGCCTGGCGCAGTCCCTGGCTACTCTGCTCCACGTCCAGCTAGTGCCTGCTTCGTGTGTGGAGATCCTGGACATCGAAACTGGAACTGTCCAATGAAGAACAAAGCTCTCCCTCAACCCCCGCCAAGATCTGCATCAAGCTCTCCTTCGGTTCGTGCACCACCGCCTCGGGCTCTCAACATCAACACTAAGCCCGGGTCTGCGGTTGTTCGAGCTAACTGCGTCAACGCCTCTCAAGCTGAGCTCGCACCAGGAGTTGTCATGGGTATGCTATCAGTTAACTCAGTTCCTGCACGAGTTCTCTTTGATTCTGGTGCATCGCATTCCTTTGTGTCTCACAAGTTTGCTAATGAGAACGAGTTAGTCCTGGGTCCTCTCCAAAAGAAGTTAATGGTTCTTTCTCCTGGAGCAAATATGATGGCAACTAAGATCAGCCATGGCAATAAAGTTGAGATTGGTGGCTCTTCATTCTTGGCTTCTTTGATTGTTCTGGGCAACTCTGACATTGATGTCATTTTGGGCATGGATTGGTTGACAGCAAATGCAGCTGTCATTGATTGTGCTGAACGCTCAGTGTCTCTGAAGATTCCTGAAGGCTATGTAGTCTTTTCTCCAAGTCTGACTCCTGCTGTCCAGCTCTATTCCTTGGCTGCTCTGAATAATGATGCTATGGAAGCTATTCAGGGTGTACCGGTGGTCTGTGAGTTTCCAGATGTCTTTCCTGAAGAGTTGCCAGGTATGCCTCCGAATCGCGAGGTTGAATTCGTGATTGAGCTTGAACCTGGAACGGCTCCTATCTCCAAGAGGCCATATAAAATGGGTCCTTCTGAGTTGGCTGAACTCAAACGACAACTTGATGAACAAGAGAAGTTGGGTTTCATTCAACACAGCACTTCTTCTTGGGGTAGCCCGACAATCTTTGTGAAGAAGCGTGACAGAACCGATAGGCTATGTGTTGATTATCGGGCTCTCAATGCTAAAACCATCAAGAACAAATATCCTCTTCCTCGGATAAATGATCTATTTGACCAGCTAGCAGGAGCTGTGGTGTTCTCTAAGCTAGACTTGAGAAGTGGTTATCACCAAATCAAAATTCGCAAAGAAGATGTGCCCAAAACAGCTTTCACCACCCGCTATGGCCTGTATGAGTACACGGTCATGTCTTTCGGTCTCACCAACGCACCTGCTACCTTCTCGAGGCTGATGAACTCTGTTTTCATGGAGTACCTTGATAAGTTTGTGGTGGTATATCTGGATGACATTCTGGTCTATTCCAAGTCTAAGGAGGAGCATGAAGAGCATCTGCGGTGTGTCCTGAACAAGCTTCGTGAGAACCGCTTGTATGCAAAGTTCTCTAAGTGTGAGTTTTGGCTGCCTGAAGTAACCTATCTTGGTCATGTTATCTCTGCCAAGGGCATTGCAGTCAATCCGGAAACCGTGAAGACAATAGTTGAATGGCTTCCTCCTGCTAATGTCAAGGAAGTGCGGAGTTTTCTCGGCTTGGCTAGCTATTGTCGTCGCTTTGTTCAGAACTTCTCGAAGATAGCAAAGCCTCTTACCGATCTCCTCAAGAAAGGCAAGAAGTACCTGTGGACTCCTGCTTGTCAAGAGAGTTTTGAGACACTCAAAGAGAAGCTCACTTCCACGCCAGTCTTGGTTCCTCCGGATACATCTAAGCCTTTCCAGATCTTCTGCGATGCCTCTTTGCAAGGATTGGGTGCGGTCCTTATGCAAGAGAGACAGGTGGTTGCTTATGCCTCTCGTCAGTTGAAGACGCATGAGGTCAACTATCCCACGCATGACCTTGAGCTAGCAGCAGTGGTCTTTGCTTTGAAGCTTTGGAGGCACTACTTGCTTGGTAACCGTTGTGAGATCTTCTCGGACCACAAGAGTTTGAAGTATATCTTCACTCAACCGGATCTCAATCTTCGGCAGAGGAGATGGATTGAGGCAATCAATGACTTCGATGTGACCATAAACTACACTCCAGGCAAAGCAAACGTCATGGCAGATGCGCTTAGTCGTAAAGCCTATGTCAACAACCTCATGGTGGAAGAGCAGCAGCCTCTCTTGTGCGAGGAATTCCGTCAGCTGAACCTGGAAATTGTGGAACAAGGGCAACTCCTGAACCTTCTGGCTACTCCTCTCTTGGAAGAACAGATTCGTTTTCGGCAGCGTGGTGATCCGCACACCAGAAAGCTCATCTCTAAGCTTGGCACTCCGAAGTATGAATCCTTCCATGTGGATGATCAGGGCACGCTCTTCTTTGATCACCGGATGTTTGTTCCAAACTACCCGGGTCTGAGAGATCAATTGCTCAAGGAGGCACATGATTCGGTTCTTTCTATCCATCCTGGCAGCACAAAGATGTACATGGACTTGAAAACACAATACTGGTGGCCTGGGTTAAAAAGGTATTGTGCCAAGTATGTCTCAGAATGTGATGTCTGCCGCAGAGTCAAGGCTGTCCATCAGAAACCATTTGGTCTTCTACAGCCATTGAAACCTCCGGAATGGAAATGGGAGAAAGTAGAGATGGACTTCATAACTGGTTTTCCAAGGTCGCAGAAGGGCAACAATGCAATCTTTGTTGTCATCGACAGGCTTTCCAAAGTGGCTCACTTCTTCCCAGTCAAAGAAACAATTTCTGGAATTCAGTTGGCTGAGCTCTATATCAACAGGATTGTCTCTTTGTATGGGGTTCCACTTGAAATCAGTTCAGACCGTGGGAGCATCTTCACCTCAAAGTTCTGGGAGAGTTTCCAAAAAGCGTTAGGAACCAAGTTGAACTTCAGCACTGCTTACCACCCTCAGTCGCAAGGACAAGTGGAAAGAATCAATCAGATTCTGGAGGACATGCTTAGAGCTTGCGTCATCTCGTTTGGCATGAAGTGGGAGGAATGTCTTCCATATGCTGAATTCTCCTACAACAACAGCTTCCAGAAGAGTCTGAAGATGGCACCATTCGAGGCTCTCTATGGTCGCAAGTGCAGAACTCCGATTGGTTGGTCAGGTGCAGGAGAAAGAATCTGGTTTGGCCCTGACATTGTAACTCAGGCAGAGGAGAAGGTGCATATCATTCTGGAAAACCTGAAGATTGCTCAAAGTCGTCAGAAGAGCAACTATGACAGGAAGCACACAGATATGGCATATGTCCCTGGTGATCTCGTCTACCTTCGTGTCACTCCCATGAGAGGAACACACCGCTTCGGTATCAAAGGAAAGTTGGCTCCTAGATACATCGGTCCTTTCAAGATACGTGGTAGAAGAGGAGAAGTTGCTTATGCACTTGAGCTTCCGGAAAAACTCAAAGTCCATGATGTTTTCCACATCTCTCAGCTCAAGAAGTGCTTCAAAGATCCCGGCAAGACCGTGGATCATGAGCTAATCGACCTCCAAGAAGATCTCTCTTATCAGGAACACCCCACCAAAATCCTTGAGACCGCAGAACGAAGGACGCGCAACAAGTCCATAAAGTTTTGCAAGGTGCAGTGGTCACACCATTCTGTTGATGAAGCAACATGGGAGCGTGAAGATGATCTACGTGCCAACCATCCTTCTCTCTTTGTGTCTTCTTCTTCTTCTTCCTAGAATCTCGGGGCGAGATTCCTGTTTAGTGGGGGAGAGTTGTAGCATCCCAGTTGTCTAACCCCTGTAATGCTACTAAGTTTAATAATAAAATGGGCCTCTTCCAACATATAATTGTTGCATCTTCATCATATCATGCTCATACCATCATACCACCTTGCATTTGAGCATCATATAAAACCCTTTTCTTGTTTGGTTCTTATCTCATGTGCATGATTAATTGTATTTGCCTCTTGATGTTGTATTTGGCTCTTGATATATTGTTAAATGCCCAAGTTGAGTTGGGGGCATCTCTCTTTTTGACTCCACCACCTTATCTTTCACCACCTTTTATATTCCACCATCCAAATAATATGAGCTTGGCATTTTAGTTTTGAGTATCTCTAGCTCATGTTGTTGGTTGGATCCACTCAGAATCTTTTGCTTGGCCTTTGCCCACTTTTTGGGAAGGCAAGGATTAAAGCCACATGGAATCATGTTGTTTTCACAATATAACCACTTGGCATTAATTGTCTTGCATGGGCCATGCAAGTGCCACCTTTTTCATAGTATTTGGTTTTGCTTGTTTTCTAAATGGATCCTTCTACCTTGCTTAATCTTGTTTGGTTAGTTCAAGACCCTAGCTCTCTTCCCCTTCTTGGTCCTTGCTTGGTTTGTTGGAATCATGCATGGGCCAGATAAAAACCACCCCATCATCTTATTTCACCCCTTCCTATCCTCTTCCTTTTTCTTTCCCTTGATCATGTGTGTTGCAATTGAAGCATGCATGATCTAGTGTAAAGTACCTCCATCTCTTTGCTTACCCCTCTTAGCAACTTTGAATCTACCCATGCCATCTCTCTTTTTCCCTAAACCAAAAACCATAATTCCATTCTATCCTAAACCAAAACCCTATTTGCATATATCCTCAAATAATCCCTAATCTACATCTACCTCTAATCTAAACCCAAACAAAAACCTACCTCTCCTCCCTCCTATCTAGCATGTTCCATGCCCCACCCCAGCTCGCATCACCCCTCTCTATCTACCAGGCGCCCCTCCCCAGCTCCCTACCTGCCCCCACGTGACCAGGACCCTCCCCTAAGCTAACTAAAACCCTAGCCCGGCCATCCCCCCCCTCTCCCCTCTTTTCCTCTCTCTCTTCCAGCACCTGCCACGCCCTACCCCTCTTGCCTGCCTCACCAAAGCTCCCCTACCCCACCTGCCAGCCTCCCTCTCCCCGTCCCAGTTCTACCACGCCACCCTGGCCCCTGCCGAGCACGTGAGAGGAGGAGGCCGACGTGCCCTGCCAGCTTTCCCCTCCCCCATGCCACACCTGCCTCCTCTTCCTTCTTATCCTCTCCCTGCCCTCCTGGCCTCTCCCCAGATCCGCCCTGAGGCTTGCCTCGCGCCCCCCCTTCCTCCACACCACCCCATCTCCCTCTCGCCGCCACACCGCCGTCTACCCCTGCCCCAGATACTCTAAGCCGGAGGCGTGCTGCAGCTAGGTGTCGAGGAAGCTCGGGGAACTCTGCAACGCCCCTGGACCGCGCCAGCGAGGAGGAGACGCCCCAGGAGCGCCAGGACCCGCGCACGCCAGCGCAAACCCTAGCTACGGCCGCCGTCAGCCTCGCCGAGGATCGCTACCACCTCAGCCCGAACCGACCACGCCAGCACGCCCGCGGTAAGCCCCTGTTCCCCCCAGACATAGTCCCGTCGTCGTTCGCTTCCTGGGTGCACGGGTCGCGCCGTCGAGCACCCTCGGTGCGCGGTGGGTGTCGTCGTCGTCGCCTGCTCCAGCGCATGCCACCGCCTTAGCTAGTCGCAGACGTCCCTCCTAGCACCAACCGCATCCCAGCGCAGCGGCTCCGCGTCCGCGCGCGCCCGCAAACGCCCCAGGTTCGAATCCTCTGCGCCGCGCGCGTCGCGCACGCGTCAGAACACACGCGCGGTTCAGAGATGGGGAAGATCCACAGTGCGCCAAGCCCTTTTTGCGAAAACCCCCCGGCCGTCTCTTTTGCTCCACCCGCGACCCTCGAGGCCCCACTGTCAGCGGTGGTGGTTCTTTTCTGTAAAGGCTCCCGCCAGAACCAGTAATCAGCCCGCAGTCCTCCCCTGGCCCGTTAGATCTATTTGCATATGACCCCCTGTCCTTTACGCTCCCTCAACCCGCGGTCCTTCCGGGCCCGTTGTCAGTGTCTCTGGGAGATTTGTAGAAAGGTTCCTGTCGTTCTGTGTAATCAACCCGCGGTCCAAATCTTGCTCAGACGCTGGCGTGTGGGCCAGAGGAAACCCCTGGCCCACCTGTCTGTGACTCAGGCTGGGTTAGTCTGAGTGGAAAACGTTTTCAGAGCTGTTTTCAAATTCAAACCTGTTTAATTAATTCAAATTCAAATTCTTTTCAGATTTTTAAATAACTTTTGCATACTTTATCCAAATTAGACGAATGATATATGTTTTGATATCAGGAGAATGAGAGGATTCCAAATATGCCATCTGTTTTGTATTTTGCTCAAGTAAAATTCCAAGATAGGTTAATTACATCAAATGCCACTGGATTTTCAATAATTCATAATTTTGGTTTTTATAAATCCAAATTAAGCAAATGAGTAGTCTAAATTGATCAGCTCGACGAGACCTTTCTGTTTATGCTATCCATGCCTTCAATTGCAGCATGCATCATATAAATATATATTGAATAACAATTGTTATGACAACAAAATGTGACTAAAACCCAATTCAAATGTTATTTTCTTGTCCTCCACACCTCAACCATGCCATGCTACCTTACTTGCCATGTAAATTGTGCATCATTCATCATGGCATGATTGTTTGCTTGACGCATCTTATTCATATGCTTGTGCTCTATATTTATGTTGGCCTTGTTTGTTTGGTTTTTCTCGGATAGACACTGAGCAGGGGTTGTACCAAGAGAACCAGGAGCACTACCCAGATCCGTCCCTTGCTTCAACTGAGATACCAGGCAAGCACTACCACATGCTCGCATACATACAGTACCTATTGCCTCTATCTTATTCTTGCATCATTGAGTCGCGAATGCATTAAAATGAATCCCAAGTATGCATAGCCTTTACTTTTAAACCCCACCAAGCTTGTTCCTCCAACCCATGAGCCACTACTATAGGAGTTGTTTGAGCCATGCGAGTCGTAGAACAGCATGTGTAGGGTATGTGAGAGTCTGTTGGATAATGAGGTACCTAAACAACTTAACTTGAGTAGTTCTGGGATAACTAAAGAAAGTGGCACCGGTGGGCAACATCTGCTATTTGGTTTTTCCTGCTCACTTGTGTCCCGTAAGACCCCGAGTACTTGATTCCTGTTCCTTGATTTATCGCGCTATCCACATCCGGGAGGTATATGGGACCCCCCTGAGCCAGAGCTTGATTCCGTCTTATTTCTTGGGGACACAACTAGTTTGGGGCTTTATTACTATCCTGTACTTATGCCATGTTTTACTGCTTTATTTACTATTGTGCGAGGTACTGCACACTGTACTGTTTTGGAAGCGGGATGTTTTCGCGGTATCGACAGTCCCCGATTGGGGATCTGCTGTCGTTTACAGCCATCGATGCAGACCTTGAGTCCGTCTCGGAGCTAGCTTACTTCGTTGCGGGTAGCTTAATGGGGTGGCCCCCTGAAATATTTCGGAATCCTGTGATTGCTCTGTCGTGAAGGCCTCGTTGGGTTTTGATTTGGTTTTTCCGAGGTCGATCGAGTGTGTGTTGCTATTGGTGCACCCCGGCCGGGTAAAACTTTCTGAAAGCCGTGTCCGCGGATATGGACGACTTGGAGAACAGTTTCTCGATCATAGACAAGCATAACTAAAGTACCGCCTTAATCTGACTAAGTAATTTGACTAGTAAATAGTGCAACGCTCATGGAATGGTTAATAAAATGGCCAACGGATGGGGGTTGTTCGTCCGCTTCCTTGTTGGTAAGCAGGGAGGAGGATGGATCGGATGAGATTACCATTATAACTGTTGTACTTAATTCACGGACATTCGTCTATCATTGGTTAGGCGGATGGTTAGCGTTTATCTGTAAAATTGCTAGGGTTTATCTTTCGCTGCAATTGCGTCACCCCAGGTTGTGTCCCCTTTAGAGGCATTAAGTCTTGCTGAGTACCCTTAGGGTCTCACACGATAAATTCTTGATTCAGATGAACAGGTACCCCCGCCGGACGGATACTGGGTGGAAGAAGCCGATGATGTGGGCAACGATCGTTCGGTGTAGAGATTCCGGGATCGGGGATCCGTGAGACCTGTAGTTGGGATGTGCTTACTTCTCTGGCATCTTATGCCGATTTGCTTCTTATCCGTACTCGGATTTTGTTTGCCGCTTCCGCATGATTCTCCGATGTGTGTTGTATGAGGAGTTATCCTAAAATATAGATCTAACTAGGTCTTTTGAATCTTGCCGTATGGCGTTGGTATATTTTCTTTCTTTCTAGATGGTATGGCTCTGATGTACTCTTGTATGGTGGCTTGCGTACATACTCACTTGTGTACGTAGTTGATCCCTTCGCCTGCCGACTACGCCGCCCGTACAGGTCCCGTTGAGAGGGTAGTGGTTGGGACGTCTGAAAGGACTACCAGTGTGCGGCTTTTGGGGCCCCGCCGTACTATTTCAACCACTACCACTCATCCAGGCTTGTATCTAGGAGCGTAGTTCACCGAGGTAGTTACACTACCCCGGTAAAGAAAATGTGGTAGCAGATGCTTTAAGTCATCAGGTTTATGTGAATGGACTTACTAAGGGAGAATTGCCAGATGATCTGTGTGCCCAATTCAAAGATCTCGGATTGGAGATAGTACCTGAGGGACATTCATGTCATTGGATGTTCAACCCACATTGTTGGACAAGATCAAAGAAGCCCAAAAGTTGGACAAGTAAATTGAAGAGATAAAGGATAAAATTAGCAAATGGAAAGCTAAAGGATCCCATGAAGACGAACAAGGTACTTTATGGTATGGAAAATGTATCTGAATTCCCCAAGATCCGGAGCTTCAGAAACTAATCCTGCAAGAAGCATACAACTCACCATATTCTATTCATCCGGGTAACACCAAAATGTACATGGATGTGAAGGAAAGATTTTGGTGGAACAATATCAAGAAGGATATTGCGGAGCATATTTCCTTATGTGATGTGTGTAGTCGAGTGAAAGCGGAACATCAGAAACCGGCAGGGTTATTACAACCACTACCTATTCCTGATTGGAAGTGGGACAAGATTGGTATGGTTTTTATCACCGGACTACGAAGGACTAGATCCAGATATGATTCTATTTGGATTGTTATAGATCGCCTAACTAAAGTGGCGCATTTCATACCCATGAAGACAACCTATACAGGTGCTAAGTTAGCCAAGATCTACATGAACATGATTGTGTGTCTACATGGAGTACCCAAGAGTATTGTGTCTGACCGAGGAACTCAGTTCACCTCGCATTTTTGGCGACAATTGCATGAGTCACTAGGAACAAGGTTGGACTTTAGCACCTCTTTTCACCCCAGACTGATGCACAGACAGAAAGGACCAATCAGATTTTGGAGGATATGTTGAGGCCATGTGCCCTAGACTATGGTGCTAGTTGGGATGAAAGTCTGCCTTACGCAGAATTCTCTTACAATAACAGCTATCAAGCCAGCATTGAGATGGCACCGTTTGAATTTCTCTATGGAAGGAAATGTAGTACACCATTGCTATGGAGTGGTGTTGGAGAAAGAAATTTGTTCGGACCAGAACTGATTAAAGAAGCTGAAGAGAAGGTTAAATTGGTAAAGGACAGATTGAAGATAGCACAGTCCCGATAGAAGAGCTACGCAGATCCAAAGCGTAGGGAAGTTACCTATGAGGTAGGTGATAGAGCGTATCTTAGAGTCTCACCACTTCGTGGTGTGAAGAGATTTGGAGTCAAAGGAAAATTGGCACCAAGATACGTTGGACCATTCAAGAATTTGAGCCGCAAAGGAGAAGTGGCCTATGAGATTGAACCGCCTGAATCACTGTCAGCAGTTCACAATGTGTTTCATGTAAGTCAGTTTAAGAAATTCCATATAGAGATGGAAGAAACTTCTTTGAAGGATACTATACCTTTGGAAGAGGTTCAGTTAGAAGGTGATCTCACCTATGAAGAGAAACTTATCAAGATTCTTGAGACTGCAGAAAGAGTTAGTAGGACTAAGACTATCAAATTCTGCAAAGTTCAGTGGAACCACCATTCCAAAGAAGAAGCAACTTGGGAAAGAGAAGATGACCTTCAGAAAGATCATCCTCACCTATTTGTTAGCCAATCCAAACCTCGAGGGCGAGATTCATCTTAAGGGGGTTAGATTTGTAACATCCCAAAACTCATGAATTACAAAATCATGCATTTCATTCATGTATACATAGCTGGCACAAATATTTTCAAATCAAAACTCCAAATAAAACCAAATTTTATGCCTATTATTCAGATATCTATAAGGCATGGTTTTATTTTATTTTTCAAAGAATCAATGTGTATATGATTGAACAGTAGTTTTTTATACACAAATAAGTGCAAGGTTCACTGTATAAAACCTAGAGAAAATTTGAATTCAAACAAACTTGAAAAAGGTTTCAAAACCATTCTTGAAAAATCAAATACAAAAAGAAAAAAAAAATAAAAAAAACAGGCGCCGTCTATTCAGCCCAGAGCCAGAAACGGCCCAACATCCCACCCGGGACACTTCCCCCTCTCCCCTCTCTCACACGCGCAGCCCCTACCCGCTGACACTGCCAGTGGCCCCGCGCCAGCTCAGCGTCGTCTCCTCCGCACCGCGCGTGCAGACGCCGTCGCCGCCCGTTTCTTCCCTATTCACTGCCGTGTTGATTTCGGGTTTGATTGCCATTGATTCGTAGCACGATTCCCTCACCCCCGCTGGCCACTTAAACCTCTCCGCACCACGGCCATTTCCCCCCAAGCAATTGCACTCAATTGCCTCCAGGCTGCTCGCAATTCGACCCGCACCGCCGCTGCCCGAGCATCTCTGACGAGGTATTCCGGTGAGTGTCTTTCTTGTGCCCATCCCTCATTCATACGATAATGATCCTCTACTTCTTGCGCATCCTCTCATGCCCTTTGTTCATCTGCTCGTGACCCAGAATGTCGGCTTCTTCGAGCGTCGTGAGCATCCGACGCCGTCCCAAACTCCGACGAGAAATCTCAGTGAGATACGACCGCCCCTCACCTTATGGTTCAAGCTATCTTGTTCGCCTGTTATTTGTACACATGATGATGCCTTTTGCTTGCGCTAGGGTGGCCCAGGTCGTCGCCTTCGTCGCCGTCCGCACGAACCCGACGTTGCCCGCAACTCCGACGAGCCCCAACGACCACTACAGCACGTCCCCGCCCACGCCAGCGACACCTTGAGCATCCTCGTGTTCTCGCGAGCCTGGTAAACTTATGCACGACCCCTATCCCCCTCTAGAATCGCCGGAGCATCACCTCCAGTAGCGCCGCCATCGCCAGCATCCATTAGCGCCGCCAGTTCCTGGTCGAGGCACTGTGAGCCATTAGATCTAGTGGATCTAATTAGATCACTGAACGAAGGGGTACGCTTAGATCTGAGCCACATGAGCTAACTTAAATCCTACGGCCCACGTTGGCCGATCTGCGCGAAGCTGTACGGGCCAATCAGACACAGCCACGTGTCTGAGATTTTGTTTTAAAAATCTCATTTTTATATCTATTAGAGATTCAAACTTGTAAAATTCATAACTTTTGTTCTGTTTATCCAAAAAATGAAAATAATATATCATTGGATTTACAAAAATAAATCCTAAACTACTGTATGCTTGAATTTGACTTTTGCTTCTGTAAAATTTGGTTTATTTGCAGAATCAAATATAGGCTTATTTTGACTATATAAATTAATTAAAAAATGATTTTAAAGCAAATTTATGTTTTTTAGACTATAAATAGGTTGTTTTGTGTTCAGTACTGTTTAACTTGACATTTTTAGATAGAAAAGTCATTTCATTGCATTTGCATGCATTCATAATATTTTTGCTTGAATTTTGGAATGTGAATTTGGTGCTGTTATTTTATGTGTAGATTTTGGTGCTAGTGGTGATTGTGATTGTGAAGATTGTTGCTACTCCCCCAACTACCAAGGAAAGTGATGCTTCATGTATTTGTCCTATTATTTTGACTATGCACTAGTGATAGTTTGAATAGGGCTTCCATAGAATTTTTGCTAATTATATAAATATGCTATGCTTGGGAAATCCTAGTAGATGTAGCCGTCGTAGAATTTTTTCTAAGTTAAGATACTTTTTATGATATCATGCTTAGCCTAGCTAGTAGCAAACAAGGGTGGATTATATTCATGCTATGAAAATTTTGCTAAGTCTTTTGACTTGTGTTTTTTCTTAATAAAACAACTAAGTGAATGAATCACCTGGGTGGAATGGTATGATGGTTTGTGTTGAGTGGTTACACAAGGCCCATGTCTATGGTTTACCTTGTGTATCACACTTGTGTAAAGCCACCCAGGAACAAAGGTATTTGAGATACTTAGTGTTTAGAAGCTTCTAGTGAAACCACATGGCATATGGGCTCTGCCTTGATCATATGGTTGGAATAACTTAGCCAGATGGACAATTGGTGGTAGGTTGATAGGATGGAATCCATCCATGGTGGTCTAAGGGAAGGCTTCTGAAAGGTCTCGTCTCGATGCATGTCGAGTCTTGTGGGGAAAGTGCACCACCTCTCGAGAGGGTAAAACTCAAGTACTTAGCCGTGTCCCCGGCAACGGACAATTTGAGCATCAAGACATTGAAGCTATAAAGGATCTCCTCATCCCAATTTCTAAGTCAAAAACTTGTAGTTGAACAAGGGTAAAGGTTCACCAATGTCTATTGGTGGTTCCTTGGGAGTTTTTTGGCAAACAAAAACTTAGTGCTTTTCAATTGATAGGAAAAACCTATTTTGAGCAAAGCAAGCCTAAGCTACACTTAGCCAAATTCATATAGATGTTAGATATTACTATTCTACTATGGTATCACTTGCCAATACAATTCCAAATGTATTAACCCACTGTGGCTATAACTTATGATGTTGCTGGTTATTCCGATGAGGATTAGGGTTATGAGTCTACACTCAACATGCTTGCATGTGGCACATGAAGATGAAGACTTTACTTTATTTACTTATGTTATGAACTCTTGTACTAGCCTTTGGCTATGGAGTTGTAAAAGACTATGTTTATCTATAGAATTACGATGTAATAAAGACCTTTGTATTTGTGTACTTCATCTTAAACTATGGATGGTAGCATTTGATCCAGGGACTAGCACTGAAATCACAGGGACCTATACCTTTATAAAGGTGGGGTCTTACATAGTAGGAGGAAGGAAACGTCTCAAAGGTGTTGCTAGCAACTTGGAGACCTGCACAAAACAAACTCAAGACTTTGCCCCAATAAACAGTGAGGTTTTCAATCTCACTAATTTGCTGAAAACAAAGGATTAACTATATGGTGTGGAAGGTAATAGTGGTTTGCAGAAAGTAAACAGTAACACTGGAAGATGTATCAATGGTAAAGATTGGACCGGGGTCCATAGTTCACTAGAAGTGTTCTCCCTAAGATAAACAAACATGGCATGCTGGGTAAACAAATTACACCAGGGCAATTGACAGGACGGAGCAAGGCATAGAAATGCAATACTAGACATTCATTATCCTATGAGATTTGATTGTGCAATGCAACAAGATACATAGACCGCCATCCAACTGCATCTATGACTAGAAATCCAACTTCAGGTTATCATCCGAACCACCTCTAGTATTAAGTTGCAAGCAACGGATAACTGATTTAAGCAAAGTGTCTAAGGTAAACAATCCACTTGTTCCATCAACAAGAGATCTTTGTTTTCTCCCTAGTGGCAACAACACATCTACAATCTTAGAGATTTCTGTCACTTCCCTTAGATTAATAGAGGCATGAACCCACTATCTAGCATAAATACCCCCTCTTGGAGTCACTAGCATCTACTTGGCCAAAATAGCTACTAGAAACAGAGAGCATGCAAGATCACAAACAACACAGACATGCTAGAATCAATAAGACAAAACCATTAATCAATCTGACATAGTAATCTCAATATCCATCGGATCACCGCAAACACAACATGCATGATTAGAAATAGATAATCTTGATCATGAACGGAGCTCACAAGATCTAAACATGGTAGAACAAAGGAGGAGATACAACCATATATCTACTACATGTACCCGTAGTCCAAGGTGGAACTACTCATGCTTCATACCGGAGGCTGGCATGATGAAGAAGAAGGCCTCCAGGATGATCTCCCCTCCGGCAGGTGCCGGTAAGAGCTTCAGATCCCCCTGATGTAGGGACAATGGTGGTGGCGGCAATAGACGGTTTCATGGAATAATGATTGGGTACTTTGGGTTTCTGCATCGGGGGGTCTTTATAGGCGAAGAGGCGAGGCAGGGGGCGGCCAGGGTGGTCACCCCCTCGAGGCGTGGCTAACCCTAGCCGCGCCTCCAGGGGGTGTGCCCCCTGGTGCCTCCCCTCCGTCTCGTATTCTTGCTCCATGTTCCCCACGGTAAAATATTGACTTTGGCTTTTGTCCCGTGCAATTCCGAGAATATTGATTTTCTGCCTTTCTGGAACCAAAAACAGAAGAAAACAGGCAACTGGCACTGTGGCATCTTGTTAATAGGTTAGTACCAGAAAACATATAAAAACACCTCAAAGTGTAGATAAAGCAAAGCAAATTAGATACTAAACAATGATGGAACATAAAAAATTATAGATACGTTTCCGACGTATCATTGACACTTAGTTGATCTTCATAAGGATTGAGACCATGGAAATTCGGAAGAACTTAATTTCTGAGGGTAGGAGGCTTCCAATAGAATAGATAAAGAACACAGACTTCGAGAGGTAAACCTCCACTAGACATCTTAATTAGAGCTTCACAAGTGGAAGGAATAGATACAAACAAAACCAAGCTGTTGAACTATTTCAGAAACACAAGGTCCACTCTTTCATTCAACAGAAGGCCAAGACAAAAAGTTGTTTCGGTGGAGAGGACTCATAAGAGTCACAAGGAGAATGTAACAAGAGAAACTATTGATTACCAAAATCATGGTCACTCTTCAAACATGTCTAAGAAAACGAGAAGGAAACTCTTTATTCATCTAGAACTATCAAAATCCTTGTCAAAGATCATGATATTACTTTACACCACCAAATGAATAGGTAAGAAGATTCCTAATGACACAAGAAGAAATAAATTTCATTCTCAGACTCTAAGTACTTGTCATAACGAGATGCTTGCCATCATAAAAGTGTCTAAAAGATCGACCAAGAGACATTTAGCAACTCTACTTTAAATGTTCTACTTGATGTTTGAAACAACGATAGCGGGCTACTGACAAGCTTTTAACCAGTCATCAAGTAAAGGTCGGAATTTGGATACAAAGGAAACCATAAACACAACTCCTATAATAATTCATAGAAGAAGCCTCATGACAAGTGGCTATTTTTGCTGATTCAAGTGAATGTGGCAATAGGTCTTCTGGCTTTTTGTGGCAACCACTACATCAATCTCGCCAGATTTATAGAGAGACCTATGTCAAAACCTTGAAAAACACCAACCATTATTGCGGCTTGATATTTAGATTTGGTTAGGTGGAAATATGCTTCAGACCCAGCATATCCAAATAGAAAGTGTGCAACATTTACCAAAGGTAAAGTCACTTGATTCTCAAGACATGCACTACTGTGTCAAGCTCCAAATGATGATATAGATTTGCGAAACCCATGTGATAGCAAGTTATTGGACGACAATTGCACCTACATGAGTTGTTTTCAATGAAACACAATTGAATCCTTTTTAGGAAACATTTAGGAGGATATCAAAGTTTTGTTACTTCTATCATCCAGAACACGTACTTCGAGATAACACGAAGATGGTTCTCAAATGTTTCCGACATTAATGCCAAATGTTCCATATGAATTTGTTATAACATGGAGAGGATAAGGATGTCATCGATGGGATCAATAGCAAAATTATCTATGCACTCCAAGAAGATAGATTCATATGTTGTATGAATAAGGCATAAACATTGGTCAGATCAAAAAACATGAAGATGTACCTAGGTGAAACATCACAAGTAGATACACCATCAATATTGTCCTTGGAACTGAGTTTGATTTGACGATTACCCAAATCAAATCAAAGGCATGGAAGAGATAACATATCCACCAAGGATATATTATCTTGCTTCGGCGTGGTCAAATTGTGACAATTAAGGACTTCGCCTACCACTAGTTATGGCAGACGATTTTTTTAATGGAACCAAATAGATCACGACAAGAGTGCTCTTCGTGAGTCTCACTTCTATAATCGTGACTCTGCCACACCTTCCTCCGTCTTTCAGTGGTTTTTGGAAGATTGTTGACTTATGCATCCACATCTCGGGATTCCATTGCGAGCATGTTCCTTTTCCCTTGTTGTCTTATGACCTTCGTCTACCAATTCATACCCAAGTAGTAAACATGCATTGGTGTCTTCCGATGTAAGATACTCTTGTGGTCCGTAAAAAAAAACCATTTCTGTATGTCTAGGAGAAACAAAATCTAGTACCTCGTGGTATCTAGGACCAGGTCAAAGTGTTATAGTTCGCATATCAAGAGGTGTTGAATAGCTTCTTTCTATCCTACCTTAAAGCATCACACTGTTCTATACTAAGAGATCAAGATGAGATTCATGACCCCTTAATGAAGTGATGCTTTTACACATGACCACTCTTCCTCGAGCTTTCGTGTCACATGCCAAAATTTTCAAAATTTTGAAATGTGAAAAATAAATAAACAAAATAAATAATTGTTGAAATTTAGGGTGAAAAGAAACTTTTATTTATAAATGGAAACATTAAAACCCAACTTGAACAAACATTGAATAAAGTTTGAATCCAACTAAATTCAAATCAAGTGTAATGCATTCTTCATAAATGCATCTTGAAATTTAAACACTTGGAAAACAAACGAAAAATCTAAAACCCTAATGGAGGAAAATCATTTCCAAGATTACTCTAAGCATATGGATTTGATCCACATAAAAATTGCCAGCAAACATTTTAAAATGATCAAGAATGATAGATGAAAACATTATAAGATCATAGAAATTGGTTTCAGTTAATTTGGAGCCCTAGATAAAATCTTATGAATTTAATAAGATAAGAAAATTGAGTTCCCAAAGCTAATAAAGCACCTATCTAAAATCCATACCAAATGGTGAGCAAATAATCCTAAAGAGATATAAAAATATAAACAATATTAAATAAAATTATAAAAGATGGAATCACCATTTTTGAATCCTTAAATAAAGATATGGATTTTATAAACAGAGGAAGAAATAAATAAGTAAGGATTATTTTACAAAGCCAAATTAAAACTTGGGCAAGCAAATAAAATATTTTTGTTTAACTAAAAAGAGTAAAGGATTTATTAATATCCAATTTTATTTAAGTAAAGACATTTCCCATTTTAAATGAACATTAAAACATAATAAAGTATTTTAAATAATAATTCAATGTGAATTATTTATAAATAAAACCTACTGAAAAGGTCTAGTGAAAATTTGAATTCAAATAAAGAGTTTGAAAATATATTTAATCTTATTTGAATAAAGGAAAGTGCTTATTTTAATAAAGAATAAAACCATAAAATAAATAAAGAAATTATTGTAAAAATGGTCTTAAAATACATATTTAAACAGAATATAAACTTACTGAAAAGTTTGAAAAGTTTTGAAATGAAAAAGGGTTTGAAATCATTTAAATAAAAATCAAAACATAAAAATAGAACAGGAAAAAGAAAAAGAAAACAGAGAAGGAAAAAAATATAAAACAAACCGGCCTAGCCCAACCCTAGGTCTAGACCAGCCCAGCAAGCCCACCTTCCCCTCTCCCCCGAAACGTTTTCTCTCACTCACGTTCTAACCCGCGCAGTCGATGACGTCTGGACCCCACCACTCCTCTTTCTCTCTCGCTGACCAGCCAACCCCACCTGTCAGACCTTCTCCCTCACCCGCGCGACGACCACGCCCTTCCCCCTCGCCGGCCGTTTCTGGCCATACCTTTCTCGCGTTAATTCGCTTCATTGCAGGAGTAAACCTCACCCCCGACCACGCGTACTTAAGCGCCTGCCTCTCCTCTCTCTTTCCCCTCGCTCACCCACCCTCTCCTCCACCAGGCCGCCGAGATTTCGCCCGAAACCTCTCTCTGCTCCGACAAACCTCCGAGCGAATTTCGGCAAGCCCAGACGTCTCCCCTTGCCCTAGATCACACGAGCTTGTTCGCTGATCTCGTGCGCATCTGACTGCACCTCCCCTATGCCCGCGCGAGCACCGTAGCCTTGACTACGACATCGACAGTACGCCTTCGCCATCTGCCTCCACTTCGGCGAGCTCTACTGGTAACATCCGACCGCGCCGCCCCCTCTCTTTGATGCTCCTGTATTCACCACTCTCTTATGCGTCTAACGACACCATTCGTTTGTCCCAGCATGCCCGGTAGCAACGTCCCCGACAACGGCCGAGCGTGCCCCACGCCAGGGACAACTCCGACGAACAATTATGGTCAACCCCGTGCGCCCCCTTCCCTGAGACGACAACGTTGAGCATCAACACGTCAAGGGGAACCCGGTGATCCCCTTCCCTCTCTCTCTTGCTTCCTGGTTGCACCAGAACGCCGCCGACAGAACGCCACCGCCGCGCGTTCGTCGCCAGCGCTGCCAACTTGTGGTCTTTGCGCTGTGAGCCGCTGAATGCAAATCCTATGGTTGTGTTTGATCCACTTAAGCGAATCGGTATGGAAGCATCTTAGCCGTGCGATGTAACTTAGATCTAACGCACCGTGTAGGTCGATCCGTGCGAACCGTTATTGTCCAGTAGCAAGAGACACGTGGCCACCCTTTTTAAATCGAAAACAGAAACTTGTCTATTTAGTGTTTGAACTTGTAAAATTTATAACTTTTGATCCACACGTCCATATTTTTCAAATTTTATATCAATGGAATCAGCAGAACAAGTACTTTCCTACCATGTGATTTGTTTAGTAAATTTCTTATGATAAATTGGTTGTTTTTGTAGAAACTTGTGTAGGCATAATTTGAATATAAAAATTATTCTAGAAATATTTTTAAGGTAAAATCTTTGGTAAATGGAATGTTTTGAACCTACTGACCATATAAACCAACTTTTGGATTGAAAAACATATTTGGTGAAGCGAAATAATAAATCTTTGAATTAGAACATTTCTAGTCAAATAAAAATATTGTTTATGTGTTAAAAATGCTTTTTTGAGTAAAACCTTTGAGAAGTGGTTTGATTTAAACTCTCCGACCCTAAACACCAATCTTTGAGAATTAAAATATATTTGGTGAACTCTATAAAATTATTACCTTGTTTTGCATTTCCAACAAATAAAATAATGCTTTGATTTAAAAATGGTTTATAGGTAAAAACTTTTGCAAATGCTTTCAATATTAAACACTTGACCTTAAAACACTAACATTGATGTTAAAAATATGTTTGGTAAACACTAGAAATATTCTTTGGATTTAAATCATTTCTAGCTAAACAAAAATGATTTAAGTGGCCTTTTTCACTAACTTGATATAAAATGGTTTTACCACTTTTGCAAATGACCAATGGGTGTTTTCAAATGTTTATAACCTAATAGAGACCAATTTTCAAAATAAAATAATTTTTGGCATGCTTGCATGCATTGCTTTGTTTTTTATTATTCTATGTGATAAATTGCTTGAATGGTAGATTGAATTTGTGCCTTGATTGAATTGTAGTGAAATTTGAAGAGTGTGATTATTGCAAGATTAAGGAGTGAACTTATATTATCTACCAAAAAGGCAAGTGATGCTTCATACTTTTGTCCCATTATTTTCACTATGCATTAGTGATATTTCTAAGTAGGACTTGCATGGAATTTTTGCTAAGTATAAACTATGCCATGGGAAATCCTAGTAGATGAAACCTTAGTAGAATTTTCCTAAGTCAAGATTCCTACTACTATCATGCTTAGCTTAGCTAGTAGAAAACAAGGGTGGATTATATTCATGCTATAGAATATTTCTAAGTCAAGGACTTGTGTTTTGTTTAATAAAACAACTATGTGAATGAATCACCTGGGTGGAAAGGGAATTGCTTGGTGGTTTTTGGTTGAGTGGTTACACAAAGCCCATTTCTATGGTTTACCTTGTGTATCTCACTTGTGGAATGCCACCCAGGAACAAAGAGATTTGAGATGTCAAATGTTGAGAAGCTTTAAGTGCAGCCGCATGGCATTATGGGCTCTGCCTGGATCATATAGGTTGCAATAACTTAGCCAAATGGACAGTTGGTGGTAGGGGATTGATAGGTTTGGAGCGCGTCCATTTTGGTCTAAGGGAAGGCTTCTGAAAGGTCCTGTCTTGGTGAAAATCAAGTCTTGTGGGGAAAGTGCATCACCTCTGCAGAGTGTAAAATCTAAGTACTTAGCCATGTCCCTGGCAATGGAAAATTTGAGCATCGAGACATGGAAGCTATCAAGAATCTCCTCATCCCAATTTTCTAAGTTAAAAACTTGTTGTTGAACAAGGATTGAAGGATCACCAATTTCTATTGGGGGATGCCTTGGGTGATATTTTGCCAAACAAAACTTAGTGTTTTCAAATGATAAGGAAAATCTATTTTGAGCAAAGCAAGCCTAAGATCCACTTAGCCAAATGCATATAGATGGTAGACTCCACTATACTACCATAGTATCACTTGCCAGTACAATTCAAATGTATTGACCCTTGTGGCTGTAACTTATTATGGTGCAGGTTTGTTTCATGTTAGTGAAGTGTGTTGATTAGGATTACAAGTCTACAACCAACATGATTGCCTGTGGCACTTTGAAGATGAAGGACTCCATGCTATATTTATTTCTGCTGCATTGTCATGAGATAGCCAAATGAGCTATGTAAGAAGTAATGAATTATTTTATTCCTGGTTATAAATGTAAGATCCCTCCTTTATAAAGGAAAATGATCCCTGTGATTGCAATTCTAGTCCCTGGATCAATGCTAGCATCCATAGTTTAAGATGAAATACACATAAACAAAGGTCATTATTACAGTCATTCCAGAGACAACATAGTCTTTACAACTCCATGGCCACAGGCCTAGTACAAGAGTTTAAACAAGTAGTAAGATAAATAAGTCTTCATCTTCATGTGCCACAGGCAAGCATGTTCAGTGTAGACTCATGACTCCTAATCATCATCAGAGTAACCTGCAACATCACAAGTTATAGCCACAGTGGGTCAATACATTGGAATAGTATTGGCAAGTGATACCTTAGTAGAATATTGGTGGATTAAATACTATATGCATTTTGGCTAAGTGTAGCTTAGGCTTGCTTTTCTCAAAATAGGTTTTGCCTATTAGTTGAAAACACTAAGTTTTTCTTTGTCAAAAACTTTACCCAAGGAACCACCAATAGACATTGGGGTCCTTCACCCTTGTTCAACCACAAATTTTACTTAGAAATTGGGATGAGGAGATTCTTGATAGCTTCCATGTCTTGATGCTCAAGTTGTCCAATACCAGGGACATGGCTAAGTACTCAGATTCTTCCATCTGCAGAGGTTGTGCACTTTCCCCACAAGCCTTGATTTTCATCAAGACAGGACCTTTCAGAAGCCTTCCCTTAGACCAAATGGACGCGCTCCAACCTATCAATCCCACTACCACCAACTGTCCAAATGGCTAAGTTATTCCAACCTATATGATCCAGGCAGAGCCCATATTGCCAAGTGGCTGCACTAGAATCTTCTTAACATTTGGCCTCTCAAATCCCTTTGTTCCTGGGTGGCTTTCCACAAGTGAGATACACAAGGTAAACCATAGAAATGGGCCTTGTGTAACCACTCAACATAACCCATTCACAACCATTCCACCTAGGTGATTCATTCACTTAGTTGTTTTATTAAGTAAAAACATAGTCCAAAGACTTAGAAATATTTATTCATAGCATGAACATATAGCCACCCTTGGTTGCTACTAGCTAGGCTAAGCATGGCATAGATAAGCATCTTAACTTTGAAATTTCTAGCAATTCTACAACTACTAGGATTTCCCAAGCATAGCATATAAGCTAAATATATGTTGGAGATATGCCCTAGAGGCAATAATAAATGTAGTTATTATTATATCTTTGTGTTTATGATAAATGTTTACATTCATGCTAAAATAGTATTAACAAGGAAACATTGATACTTGTGTGATTTGTAAACTTAATTTGAAGTCCCTAGTATAGCCTCTATACTTCACTAGCTTGTTGGTTGATAGATGATTGTGGTTTCCCTATCATGAACATTGAGATGTTATCAACAACAAGATCATATCGTTAGGAGAATGATATGGTGGACATACTCCTATAGATAAGCGTAGCATAAAGATCAAGTCATTTCAATAGTTCAATTGCTATATGCTTTCTGATACATAGTAACCTAATTCCTTCGACCATGAGATCATGCATATCACCTTTACCGGATGGATGCTTTGATGACATCAAACACCACACCGTAACTGGGTGGCTATAAAGGTGGCATTGAGTGTTCGGAAAGTATTGGTTGAGACACATGGATCAAGAGTGGGATTTTTCCATCCATATGACGGATAGATATACTCTGGGCCCTCTCGGTGGAATGTCATCCAATTAGCTTGCAAGCATGTGACTGGCTCACAAGGGATCACATATCACGGGAACGAGAAAAGAGTACTTATCGGTAACGAGGTTGAACTAGGTATGCAGAGATACCGACGATCATGACCTCGGATAAGTAAACTATCGTGAGACAAAGGGAAATTGGTATCATATGTAAGTGGTTCATTCGATCGCAAAGTAATCATAGAAATATGTGGGAGCCATATGAATTTCCAGATTCCTCTATTGGTTATTGTTCGGAGAAGTGTCTCGATCATGTCCGCATAATTCACGAACCGTAGGGAGACACACTTAAGGATTCGACGTTGTTTGAGTAGTTATGGTATTATGAGAAAGAGACCGAATGTTGTTCGGAGTCTCGGATGGGATCCGGGATATCACGAGGTGATCCAGAATAGTCCGGAGAATAAGATTCATATAAGGAAAGTCCCGTTTCGGAGTTCAGGAATGATTCCGGTGTTTTCATCAGGAATGTTCTAGAAGGTTCCAGAATGTCCGGCACTCCGGAGGGGAAGGGGTACATGAATGTGTCATTACATATTGGAATGATTGCATCATGTACTAAGTGTTCTTGCTGTTCCAAATAAAGGATTAAATTGAATCCTAAAACTGAAAAGTCAAATGGCCAGTTTGAAAGTCAAACGGCTAAAACAGGAAACTGTGGGAAACAAGCAAGAGGAGGTTGAAACCGACTTGGGGAGGAGTCCCTCCTCTCCAAGCCGGCGTGCCACCCAAGGCCGACTTGGGGAGGGAATCCCTCCCCTTGGCCGCCCCACCCACCTATAAAAGGAGGGGCAGGGCCTGCTCTTCTAGACACACAAGTTCCTATCCTCTAATCTAAATCCTAGCCCTAGACTCCGGTTTAGAGCCGTTTTGGTTTAGAGCTTATAATTGCCCTAGCCTTCGGATTAGAGTCTTCTAATTGGTGTGTCTAAACCCTAGACCACTAATAGTTCTCTCTCATACTCCACCATACTCGCTCCGGCTTAAGGCGAAGCCCTGCGGGACCTCCCCTCTACTTCCGGTACCACGCCGTTGTGCTGCCGGAATCGCGAGGAGAGTGCTATAACCTCCGCTGCCTGCTGGAACAAGGGAGAGGAAGGTCTTCGTCGAGTACCGAACGTGTGACCGACTGCGGGAGAGCTGCCGGAACACAGCGCCGGAAGGATCGTCTACGCGATCTTGAGATCGGGAAGAGTACGACTACATCACCCACGAGAATCCGCTCTCGTTAAACACTTTGGAATCTTCGAGGGTAAGTTATTCCATCGACTCGTTGCTACAATCTAGTAGATAGATCTTGGCTTGTTTGTTTGTATGCGATAGAAAATTTTTGTTTTCCATGCTACGAAACCCTACAATATAACCATGCAAGACTAGCAAAATATTTCTAATGCATAGTTGAAAAACATAGGGATAAAATCATGAAGCACCACTTGCCTTGGTACTTTGGAGAGTAGCTACAATCCTCACAATCACAATCACTATTTGCACCAAAATCTACACATAAAATGATAGCACCAAATCACATACAAATTAATTACAAGCAAAAATATATGAATGCATGCAACATGATATGTGATGATTTTCTAAACTCAACAAGAAAAGTGCACACTACTGGTTCATAAACAAGTTCAAAACTTGCCAAATATCTTTATTTGAACATTAAGACATTTCCTAAATATTTGTAATATACAAAATAGGCCTACACATGTTTCTGTAAATAAAACCATTTTAACAAAAACAAAACATTAAACACGTTGCATATATGGAAAGGGCTTTCTCTCCTGATTCCATTGATATAAAATTCATCAAATTTGGACGTGGGAATCAAAAGTTATGATTAAAACAAAATCAAACATCTAATAGATTCAAATTCTGATTTTAAATCTAACTAACAGACACGCGGCGTGTTTCTATTGGTTGGTACCGGTTCGGGCGGATCGATCAACGAGAGCCACATGATTTAAATGAAGATGTACGTCCAGATCTAGCGCGTAACCCTTCGATAAGTGAATCTAACGCAGCCGATGGATCTAGATATAACGGTCCGCGATCAAGCGACCATACTCTGGCGGTGCTAGCGGTGGCGACTGGCGGCGGCGGCGACTACAGGGGGTTCTGGGGTCGTCGGAGATGCTTACCATACTCGTGGCGATGTACTGAAGCTCAACGTGGCGATGGCTTGACAAGGGGCGCACGGACACAGCAGCACGAGCTCGTCGGAGTTGCTGGCGGAGTCGGATGCTCTCTATCGGAGTAGAAGGCGACGTTCTGGGGCACGAGGATCCAAACAAAAAGTATCAGCAGGTGCGCTAGAAGCAGGCGAACATGCTCGTGTGATTCAGAAACAGAGGGGAACACGAGGCTCACCGAATTTTGTCGCCGGAGTTGTAGACGGCGTCAGAAACTTGCGGTGTTTGATGGAGTCGACGACCTGGGGCAGTACAGGATGAACCAAGGATGTCAGAAGGTGCGCAAGGATGTTGCGAAGCAGTCTGCATGAACTAGAGAGGAAGGGGCGCACAGAGCTCACCGGGATTGGTCGCTGGAGCGGGTTCTGTCTGCGGCGGTGTACTGGCAAATACCGGCAGCCTGGGGGCGCTCTGTACTCGGGGTTTGGGGGAAAATGGAGAGGGGTCAGAGGGGGTTTAAGCAGGCGAGATGGGGCGTGAATCACTCCAGCATTGAACGGGAATTGACGACGCGAATCAAACCGGAAATGCTCGGCGTGATTTGGGGAAAGAACTCGTCGCCGGGGTGGAGAAGAAGACCGTTGCGCGGGCCGCGTTGTCAGTGAGAGAAACAGAGGGGAGGTGGGGACAGGCGGTCAGTCACTTGGTGGGTTCGTTTGCGAGTAAAGAAATACGGTTCGCGGGAGGGGTTGCTGGACTAGTTGGGCTGGTTGGGCCAGATTTGACTGTTTGCTTATTTTTTCTCTTTTAAACCTTTTCTTTTTCTGTTTGCTTTCTAAAAAAGATTTTCAAACTCCAATTAAAATCTGTTTGATTTCAAATCTTCTCTGAACTTTTGTACAATGAATTTTGTACTCAAATAATTGTCAAACCTTTCTGTTTACAAAAACCAACTTGGGTCATTTGAAAATTAGAATAAAACCAAGCCATTATGTGATATAATATTTGGCATAATCTTGGTTTTATTTCATACTTTGTGTGGAAACTTTATTCAAGCTTTTGAAACCACTTATGTTTGAATTCAAAACACTGCTGAATATCAAGTAGCCCAATGGCTATAGTGTTCATACATAAAATAATGAGCAATATATGCTCCTGTTTTTGAAATGAAACCCTAAATGATCATGGATGCATGGATGATATGCATGAGTTTGAAACATGACTTTGAGGATGTTACAAATCTAACCCCCCTAACGTGAATCTCGCCCTTGAGATTCGGATTGGCTAGCAAATAGGTGAGGGTGGTCTTTCCGAAGATCATCTTCTCTTTCCCATGTTGCTTCTTCTTTGGAATGATGGTTCCATTGAACTTTGCAGAACTTGATAGTCTTAGTCCGTGTGACTCTTTCTGCAGTCTCAAGAATCTTGATAGGTTTCTCCTCATAAGTGAGATCACTCTCCAATTGAACCTCTTCCAAAGGTATAGTATCCTTCAAAGAAGTTTCTTCCATTTCTGGATGGCATTTCTTAAGCTGACTCACATGAAACACATTATGAACAGCTGACAAAGACTCTGGCAATTCAATCTCATAGGCTACTTCTCCTTTGCGGCTTAGAATCTTGAATGGTCCAACATATCTTGGGGACAATTTACCTTTGACACCAAACCTCTTCACTCCACGAAGTGGTGACACTCTAAGATAAGCTCTGTCACCGACTTCATAGGTGACTTCTCTATGCTTAGGATCTGCGTAACTCTTCTGTCGGGACTGTGCTATCTTTAATCCGTCCTTAACCAGTTTGACTTTCTCTTCAGCCTCTTTGATTAGCTCTGGTCCGAACAAACTTCTTTCTCCCACACCATTCCATATCAATGGGGTGGTACACTTTCTCCCATAGAGAAACTCAAATGGTGCCATCTCAATACTGGCTTGATAGCTGTTATTATAAGAGAATTCTGCGTAAGGCAAACTTTCATCCCAACAGGCTCCATAGTCTAGGGAACATGCCCTCAACATATCTTCAAGAATTCGATTAGTCCTTTCAGTCTGTCCATCAGTCTGAGGATGAAATGCAGTGCTGAATTCCAACCTCGTTCCCAATGACTCATGTAGCTGTCTCCAAAAATGAGAAGTGAATTGTGTTCCCCTATCAGACACAATACTTTTGGGTACTCCATGTAAACACACAATTCTGCTCATATATATCTTGGCTAACTTAGCACTTGTATAGGTTGTCTTCACGGGTATGAAATGAGCCACTTTAGTTAGGCGATCCACTACTACCCAAATAGAATCTGTAAAATCCCTAAAATCATGTTTTAAACTTATGCATAGCATCCATGCATCCATGAGCATATGATTATGATTTCAAACAAATCACTTCCAGAAACAGGAGCATATGAGCTCATTATTTTATGTGGGAAAACATAAATCAAATGGCTATCCTCAATTGAAAGCAAAAGTGTTTTAAACCAAGTTTTGTTTGCTTCCTTGTTGATTGGATTGAATGTGGAGTTTGGACAAAAATTCATAGAACAAATGTGGTTTCAAAACCATTTTCAAAACATTTCCTAATCAAGTGCTATGTCACTGTTTATTTTTATTTTATTCTAAATGACCAAGATAATTCAAAGTAACCACATGTTTCGATGCCCAGAAATATTAATGTTGCACCCTACAAAATCCTGAAAAAGTTTGAATTCAAAAAAGCTTTTGAAACCATTTGAAAATCATTCCAGAAATTCAAAACAGAAAAAGAAAAAGAGAAAGGAAATAGAAAAAGGCCAGCGCCTATCTTTTGGCCCAACTGAGAAAGCAGCCCACTAAGCCCACCCGGGTTCCCTCTCTCCCTCTCTCACACGCAGACGCACCCATCGAGTGACTGACGCCAGGACCCCACACCCCCTTTGTTTCTCTCGCAGACAACTGGGCCCCATCCACGTCACCGTCGTCTTCCCCAAATCTCGCGAAGAACACGTCGTCGCAGTCCGTTGCCGGCGTTGATCACGCGGCATAATTACCATTGAATCCACAGGCGTTTCCTGTCGAGCCCCTTCCTACTTAACCCCCTCTGCACCACGAACATTTCCCCTCACTCAATTTCCTCTCCACGCCACTAGGCTGCCCGTAGTCTTGCCCATACCGCCGCAGCTCTGACGACCTCCGGCGTGCAATTCCGGTAAGACCCCGTCACCCCTTGCTATATAAGTTTGCCAGAATGATCACGACAACCATGCGCACCTTCTCACCCTATTGGTGCATGCTAGGACCGTCTGGACACTCTCCAACGACGACGACCGCAAGTGCCTGACGCTTTCTTCTTCTCCGGCGATCGATTGCGGTAAGCACTGAGCGCCCCTTGACCTCTCTCGCATACGACTAGGTTCGCCTTGTCCTTGCGCAGCTACTGATGCCTCTGGTTGGTACTAGGAAGACCCAGAGCGTCGGCAACAACTTCGTCTGCAACCACCCGACGCCGTGCACGACTCCGACGAGCTCCAGCAGCCCACTCCGTGCACCCCTTGCCAAGCCGCCGCCAGGTTGAGCATCAGCACGTCGCCACGGTTCTGGTGAGCCCCTCCGACGACCCTAGGGCGACCTGTAGCGCCGCGCCGCCGTAGGCAGAGCTCGCCACCGCCAGTAGCCACCGCCAGCTCCGCTCAGTTTTGGTCGATTGATTCGTAGCCGTCAGATCTAGATCCAGCGCATAGGATTAGTTCACTTAACGAACCGTTATGCGTTAGATATGGCCGTACATCTTTAGTTAAATCGTGCGGCTCTCGTTGATCGATCCGCCCGAGCCGGTACGGGCTAATTAGAAACAGACGCGTGGCTAGGGTTTAGATTTAAAACAGAATTTGAATCTGATTAATGTTTGAATTTGATTTGGCTATAACTTTTGATCCCCACATTAGAATTTGACAAATTTTATACCGTTGGAATCAGGAGAGCAAGCTCTTTCTGATTATACAATGTGTTTAATGTTTAGCTTCTGTTAAAAAGGTTTTATTTGCAGAAACTTGTGTAGGACTAATTAGAGTTTATGAAATGTTTAAGAAATGATTTAGGGTTTAAATAATTGTTGTTTGGCAAGTTTTTGACTTGTTTATGAATCAGTACTGAATACTTGCTTTGTTGAGTTTTAAAAATCATCACATATCATCTTGCATGCATGCATATATTTTTGATTGTATATGTTTGGTATGTGATTGTGGCTATGATGCTTTGTGTAGATTTTGGTGCTAGTGATTGTGATTGTGAGGAGTGCTACTCTCCCAACTACCAAGGCAAGTGGTACTTCATGAATATTTCTATCCCATGTTTTATACTAAGCATTAGAAATATTTTTGCTAAGACTTGCATGATATTATTTTGCTTATATGCCATGATGGGAAATCCTAGTAGTTGTAGAATTGCTAGGGAATTTCTAAGTTAAGTTACTTTCTATGCCATGCTTAGCCTAGCTAGTAGCAAACAAGGGTTGGTGAAATATACATGCTATGATGAAAATATTTCTAAGTCTTTGGTCCTTTGTTTTACCTAATAAAACAACTAAGTTAATGAAACACCTGGGTGGAATGGAAGGTTTGGTTTATGTTGACTGGTTACACAAGGCCCATTTCTATGGTTTACCTTGTGTATCTCACTTGTGGTAAGCCACCCAGGAACAAAGAGATTTTAGAGGCCAAGTGTTAAGAAGCTTCTAGTGCAGCCACTTGGCAATATGGGCTCTTCCTGGATCACATAGGTTGCTAGAACTTAGCCATTTGGACAGATGGTGGTAGTGGGATGATAGGTTGGAACGCGTCCATTTGGTCTAAGGGAAGGCTTCTAAAAGGTCCTGTCTTGGTGAAACCAAGTCTGGTGGGGAAAGTGCACAACCTCTGCAGATGGAAAAATCTAAGTACTTATCCAAGTCCATGGCAATGGACAACTTGAGCATCAAGACATGGAAGCTATCAAGAATCTCCTCATCCCAATTTCTAAGTAAAAATTTGAGGGTGAACAAGGGTGAAGGACCTCAATGTCTATTGGTGGTTCCTTGGGAAAAGTTTTGACAAAGAAAAACTTAGTGATTTCAACTAATAGGCAAAACCTATTTTTGAGCAAAGCAAGCCAAGTTACACTTAGCCAAATTGCATATAGTATCTAGTCCACCTAAATTATACTAAGGTATCACTTGCCAATACTATTCCAATGTATTGACCCACTGGGGGTGTAACTTGTGATGTTGCAGGTTACTCTGATGAGGATTAGGTGTCATGAGTCTACACTCAACATGTTTTCCTATGGCACATGAAGATGAAGACTTTTATTTATTTATTTATTCAAACTCTTGTATTAGGCCTGTGGCCTTGGAGTTGTAAAGACTATGTTTATCTCTGGAATGGCTGTAATAATGACCTTTGTATCTGTGTAATTCATCTTAAACTGTGGATGCTAGCAATGATCCAGAGACTAGCATTGCAATCACAGGGATCCTTTTCCTTTATAAAGGAGGGATCTTACAGATGGTATCAGAGAACTATGTTGCCTATAGGATTATGACCCTAGGATTGGAAACCACTAAGGAAAAAATTTCAGCAACTTCTACACTTGTCTATTCTTCTCGTAAAACTTTTCTAATTTTCTCTCTCATCTCTATTTTAGATGAACTCCATCAACGAAGCTGTAAGGAAAGGACCACTCATGACAATGACTTTGGAGTGTGAGACAGAATTCCCCAAGGCTCCCAAGGACCTCATGGTTGCATTGGAGATACAAGGTGCAGCTGTGTACAAAGGTTTTCCTGTGATGGATGAAGGAGTGGAATACTGGTGGGTGCAACTTCACTTGTATAAAAACAAGGAAGACAACCCCCAGGAAAAAGGATTCTGCATGTTCACCAATTCAGTGGTGCACACTACATTCTTTGAATTAGCAAGGGATGCAGCTTGGAAGACCATCAAAGAACTTGGTGATAGAGTCAAGTGCAGAATGCTGAACCTCCAAAATGATCTAATGGAAGAGAAGAAACATACCCAAGAGTTGGAAGCTACCAACCAAACCTTAAGAGGAGACATTATAGACTTAGTGATGGAGTCATGTGAGCAAGATATGCTGATTGCTTCTAGAAACATTGTGTTATCCAACAGATCCAGTGAGATAGGATTGTAAGCGTACTTCGTTAGTTGGACCACCACTTATCACCTTATTTTCCCAAATGTTGCTTTAAAATAAGATTGAACCTTGGTTGTTGTAATGGTTTCATGTATGCATGACTTGTGTGTTTTGCTTTCCAAGGATATGTATGTGATGTTTTGCCTTATGTTGTAACTTAAATTGTGTTGTTCTAACTTTTCTATCTTATAAATAGATGCCTACTGTTACCATCAGCACTGTTGAGGAGTTCCAGGTTACCCGCTTTGGTCCTCGTATCGTTGAGCTTACTACTTTTCTCAATCTCCCTCTTCCTACCATCATGGTGCTTCCCCTCACCAAGTTTGAGAGGAAAGACCTTTGGGGCTTCAAGGTCAACCAGCCCGGATGCCAGACAGAGCCTACCACAGAGGCCATCGTCTTCAAGATCATGCATGATGACAAGGAGAGAGGCCTTGAGGTAGTTATGCAGGATCTGATAGGACGTCTGCTAGGGAGACACTCCCGACAGGTTAGAGGTACTCACTTCCACGTCTTTGGTAGACGTGATGAGGATGGAGAGTCCATCGACTTCGAGGACGATTCGAGGGACACAACAGAGCCGATTCGTCTATACCTCCAGGACTTAGAGTCTCTCATTAGGCACGTGGACACTGATAGGACCAATGTCATGCTCAACGATGACGAACTCTAGGTGCAGCTTCGCGAGAAGGACAAGCTCTTCGCGGAGCAAGATGAGATAGTCAAGGAGATGGAGGCGAAGTTCGAAAGCCAGGAAAGAAAGTTCAAGAGTCAGGAGAAGCGAGTCCAGGATAGGAACAAGAAGATTCAGGAGATGACTGAAGAACTGCAGTCCAAGGACTTTGAGCTCGAGCAACAGCAGACGGTGATTGAGAGGCTTCGTTCCCAGAAGAGGGCTCTCAAAGCCAAGATAGAGATCTTAACCACTAGTGTCGAGGAATACAAGACCGCGATGGAGAACGCAGGTCTTACCTTTGTCGAGGAGGAGGTTGATGCCGAGGAGTAGATTTGACTACTCATTTATCATTCATTATCGTACTTGTTGTTTGAGAACTTGTTATTTGACCATCCGACATGTGGATGGCTTGTTATTTGTGTGTTTTACTTTGCGAACTTATTATCTTGTTGTTAAACCTTTATTCTTTATGTTGCATGCTTTGTGTTTGTTTATGTGATGTAATGTGCATGAAAGCATCTATGGGTATCTCATTCTTATCTCTATTGGACAAACCACAGATGCCTCCCCGTCGTGCAAACCCTAACCCCAACAACAACAACAACATCACTCCAGAAATGCAGCAAATGATGACCGCTCAGACTCAGCTAATGCAGATGATGATGACGTTCATCCAGAACCAAAACAATAACAACAACAACAATAACAACAACAACAATAACAACAACAATAACAATAACAACCCACCGGGTTTTGACATGCTTACCAGGTTCTTGAGATTGAGGCCAGCAAAATTCTCAGGAACGACTGATCCCATGGTGGCCAATGATTGTCTACGCTCTGTGAACAAGGAATTAGTAACCGTGGGCTGTACTGATGCTGAAAAAGTCAGATTTGCCGCACATTTGCTAGAGGGACCAGCCGCCACTTGGTGGGATAACTTCCAGATCACCACGCCCATAGAAGATGTGACATGGGCTATCTTTGAGGATGGCTTTCGTACTGCTCATATCTTGTCTGGAGTGATGAGTCTGAAAAAGAAGGAGTTCCATAACCTGAAGCAACGCCACCGCAGCGTGGCTGAATATATTGAGGAGTTCAACAATCTGGCGCGATATGCACCGGATGAAGTTGACACTGATGCTAAGAGGAAAGAAAAGTTCCTCGAAGGGTTAAATGATGAACTGAATCTGCAGTTGGCTGTGGCCTATGTTCCCACTTATCAGTCTCTCTGTGACAAGGCTGCTATTTTGGAGAACAAAATAAAGAAAGTTGAAAGCAGAAAGAGAAAGCACTCAGACAAGCACAACTCGGGATCGTCACACAAACGTTCCCACTATGATGACAGTGGAAGCTCAGGATCCCACAAGCATGGGAAATTCAACAAGCACCACAACCACAACCGTCATGACAACAAGCATCACCGTAGTCATGACAATGACAAGTACAAGAACCACAAGGGTGGATACGAGAGCCACCACAGTGGTAATGGAAGTGGAAGTCAGCCTGTCAAGAAAGACATAAGTCAGGTTGAATGCTTCAAGTGCAAGAAGATGGGGCATTATGCAAATGAATGCCCAGAAAAGAAAGTTGAAGGACCCAACAAGCCCAACCCTTTTCAGAAGGGATAGGTGAACCACATCAATGTGGAGGAAATCTATGAGGAGCCTGATGCTGTTGCTGGTAAGTTCAAACTCAATTCTGTTCCAGCATTTGTTCTCTTTGATACTGGTGCATCTCATTCATTCATATCAAGAGCATTTGTTGAAAGAAATGAACTGCTGGTAGAAACTAATGGGTGTCCTATAAAAGTAAGTTCTCCTGGTGGAGAAATGATAGTGAATTCAGGATGTCATGATCTAGTCATAGAATTTGGGAAGTATAAGTTTCCCGTTAACTTGATAATTCTAAACTCCCAAGGATTGGATGTCATTTTTGGAATGGACTGGATGACTAAGCACAAAGGAGTGATAGATTGTGCCAACCATACTATCTCACTCACAACTCCAGAAAATAAAAGGATCAGATTCAAGACCAACTTTGAAGCAAGAAGGAGTATGCTAAATTCTCTTAAGGGGGTTAGCATAGACAGTGTGCCAATTGTGAGTGAGTATCCGGATGTGTTTCCGGAAGAATTGCCGGGAATGCCACCAGATAGAGATGTGGATTTTCTTATAGATTTGGTACCAGGATCTGGACCAATAGCAAAGAGACCTTATAAAATGTCAGTTGATGAGCTGAAAGAACTCAAGAAACAACTTGGAGAACAGTTGCAGAAAGGATTTATTCAACCAAGTTCTTCATCTTGGGGAGCCCCAGTTTTGTTCGTGGAGAAGAAAGATAGAAGTCAAAGGTTATGCATAGATTACCGTTCACTCAACGAAGTAACTATCAAGAACAAATACCCTTTGCCTAGAATCAATGACTTGTTTGATCAGCTAGAAGGAGCTTGTGTGTTCTCAAAGATTGATCTCCGGTCAGGCTATTTTCAACTCAACATAAGAGAACAAGACATACCTAAGACAGCGTTCACTACAAGGTATGGATTGTATGAGTATACCGTAATGCCTTTTGGTTTGGCCAATGCACCAGCATACTTCATGAATATGATGAACAAGGTGTTCATGGAATTCCTTGACAAGTTTGTGGTCGTCTTCATCGATGACATTTTAGTCTACTCCAAGAGTAAAGAAGAGCATGAAGGACATTTGCGTTTGATACTTGAGAAGTTAAGAGAACATAAACTTTATGCCAAATTCAGCAAGTGTGAATTCTGGTTGAATGAAGTTGGATTTCTTGGACATGTTATGACAAAGGATGGTGTAGCAGTTGATCCTGCTAAAGTTTTAGCTGTAACTGAATGGGAATCTCCCAAGACAGTAAAAGAAGTTCGTAGTTTCCTTGTCTTAGCAGGTTACTACAGAAGGTTCATTGAGAATTTCTCTAAGGTTGCCAAGCCTATGACAGAATTGCTAAAGAAAGACAAGAAGTTTGCTTGGTCTGAAGGTTGTGAACTCAGCTTTCAGGAATTAAAGAAGATACTGGTGACAGCACCAGTATTGTGTTTGCCAGACTTGGAAAAAGATTTCCAAGTATATTGTGATGCATCTCATCAGGGGTTGGGTGCAGTACGTATGCAAGACGGAAAAGTTGTGGCTTATGCCTCGAGATAACTCAAAACTCATGAAGTGAACTACCCTACTCATGATTTAGAGTTAGCCTCTGTCGTCCATGCACTCAAAACATGGAGGCACTATCTTTTGGGAAAGCGTTGTGAAGTGTTCACAGATCACAAGAGTTCGAAGTATATCTTCACCCAGAAGGAAATTAATATGAGACAAAGAAGATGGCTATAACTCATTAAGGACTATGACTTAAGTTTGCAATACAACCCCGGTAAAGCAAATGTTGTAGCAGATGCTCTAAGTCGTAAGGTTTTTGTGAATGGCCTTACCAAAGGAGAATTGCCAGATGATTTGTGTGCCCAATTCAGAAAACTCATATTGGAGATTGTGCCTGAAGGACATCTCATGTCTTTGGATGTTCAACCCACTTTGTTGGACAAGATCAAAGAAGCTCAGAAGATTGATAAGGAAATTGAAGAGATTAAAGAAAAGATTGGCAAAGGAAAAGCCAAAGGGTTCCATGAAGACGAACATGGTACTTTATGGCATGGGAAACGTATCTGTGTTCCACAAGATCCGGAGCTTCGGAAACTGATTTTGCAAGAAGCACACAACTTTCCGTATTCCATTCATCCGGGTAACACCAAAATGTACAAGGACATGAAGGAAATATTTTGGTGGAATAATCTCAAGAAAGACATCGCTGAACATATTGCTTTGTGTGATGTGTGCAGTAGAGTGAAGGCGGAACATCAGAAACCAGCAGGATTGCTTCAACCACTACCTATTCCTGATTGGAAGTGGGACAAGATTGGTATGGACTTCATTACCGGATTACCAAGAACCAGATCAGGATACTATTCTATTTGGGTAGTAGTGGATCGCCTAACTAAAGTGGCTCATTTCATACCCGTGAAGACAACATATACAAGTGCTAAGTTGGCTAAGATCTACATGAGTAGAATTGTATGTCTACATGGAGTGCCCAAGAGTATTGTGTCTGATAGGGGAACTCAATTTACTTTCCATTTTTGGAGGCAGCTACATGAGTCATTAGGAACGAGGTTGGAATTCAGTACTTCTTTTCACCCTCAAACCGATGGACAAACCGAAAGGACTAATCAGATTCTTGAAGACATGTTGAGGGCATGTGCCCTAGACTATGGAGCCAGTTGGGATGAAAGTCTGCCTTACGCAGAATTTTCTTATAACAGATATCAAGCCAGCATTGAGATGGCACCATTTGAGTTTCTCTACGGAAGAAAGTGTACCACCCCATTGTTATGGAATGGTGTGGGAGAAAGAAGTTTATTCGGACCAGATCTTATCAAAGAAGCCGAAGAGAAGGTCAAGTTGGTTAAGGACAGGTTGAAGATAGCACAGTCCCGATAGAAAAGCTACGCGGATCCTAAGCGTAGAGAAGTCACCTACGAAGTCGGTGATAGAGATTATCTTAGAGTGTCACCACTTCGTGGAGTGAAGAGGTTTGGAGTCAAAGGAAAATTGGCACCAAGGTATGTTGGACCATTCAAGATTCTGAGTCGTAAAGGAGAAGTTGCTTATGAAATTGAACTGCCAGAGTCTTTGTCAGTTGTCCATAATGTGTTTCATGTGAGTCAACTTAAGGAATGTCATCCAGAAATGGAAGAAACTTCTTTGAAGGATACTATACCTTTGGAGGAGGTTCAGTTGGAGAGTGATCTCACCTATGAAGAGAAGCTTGTCAGGATTCTTGAGACTGCAGAAAGAGTCACACGGACTAAGACTATCAAGTTTTGCAAAGTCCAGTGGAACCATCATTCCAAAGAAGAAGCAACATGGGAAAGAGAAGATGATCCTCGGAAAGACCACCCTCACCTATTTGCTAGCCAATCCGAATCTCGAGGGCGAGATTCACCTTAAGGGGGTTAGATTTGTAACATCCCTAAAATCATGTTTAAAACTTATGCATAGCATCCATGCATCCATGAGCATATGATTTTCATTTCAAACAAATCACTTCCAAAAACAGGAGCATATGAGCTCATTATTTTATGTGGGCAAACATAAATCAAATGGCTATCATCAATTGAAAGCAAAAGTGTTTTAAACCAAGTTTTGTTTTCTTCCTTGTTGATTAGATTGAATGTGGAGTTTGGACAAAAATTCATAGAACAAATGTGGTTTCAAAACATTTCCTAATCAAGTGCTATGTCACTGTTTATTTTTATTTTAATCTAAATGACCAACCTAATTCAAAGTAACCACATGTTTGTATGCCCAGAAATATGAATGTTGCACCCTACAAAATCCTGAAAAAGTTTGAATTCAAAAAAGCTTTTGAAACCATTTGAAAATCATTCCAGAAATTCAAAATAGAAAAAGAAAAAGAGAAAGGAAATAGAAAAAGGCCAGTGCTAGTCTTTTGGCCCAACTGAGAAAGCAGCCCACTAAGCCCACCCGGATTCCCTCTCTCCCTATCTCACTCACAGACGCACCCATCGAGTGACTGACGTCAGGACCCCACACCCCCTTTGTTTCTCTCGCAGACAACTGGGCCCCGTCCACGTCACCGTCGTCTTCCCCAAATCTCACGAAGAACCCGTCGCCGCGGGCCGTTGCTGGCGTTGATCACGCGGCATAATTACCATTGAATCCGCAGGCGTTTCCTGTCGAGCCCCTGCCTACTTAACACCCTCTGCACCGCGAACATTTCCCCTCACTCAATTTCCTCTCCACGCCACCAGGCTGCCCGTAGTCTTGCCCATACCGCCGTAGCTCCGACGACCTCCGGCGTGCAATTCCGGTAAGACCCCGTCACCCCTTGCTGTCTAAGTTTTCCAGAATGATCACGACAACCATGCGCACCTTCTCACCCTATTGGTGCATGCTAGGACCGTCTGGAGACTCGCCAACGACGACGACCGCAAGTGCCTGACGCTTTCTTCTTCTCCGGCGATCGATTGTGGTAAGCACTGAGCGCCCCTTGACCTCTCTCGCATACGAATAGGTTCGCATTGTCCTTGCGCAGCTACTGATGCCTCTGGTTGGTACTAGGAAGACCCAGAGCGTCGGCAAAAACTTCGTCTCCAACCACTCGACGCCGTGCACGACTCCGACGAGCTCCAGCAGCCCACTCTGTGCGCCCCTTGCCAAGCCGCCGCCAGGTTGAGCATCAGCACGTTGCCACGGTTCTGGTGAGCCCCTCCAACGACCCTAGGGCGACCTGTAGCGCCGCGCCGCCGTAGGCAGAGCTCGCCGCCGCCAGTAGCCACCGCCAGCTCCGCTCAGTTTTGGTCGATTGATTCGTAGCCGTCAGATCTAGATCCAGCGCGTAGGATTAGTTCACTTAACGAACCGTTATGCGTTAGATCTGTCCGTACATCTTTAGTTAAATCGTGCGGCTCTCGTTGATCGATCCGCCCGAGCCGGTACGGGCCAATTAGAAACAGACGCGTGGCTAGGGTTTAGATTTAAAACAGAATTTGAATCTGATTAATGTTTGAATTTGATTTGGCTATAACTTTTGATCCCCATGTAAGAATTTGACAAATTTTATACCGTTGGAATCAGGAGAGCAAGCTCTTTCTGATTATACAATGTGTTTAATGTTTAGCTTCTGTTACAAAGGTTTTATTTGCAGAAACTTGTGTAGGACTAATTAGAGTTTATGAAATGTTTAAGAAATGATTTAGGGTTTAAATGATTGTTGTTTGGCAAGTTTTTGACTTGTTTATGAATCAGTACTGAATACTTGCTTTGTTGAGTTTTAAAAATCATCACATATCATCTTGCATGCATGCATATATTTTTGATTGTATATGTTTGGTATGTGATTGTGGCTATGATGCTTTGTGTAGATTTTGGTGCTAGTGATTGTGATTGTGAGGAGTGCTACTCTCCCAACTACCAAGGCAAGTGGTACTTCATGAATATTTCTATCCCATGTTTTATACTAAGCATTAGAAATATTTTTGCTAAGACTTGCATGATATTATTTTGTTTATATGCCATGATGGGAAATCCTAGTAGTTGTAGAATTGCTAGGGAATTTCTAAGTTAAGTTACTTTCTATGCCATGCTTAGCCTAGCTAGTAGCAAACAAGGGTTGGTGAAATATACATGCTGTGATGAAAATATTTCTAAGTCTTTGGACTTGTGTTTTACCTAATAAAACAACTAAGTTAATGAAACACCTGGGTGGAATGGAAGGTTTGGTTTATGTTGAGTGGTTACACAAGGCCCATATTTATGGTTTACCTTGTGTATCTCACTTGTGGTAAGCCACCCAGGAACAAAGAGATTTTAGAGGCCAAGTGTTAAGAATCTTCTAGTGCAGCCACTTGGCAATATGGGATCTTCCTGGATCACATAGGTTGCTAGAACTTAGCCATTTGGACAGATGGTGGTAGTGGGATGATAGGTTGGAACGCGTCCATTTGGTCTAAGGGAAGGCTTCTGAAAGGTCCTGTCTTGGTGAAACCAAGTCTGGTGGGGAAAGTGCACAACCTCTGCAGATGGAAAAATCTAAGTACTTATCCAAGTCCATGGCAATGGACAACTTGAGCATCAAGACATGGAAGCTATCAAGAATCTCCTCATCCCAATTTCTAAGTAAAAATTGGAGGGTGAACAAGGGTGAAGGACCTCAATGTCTATTGGTGGTTCCTTGGGAAAAGTTTTGACAAAGAAAAACTTAGTGATTTCAACTAATAGGCAAAACCTATTTTTGAGCAAAGCAAGCCAAGTTACACTTAGCCAAATTGCATATAGTATCTAGTCCACCTAAATTATACTAAGGTATCACTTGCCAATACTATTCCAATGTATTGACCCACTGGGGGTGTAACTTGTGATGTTGCAGGTTACTCTGATGAGGATTAGGTGTCATGTGTCTACACTCAACATGTTTGCTTGTGGCACATGAAGATGAAGACTTTTATTTATTTACTTATTCAAACTCTTGTATTAGGCCTGTGGACTTGGAGTTGTAAAGACTATGTTTATCTCTGGAATGGCTGTAATAATGACCTTTGTATCTGTGTACTTCATCTTAAACTGTGGATGCTAGCAATTATCCAGGGAATAGCATTGCAATCACAAGGAACCTTTTCCTTTATAAAGGAGGGATCTTACAGAATCATATCCTGACCTGGTCCTTGGCAATCCGGTAATGAAATCCATACCAATCTTGTCCCACTTCCAATCAGGAATAGGTAGTGGTTGAAGCAAACCTACTGGTTTCTGGTGTTCCGCCTTCAGTCTGCTACATACATCACACAAAGCAATATGTTCGGCGATGTCCTTCTTGAGATTATTCCACAAAATTTTTTCTTTCATATCCATGTACATTTTGGTGTTACCCGGATGAATAGAATAGGGTGAGTTGTGTGCTTCTTGTAAAATCAGTTTCCGAAGCTCCAGATCTTGTGGAACACAGATACGTTTCCCATGCCATAAAGTACCTTGTTCGTCTTCATGGAATCCTTTGGCTTTTCCTTTGCCAATCTTTTCCTTAATCTCTTCAATTTCCTTATCAGTCTTCTGGGCTTCTTTGATCTTGTCCAACAAAGTAGGTTGAACATCTAAGGTCATGAGATGTCCTGCAGGCACAATCTCCAATCTGAGATCTCTAAATTGGGCACACAGATCATCTGGCAATTCTCCCTTAGTAAGGCCATTCACAAAAACCTTACGGCTTAGAGCATCCGCTACAACATTTGCTTTACCGGGGTGGTATTGCAAACTCAAGTCATAGTCCTTGATGAGTTCTAGCCATCTTTTTTGTATCATGATAATTTCTTTCTGGGTGAAGATATACTTCAAACTCTTGTGATCTGTGAACACTTCACATTGCTTTCCCAAAAGATAATGTCTCCATGTTTTGAGTGCATGGACAATAGAGGCTAACTCTAAATCATGAGTAGGATAGTTTACTTCATGAGTTTTGAGTTGTCTCGAGGCATAAGCCACAACTTTTCCTTCTTGCATAAGTACTGCACCTAAACCATGATGAGATGCATCACAATATACTTGGAAATCCTTTTCCAAATCTGGCAAACACAAAACTGGTGCTGTCACAAGTCTCTTCTTCAATTCTTGAAAGTTGAGTTCACAACCTTCAGACCAAGCAAATTTCTTGTCTTTCTTTAGTAATTATGTCATATGTTTTGCCACCTTGGAGAAATTCTCAATGAATCTTCTATAGTATCCTTCCAAGACAAGGAAACTACGAACTTCTTTTACTGACTTAGGAGATTCCCATTCAGTTACAACTGAAACTTTAGCAGGATCAACTGCTACACCATCTCCTGACACAACGTGTCCTAGAAAACCAACTTCATTTAACAAAAATTCACACTTGCTGAATTTGGCATATAGCTTATGCTCTCTAAGATTCTCTAGTATCAATTGTAAATGTCCCTCATGCTCTTCCTTGCTCTTGGAGTAGATTAGAATGTCATCGATGAAAACGACAACAAACTTATCAAGGAATTCCATGAACACCTTGTTCATCATATTCATGAAGTATGCTGGTGCATTGGTCAAACCAAATGGCATCACGGTATACTCATACAATCCATACCTTGTGGTGAAAGCTGTCTTGGGTATGTCTTGTTCCCTTATTTTCAGCTGAAAATAACCTGACCGGAGATCAATCTCTGAGAACACACAAGCTCCTTCTAACTGATCAAACAAGTCATTGATTCTAGGCAAAGGGTATTTGTTATTGATAGTCACCTCATTGAGTGAACGGTAATCTATGCATAACCTTTGACTTCTATCTTTCTTTTCTACAAAAAACTGGTGCTCCCCAAGATGAGGAACTTGGTTGGATAAAACCTTTCTGCAACTGTTCTCCAAGTTGCTTATTGAGTTCTTTCAACTCATCAACTGACATCTTGTATGGTCTTTTTGCTATTGGTCCAGATCCTGGTAGCAAATCAATAAGAAACTCCACATATCTATCTGGTGGCATTCCCGGCAACTCTTCCGGGAACACATCCGGATATTCACTCACAATTGGCACACTGTCTATGCTAACCCTCTTAAGAGAATTTATCTTACTCCCTTTTGATTCAAAGTTAGACTTGAATCTAATCCGTTTCTTCTCCAGGGTTGTGAGTGCAATAGTACGTTTGGCACAATCTAGTACTCCTTCATACTTGGTCATCCAATCCATTCCTCAAATTACATCCAGTCCTTGGGAATCTAGGATTATCAGACTCACTGGAAACTCATGCTTTCCAAACTCTATCACTAGATCCCGGCATCCAAGACTTACTATCATATCTCCACCTGGAGAACTAACTTTTATTGGACACCCAATATTTTCAGTTGGAAACCCATTTCTATCAACAAATGCTTTTGATATGAATGAATGCGATGCTCCAGTATAAAAAAGAACAAGTGCTGGAATAGAATTGAGTTTGAACTTACCAGCAATAACATCTGGCTCTTCATAGATTTCCTCCACATTGATGTGGTTCACTTGTCCCTTCTGAAAAGGGTTAGGCTTGTTGGGTCCTTCAACTTTATTTTTCGGGCATTCATTGGCATAATGCCCCATCTTCTTGCACTTGAAACATTCAACCTTACTAATATCCTTCTTGACAGGCTGGCTTCCACTGCCGCTTCCACTACCACTGTGGTGGCTCTTATATCCACTTTTGTGGTTCTTGTACTTGTCATTGTCATGACTACGGTGATGTTTTTTATCATGATGACGGTTGTGGTTGTGGTGCTTGTTGAATTTCCCATGCTTGTGGGATCCTGAGCTTCCACTATCACCATAATGGGAATGCTTGTGAGACGATCCCGAGCTGTGCTTGTCCGAGTGCTTTCTCTTCCTACTCTCAACTTGCTTCATTTTGTTCTCCAAAATAGCAGCCTTATCACAAAGAGACTGATAAGTGGGAACATAGGCACTGATAGTTGCAGGTTCAGTTCATCATTCAACCCTTCAAGGAACTTTTCCTTCCTCTTAGCATCAGTGTTAACTTCATCCGGTGCATAACGCGCCAGATTGTTGAACTCCTCAATATATTCAGCCACGCTGCGGTGGCGCTCCTTCAGATTATGAAACTCTTTCTTCTTCAAACTCATCACTCCGGATGAGATGTGAGCAGTACGAAAACCATCTTCAAAGATAGCCCATGTCACATCTGCAATCGGAGTGGTGATCTGGAAGTTATCCCACCAAGTAGTTGCTGGTCCTTCCAACAAGTGAGCTGCAAATCTGACTTTCTCTTCATCAGTACAACCAACTGTTACCAAGTCCTTGTTCACATAGCGTAGCCAATCATTGGACACCATAGGATCATTTGTTCCTGACAAGTTTGCTGGCCTCAATCTCAAGAACCTGGTAAGCATGTCAAAACCCGGTGGGTTGTTGTTGTTGTTGTTATTGTTGTTATTGTTGTTGTTGTTGTTGTTCTGATTCTGGATGAATGTAGTCATCATTTGCATCAGCTGAGTCTGAGCTGTCATCATTTGCTGCATCTCAGGCATCCGTGGTTGGTTCAATAGAGATAAGAATGAGATACCCATAGATGCAACATGCATAATACATCACATAAACAATCACCAAACATGCATCATAGTAATAATAGTTCAACAACATAAACGACAAGTTTGAAAAGTAAACACACCAATAGCAAGCCATCCACATGTTGGATGGTCATTGCGACTCAATGAAAAGCATGATAAATAAATGATAAATGAGTAGTCATCACTACTCCTCGACATCAACCTCCTCCTCAACGAAGGTAAGACCTGCATTCTCCATAGCGGTCTTGTATTCCTCGACATTGGTGGTCAAGGTCTCTACTTTGGCTTTGAGAGCCCTCTTCTGAGAACGAAGCCTCTCAATCATAGTCTGCTGATGCTCGAGCTCGAAGTCCTTGGCCTCCAGTTCTGCAGTCATGTCTCGAATCCTCTTGTTCCTATCTTGGACTCGCTTCTCTTGACTCTTGAACTTTCTGTCCTGACTCTTGAACTTTGCCTCCATCTCCTTGACTATCTCATCTTGCTCCGCGAAGAGCTTGTCCTTCTCTTGAAGCTGCACCTGGAGTTCGTCATTGCTGAGCATGACTTTGGTCCTATCAGTGTCCACGTGCCTAAGAAGAACCTCTAAGTCCTGGAGGTATAGACGAATCGGCTCTGCTGTCTCCCTCGAAGTGTCCTCGAAGTCGATGGCCTCTCCATCCTCATCACGTCTACCGAAGGCGTGGAAGTGAGTATCCCTAACCTGTCGAGAGTGTCTCCCTAACAGACGTCCAATCAAGTCCTGCATGAATACCTCTAGGCTTCTCTCCTTGTCATCGTGCATGAGCTTGAAGATGATAGCCTCCGTGGTAGGCTCAGTCTGGCGTCCGGGCTGATTGACCTTGAAGCCCCAAAGGTCTTTCCTCTCAAACTTGGTGAGGGGAAGAACCATGATGGTAGGAAGAGGGGGATTGAGCAAACTAGTGAGCTCAATAATACGAGGGCCAAAATGAGTTCCCTGGAACTCTTCAACAGTGCTGATGGTAACATTAGGAATCTATTTAATAATATAGAAAAAGTTAGAATCAACACAATTTAAGACAAATCACAAGACATGGCATCACATGCATAACACTTACAAACACACAAGTCATAGCATACATAAAATCCATTACAAACATCCAAGGTTCAACTTATTAGACAACATTTTTGGAAAATAAAATGATAAGTGGGGTGCTTCAACTAACGGAGTATGATTACAATCCCATCTCACTTGCCAAGTTGGCTAACAAGGCATCCCTAGAGGCAATCTGTTTATCTTGATCACATGACTCCATTGCTAAGTCTATGATGTCTTTCCTTAAACTTTGGTTGGTATCCTCTTACTCTTGGGTATGTTTCTTTTCTTCCCTAAGGTCATTCTGGGTGTTAAGCATTCTGCACTTGATTCTATCACCAAGTTCTTTGATGGCCCTCCAAGCTACATCCCTTGCTGAATCAAAGAATGTGGTGTGCATCATTGTGTTGGTGACCATGCAGAATCCCGAGTCCTTGTGGTTGTCTTCCTTGTTTTTATACAAGTGAAGTTGCACCCACCAGTACTCAACTCCTTCATCCATCACAGGAAAACCTTTGTACACAGCTGCACCATGTATTCCCATTGCAACCATAAGGTCCTTGAGAGCCTTGGGGAATTCTGTCTCACATTCCAAAGTCATTGTCATGAGTGGTCCCTTCCTTACAGCTTCGTTGATGGAGTTCATCTACAAATGGAGATGAGAAAGAAGATTAGAAAAGTTTACGAGAAGAATAGACAAGTGTGGAAGTTGTTGAAAATTGTTCCTTAGTGGTTTCCAATCCTAGGGTCATAATCCTACAGGCAACACAGTTCTCTGGTACCATCTATAAGATCCCTCCTTTATAAAGGAAAAGGATCCCTGTGATTGCAATGCTAGTCCCTGGATCAATGCTAACATCCACAGTTTAAGATGAAGTACACAGAAACAAAGGTCATTATTACAGTCATTCCAAAGACAACATAGTCTTTACAACTCCATGGCCACAGGCCTAGTACAAGAGTTTAAACAAGTAATAAGATAAATAAGTCTTCATCTTCATGTGCCACAGGCAAGCATGTTGAGTGTAGACTCATGACTCCTAATCATCATCATAGTAACCTGCAACATCACAAGTTACAGCCACAGTGGGTCAATACATTGGAATAGTATTGGCAAGTGATACCTTAGTAGAATATTGGTGGACTAAATACTATACGCATTTTGGCTAAGTGTAGCTTAGGCTTGCTTTGCTCAAAATAGGTTTGGCCTATTAGTTGAAATCACTAAGTTTTTCTTTGTCAAGAACTTTACCCAAGGAACCACCAATAGACATTGGGGTCCTTCACCCTTGTTCAACCACAAATTTTACTTAGAAATTGGGATTAGGAGATTCTTGATAGCTTCCATGTCTTGATGCTCAAGTTGTCCAATACCAGGGACATGGCTAAGTACTTAGATCCTTCCATCTGCAGAGGTTTTGCACTTTCCCCACAAGCCTTGATTTTCACCAAGACAGGACCTTTCAGAAGCCTTCCCTTAGACCAAATGGACGCACTCCAACCTATCAATCCCACTACCACCAACTGTCCAAATGGCTAAGTTATTGCAACCTATATGATCCAGGCAGAGCCCATATTGCCAAGTGGCTGCACTAGAAGCTTCTTAACATTTGGCCTCTCAAATCCCTTTGTTCCTGGGTGGCTTTCCAGAAGTGAGATACACAAGGTAAACCATACAAATGGGCCTTGTGTAACCACTCAACATAACCCATTCACAACCATTCCACCCAGGTGATTCATTAACTTAGTTGTTTTATTAAGTAAAAACATAGTCCAAAGACTTTGAAATATTTATTCATAGCATGAACATATAGCCAACCTTGGTTGCTACTATCTAGGCTAAGCATGGCATAGATAAGCATCTTAACTTAGAAATTTCTAGCAATTCTACAACTACTAAGATTTCCCAAGCATAGCATATAAGCAAAATATAACCATGCAAGACTAGTAAAATATTTCTAATGCATAGTTGAAAAACATAGGGATAAAATCATGAAGCACCACTTTCCTCGGTAGTTTGGAGAGTAGCTACAATCCTCACAATCACAATCACTATTTGCACCAAAATCTACACATAAAATGATAGCACCAAATCACATACAAAATAATTACAAGCAAAAATATATGAATGCATGCAACATGATATGTGATGATTTTCTAAACTCAACAAGACAAGTGCACACTACTGGTTCATAAAAAAGTTCAAAACTTGCCAAATATCTTTATTTGAACATTAAAACATTTCCTAAATATTTGTAATATACAAAATAGGCCTACACATGTTTCTGTAAATAAAACCATTTTAACAGAAATAAAACATTAAACACATTGCATATATGGAAAGGTCTTTCTCTCCTAATTCCATTGATATAAAATTCATCAAATTTGGACGTGGGAATCAAAAGTTATGATTAAAACAAAATCAAACATCTAATAGATTCAAATTCTGATTTTAAATCTAACTAACAGACACGCGGCGTGTTTCTATTGGTTGGTACCGGTTCGGGCGGATCGATCAACGAGAGCCACATGATTTAAATGAAGATGCACGGCCAGATCTAGCGCGTACCCCTTCGATAAGTGAATCTAACGCAGCCGATGGATCTAGATTAAACGGTCCGCGATCAAGCGACCATACTCTGGCGGTGCTAGCGGTGGCGACTGGTGGCGGCAGCTCTGTCCACGGAGGCGCGGCGACTACAGGGGGTTCTGGGGTCGTCGGAGATGCTTACCAGACTCGTGGGGATGTACTGAAGCTCAACGTGGCGATGGCTTGACAAGGGGCGCACGGACACAGCAGCACGAGCTCGTCGGAGTTGCTGGCGGCGTCGGATGCTCTCTGTTGGAGTCGAAGGCGACGTTCTAGGGCACGAGGATCCAAACAAAAAGTATCAGCAGGTGCGCTAGAAGCAGGCGAACATGCTCGTGTGTTTCAGAAACAGAGGGGAACACGAGGCTCACCGAATTTTTTCGCCGAAGTTGGAGACGACATCAGAAACTTGCGGTGTTTGATGGAGTCGACGACCTGGGGCAGTACAGGATGAACCAAGGATGTCAGAAGGTGCGCAAGGCTGTTGCGAAGCAGTCTGCATGAACTAGAGAGGAAGGGGCGCACGGAGCTCATCGGGATTGGTCGCCGGAGCGGGTTCTGTCTCCGGCGGTGTACTAGCAAATACCGGCAACCTAGGGGCGCTCTGTACTCGGGGTTTGGGAGAAAATGGAGAGGGGGCAGAGGGGGTTTAAGTAGGAGAGACGGGGGCGTGAATCACTCCAGCATTGAACAGGAATTGACGACGCGATTTGGGGAAAGAACTCGTCGCTGGGCTGGAGAAGAAGACCGTTCCGCGGGCCGCGTTGTCAGTGAGAGAAACAGAGGGGAGGTGGGGACAGGCGGTCAGTCACTTGGTGGGTTCGTTTGCGAGTAAAGAAAAACGGTTCGCGAGAGGGGTTGCTGGGCTAGTTGGGCTGGTTGGGCCAGATTTGACTGTTTGCTTATTTTTTTCTCTTTTAAACCTTTTATTTCTGTTTGCTTTTCTAAAAAATATTTTCAAACTCCAATTCAAATCTGTTTGATTTCAAATCTTCTCTGAAATTTTGTACAATGAATTTTTTACTCAAATAAGTGTCAAACCTTTCTGTTTACAAAAACCAACTTGGGTCATTTGAAAATTAGAATAAAACCAAGCCATTATGTGATATAATATTTGGCATAATCTTGGTTTTATTTCATACTTTGTCTGGAAACTTTATTCAAGCTTTTGAAACCACTTATGTTTGAATTCAAAAAACTACTGAATAGCAAGTAGCCCAAAGGCTATAGTGTTCATACATAAAATAATGAGCAATATATGCTCCTGTTTTTGAAATGAAACCCTAAATGATCATGGATGCATGGATGATATGCATGAGTTTGAAAAATGACTTTGAGGATGTTACAATAAATTTGTATTATGACCTTTGTTTCTTGATATTACATCTTAACTGTGGATGCTAGCTATTGATCCAGGGACTGGCATTGTAAACACAGGGATCTCTACCTTGTTAAAGGTTGGGACCTCTACATTTTGTGCTCGTGAATGATGCGTGTGTGTAATAATGTGTCCATCCGAGATTCTTAGCAATTATTATTTCTTTAACCTCAAGGACATTTGTGTCATTACTAGTGTGATGGTTAACCTATCAATGGCTAGTGGATTTTTTTTTTTGCATAAAGGCATATCTGTTTCAAAAGAAGAAGAAGAGGCTCATCTAGTTAGATCATTTTAAAGGGGATAACAACACTACAACTTTAGTTCTTATAATCATCTTCGATATCCACCAAGTACCAACATCATCTGAACCTCCCTTCTCGGACTACCCCCTTAGACAACCTAGATGAAGTAATCCAGAAAACTCATTAGTTGGCTAAGTTTTATCATTCAGTTATAGTTTTCTATGATCACAAAATCCATTCCCAAGTCATCCATAACAATGGACACGGCTTTTTGAAAATATTATAACCCTGCAGGGGTGCACAACTTTACCCACATGTACCAACCGACTCTCAATACCAAATTATTAGCCCTCTTCCTTGGAAGGCCAGCAGAGGGTGGTTGACCATGACCTTTACCTTTCTTTCGATGAGACCATGAGTCACGCGCTAAGGAGATGTCGATGTAATGGGTCGAGTCCCGAAGTCGGTCCCTAGATATGTGCGCAGGGTTCAAGATTACAGAGACCGTGCCTCTCTTATTCCCGGCCATGCTTACCTACCTATTATGAATGCACCTCATTCACCTCCATGCAAGAACAACCAAGATGCGTATGTCGAATGGAAATCCTGAACTATGTGACTCATGGAATCTACTAGGCAAGTTAGTGAGTCAAGGGGGTTTCCAGGCCCTCATGTGGTTGTACGCTCGTCTTGGTTCAAGAGGCGAGAACTCAGTTCCTAAGGGTGGATAGCATGGGACTACAAAAACCACACCCAAAATGGCCTCCCATACCTGCCTTAGCATGTTTATTATCCACCTCTAATCATATCACAACATCCTATCATACTAGGTTCATTCGCATCTCCGGTGCATCATCTAGATGATCGGTCTTGGACCACTACGCACGTCTAAGCTTGACTTAAATGTGGCACTAGCGATGCTCATAATCCGAACCCTAGTTATGCTAGGAGCAGTGGATCATGTACCATAGTTAACAAAGGGAAACATGCATCCGATAGGATTACCTATCTACTGATAAAAGACTGTTGAACCGTATGAATATGGCGAGGATTGAAATACTTTGAAAATATAGGGTTCATATGTATGAGTGGGGCTTCGCTTTCCTTGTCCGTTGTTGGACTGGTACTTCTCTTTGGTGGCATTGATTTTAGCCTCGGACTCGGTTCCTATTCGCGAAGAACCAATCACCAGAAAAAAAGTAACATTCAACACATGGCACGTGCAATTATCATATAATATATATAATATGGATGATATGAAGGATTACATGTAGTAGAGTATCCCTAGATGCGTCATTGATTTAAATGGATCTAGAATGCCCTAACAGATGGTACTGTGGGGGTGTCGGTGTTCCTATAAATAATTTAGCGTTCAAAGTTCTATGAATATGAATGCTTACATTTTTAATTGATAGAGCTCATTTTTCTAAACATTTTGGTATATTGCACATATTTTTATATTTTTAAATGAATTAGTTATGAATTTTCAAAGATTTAATTCAAATTCCCAATTTTTAAAGGTTCTGAAATTATTAAATTCCTGACAGATGGACCCCACGTATCATATAAGTTTTAACTAAAACAAAAAATAATTAAATGGGTTAATGAGGTCAGCGTGATGTCACTGCCACGTCACTGCCACGCCGTGGCCACGTCAGGGCCACATGGTGGCCACGCAAGCGACACGATAGGGCCACGTCGACGCCACGTCACCCACGGCGGAGCCACCAGATGGTTGTTACCGCCGGCGAACCAGGGCATCCCAGCCACCGCGGTTGGGCGCGTTGGAACCGCACAGAAGAGGTGACGTAGCCAGCACTAGCCCCGCCCGGTTTTGGTCACCGGAGCATGGACGGCGGCGAGCTACTGTGGCGGCGGGATTGGGCCACGCGAGAGGACGATACAGAGGGTGAGAGAGGGAACAAAGAGCACCATGCAACTCAGTAGCTCACTGGGATCGTGTCGAGCTTGGTGGTGAGGTGAGGAATGCTCCAAAATGGCAGGGATCGACGGTGCCGAGCGGCGACCGGAGGTGCCGATTCGAGCGATTAGGGGCACGCGCGCGAGCATGAGGTAGCTGGGGGAACGAGTCGAGCATGGGGAGTTCAACGGTGGCCACGTCTTGGGCTAGGGTGGCCGGAGTTGGTGAGGATGATGGCGGCCGACGAGCTAGGGTTTCGGCCTAGGCGTTGAAACGAGAGATGGAGAGGAAGAAAAGAAGTAGGGAACGACTAGGGTTTAACGTGGCGACCAGGGGGTCTTGTAGGCGCTCGGGGGTGGCGGCGTGCATCGCGACGACGGGCGACGATCGACGGAGACGCGCTGGAAATGCAGCTGCTCGACGTCGTCTGCAAAGACGATGAATAGGTGTGTCGAAGCGGTACGGGCCGCAGCTGGGCTGGCTTGGTCACCTAGTGGGCCGGCTCGGGCTGCTGGTGAGCGGCAGAGCGGGAAGAGAGGGAGATGGGCTGCGGCCCCAATAGATAGGGTTTCTATTTTTTCTATTAACACCTTTTTATCTGTTTTCTATTTTTCTCTTTGGTATTTAAATTTCAAATATGTTTTGTATATTTCCAAAACACTAGAGGCTTTGTAAAATATCTAGAAGAATTAAGAGACCCTTATAACAGTTTGGGCTCCACATATTTTTGTTTTTCAAAATATTTGAAACTATTTGAATTGATTTTCAAAGAGAGAAAGGAAATTAGATGTTTAAGGTTTTTAGAACCTTTTTATTACATACATTTTAAATAATGATGATGCTCATGAATGCACATCCAACCCTAAATAATTATTAACTAAAACTGGGGTGTTACAAATAGGAATTTTAAGGTTTATATTAACACTCAAAACAATATAATACCATTTCGTAAAGTAACTATCCATAATTCTATAGTCCTATTATCTCAATTAAAACTAAGCGTAAGGTGGTGAACATATGCCAATGAATACAACAACTATGAAAATTCACTTTGATTTAATTTATGATAAATTGTTTGCAACTTTAATCATATTACTTTTGACTCCCACTCAAAACAATATTCCTTGAGTTTTTTTGGTGATTACACGAACCAAATCCACTAGACCAAGTCCGATCATCACGAGAGATGATGTAGCTTCAAAGGCGAACAAACAACATGTTCATCATATCATCCATATGACTCATGCTTTACATTTTGGTATTACATGTTCCGAGGCCATGTGTGTACATGCTAGGCTCGTCAAGATTAACCTTAGTATCCGCATGTGCAAATCTGGCTTGCACCTGTTGTATGCACACATAGAATTTATCACACCCGATCATCACGTGATGCTTCGAAACGGCGAGTCTTGGTAACGGTGCCTACGAAGGACGAACACTTTATTACTTGATGTTTAGTAAGAGGGATCATCTTATAGTGTTACCGTCGCAATCTAAATAATACAAGATGCATAAAAAGGATTAACATCACATGTAATTCATAATATGTGATATGATATGGCCTTTCTTCTTGTGCCTTTGATCTCCATCACCAAAGCATGAACATGATCTCCATCTTCACCAGCGTGGCATCAAGGTCAATGGCTCCGCTTCATGGTTGTCCATCACCAACAAAAACTATTACAACTACTTGGAATAAAGCGATTACATGATGAATAGACACACAGGTCTTAACGAATTTAAAGCCAACCATAAGGCTCCTGCTAGTTGCCAAATTACAATAAGGATCATTGCATACCTCAAATATAATCATAATCACATCATGTCCATATCACATCACATGCCCTGCAAAAACAAGTTAGACGCCTCTAATTTTATTTGCATGTTTTATGTGGCTTGGGGCTTTCGAATAAGAAGCGTTCTTACCTACGAACATGAATGATGACCCACAAGTATAGGGGATCGCAACAGTCTTCGAGGGTAGTATTACCCAGTTTATTGATTCGACACAAGGGGAGCCAAATAATACTTGCGATCCTTAACAACTCAGCTGTCAATTCAGCTGCACCTGGAAATAGTTCTTGCTCACAGAAGTTTATCAGTAGCAACAGTTTGTAGTAGCAACAACAGCAGTTAAACGGGAGCAATAGTAACAGTAGTAGCAAATAGTAGGATATGAGCGTGATAGGCATAGGGATGGATGGACAGGCGTTGCATCGGCGGATATAAACATGTAACTTCAAGATCTAGGGAAATTGCAGATAAATAAAAAAAATCATCCAAGTACTAAACAATCATAGGCATGTGCTCCATATATATTCATGCGTGCTCACAATGATAACTTTCACAACATCTTGTGTCTTGCCATCCCGTGGCAGCGGGGCCTCTAGGGAACTACTGTCAATTAAGGTGCTCCTTTTAATAGAGCACCAGATCAAAGCATTAACACAACATGAACATATGTGATCCTCACATCACAGCCACCCACTCCGGTTGTCCCAATTTTTGTCACTTCGGGGCCTTTGGATCCGGACAATGATATGTGTACACAACTTGCAGATAAGATCACGATCAGTACTATCATAATGATTCAATAATAAGTTCAGATCTGATATCATGGCACTCGGGCCCTAGTGACAAGCATTAAGCACAACAAGTTGCAACAAAGTCAAATAGAACTAATAGAGATACCAGGCACTGTGCCCTAACAATCTTATTCGATTAAATGATATAACTCATCCAATCCCTACCATCCCCATAGCCTACAGCGGGGGATTACTCATTGATGGATGAGGGAAACATTGATGGTTGATGGAGAGGCGTTGGTGATGACGATGGCGATGATCCTCCCCAAATTCCCCGTCCCGGCAGGGTGTCAGAACGGAGTTTCTGGATCCGAATCGCGGTTTCTGGTGGTGGCGCCGCAACGGAACTCATTCTGGAAAAACGTCGAACCCCCCTCTGTTTTCAGGTCAAGAGGCAACTTATAGACGAAGAGGGGGCCGAGGGGGTGCCTGAGGTGGCCGCACCCCCGAGGCGCGGCCAGGCCTGGCCTGCGCCTGGCAGGGGTGTGGGCCCCCTAGGCCTCCACTCCATCTTCGTACTCTGGCTCCATGGGTATTCTCGTGAAATAGGATTTTTGGTATATTTTCCGGGATTTTTCCTGATAGTTGATTTTCTGCACGAAAACTAGACACCAAGGTAATTCTGCTGGAAACAGCGTCAGTCCGTGTTAGTTGTATCCAAATCACACAAGTTTAGAGGAGAAACAAATAGCAAAAGTGTTCGAGAAAGTAGATATCTTTTGGACGTATCAACTCCCCCAAGCTTAGCTTATTTCTTGTCCTCAAGCAATTCAGTTGAAAACTGAGTGCGATAAAAGAACTTTCACGAACACATTTTCTTCATATGATGTATATATTCTCAGCACAGGAGTAGACACTTAGGCAATTCATAATAAAGAGTATGCAACTAAGTCTACTCAATAGTCATTGCAAGCTATGAAGAGAAACCAACTCAATAATAATAAGTAGCATGGAACATAAACATAAGCAACATTGCAATGCTCATAAAAAGGTATGATAGAGTGGTATCTCCCTTTCCTTTGCTTGTAGCGCACAATATAAATGTCAAGGCACCTCTGAAGTTCACATGAAGACTAGAAGTAAAGATATCAGAGATACAAGCATCAAAGTCATGACATAATTAACCAAGTTTTGAGACAAACACAAGAATGACAACTATGCTCTCAAGAAGGTGCTCATAGAATAAGTGGTGACTCAACAAGGAAGTGAAAAGGTTTTGAAAAGTTTGAAAGGCTTCCAAATGCTAAAAGTAAGGTACTCATTAGCTTTGAGCTCTCATTGCCCCTATCGTAGGCATGTTTATGTGGTTAAGGTGAAAGTGAGGTCCAATATGAGTTATATGCTTGACAGACTATAAACTGGAAATCCCATGTCCCTTGAGTAAGAGGGCCGCTCCGCATGCTACTCAACTTTAGTTTCCTGTAAGTTCTTGTCATTGTAAATACATGCATATCATAGAGAACCGCCAATGAGGAACCCCTTGCACATGATACAGGAGATATCCCGTGATCAAAATGACAAGGCAAGCAGACAATGAGCATCTCGACGATCTTTTTATTTACTATTTGCATAGATTTTTATTGAGGATGCTTCACAGATGCTCACTATGGTAACGCTGCAAGTTTCCACCATGATTACGCATGGCTTAGGCTAGCGGCCCAGGCGTTTCTCTAACACATATATAAACAACATGAACTCACAAGATCCACTTTTATTTCACACCAGAGACATCTGCAAACAAAAGAGCATGGTATCAACTGGATATGTGTCCATAAGTGTTGAAAGTGTTGCCCGCAACAGCACAGTTATGCTAACTCCCAGCTTATAATTTGCAGGCATATAACTTTCATGGACAAGTCACAATGGTTCAAAATTATTAAGTGCAAGAAATAAAGTGTGCCATCAAGTTCGTGAGAGCTTTACTAACTAACTTTCTCAAAGCAGTCAACCATTTTATTTGGAAGAAAACAAGGCATATTGAATATGCACTGAAATAGCAAATGATGCTAATAGGTAGGTATGGTGGACACTGTTGGCAATATTGGTTTTGGGGAGTTGGATGCACAAGTAGGGCTCATACTCAGTGCAAGTGAAGGCTAGAAAAAGAGAGGGAGCGACAAACGAGAGATAAATAATTGTCATCATCATGCTTGCAACAAATAGGACTAATTATGGCATGAAAATGAAACAAGAACTCTGAGGCAAAATAAATCATCGAGGCTTACTGACTATTGTTTAGTCATATGCATGCGTGAGCATGTGCCAAGTCGATTCACATGAAACATTCAGAGGAGGATACCACAATATCATACCAAAATATGAATAAAACAATGCAAGCAAACATTCATATGACATGCTACAAACTATTAGAAAGCTGAAGCTAATCACACGAAAACAATAACTGCTAAGCATCCATCAGTAACATACACCTTACATGAACAGACTAAGCATGCTCACAATGATGAGTATATGTACAAAAATGAAAAAAATAGAGTTTGTTACCAGCCTCTTACCACACCTCAAGTTGTCTTAATCTTCATTATTGCCCTTCACTTGTGTGACTTTAATAATAACATGAAACCAAAATCCACTGAGGACGGCTGAACCCTGCAAAGAACTCACAAAACCAAAGAAGAACAACAAATATTTTTGGTGTTTTTGATTTTTCAAACAAGCAAACAAAGAAAAATAAAAAAACAATATCTTTTTGGATTTTTCTTTAAGGCAAACCAAAACTAAAAGCAAAGAAACAAACCAAGAGAAACAACAAAAATATTTTTGGTATATATATGTTTTGAGAAAGAAGAAACAAGAACAAAAAAGGAAAGCGAAACAATGGATATACAAAGAACCGACGAAACATGATATATATATGAGTGTGATGTCGGTATACCTCCCCCCAAGCTTAGGATTTTGGCCTAAGTGGAGCTCAAATCCATGGTGACCAAGTAGGTGCACCTCCGTAGTACGTCGAGGAGGCCCCTTCGTCGTGGTATGAGCTCGAGGACTCACCTGTGTAGTGTATAGAGGGGTCGTATGAGGGCGCGCCCCCTGATAATGTCCATGGAATCCAAGAATGCGCAACTTCTCATCCATATCCTCCTTTGAGCGTGAACAAAGTGGTTTGGGGTAGAGGGATCTCTCTCTCTCTCTTCTCCATCAGTAAACAACATTTTATAAACCAGGCTCTCAAGGGTAGAGCCACCAGTGACAAAGTGATGCGCCTTCATGGCAGCAAGATCAAGCCTCTAAGGAGCCAAAACTGTATCATTTGGATCAACAACAAGGTCTAAGGCAGCAAGAACACGTGCAGCAATAATTCCCCCATAAATGGGCCCCTTAGCGGCTAAGCGATGAGCAATGAGAGAACCAAGATTATACCTAGTTTCATTGTTGAGCGCATCAGCTATGAAGCCAAATGATAGTTGGAAATATTACTAGTGTTCTTCCTACCAAGAACACTAGTGGCATGATAATAAGCAAAGTACCTGATAGCTGGAAGCTGAATATTTCTTATCTTTCCTCGTTGGGCTCTACAGTCATCATCATTGGTTATCCCATGGTAGAGCTCCAACAAATTAGTAGGTTGAGGTGGAATCTTCTTCGCCGACCCAGCTGTACCAAGTCTTAGGGCCTCACAAAATTTCTTCAATGTCATGGTGTAAGGCCTGCCATAAATTTTGAAAGACACATCTGGCTTGAAAAAGTTGTTAGGAAAAGAGAAGCTGTCCACAAATGTTTTAGTGAGCATTGCAAATTGCACGCTCTCATCCTGCATATAGCTTGATAGTCCAACCCTCTGAACCAAGGTTAGAAAATTCTCAAGAATCCCAGCAGCCGGCAAAAAGGTTGGGGAAGGAAAGGTGGAAGGGTGCGCATCCCCCTCACTTCCCTCGTCCCCAAATCGCGGTGTAATGTGATCCTCATTGTATGAGGGCCTAGCTCAGGAGGATGATCTTGAAATCCTTGCCCTTCTAGGTGCATCACTCTCAAATATCACCAAAGGTGTGGTTGTCCATGACCTATTTTTTCTAAAAAAAATTAGACGAACATCAAACCAAGTGATTTCCAAGTTGATAAATGATGAGAAACTACTATAGGAACTTGCTAGAGGGCTACACATGCATCAAAATGGAATCTCTAAGAATAGAACAAGCATGTAAGCTCCCACAACATGTCACCTATAGCAGCAAAATGCTCAAGATACAATCTACCAATCACAAATCTAATTGGACAAGCGGAGGAGGCACATACCAAGGAGCAATCCCTCCAAAAATCAGCAACAAAGATGGGCTGAGCAAGGAGATCAAAATTTTCGAGCAAGAACAGCAGGAACTCGAGCTTGAGAAAGTTTTTTGGTATTTTTCGGGAGAGAGAAAGAAGATGGATGGGAGGAGGCATCTTGGAGGGCCATAGGTGGGCCACACCCCTACCAGGCACCACCTATGGGCTGGCCGCGCCGCCCAGGGGTGTGCTGGCCTGGGGTGGCCCCCTGGGTCACTCCAGGTGTCCATCTGCCCCTTTTTTCGAGGAAAAAATTATTTTGTATTTTTTGGGATTTTTCGGGAAACTTTATGTTTGGCCAATTTTTAGGGTTTGGAAATTGATTTTCTCGCATAAAAGATTTTTTAGAAGAAGCAAAAGCAAACAAAAACCAAACTACAGAAGCTCTAAGACACTCTAACAAGCAAACATCTAAATCTAACAAGAGAAAAAGCAAAGACTAGGAAGGAGAAAAAGTAAAAGAAAGAAAGTATAACCATAGTGAAAACATTATTTTGTTCATTAAAATCCTTTTGTTAACAAGGTTGATCAAGTCCTGTTACCAAAACAATCTTATATGAAAAAAAACTTTGCATTCCACAAGGTGATTATGTTACCTCAAACTTAATAGCAATGGCCCCAATCATAATAGTTTCAAAATTTTCTTGTGGAATGAGACAATATATTTCTCCAACCTTGATGCTCTCAATATTTTCAATGGAATTCAGGCAATAGCTTTTAGCAACCTTCTTGGGGAAATAGATAGTATGCTCTTTATCATTATATTGAATGTTACTTTTCCTTGATTACAATTGATGACAGCACCTGCAATATTAAGAAAAGGTCTCCCAAGAATAATAGACGTATTATCATCTTCAGGCATCTCAAGCACAAAAAAATCAGTTAAAACCAAGCAATTATGATCCACTTGAACAGGAACATACTCACATATACCAACAGGAATAGTAGTTGACTTATCAGCCATTTTCAAAGATATATCAGTAGGTATCAACTTTTCTAGCTGGAGTCTCTTGTAGAGAGAAAAAGGCATAACACTAACTCCAGCTCCCAAATCACATAAAGCAGTTCTAACATAATTGTTCTTAATAGAGCAAGGAATAGTTGGTATACCTGGATCACCAAGTTTCTTTGGAACCTTACCATTGAAGAAATAATTAGCAAGCAAAGTAGAAATCTCCTCATTACAAATCTTCCTTTTATTAGAGACAATATCCTTCATATACTTTGAATAAGGAGGCAACTTAATAGCATTAGTCAAAGGAATTTTCCAAAATAAAGGTTTCATCCACTCACAAAACTTGTTGTAGTGTTCTTCCTCCTTTGACTTATGTTTCTTACCTGGAAAAGGCATACGTTTCTGCATCCAAGGTTCTCTCTCACTACCATGTTTCTTAGCAATAAAATCTTCCTTAGTGTACCTAGTATTCTTAGTGTGCTCCTCAGGTTCTTCGTAAACTTCCTCCTTATCAGGAGCATCATTTTTATCATTACCACTCTCAGTTTCAGCATCAGAGACATATATACTATTAGGATCTACAGCAGGTTCAAGTGGTTCCTCAACTATTTTATGTTTCGTTTTCTTTCTCTTACAAGGACTACCACTACTCCTTGTTGAGAATCCTTCTCAATTATTTTAGGGTGTCCTTCAGGATATAAAGGATCTTGAGTAGCTATACCACTCCTAGTTCTAATTCCATAAGCATGTTTATCTCCTGAGACATTAACTAGCACATCCTTTTGTACCTTAACAAGTTGATCAAGTTAGGTTTGAACCATTTGAAAGCGTTTACAAAGCATTTTAATATTATTAGAAGTTCTTTCCACAATATCTTTCAACTCTTTAATAGCTCTAGAGTTTTCCAATAAATGATTCTGAACTTGTTTATCAAAATTACCTTGTTTAACAATAAATGTGTCAAGTTCCTCTAAGCATTGATCAGGAGGCTTACCATAAGGAATATGGGGAGTGTACCTCAATAGTAGATGAGTGGGGAGTTGGCTTACATAATTCTTCTATAGGAGGTAGATTCTTCACATCTTTATCTCTAATAACTTTCTCATTTAGACATTTCTTAGCTTCTTTCATCACTTCATCATTTAATGCAATATCTCCCTTCTTATTTGGTGTTGGTATTGGATCTGGTTCAGGCACAACTGGTTTAGGAGTAATAGGCTCAGGTGTATTTAGCTCAGTTGAAGTCCAATCATCATAATTCTTGCTTATTTTAGCCATTAATTCTTCAGCATCTGTAGGAGTTCTTTTCCTGAAAACACAATCATCAAAGCTATCTAGGTATGTCCTAGAATCATCAGTTAGTCCATTATAATAATACCAAGAAGCTCATTCTTAGGCAATGGACATCCAGGGTGTGCATGAATCAAGGCATAGAACCTTGTCCATGACTCAGGCAATTTCTCTTCTTCTCCCTGTTTAAAATCAAAAAGTTTCCGCAAAGCATCATGTCTAGCACTGGGAGGAAAATATTTCTATAAGAAAGAAGCAATCAGGGCTATCAATGGAACCAGGATGTAATCTATTAAACCAAGCCTTAGCTTCTCCTTTTAGTGAAAAGAGAAAATCTTAGTAACAAAGTACTTGTGCATCTTAAAATCATCAGAGAATAAAGAACTCATAGTCGAAAGCTCATTCATATGAGCTACAACACTCTCATTTTCAGTCCCACAAAAAGGTTCTTTCTCAACAATGTCTAAATAGGATAAATCAAGAGAGAAATCATAATCTTTATCTTTGATATCTATGGGAGAGGTGGCAAACTTAGGATTAGAGGACAATTTAGGAATAATTGTACGTCTAGCAAGGAGACTCTTAATAGCACTAGCACCATGTGTGTTTCGGCACTCTTCAACAAATTCATGAGTAAACTCAATGTAGCCATCATTAATATCATAACTCTCTCTAGACTCAGGTGAGCTAACAGGTGTAACAGTGTCTTCACTAGGAGTTTCAGTATTTCCTAGACCAGCCATAGTAGCATCTAGGAAAGGACCTAATGAACCACTCGCATCAAGCACAATAGAAGTAACATCATGAGTATCAAAAGCAGTTTCAGATTCGGCAGTAGTAGCAGTGTGTAGCACGAGTATGTGGTGGTGGTGTAACAAGATTACTTATAACAGGCGGTGAATCAAGAGAAACAGAGGTGCTTAGGACTATACCTCTTCTTGTAGTGGATGGTAAAATAGGAATCTTTCCATCACGAGACTTCCCCTTGATGACAGGAGTAGCAGTGAACAATAATAGATCCAAGTAAACTTACAAATAAAGCTATGCTCCCCGGCAACGGCACCAGAAAATAGTCTTGATGACCCACAAGTATAGGGGATTGCAACAGTCTTCGAGGGTAGTATTACCCAATTTATTGATTCGACACAAGGGGAGACAAAGAATACTTGCAAGCCTTAACAACCTAGTTGTCAATTCAGCTGCACCTATAAATAGTTCTTCCTCACAGAAGTTTATCAGTAGCAACAGTTTGTAGTAGCAACAGCAGCAGTGAAACAGGAGCAATAGTAACAGTAGTAACAAACAGTAGGATATGAGCGCGGTAGGCATAGGGATGGATGGACGGGCATTGCATGGACGAGTCTAAACATGTAACTTCAAGATCTAGGGAAATTGCAGATAAATAAGAATAAGAATCCAAGTACTAAACAATCATAGGGCATGTGCTCCATATATAGTCATGCATGCTTGTTGGAATTATGCCCTAGATGCAATAATAAAGATGTTATTATTATAATTCTTGTTCATGATAATGTTTATATTCCATGCTAGAATTGTATTAAGCGGAAACTTTAATACTTGTGTGGTTTGTGAACAACACCGTGTCCCTAGTATGCCTCTATGGACTAGCTCATTGATTAATGATGGTTAAGGTTTCCTAACCATGGACATGAGTTGTCAATTAATAATGAGATCATCTCATTGGGGAATGATATGGTGGACAGACCCAAACTAAGCGAAGCAATTAGATCGTGTCATCGTGTTCGTCTTTGCGAAGCTTTTCTTATGTCAAATATTGTATTCCTTAGACCATGAGATAATACAACTCCCTGGTATCGGAAGAAAGCTTTGAGGTCATCAAACGTCATCCTATGAGAGGGTGATCATAAAGGTGTCTCTCAGGTGATCGGAAAGTATCTGTTGGGTTGTATGTATCGAGATGGGATTTGTCCCTCCCAAGTCGGAGAGATATACTTCGGGCCCACTCGGTAATCGATATCAACACCGCTTGCAAGCATGTGGTTAAGGAGTTAATCACAAAGTGATATCGGATTATGGAACGAGTAAAGTACTTGCTGTGAACGAGATTGAACTAGGTATGACGGTACCGACGATCGAATCTCGGGCAAGTAAAATATCGCGAGACGAAGGGAATATATATATGGGATTGATTGAATCCTGGCATCGTGGTTCATCCGATATGATCATCGATGAATGTGTGGCAGTCAATATGGGTTTCCAGACCCCGCTGTTGATTATTGATAGAAGATCATGTCTGCATATTCTCGAACCCGCAGGGTCACACACTTAACGTGTCTTGACGCTAGGATAGATTGGATAATTGGTTTATGAGTTTTTGTTCGGAGTCTCGGATAGGATCCGGGACATCACGAGAGGTTCCGGAGTGGTCCGGAGAATAAGATTCATATAAGGCAGTGCAGTTTTTGGAGTTCGGAATTGTTCTGGGTTAATCGGTATTGTACTGGAAGCTTCTAGAACCTTCCGGAAGGGGACCAACCTGGCCCCACCTTCCGGGAGGGGGCATCGGCCTATGAGGGAGTGCCCTGGCCGCATTGGCCCAGGGGCACAAGCCCCATAAGGCCCAGCCGGCCTAGAGAGGTTTAAACTCGAGATAGAGTTTCTAGAAGGGGGGGGTTTCCTTGCCCCCCACTCCTCCTCCTTTGGGGCCTCCTGCCTTGGCTTGGGGGAGGGGCTAGCGCTGCGCCCACCCCTCTATATATGGAGGGATGGGGGCGCACCAACCCCCCACACCTTCCCCTCCAACCCTAGCCGCCCTGCTGCCCCTCCTCTCTCCCTCCCGACTGTTTGTAGGCGAAGCCCTGCTGCAGAAATTCTCCACCATATACACCATGCCGTCGTGTTGTAGATCCAACCCATCTCTCCACCATACTTGCTGGACCAAGGAAGGATGAGACGTCGAGGTTCCGCACGTGTGCATCTCACGGAGGCATCGCCACTTGTGGTGCTAGATCAGATCGGATCGCGAGGAGGAGAAGCGAGTACGACTACATCACCCATGTTCCGACGAACGTTCCGCTGTGTGAATCTTCAAGGGTATGAAGATCTAATCCAATCTCTCTCTTTGTTTGCATCTCCTAGATTAGATCTTGGCTTTCCCTCTGTTCGCATCCGTAGAAAATTTTGATTTACTGTGCCGCGAAACCCTTCAGTGGTATCAGAGCTAGATCTATGCGTAGATGCGTTTCACGAGTAGAACGCAACATGGTTGTTGCGGGCGTTGATGTTTTCTGTTGCAAGCCTCTTGTTTGTGTTCTTCTTATGACGCGGGATAGTGAGATTGAAGCGGTCCAGGCCAACCTTACGCGACGTCGTTCGCGAGACCGGCTCCGCACTTGACGTGTGGCTTGTTCCACACATGCGGCTGGTGGATGTCAGTTTCTCTCACTATAGTTGTCATGGGATTAACACCGGAGTTTGGCAACCATAATATCACCGTTGTGGCTTTCCGTAGGTAAGAATCGTTCTTAGCATCTACTCCCATAAGCCACGTAAAACATGCAACAACAAAGTAGAGGCGTCTAACTTGTTTTTGCAGGGAGTGTTTTCTGTGATATGGTATGGCCCAAGATGTGATGTGTATAATGTATGCGATGATCATGTTTTGTAATGTTTCACGACTTGCATGTCGATGAGTACACAACCGGCAGGAGCCATATGGTTGTCTTTATAATTGTGTATGACCTGTGTGTCAACTTCTTATGCGCCATGTAATAGTTTCACTTTATCGCTAAGTAGTTAGCAATAGTTGTAGTTGCTATTCGTGGTGGAGGAAATCATGGTGGAGTGATGGAGATCATGCCAGAACGCACAAGATGGAGATCATTGCGCGAAGATTGGCTATACATGTCACATTAAAGTTATATGCATCTGATGTTTATCCTTTTATGTATCTTATCATGCTTAGATCGCGACTGTAGCATTATAAGATGATTCCTCACTTAAAGATCAAGATAAAAACTGTGTTCTCCCCGAGTATGCACCGTTGCGAAAGTTCGTCGTGTCCAAGCATCACGTGATGATCGGGTGCTATAGACTCTACGCTCACATACAATGGGTGAGAGCCAGTTTTGCACACGCGGAAATACTTGGGTCTAACTTGACGAGCCTAGCATGTACAGACATGGCCTCGGAACACATGAACCGAAAGGTTAAGCATGAGTCATATGAATGATATGATTGACACTTCGTTGTCCACCATTGAAGCCACATCTCTTCTCGTGATGATCGGATTAGGTGTGGTGAATTTGGATCGTGTTCACTAAACAACTTGAGGGATGTTGAATTTAGTGGGAGTTCATCTAGTAATTTGATTAAGTTGAACTAGTTATCATGAACATAGTCTAATTTGTACTTGCAAATACTGTAGATCAAATGGCTAAGTCCAACTTCAACTTCAATGTTTTTGCTGAGAAGGAAAAGCTTAGAAACAATGGGTCTAACTTCACCAATTGGTTCCGCAATCTAAGAATCATTCTCTCTGGCGGTCAAAAGGACTATGTCCTTGGGAAAGCGTTAGGTGACCCCCCTGCTGCAACTGCGCCGGCTGATGAGAAAGTTGTCTATCAGTCGCGCAAATATGATTATGGTGTGATTAAGAGCACCATGTTGTTTGCTATGGAACCAGAACATCAAAATCGTTTTGAAGACTATCCCGGGCCCTTTGAGATTCTCGAAGAGCTGAAAACCATGTTTCAGAATCAGGCCCGTTCTGAGAGATATGAGATCTCTGAGAAGTTCTTTAACTGCAAGATGGAGGAAGGGAGTTCCGTTAGTGAGCACGCCATTAAGATGACGGGCTACACTCAACGCCTTGAGCAACTGGAATGCATGATTCCAGAGGAGCTCAAGATTGACAGGGTTCTGCAATCACTCCCTCCCAGCTACAAAAGTTTTGTAGTGACTCATAATCAGATTGGTTCCACTGATACGATCACCGAGCTCTTCGCAAAGCTGAAGGCCGCGGAAGTGGACATCAAAAAGGATAATCATGTGTTGATGGTCAACAAGCCCACCTTTAAGAAAGGTAAGGGTGCAAAGAAGCCCTTCAAGAAAGGCGGCGGCAAGCGCGTTGCCCCTACTGAGAAGAAGCTCAAGTCTGGTCCTAAGCCGGACACTGAGTGCTTCTATTCCAAGGACAAGGGTCACTGGAAGCGCAACTGTCTGAAGTACTTCTCGGACAAGAAGGCTGGCACCATCAAAGGTATATTTGATATACATGTTATTGATGTTTTCCTTACTATCCCTCGTTGTAGTGCCTGGGTATTTGATACCGGTTCAGTTGCTAATATTTGTAACTCGAAACAGGAGCTACGGAATAGACGGCGGCTTGCGAGGGATGAGGTGACGATGCGCGTTGGCAACGGATCAAGAGTTGATGTGATGGCCGTTGGCACGCTCTCCTTAGTTTTACCTTCGGGATTAGTTTTAAACCTTAATAAATGTTATTATGTGCCTGCGTTGAGCATGAACATTATTTCTGGATCGTGTTTATTGCAAGACGGTTATTCATTTAAATCGGAGAATAATGGTTGTTCTATTTATATGAGTAACATCTTTTATGGTCATGCACCTATTGTGAATGGTTTATTTCTTCTAAATCTCGAAAGGGATGAAACACACATCCATAACATTGAGGCTAAGAGATGCAAAGTAGATAGTGATAATACTACTTATTTGTGGCACTGTCGTCTAGGTCATATTGGTGTAAAGCGCATGAAGAAACTCCATTCTGATGGACTTTTGGAGTCTCTTGATTTTGAATCATTTGACACATGCGAACCATGCCTCATGGGCAAGATGATCAAACCCCGTTCTCCGGTATGATGGAGCGAGCAACAGACTTGTTGGAAATCATACATACCGATGTATGCGGACCGATGAGTGTTTCGACGCGCGGTGGATATCGCTATTTTCTCACTTTTACCGATGACTTGAGTAGATATGGGTATATCTATTTAAAGAAACATAAATCTGAAACATTTGAAAAGTTCAAGGAATTTCAGAATGAAGTGGAGAACCATCGTAACAGAAAGATTAAGTTTCTACGATCCGATCGTGGGGGCGAATATTTGAGTTATGATTTTCTCATGCATCTTAAAGCAAGCGGAATTGTTTCGCAACTCATGCCACCCGGAACACCACAGCGCAATGGTGTGTCTGAACGCCGGAATCGAACCTTATTAGATATGGTCCGATCAATGATGTCTCTTACTGATTTTCCGTTATCATTTTGGGGTTATGCATTAGAAACTGCTGCATTCACTTTAAATAGGGCACCATCTAAATCCGTTGAGACGACACCGTATGAACTGTGGTTTGGTGCTAAACCTAAGTTGTCGTTTCTTAAAGTTTGGGATGCGAATCTTATGTCAAGAAGTTGATGCCGGACAAGCTCGAACCCAAAGCGGAGAAATGCGTCTTCATAGGATACCATAAGGAAACTATTGGGTATACCTTCTATCACAGAACCGAAGGCAAAGTGTTTGTCGCAAAGAACGGTTCCTTTCTTGAGAAGGAGTTTCTCTCGAAAGAAGTGAGTGGGAGGAAAGTAGAGCTAGACGAGGTTATTGAACCTTCTCTTGAATTGGAGAGTAGCGCAGCACCTGAAATTGTTCCAGTGCCGCCTGCACCAACAATAGAGGAAGCTAATGACAAGGATCATGAAGCTTCGGACGATGCTGCTACTGAACATCGCAGGTCGACAAGGTCGCGTGCCCCTCCTGAGTGGTACGGCAACCCTGTCTTGACTGTCTTGTTAGTAGAAGACAATGAACCTACGAACTATGAGGAAGCGATGATGATCCCAGACTCTGAGAAATGGCTAGAAGCCATGAAATCCGAATTGGGATCCATGAGCGAAAACCAAGTATGGACTTTGGTGGACCCTCCTAGCGACCGAAAGGCCGTTGAGTGCAAATGGATCTTCAAGAAGAAAACGGACGCGGATGGTAATGTTACCGTCTATAAAGCACGACTTGTCGCAAAAGGTTTTCGACAAGTTCAAGGTGTTGACTACGATGAGACTTTCTCTCCCGTAGCAATGTTTAAGTACATTCGGATTTTATTAGCAATTGCTGCATTTCATGATTATGAAATATGGCAGATGGATATCAAGACTGCATTCCTCAATGGCAACATTGATGAAGAGTTGTATATGATGCAACCCGAAGGTTTTGTCGATCCTAAGGATGCTGATAAAGTATGCAAACTTCAGCGTTCCATTTATGGACTGAAGCAAGCATCTCGGAGTTGGAACCTTCGTTTTGATCAAGTGATCAAGAGCTTTGGATTTGTTCCAAATTGATACGAAGCTTGCATCTACAAGAAAGTGAGTGGGAGCTCGGTGACGTTTCTAGTACTATATGTGGATGACATATTGATTATTGGAAATGACATCAACATGCTTAACGATGTGAAGAGTTATTTGAACAAGTGTTTTTCAATGAAAGACCTAGGTGAAGCTGCTTATATATTGGGCATCAAAATCTATAGAGATAGACAAAGACGCCTGATAGCTTTAAGCCAGAGTACATACCTAGACAAAGTTCTGAAATGGTTCAGAATGGATAAGGCAAAGAAAGGTTCAGTGCCTATGTTGTCAGGTAAGATATTGAGCAAGGCTCAGTGTCCAGCTATGGTAAATGATAGGGAAGCCATGAGCAAAGTGCCTTATGCCTCAGCCATAGGTTCGATCATGTATGCCATGCTGTGTACTAGACCGGATGTGTCCAATGCTCTTAGTTTGACGAGCAGATATCAAAGTGATCCAGGAGTGGAACACTGGACAGCCGTGAAGAACATCCTAAAGTACCTAAATAGAACTAAAGAAATGTTCTTAGTCTATGGGGGTGATGAACAGCTCGTCGTAAAAGGTTACGTCGATGCTAGTTTCGACACCGACAAGGATGATTCTAAATCTCAAACTGGATACGTTTATATTTTGAATGGAGGAGCTGTGAGCTGGAGAAGCTGCAAGCAAAGCGTGATCGCGGGATCTACAGTAGAAGCGGAATACATGGCTGCTGCAGAAGCGTCAAGTGAAGGAGTTTGGATTAGGAACTTCATCACTGAGCTTGGCGTGGTTCCAAGTGCATTGGACCCACTGGAGATATTGTGTGACAACACTGGTGCCATAGCACTCGCTAAGGAACCAAGATATCATCCAAAGACCAAGCATATCAACCGCAAGTTTCATATAATCCGAGATTATATAGCAGATGGAGATCTGAAGATTAGCAAAGTACATACAAATCTGAATGGCACAGATCCATTGACTAAACCTCTTCCACGTGTAAAACATGATCATCACCTCAGTGCCATGGGTGTGAGATTGTTGCCAGATGTAAACTAGATTATTGACTCTAGTGCAAGTGGGAGACTGTTGGAATTATGCCCTAGAGGCAATAATAAAGCTATTATTATTATTATAATTCTTGTTCATGATAATGTTTATATTCCATCCTAGAATTGTATTAAGCGGAAACTTTAATACTTGTGTGGTTTGTGAACAACACCGTGTCCCTAGTATGCCTCTATGGACTAGATCATTGATTAATGATGGTTAAGGTTTCCTAACCATGGACATGCGTTGTCAATTAATAATGAGATCATATCATTGGGGAATGATATGGTGGACAGACCCAAACTAAGCGAAGCAATTAGATCGTGGCATCGTGTTCGTCTTTGCGAAGCTTTTCTTATGTCAAATATTGTATTCCTTAGACCATGATATAATACAACTCCCTGGTATCGGAAGAAAGCTTTGAGGTCATCAAACGTCATCCTATGAGAGGGTGATCATAAAGGTGTCTCTCAGGTGATCGGAAAGTATCTGTTGGGTTGTATGTATCGAGATGGGATTTGTCCCTCCCAAGTCGGAGAGATATACTTCGGGCCCACTCGGTAATCGATATCAACACCGCTTGCAAGCATGTGGTTAAGGAGTTAATCACAAAGTGATATCGGATTACGGAACGAGTAAAGTACTTGCTGTGAACGAGATTGAACTAGGTATGACGGTACCGACGATCGAATCTCGGGCAAGTAAAATATCGCGAGACGAAGGGAATATATATATGGGATTGATTGAATCCTGGCATCGTGGTTCATCCGATATGATCATCGATGAATGTGTGGGAGTCAATATGGGTTTCCAGACCCCGATGTTGATTATTGATAGAAGATCATGTCTGCATATTCTCGAACCCGCAGGGTCACACACTTAACGTGTCTCGATGCTAGGATAGATTGGATAATTGGTTTATGAGTTTTTGTTCGGATTCTCGGATAGGATCCGGGACATCACGAGAGGTTCCGGAGTGGTCCGGAGAATACGATTCATATAAGGCAGTGCAGTTTTTGGAGTTCGGAATTGTTCCGGGTTAATCGGTATTGTACCGGAAGCTTCTAGAACCTTCCGGAAGGGGACCAACGTGGCCCCACCTTCCGGGAGGGGGCATGGGCCTATGAGGGAGTTCCCTGGCCGCATTGGGCCAGGGGCACAAGGCCCCATAGGGCCCAGCCGGCCTAGAGAGGTTTAAACTCGAGATAGAGTTTCTAGAAGGGGGGTTTCTTTGCCCCCCACTCCTCCTCCTTTGGGGCCGCCGGCCTTGGCTTGGGGGAGGGGCTAGGGCTGCGCCCACCCCTCTATATATAGAGGGCTGGGGGCGCACCAACCCCCCACACCTTCCCCTCCAACCCTAGCCGCCCTTCTGCCCCTCCTCTCTCCCTCCCGACTGTTTGTAGGCGAAGCCCTGCTGCAGAAATTCTCCACCATATACACCACGCCGTCGTGTTGTAGATCCAACCCATCTCTCCACCATACTTGATGGACCAAGGAAGGAGGAGACGTCGAGGTGCCGCACGTGTGCATCTCACGGAGGCATCGCCACTTGTGGTGCTAGATCGGATTGGATCGCGAGGAGGAGAAGCGAGTACGACTACATCACCCACGTTCCGACGAACGTTCCGCTGTGCGAATCTTCAAGGGTATGAAGATCTAATCCAATCTCTCTCGTTGTTTGCATCTCCTATATTAGAGCTTGGCTTTCCCTCTGTTCGCATCCGTAGAAAATTTTGATTTACTATGCCGCGAAACCCTTCAATGCTCGCAATTAACGTGCTCCTTTAGGGAACTACTGTCAATCCTGTGGCAGCGGGGCCTCTAGGGAACTACTGTCAATTAACGTGCTCCTTTTAATAGATCACCGGAGCAAAGCATTAGCACTCCATGAACACATGTGATCCTCACATCACAACCATCCCCTCCGGTTGTACCAATTTCTGTCACTTTGGGGCGTTTGGATCCAGACAATGATATGCGTACACAACTTGCAGATAAGATCACAAACAATACTATCATAATGATTCAATAATAAGTTGAGATCTGAGATCATGGAACTCGATCCCTAGTGACAAGCATTAAGCACAACAAGTTGCAACAATGTCAAATAGCACTAATAGAGATACTAGGCACTATGTCCTAAAAATCTTATTCGATTACATGATAGAACTCATCCAATCCCTACCATACCCATAGCCTACAGCGGGGCATTACTCACTCATGGATGAGGGAAACATTGATGGTTGATGGAGAGACTTTGGTGATGACGATGGCGATGATCCTCCCCAAATTCCCCGTCCCGGCAGGGTGCTAGAACGAAGTTTCTGGATCTGAATAGCGGTTTCTGGTGGTGCGCCGCAGCAGAACTCTTTTTGGAAAAACGTCGAACCCCCCTGGTTTTTAGGTCAAGAGGCAACTTATAGGCAAAGAGGGAGGCCGAGGGGGTGCCTGGGGTGGCCACACCCCCCTAGGCGCGGCCAGGCCTGGCCCGCGCCTGGCAGGGGTGTGCCCCCCAGGCCTCCACTCCGTCTCATTCTCTGGATCCGTGGGTCTTTTGGTGAAATAGGATTTTTGGCATATTTTCCGGGATTTGTCCTGATAGTTGATTTTCTGCACAAAAACTAGACACCAAGGTAATTCTGCTGAAAACAACGTCAGTCCGTGTTAGTTGTATCCAAATCACACAAGTTTAGAGCAGAAAGAAATAGCAAAAGTGTTCGGGAAAGTAGATACGTCTTGGACTATCAATGAACGACAACGTTGGTACAAGTATTGTCAAGTTCTCGTTGTAAATTGAATCTTCACTATGGTGGGAGAGACAGACACCTGCAAAGCCACTTATGCAATGCAAGTTGCACGTTGAGCATGGTGCAAGTCTCATGTACGATGACATGTAAGGTTAGCCCGGGCCGCTTCATCCCACCATCCCGCAAGATGCAAAGTACACAAAAATCAAACAATAAAAAAAGCATCAACACCCATAAAACCATTGTGTTCTACTCGTGCAACAAATCTACGCATAGAGTTGGCTCTAATACCACTGTAGAGTTCATAGCATGGAAAACAAAAAAAAATTCTATCGCATGAACACACAAAACCAAGATCTAATCTATGGCAAAGCCAAGATCTAATCTACGAGATCGGTGCAACAAGATGTAGGGAACTAACCCTCGTAGATCCAAAGCATTTAACGAGACTGTATTCTCGTGGTTGATGTATCCGATCACTTGCTGATCTCAAGATCGTGTAGACGATCCTTCCGGTGTCGCGTTCCAGAAGCGCTTCCGCAGTCGGTCACACGTACGGTAGTTGATGAAGACCTTCCTAGCCTTGTTCCAACAGGTAGAAGAGGTAGTAGATCCCCTCAGAATCCCAACAGCGCGACGGTGTGGTGGTGGTAGAGGAGAAATCTGCTAGGCTTCGCCTAAGCCGGAGCAGAACAGTGGAGGAGGGAGGAGGGAGGCCAGCGGCTAGGGTTGAGGTGAGGTGGGAGGGGTGCACCCACACCCCTCTTTATATACAGGGGGCTGAGGCCAGGGTTCCCACCCCTAGCCAAGTCCTTCCCCAACTCCTCAACTTGGCGCACAAGGAAGGGAGAGGTGGGACCTTGCTTCTTTCCTTATTTAGGGTTTGATAAACAAGGGTTTGTCCCCAATTCGTTGTGCTGGACCAATCTGCCCCTTGGGCTTGGTGTGCTAGCCCCTAGGGCATGCCGCAGCCCAAGTTACCCCTCCTAGGGTGGTGGACCCACTGGTGGTCCCTTTAGAACATTCTAGAAGCTTCCGTCAAAACACCGAAAACATTTTCGAACCCCGGAAAATGACTTTCCTTTTATGAATCTTATTCTCCAGACCATTCCGGATCTCCTCATTATGTCCTGGATCCCATCCGGGACTCCGAACAACATTCAGTCTCCAACTCATATTCCATATCTACTTAAACAACATCAAATCCTTAAGTGTGTCTCCCTATGGTTCGTGAACTATGCAGACATGATCGAGACACCTCTTCGATCAATAACCAATAGAGGGATCAAGAAATATATATGGCTCCCACGTATTTCTACAATGACTTCGTGATCGAATGAACCATTTACATATAATATCGATTCCCTTTGTAGCGCGATACTTTACTTACCTGAGGTTCGATCGTCGGTATCTCTATACCTAGTTCAACCTCATTACTGATAAGTACTTTTTACTCATTCTGTGATATGACATCCCTTGTGACCTAGTCACATGCTTGCAAGACAATTGGATGACATTCCACCAAGAGGGCCTATAGTATATCTATCAGTCATATGGATGGACAAATCCCACTCTTGATCCATGTGCTTCAACACATACTTTCAGAATACCTAATGCCACCTTTATAACCACCCAGTTACGAAAGTGATGTTTGATGTCATCAAAGCATACATCCGGTGATGGTGATTAACATGATCTCATGGTCAAAGGATAGGTTACTTTTTATTTGAAATCTTATAGCAAACGAACTCTAAATGACTTGATCTTATGCTATGCTAACTATAGGAGTGTGTCCATCACATCATTCTCCTAATGACACGATCTTCTTATTAATAACATCCAATATCCATGATCAGGAAACCATGATCATCTATTAATCAACAAGCTATCTTAACAAGAGGCTTACTACGGACTATTTTATGTTTACAAAACACACAAGTATTAATATTTCTGGTTAATACAATTATAGTATGGGATGTAAACGTTTATCATAAACACAAAGGTATAATAATAACCACTTTATTATTGCCTCTCAGGCATATCTCCAACAAGAATCTCCTTAGTCATATCCTCTTCAGGGATCTCTAAGATCTTGCCTGCTTGCTATAGTACTGCAATAGTGGTAGCCAGTGGCAGTTGTTCATCATTGGTATCCAATTGGACAGGCTTAGCAGATTTTGCCTTCTTCCTAGGCTGCGGCTGATCAGTACAAGGTATGAGCTTGTATCCATTATTCTTGGTTGAGCTTCTAGTTACACACCTATCAGAAGTGTTAACCAGTAGAGTTTTTTTTGCTTTCTCCATCTTTTCTTTGGGGTGTCTGACAGAAAATGAACTGATGCAGTTCCTGCCTCTGAATGTGGCCCAACCATCTTGCTTCTAGGATCATATAACTCAATGTGAGTATCATCCTCTCTGTTTTTCAAAATCAGAGGTGAGGGAGGCAACTAGAAAGATCTCATTGCAGCATCATACTTAAAGTCATGTGGTAACTTGATCACAAAGGATAAATCCAGGGACAATGATTGATCATTACTACCTCCATGCCAACCCATTACCAACACAGGTAAGAACATAGTAAGAATATGGATGTTGTTATTATGCACCTGATTGTCTATAGGGACAATGGCCAGCTAATCATTCTATGGAACGTATTGAACCAGAGGGGCTTCAACTATCCGAGTTGCACCCTCACTTTGCACAAAGTGAACAGATGACCCAGATGCTCCTGACAGAGAGAAAATAATAGAAGACTGATTCTGCACTAAGTGTTCCCCCTGCTCTTCCTATACAACATTCTCTATAGCCTGCTCCTGATCCCATGGTCCCCATCCAGGAACATCTGGCTGGATATTATCAGGCACCTAGGGATCATCATCATTATCATGTACTCCTTGATTCTTTCCTGGTAAGGGATGGGGATTTCCATTACCAGGTTCAGGTGACTCATCTCCTAGTAAGACATCCTCTTTCTCACTTAACATAATATAATAGGGTGCAGTATAAGAAACAACATTACCACCATAACGTTGTGGCTCACATACCACAATGGATTTAGGGATTTCCCTAGCACCACCATAGATACACTTAACCAGAGTTCTAGTGGGAGAGGAATCCTCCTGAAACCAACCTCTAAGCTTCCCAAACTTAGCCACTATTTCTCTTAGGAACTCCTCATTACGATAATCCATTGGAAAGTTAAGCAGCATTATCCAACCAGTAGTAGTGTAAATATTAGCTCCAAAATTATGTCCAACATCATGACGAGTAAAAGTTAGGGTGCTCCCATTTCCAATATGAAACTCGGGCTGGGCAACCAGAAGATCACGCCGAATAGAATCCACCATATGGAACAGACCAATGCCAATAACACTTTTAGCAAAAGATAGTACCTCAAGTTGAAGATCATCCTAGATGTGATGTGCAATCTGGTAAGGGATGGGGATTTCCATTACCAGGTTCAGGTGACTCATCTCCTGGTAAGACATCCTCTTTCTCACTTAACATAATATAATAGGGTGCAGTATAAGAAACAACATTACCACCATAACGTTGTGGCTCACATACCACAATGGATTTAGGGATTTCCCTAGCACCACCATAGATACACTTAACCAGAGTTCTAGTAGGAGAGGAATCCTCCTGAAACCAACCTCTAAGCTTCCCAAACTTAGCCACTATTTCTCTTAGGAACTCCTCATTACGATAATCCATTGGCAAGTTAAGCAGCATTATCCAACCAGTAGTAGTGTAAATATTAGCTCCAAAATTATGTCCAACATAATGACGAGTAAAAGTTAGGGTGCTCCCATTTCCAATATGAAACTCGGGCTGGGCAACCAGAAGATCACGCCGAATAGAATCCACCATATGGAACAGACCAATGCCAATAACACTTTTAGCGAAAGATAGTACCTCAAGTTGAAGATCATCCTAGATGTGATGTGCAATCTGATGTAAGACATCATCGATCTCTCCACCCTCCGGCCTTGGAAGCACCACTGCCATTGCCCAGTTTTCATGGCGCTTCGGCGGTGTAGTCGATGCAGTGACATACATCCTCGAAGACCTCTCATCATCACCCCATGGTTGCAGAACATGCATCCCCGCAGGGGTGAAGCGGGTGGGATCAACTTAAAAGTTCGCCATTGCTAGGACTTGGAGGGGCGGCAGGTTGCTCTGTGTTGGATGGGATGTTTGCTTGGTGGTCGTAGTTGAATCGGCCCTAGATAAATTTGCCTTAATACCCTGAACAGAGTATGTTTTAGGTGCAGAGTCCTGGGTGACATGATTAGACATTTTGGTGACCCAGCGAAAAGACGGTTTTGCCCCTAAATTACCAAGGCAATTCTTTTTAATGTGACCACTTAGGTAACAGGCAAAACAACATATTTCACCTTTGCAATTGGCAGTAGTATGATCAAAAATCAAACCTTTAGAACAAGACCAAACTTTAAGAACCATATCATCAATCATTTTCTCAAAGTCCTTATCGGGATTGTCCTTAGTGATAGGATCAGAAATAATAGTACCAGTGGAGGGTAGATTCGATTCTGAATAAAACCTAGACTTCTGTGATTGATCAGCCAGCTATTCAAGAGAAATTTAATTTTCACTTTATAATAAATGAAGCAACAACAACTTTAGGATCAACGAGTGAGTCATTATCAATTCCAAAATCAGAAGAAGAATAATCCAATGATCCAGAAGCATGAGTAATAGTCTATTTTAGACTCTATGCTCGGTCTCTACAAGTCCTTTGATCAACTAAAACTCACTCAGCCTGAGTCTCTTGATTCCAAAAATTAATTCTCGGTGCCAATTTGGGCCTCCATGACCCCACAGATGGAAGTAAAACTTGAATTGAAAACATTCAAAAGATCTCAAGTTCAAAATATAAAACCCCACCTTCTTGGAGGAGACTATGAATGAAAAAACTCTGTCTTTTAGAAGAGAGACTTTAGTTCATCACAATATTCCCCAATGGCCACTTCCAGAGCTAAACCCACTGCATCTTCATCAAGTCAGAAAGAAGCATGACCAAACAAAACCACCATTGTGAAATGATCTGATCTAGTAAATGGGTGGACAGATGACTGAAAAAGAGTCTGGACCCTCTTAGCAACATTTATACCAAGAGAGAAATCTAGATTTAGAGCATTTGAAGCATGCATGGACATCTTGGAAGGATCAATGGGGTTTGACTCAAGGATCCTTGGAGATTTTCTCTACAAATTAAACTAAATAGGTACACCATTGTCAAGTAATTTTCCTTTATGTAGGATCAAACGATATTGCACCTTTGCATGATGTAATTTAAGATATAATTTAGAACCACAAGAGATAGATTCTCGTACCTTTAAGACACGGTCATCAATTACAACCCCATTATATGCTACCAATTGAATCTTTCATAGCCTCGGGGCCACCACAATGAAACCTAAATAAATGTGATCCATTCACTTGTCCAAGACCATGGAATAAAGAGCCCTCCATCGCCATGAGGCCCGATCCAGAATGTAATAGGAAGGCATGGGGGAAGGAGTGAAGGCTAGAGGTATGGTGTTGGGAAGAAGGGTGGACGCCGGCAGCCGTGGTGGTGGCCACCGGCGGCGGGAATGTTTTGAGGCCTAGATCGCCTTGCAGTTGTCTATCCTATTTTCTAGGAAGTTTTCATATCTTTGCCTTTTTAAATAATTCTTCATGATAGCTTCTCTCCTAAAGAAATTAAGAAACTGTTAGGAGTACTTGTCGAGCATCGTGAAGCCTTTGGATATACTCTTAGTGACATTAAAGGGAAAGATCCTTCCATATTCATGCATAAAATACCTATGGGTGATGATGCTAAACCTTTTTTGATAGTCAAAAGATACTGAATCCTAAAATGAAAGAAGTTCTAAGGAAGGAGGTCATATGCATGCTAGACAATAATATTATTTATCCTATCTCCGACAGTAAATGGGTAATTCCAACCCATTTTATACCTCCAGAAGGATGCATAACTATAATTAATAACGATAAAGATGAGTTGATCCCTGCTAGAACTATAGCAGGATATAAAATGTGTATAGACTTTAGAAAATTAAACAAGGAAACTATAAAGAGCCACAATCAAATACTTCTCATGAATAACATCTTGGAAAGGATGTCTAGCAACTCTCATTTTTGTTTTCTTGATGGTTATTCGGGACATTCTCAAATTACTATTTAGCCCGAAGACCAAGATAAAACTACCCTGACGTGCCCATATAGAACTTATGCTTATAGGCTAATTCCTTTTGGTTTATGTAATGCGGTTGCTACTTTTCAAGATTATGTTTTAAAGATATTTGACACTTCTGTAGAAAGTTCTATGGAGGTTCTCATGGAAAACTTTGTTGTGTATGGAACCTATTTTGAACAATGTCTATAATCTTAATAGAATTTTGCAGCGATGTAGGCAAACCAAGCTAGTCCTCAACTGTCAGCATTACCAATGCATGGTAAGAGAAGGTATATTTTTTGGACATAAGATTTCTAAGAAAGGGATTGAGATTGGTAATGATAACCTTATTACTTTATAAAGATTACCAATACCTCAATATGTGAAAGGGGTTAAGAATTTTCTTGGACATGCAGGTTTCTATAAGCATTTTATTAATGATTTTGCTAACATTGTCACTCCTTTAATCTATCTCTTGGATAAATATACCCTCTTCACATTTGATAAGAATTTCATTGATTCTTTTGAGCAATTGAAAAAGGAACTAGTTTCTGCTCCAGTTGTTCAACCACCTAATTGGGGGGTGCCTTTTGAGATTATGTGTGATGCTGGTAAATATGCTATAGGGGCTATTTTAGGACAACAAGATGGTGGGTTAAATCTAAATGTTATCCAATATGCTAGTAGAACTCTTAATGAAGATCAAAGAGATTATGCAACAACTAAAAAATAATTCTTAGCTGTGGTCTTTGCTTGTGATAAGTTTAGTCATTACATTATCAATTTAAATGTAAGAGTTCATACATATCATCAATCTTGAAGACATCTCGCAAAACCTTGTCTAATTAAATGGGTCTTATTACTACAAGAATACAATCTACAAATAGTTGATAGGAGAGGTAAGGATAATCTGGTTGCCGACCATTTATCACGTATGGAGGATATTATGGAGGATCCAATTCCCGTTAATGAATCTATGTTAGGTGAGTATCTTGCCACTATAGAGTCCCATGACCCCTGGTTCACAGACTATGCTAATTTCCTTGTGTGTAAGTTTCTACCAAAAGGAATGAGTTACCATCAAAGAAGGAAATTCTTTAGTGATTTAAAACACTACTTTTGGGGTAATCCTTACTTATATAGACATGGTATTGATGGGATAATCATAAAATGTGTGCCTGACCATGAGATGAAAGTTATTCTTAAAGCTTGACATGATAGTCCATATGGAGGACATCATGCTGCTAACCGTACAGCAACCAAAGTCTTACAATCAGGATTTTACTGTCCAACACTAACCAAAGATTCTCATGATTGCATTAGAAATTGTGATGCTTGTCAACATATGAGTAACATAGGAAAAAGACAATAAATGTCTATGAAGTATAATCTAGTAATAGAACCTTTTAATGTTTGGGGGATGGATTTCATGGCACCCTTTGTCCCCTCGAATGGTTATACTCATATTCTTGTTGCTATTGAGTATGTCACTAAGTGGGTGGAAGCTATACCCACTTCTCATGCAGATGCGGTGACGTCTATCAAGATGATCAAATACATTATTTTTCCCATGTTTGGAGTTCTCCGCTTTTTAATTACTGACGGTGGAACTCATTGAAGGGTACTTTAAGGAATATACTTCAAAAATATGGAGTTGATCATCGTGTAGCCTCGCCGTATCACCCACAAACTAGTGGGCAAGTGGAGCTATCTTATCGAGAAGTTAAATTCATACTCCAGAAGACGGTGAATAAGTCAAGAAAGGATTGGGCTATGAAGCTCAATGATGCATTATGTGTGTATCACACTTCTTTCAAGAATCCAATGGGAATAACACCCTATAAGATGGTATATGATAAATATTGTCATCTCCCATTAGAATTAGAGCACAAGGCTCGCTGGGATATTAAAACTATGAATTTTTATTTTAAAACTGGAGGGGGGAAAACATCTTTTAGATTCATGCTTTAGATTACCTCAGATATGAGGCTTATGAAAACATAAGAATATTCAAGGAAAAAGTTAAAAAATGGCATGATAGGAAAGTAGAAAGTAAGGAGTTTAAATATGGAGATAAAGTCGTGCTCTACAACTCTAGGCTTAATATATTTGCAGGAAAGCTCAAATCCAAGTGGAAAGGACCTTATGAAATTGAAGAAACATACCCCTCGGGGGTGGTAAGTTGAAATATAATACTCCTTCTTCCTCTTCATGGATTGCTAACATGAAATATTTAAAGCACTACAGAGTTGGGGAAGTGAACACATAGGAGCTAATTTCCTTGATCACAACTGAGGAATACATCAAACAAAGTAAGGTAAAGAGATCTGAGTCACCTTACTTATCCATTCCTGGTAACTTTTTCGGTTTACCCATTGAGTTCTTTGCCTTCTACTTATTTTTCTGAATATTTTTGAGCTATTTTTAACTTGGTATGGGCGGCCCGTACGGACGGACGTTCCCATACCAGTGGTTGTTATAGGCTCGGTGTTTTCCTCCGTTTCTTTTCATTTTTTCTAGGATCGGTATGGCCACATGCGACCGTACGAGTGGTCGTTATGCTACCAGTCCTCCTAGGATGTTTCCAGGGGTTACAATACGACCATATAGTACGGGCGCATCTGCTCGTACATCTGGTCGTTATGTTCCCTGCATCCGTTGCTAGCTCGATCTGTTTGCAAAAAAACCTCTGTAGTCGGTTCGATGCTGGTACGAGCCCACCATACGGACGGGTCCCGCCCGTACTATTATCCATGACCAACTTTACACCCTTTTTAATTAGGTTTTCCTTTTTTACTTTTTGACTTCACCTCCTTCTTCCTTTCTTCCTTTTATTTCACCCATCAGATCTAGGGTTTATATTTCTCCGCTTTTTTCTCTGGCATCTCAGATCTCACTTGATCGTTCAAGAGCTATGCAACCTTTTCATATCAAGAAGATCTAAGACAAGAAGGGCGAAGTACCTTTTTCTCAAGACGGGAGAAATGAGTTTGAGGGAGATTCTTCGTCTACCACAATAAGAGAATATACTCAAGTGGTTCCACTCCCCAACCGGGAGGACATGTTTCCACGCAAGTTGGAGATGATCCGACACGTGGAACAAAGGAGAAACCATGAATAACCTCCACTCAACCCCTATAGTTATAACCTTCATCGATCTTCTCTCAAATCTTCTCCCAAAACTTCTTATCACAAAGAAGCAAAATGGGATGAGATTAGGGAAACGATCAAAACCTTGGAAAGATTTCCAAAGCCTTCCTTGAAACTATTGGAGAAGGAGTTTACTCCTACTGGTTGATGGGCAAAGACCTTAGAAAAAGGGTCGATGATATTGATGGTAGAGTTCAACTCTTGACTAAGATCATTATGGAGATGGCCGATGATAGGAAGATCTTAGGAAAAATAATCAAAGAATGACATGCTCACATCATGGAGTTTTCCACTCGATTCGCATGTATTGCTCATGCTTGCAGCCTCAAGGCAAATGAGGAGGAATAACATGATTATTTCTTTACCCCAAACAAGGAATAGGTACCATCAAGGATTATTTGATCATGTCGGCTTGATCCCAAGCTTGGGCTATTGTGGTCTTGCCGACGAGTACTCCATGGAGGGGTCCTCACAGAGCGTGTTTAGAGAGGTGAGGGAAGGCGGAAAGTTGGCGGGTACAAGATAGCACAGCTTACCCATGTTTAGATCTCATGACGGTGGCGGAACCCTACTCCTGCTATAAATCACTAAAATAGCAATACGCCGAGTTACAAGGATTAGTTTGTTGTGCGAGGTGTGTAAATTGATTCGCTAAAGGCTTCCAGGGGTCTGGCTTAAAAAGGATCCAGGACCTAGGGTTACAGGGAAAAATCCTAGCCAGACAGGTTACAGAGTTCTACACTAATACAAACTAGTCTTACGTGTCTTGCACTCCAAGGCTCCGGGTTGGTTCATGACTGCACCGTACCCTTCCTGTATCCGGCATGGGCCTCCCTTCTAGATCCGTCTAACTGGGCCGCCCAGCAGGCCATGGGCCTTGCTACCAAATGTGTGCCACCAAGGTTAGCCGAATTAGAGACATGCAATGGTGATACCTATTTAGCATATCCCCAACAATAGCCCCGGGAGAACTTCGAGATCTTGCGCCGCTTGCCTTTTAGTTTAAATGCTCTGTCTAGGTGATGTCAGCCATTTTTCATGCAATATCTTGTAGTTCTCCCAAGAAACCTACAATATTCTCCATCTTTGATACGTAAGTCGGAGAATCACTAAGTCTTTCACCTTAATTTTTCTCACAGCCGGACAGGATCCGTCCATACCGAAATCTTCAGATGGGACTGTTTGTCTGATGCTGTCAGTGAGATGACGTAGGCTATAGCCTATATTACCTCGAAACTCACATATGGTAGCTAACATAATCATAGCGATTTTCCCACGCGTGAAATCCTAAACGTCAAGCTGCAATGGGGGAACGTGGCGAAATCACGTTCACACACACGTTGTCCACGCATCGACCATTGGATCATTCTCCATGAATTTTGTTGTTAGGGATGTGTATTTTACACTGCGTGGGTCATTTTATTTTACCCACATTTTCTTCCCCGCATCATCTTCTTCCTCTCGCCAAGAACCTCCTCGAGCTCCTCGCACGAGAAAACCCTAGCCACCTCCCCATATCCTAGTTCCCTCACCTCACCAATTGCCAGTAGAAACACTCCCACACCCATGGCAGCGACCGGCGAGGCTTCTGTGAAGCCATCGGCCGTGGTGCATATCCCGCCAGATGGAGTGGTGGTTCCCATCTCCGCGGTGGTAGAAATGACCGGCGGCAACCATACTTCGGCGACGCTCGAGCCGCTGGAGGAGGAAACGAACTCCCACAAGGGAGTTTGGAGGGGCTCGGACATCTCGGTCGGGGACATCAAAGATATGGTCACCGAGGGGTACCTCCCAACGATGAAGGACTTGGTTTGGTGGTCGGAGCTAGCCAGCGAGGTGGTCCCTTCTTCCCAAGCCATAAAGAAGGTGTACCTCGAAGCACATATGGTGTTCGACATCGCCCTCCTGATCTTCGACTTCTTCCTCCAAGTTCTCCGGCACTTATGGGTTCTTCCTCACAACCTCTCTCCCAATATCATTTTAGCACTTAGCAATTTTGTAGCTTTGTGCGAGGGATACCTAGTGATTCGGCCTAGTTAGATTAGTTTATCTACTTTTTTATTGTCAAGAGGGAAGCTGGCGACTGGTAGGATGAGCTTAGAAGCTACAGAACAATTAGTTTTAAGATCCGGCCTGGCCGGCGGTTCCCTGACATCGTGGGACATGATTCCTTCAACAACTGGAAACACAGATACTTCTATGGCCCAGATATCCCTCTGGTGGCCGAGAAGGCTTGTACCCGGACTTCACCGATGGGGCCACTGCCGAAGCCAACACGTGGAGGTCCCAAGCCCTCCTGCCCTCCGGCGATGAAGCCTCTCGCACCGTAAGGCAGATAGAGTCGCTCATTGACTCGGGCATGACCGGCTTGGACCTACGCATGTGCTGGTTCATAATGCGGACCTAGCCCCTGCAACTCCATGAGAAGATGATGTGCCAGTACACCAAGGACATGAAGGATACCCTCTGGATCTCCGAGGATAACTTCTCAAGTGACTCCATCAAGCTCCGCCTCAAGGACATAGTCAAGGTGAAGGACAGGGTCCATGGCTTCGCCATCACCTATGACATGTTTGAGGACGACAAGTGGACAAAGGTAACTTTTGATTGTTTCAATGTTTGACATATACTCCAGTTATTCTTCCTTTAATGCATCAGTCTTTCTAACACAATGATCACTTAACAGCTGGGGGACGAGGAGACCTACATGGTTCCCCAAGTTTATGACCCCAAGATGAAGGATGTCACTATCGTGTCCGACGACAATGCCTTGGCAAAGCGGAAGCAAAAGAGATCCACCTCTGACGCTGCTGCCAGAGGCAAGAAGAAGAAGACGGAGAGTGGAGTCTCCAAGAAATCCACCACCTCCCTGGAGGCGGAGAAAAAGAATATTGTTGGCATCCCTTTTACTAAAGCACGAACTTTTGTGTAAGTCTCTTTTCTTTCGACTTTGTCACTTGCATTGCTTCCTCATGTACTTATACTTGTCATTTGTACGTTTCACGAAAAAGACTAACTTGAGTTTGAAGAAGACCTCCAAGACTGTTGGAGCTTCTAAGAATATTCGTGACATGCTGACCCAAGCTTCTCCCGCCATTGCTCCCCCTACTCCTGCCGTCCTGTTGGGAATATTTCCCATTGTGTTCATAAAGATATTAAGTTGTCGTTGTATAAACATCTAATGTGTATCATTGAATATGTGATTCAGTTGTGGAACTATACATTCATGTTGTTTGTACTAAATGTCCTTGGTCATCGAGGTTGTGGTGGACACATAAATTAGACCAATGTGAAAGTCGGTTTGATGACTCGGTTCCACTTGTCATGGGCATGGAGATGCCATTCCGACTTACACATATTTGGCTAAAGAGTTTATCAAGTCGGATTGACCCATATTGAGGTACAACGAACAAGTTGTCATTTGTATATCTCAATCAATGTAATCCTTAGACCTGAGGTTGTTGCACAGTCCGAGTTGAGGATCACCGACTTAGGTTCTGTCAAACGTTGATCCATAATTGGGTAGTTATAAAGGCAGAGTTCGGGTCGACTGAGAATCAAGATGCGTGATGTGAATCCCAAGATGGGATTTTGCCCCTCCACTCGGAGAGATATTCTCTGGGCCCTCTCGTGAGATATGATTTGTAAATCATGGCCATGCGCGACTTGTTTAAGTGTTAAACGAGGTGATCGACTAAGAGTTAGTCAAGTGAATCACTTATCTCGGATCAAGAAGAGAGTCGGACTATTTAAGGGTTGACAGTTATTTGCCTATAGTCTGATAAGGTATATTATAAGGAAAAAGGGACTCAGACGTAAGTCGCATTGGAAAGGCAAGTTGTCATGACTCTTTGATACTTGGGATTCGGCACATTCTTCTAGGAGCGGCTACCGACTGATCTATTGAGAGTCGGACTCCAATCGTGTCCAAGTATCCATGGGCCTGCCGGGTCACACACTTAAGAGCGAGAGCAAGTTCGTATTGGATCTGAACCGGAAATCTGGTTGGGTTGGACCTGGGCCGGATTTGGACTGAGTCAGTGAGTCGGACTCATAGCGACTAATATTATATGGGCTTTAGTGAACGGGCCACGAGTGAGTGGAGCCCATGTTCACTCCCTATATATAGTGGGGCGTAGAAACCCAGGAGGGTTGATCGGTTACGTCATTCCATGTGTTGGAAACCCTAGCTCCATAGCAGTCCAGCCGTCGTGCTGAACCTAGAAGTTCACCGCCGGCGCTCCTCCTTGTACGTGTGGATACCAGCAGCGGTGTTGTACGATCACCACCAGGACGATCGGATCAGATCATGAGGGCCACAATGCATTCAACAGACATGCTTCATCAATTCCGCACCTGCGCATCTAGTGGTAATCCTCGTGGCCTTCTACCTCAGCTAGATATTGGGATCACCATGTTAGAGGGAAAAGTTTTGTTTTATCTCTATGTGGTCCAACACGTCCATCCATCTGCCGCTCCTGCTGGATCTCCGACTACGGCAGCGTCTGAACCCTCTATCATGGAGGTGGACAACACTCCCTCATAGGAGATCCTAGACTCTTCTGTCGTTCCCGGCGGCCAGGCGGCATAGGTGAGCACCTCCTCCCAAGTGGCCGAAACTCCGGCTAAGGGTTCCACCAAGAAAGGGAAGGAGCTGGTGGTGGGAAGCAGATCTGCGGCGACCACGAGCCAGGCGGAGCCCTCCAAGGCTATAAGCCCAACAATAGTTCCAAGGCCAACTGCCTCAGCTCCTGGTACTCCTGGTTGAAAGTAATTTTGGTGTTTAATGACAACACACATATCAGACTAATTATTTGCCAAGTGTACCACAAGCTTTATCAGGAAAAGACATTGTTCGTTCTCCCCAAAAAGGGTCACCTGCAAGGCCTTTCCCAAGCCTCTGTGGTGTCCGATAGTACCGGAAATATCAACCGGTACTACCGCACATCACCGACAGTACCGCCCTTTTCTACCGGTCAGGGAAGAGAGGGTGGGAGAGTCTGTCCAAATGCTTTTGCCTTCCACGGTACCGAAAAGCGGCACTATCGCGTCGGTCCGGTAGTACCGCGTCTATGACCTGTACTACCGCTCGACACCGGTAGTACCGCTCTTTGGTACCGGACAAGGCAGAGAGGGCTGATGAGCCCGCCCAACGCCACTACCTCACCCGGTAGCTTCGTGCGACACTACCGCCTAGATCCGGTAGTACTGCTCCTATGGTCTGGTACTACCGCTTTGTGGTAGCACCGTGTCTCCTGACTACTACCTTCAGGGGGAGCAGGTGGCTAGTCACACATCGGATAAAGTTCTGGTACCTCATCCGGTATCTGACCGGTAGTACCGGTTGTTTCTGGTACTACCGCTTAGATATCCAGTAGTATCGGTCCTGACAAAACTACAATGATCAGATCTGCACAGTGGTGTATAAAATTAACCCTCTTCTACCTTGGGAGGTTGCTTGACTCACTCAAGAACACCACCTCCATTTGAGCCACCAAATCGCCAAGATCTCTTCACCCAACCATCCAAAGTCCTTGATCTTTGGAGAATCAAAGGAGGAGACCTTGATATATTGCTTCACCAAGAGATATCTTCATTTCCCCCTCATTCATTTGAGAGCCCCTTGCTCTAGTGTTTCTTTGGAAACTCTAGTTCTAGATTTGGTTCTTACAAGTTTTTATTTGATTGTTTGACAGCTTTCTTGTATTCGGGAGCCTCCAATTAAGTTGTGGATGTGTGCCCCGAACTTGTTGTAATGGTCTCGGCTTCCACCTTGAAGGTTGCCGATATAGTGGAAGAGGTGAATCGAACCCGTTGGGATGAGGCTCATCGGTGAAGAAGGGAGGCCTTTCGTGACGCGGGTGGTTTGATGCCACCCCCTCTCCAAACATATACGTACTTCCCCTCAAAATGAAGGAACTACGGGAAACAAACCCTTGTGTCTCCACGTGATCCACTTTGGTTACTTATATTCTTTACCGCACTTTACTTTACTTGTTCTATCTTTGTGTATGTGCTAGTTTGACATATAGGTAAATTCACCTTAGTTGCATAATCTAGAGTATTTACCTTTTGTGTCAAACCCTAATTTGAAAAGGAGTAAAATTTGAAGTATCACCTATTCACACCCCCCTCTAGGTGCCCAGACGAACCTTTTGGTATCAGAGCCTCGTCTCTTTATTCGGGCTTTATTGCCTAAGAGTATATGGGTAGCCGTGTAGGAGAATATGATGGTGAGCCTAGTCACACGGTGACCATGGAGGATCTCAATAACTTGGAAACAAGATTGAGCTCCACCCAGGACAATGAGATCAAACAATTGCAAAAGTTACTTGAGCAACTTGTTAAAGATAAATATGCCTCATCATCACCTTCTCCTCAAGTGGAACCACCTTCATTACCCAAGGTGAATGCCCCGACATCACCCGGGGTTGTGGAGGTGGGGGATAATCCAAACAACACTAATTCTTCCACAAAAAGGGATGATGGGAAGGGAGATCATCATGAGTCTCAAGGATGGTACTCTCCCGACCCTCCAATTCTTCACCCTCATATAAACAATAGAGGAGACCCACCAAAGCTAGCTGCATCTACTTTTGCTCAATGGAAATCACTAATGAAATATCATGTGCGCAGCTCTTGTATTGAGTTATGGAACATCATTGAAGAAGGACTCCATATTGGGGATCCAACCAACTTGACTAGAAGAGAAGTTGTCAATAGTCAACTCAATGCCACCGCCTTGCACATGATTCAACAAGGATTGGGTACAAAATATTACCCTCACATTGAACACCTCAACACCACCAAGGAAGCTTGCGATGCTCTCACGGAGTTGTATGCTGGAAATGAGAGCATGAGAAGGGACCGGTATGATGCACTAAGAAATGAGCTGAAGGCTTCTATATGAAGGATGGTGAAGATCATGAAGACATGTATCATAGGCTCAAGTCCGCCGCCACCGCCTTTATGAATGTGGGTGCCTAACATGTAGATGATGCTTGGATGAAAAGGAAATATGTGAGTGCACTCATGCCCTTTAAGCCCACCGACTTGAAGAGCCTACAAGGAAGACACAACTACCACCTCATGACCTCCAATGAAGTTATGCAAGAGATGGCCTCTTTCAATGTTGCTGCCAGGAATGCCAAAGATGCCCGTGCTCGAGCCCTTGGAATGAGAAATGGTGTCAACCTTGCATTAAAGGCCAAAGATGTGGAGTATGTGGATGGAGATGAAAGTGATGAAGGACTATCTATGAGCCCTCCCTATGATATTAATATTGCTCATAGTGAGTGCATGGCCTTCTATGCAAGAGACTTCTGGAGGAACCCCGGCAAGGCCAAGAAGTAGATGCTACAAAGAAGCAATGCTAATGGGAGAAGATACCCTAACCTCAAACTAAGAACTTGCTTCAATTGTGGTGACCGACATCACTTCCTTTCTAGCTATCCCTATGAGAGAAGATAAGATCATGGCGGTGCACTCGTGCCAAAGAAAAGCTCCAAGGCTCCCCTCAAGAAACCATTCATCAAGAAGAATCTCACCAAGAAGAAGTCAAGTGAAATTGTCTTGATTACACATGAAGAATACTCCTCCGACGAGGAAGATGATGAAGAGTAAACATCAAGTGGTGTGTCTGCACTTGTCACTACTTCTACTCCCACTTTATCTCTCTTCGACCCCTAATGAGAACATCTCCAACAAGGATGTCACTTTCCTTATGGCAAGAGGTATGGAGGTATTATCATCTTCCCACATCACCTCTTTGATTGATGATGAACTTGATGATGAGATATCTCTGGAAGTAAAAAGGAATTAATTGCTTTCGATGAGTTTGTGACTAACTTACAAGGGGAGGACAAGATACATTTTGGGAACATCTTAGATAAACTGTCCCACACACAAGAGCTTCTTGATGAGAGATGTAAACTTGGGAGAGAGAGCACATGACTGAGGTAGACGTTCTAAATAATGCTCTAGAAGAAGAACAAGAGACTAGGATGTCCCTTGAACTAAAACTTGAAGGGCTTGATGGAGCTAATGACCTAATTGTTAGTAGACTCGTTAAGGAACGTGAACATGCTATTGCTAAATATAAAAAGGCTAAAAAGGATAAGATTGAGTTTGGTGTTGTTCATGAAAAACTTGCCGAGGACTTTAGGATGCTTGACAAGGCTCAAAAGGCCTTGGAGAGTGAACTCTTGTTACTCACAAAGTCTCGTGAAAAGCTTCAAAATCAATTGGACAATATTTGTTCACCTAGCACTTTCATTCCTTTTACTTGTACAAATATGCTTGAAGAAAATGCTAGGTTGAAGGGGGAACTAGCTAAGGCCACCTTTCCAAAAGGAAACAAGTCCATTGATGACCTCTTGAGTATGCAGAGGCCAAATGGTGAGAAAGGGGGCATTGGCTATGTATCCAAAGCCAAGAACAAGAATGATGGCGCTGCATCAACGTGGAGCGATTCGTTGGGAAACCCCAAGAGCAAGGTATGATGCAGCACAACAGAAAGTCTTCCCTCAGTAAGAAACCGAGGTTATGGAACCCGTAGGAGGAATTAAATGTCTCAAAGGTGTTGCAATCAACATGTAAACCTGCACAACACAAACTCAAGACTTTTCCCCAACTAACAGTGAGGTTGTCAATCTCACTGGTTGATGTAACAAAGGATTAACTATATGGTGTGGAAGGTGATGATGGTTTGTAGACAGTAAACAATAACAGTGGAAGATGTATCAATGGTAAAGATTGGACCGGGGTCCATGGTTCACTAGAGGTGTTCTCCTTAGATAAACAAACATGGCATGTTGGGTAAAAAAATTACAGAAGGCCAATTGACAGGACTGAGCAAGGCATAACAATGCAATACTATACATAAAGACACTATGAGATTCGATTGGGCAATACAATAAGATACATAGACCGCCATCCAATTGCATCTACGACTAGAAGTCCACCTTTAAGTTGCACGCAACAGACAACTGCTTTAAGCAAAGTGTGTAAGGTAAACAATCCACTTGTTCCATGAACAAGAGACCGTCGTTTTCTCCCTAGTGGCAAAAACACATCTACAACCTTAGAGATTTCAGTCACTTCCCTTAGATTAAATAGAGGCATGAACCCATTATCGAGCACAAATGCCCCCTCTTGGAGTCAGTAGCAACTACTTGGCCAAGATAGCTACTAACAACGGAGAGCATGCAAGATCACAAACAACACAGACATGATAGAATCAATAAGACAAAACCATTAATCAATCTAACATAGTAATCCCAATATCCACCAGATCCCCGCAAACACAACATTCATGATTACAAATAGATGAGATCTTGATCATGAACGGAGCTCACAAGATCTAGACATGAAAGCACAAAGGAGGAAATACAACCATCTAGCTACTACATCGACCCGTAGTCCAAGGTGGAACTACTCACGCTTCATACCGGTGGATGGAATGATGAAGAAGAAGGCCTCCGGGATGATCTCCCCTCCGGCAGGATGCCAGGAAGAGCTTCAGATCCCCCCAATCTAGGGACAATGGTGGCGGCGACTACAGATGGTTTCGTGGAATATTGATCGGATGCTTAGGGTTTAGCCATCGGGGGCTTCTTATAGGCGAAGAGGCGAGGCTGGGAGGCGGCCAGGGGGCCCACACCCTACCCAGGCGTGGCCTAGGGTGGGCCCGCGCCTAGGGGGGTGTGGCCGCCCTGTGGCACCCCTCCGTCTCTCCTCTGGACTCCGTGTTCTCCTCGGTGAAATATTGACTTTGGCTTTAGTCCCATCCAATTCCGAGAATATTTCCTTACTAGCTTTTCTGGAACCAAAAACAGCAGAAAACACGCAACTAGCATTGTGGCAACTTGTTAATAGGGTAGTACCAGAAAACATATAAAAAGCACCTCAAAGTGTGGACAAAGCAAAGCAAAGTAGATACTAAACAAGCATGGAACATCAAAAACTATAGATACGTTTCTGACATATCAAGCATCCCCAAGCTTAACTCCTGCTCGTCCTCGAGTAGGTAAGTCATAAAAGATTAATTTTTGAGGTGACATGCATCATCAAAACCAAGATCAAACCATTTGCAAGCATTGAAAGCTGGGATCAAAGAACTCTAAACATGAGCATGAAAGATGGAGTTCTAATAGTAAGACAAAGTAACTATGCATGCAACATGAAAGGCTGCAAACAAAGATCATGAATAACATGCATTGAATAACATTCAGCTTGTCCCTAATGGAGTAGCAAATAGATGCATAGGACACCTTCAAAGTTCATAAGAGTGATTAGATACAAATAGCACAAGAACAAGTAATATCAATAATATGCATCAATCAATAAGTTTTGGGACAATGCACATAGAACTAAGAATGGCAACTATGATCTCTTAACTGGTGCCTAAAGGTGGAAGGTGGATACTCAATATAATGGTGGAAAAAAGGCGCTTCATAAAGGGAAGCAGGGATTTCAAGTTTCAGAAAGAGCTTCCAAAAATTATGGTACTTGTTAGCTTTCATCCCTCATTGCCCCTATCATAAGCATCTCGAAGTGATTAAGGTTAAAGTGAACAAACTAAGGTCAAAGCAAGCTCATGTTCCTTGAATACGAGGGCCGCACCACATGCTACTCAACTTTAGTCACCTGTAAGTTCTTATCATAGTAAGTACATGTTTATCATAGAGAACCGCCAACGGGGTACCCCTTGCGCATGGTACATGAGCTATCCCATAACCAAAATGACAAGGCAAGCAGACAATGAGTATCTCAGCGATCTTTTTATTTGCTGTTTGCATAGGATTTTATTGAGGATGCTTCATAGATATCTCATTATGGTGATGCTGCAAGTTTCCACCATGAGTAGGCATGGCTTAGGCTAGCGGCCCAGGCGTTTCTCTAACACAAAATACATAACTCCATCTTCTTAGAAGCTCCCTTTTTATTTCACACCAGCGACATCCATAGACAAAAGAGCATGATATCAACTGTGTACAAAGTACAAGTGCAATGTTGAAAACGTTCCCCATGAAAACATGGTGCTGCTAATTCCAACGTATAAGTGCAAGCATATACAACATAGATGACACAATGGTTCAAGTTTATCAGGGGAAAGAAATATAAAGTATGCCATCAAGTTCGTGAGTGCTTTAATCACTAAGTTTTCACATAAAAAAATACTTTTTAATTGGAAGATAGTTGAAAACAAGAATATACTTGGAATGGTGTAACACACCATGCATAGGAGTTTATAGTGGACACTTTGGAAAAACTTGATTTTTTAGGAGTTGGAAGCATGAGTAGAACTTACTCATACAGGTGGAGGCTAGAAAAATACTGGGAGCGACCAACTAAGAGAGAAATAATGGCCATAATCATGCAGAGCGACAAAACATTACTAATCAAAGCATAGAGTGGTACTACAAGTCAAGGACTAAATGATCATAGAGTCTATGGTGACTTATTCATAGTCATAACATGGTGTGAGCATGTGCCAAGTCAACCCAAACAAAGCATCAAAGGAGGATACCACAATACCATGCTTTTGTATGCTAAAACAATGCATGATTCCTTCAAGGCACACTAAGCAATCCCAATTGTTTGGAACAAGTCATGCTACAACAATAATCACTAAGCATAAGGTCAAAACAACACCTAGCATGACATGCTAAAGTCTAAGTCACAGTCAAAGCAAGCTCCTCTTGCACTTTTCAAGCAAGAACTTTCTACTCCTTTCCAACACCAATCAACTTATTTGAAACAACACAGCGAGAACGGGGGTCCAAACTACTTTATTCAAGAAAATTAAAAAAACTAAGCAACGCAAACGAAAACTAAGACGCTCCAAGAACAACACAACAGTGCATAAAACAATAAAAACGAAGTGTCTAGTAAGACCTGAGCTTTTTATTGATGAAGAAGGGGATGCCTTGGGCATCCCCAAGCTTTGACGCTTGTACCTCTTGGATATTTCTTGGGGTGACACCGGGGTGGCATCCCCAAGCTTGAGCTTTTGTCCATTCTTCATCTCATTACATCATTCTCTCTCTACTCCTGAAATTTTTCCTTCATACAAAACTTCAAACAATCTTCATTAGCAACATTAGTGTATTCAAAAGATAATAGACCCTTGGGTTTAGCTTTAGAACAGCAAAATTTTCACTAAAAACACAAGGTACTATATAAACTCCTTCAGAAAGATCAATTTTCCAAAAAGAACCCAAAAAGGAATCAATAAGAAGCAAATGCAAATAATGGCAGAAATCTTTCAAAACAGACCAACAGGTAGAAACCGATTTTTTCAAAGACCTTCTCTTGCTCAAATCAAAAAGCATTGAACTAACGCAAGTTAGCTAACATAGTGTGGGATTTATTCGTAAATTTTCATCTCAATCTTACTTATAGAGACTCCTCAAGTATATTTATGGTGGAGCACAAAAATCTGTTTCGAGACAGCAACTCCCCAAATCTTACTTCCCTCTCATTAGAGGTCATTTTTGGCACAAAAAGCAAACAAAAAGGATAAGGAGAGGTCATTACAGAAGCAATGACTTCCAAGACTCAAGAAAACTCTTGGGTTATCTCCCAACAAGTACTTTTCTTTAACGCCTTTATGTTAGGCACAAGAAGCAAGAAATCAAGTATTTTCAAATGAAGAGGCATTAACATCAGCTCTCTTACTCCTACCTTTCTTATTCTCTTTAGGGAATATATGGTTTCTTACTAGAGGAGATAAATGCATAATGCCTTTTCCCACATCTATTATTGCTCCAAGGTGTTTCAGCAGGGATCTTCCAAGTGTAATTTCTCCTTTTCCTACACATTCAATAACATGATAATCAGTAGACACCATTTTCCCTGAGAGTTTTGTAAACACACCATCAGCTATTCCAATGGGTAGTAAAGTTGCATTATTAGTAAGAGATATTTCTTCTCCTCCTTTAGAAAGTCCCCAAAGACTCAAAGACTCATAAATATCTTTAGGCATCAGACAAAATTCAGACATGATATCACAACGATAATCAAAAGTTGCACTATTTATCGAGACATTGATTGTGGGGAACCACTTTGAAGGCTCAGAATTTATTGAAACATACACCATGGTGCTCTCTAAGTGTGTGATAGCGACTATTCAAAGCAGCAGTACTGGACTCAAGAGTGTTCAACCTAGCATAAATTTCTATAAAAGATGAATCAGACTTGTTAGGCATATTATAGATGATAATCAACCTATTTATAGCATCTAAAGCTTCATTCTCAGTACAACGAAAAATATCTTTCTCAGCCACAGCATCCAAAGCATATCTATAACAAAGAGCAATACCGTGGTAGAAACTATTAATAACCAAGCTAAGACTCATCTTAGGCTCAGTTTCCCTTTGTAAAGCAGAGATTCTAGACCAAGCTTCTTTGAAACTCTCTCCACTTCCTTGATTGAAATTAAAGATCCTTTCCATAGGTGACACAGGGATTGGACCAAAACTATACATAAAGGCAACTAGAGCAGGAACTAATTTTTTGTGTTTTTGATAAGAGAAATCAAACAAAACTAAAATATATTTTTTTGGAGTTTTTGATAAAAAGAGACAGACAAAACCAAGCAAAAGAAACTAAGAAAACCAAAAACAAAGTAAAGAGAAAGGTTGTGGAGGACTCCCCTTGTGAATATGTCATTAGCCTCCCCAGCAACGGCGCCAGAAAATCTTGATGGCGTTGCGTCAACATGGAGCACTTCGTCGGGAAACCCCAAGAGAAAGGTATGATGCATCACATCAGCAAGTCTTCATGGTAGGAGGAAGGAAACGTCTCAAAGGTGTTGCAAGCAAAGTGGAAACCTGCACAACACAAACTCAAGACTTTGCCTCAACTAACAGTGAGGTTATCAATCTCACTGGTTGCTATAACAAAGGATTAACTGTATGGTGTGGAAGGAGATAATGGTTTGCAACAAGTAAAAAATAATAGTGGAAGATGTATCAATGGTAAAGATTGGACCGGGGTCCATGGTTCATGTAGAGGCCTCAACCTGATAAGGTAGAGTCCTCCTGTGTTTTACAATGCTAGTCCCTGGATCAATAGCTAGCATCCACAGTTTAGATGTAACATCAAGAAACAAAGGTCATAATATAACTTTATAACCAGGAATAACATAGATTTATTACATCTTACATAGCTCATATGGCTATTACATTACATTGCAGCGGAATAACTATAAGCATGGGGTCCATCATCTTCAAAGTGCCACAGGCAGATGTTGGTTATAGATTTTGTAATCCTAAACAATCAATCTTCACTAAAATCAATCAAACCTGCAACATACAAGTTACAGCCACAAAGGGTCAATACATTTGAATTGTATTGGCATGTGATACTATGGTAGTATAGTGGAATCTATCATCTATATGCATTTGGCTAAGTGTAGTTGAGGCTTGCATTGCTCAAAATAGATTTTTCCTTATTTGAAAATACTGAGTTTTTGCTTGACAAAATCATTTTTCTCAATCAAAGATTTCAAGATCCTTGTACCAAGCCATCTCTCCATCCATGATTGAAGAATTCAAACAACCCTTGTTCAAACCACAAGATTTTAATTTAGAAATTGGAATGATGAGATTCTTGATTGCTTCCATGTCTTGATGCTCAATTTGTCCTTTACCAGGGACATGGCTAAGTACTTAGATTTTACACTCTGCAGAGGTGGTGCACTTTCCCCACAAGACTTGGTTTCCCAAGACAAGATCTTTCAGAAGCCTTCCCTTAGACCAAAATGGACGCGCTCCAACCTATCAAACACTACCACCCACTGTCCATATGGCTAAGTTCTTGCAACCTATATGATCATGGCAGAGCCCATATTGCCAAGTGGTTGCACTTGAAGCTTCTCAACATTTGACATCTCAAATCTCTTTGTTCCTGGGTGGCATACCACAAGTGAGATACACAATCCAAGACCATGGCATTGTGAACCACTCAACCATTCTCCACCAAGCAAGCCTATTCCACCCAGGGGATTCTTTAACTTAGTTGTTTTATTAAACAAAAACATAAGTCCTCAGACTTAGAATATTTTTCCATAGTGTGAATATATATTCCATCCATGTTTTCTATTAGCTAGGCTAAGCTTGGTGGTAATAGGAAACTTAACTTAGAAAATCCTACTAAGGATTCATCTACTAGGTTTTCCTATAGCAAGATCTATACTTAGCAAAATCCATGCAAGTTTACTTAGCAAAATCCCTAATGCATAGAAAAAGTAATGGGACAAAAAGTATGAAGCATCACTTGCCTTTTTGGTAGGGAATGGTGGTTCACTTCTTGATCTTTCTAGTCTCACACTTCTCTACAAATCAATCAAGCAAACACAAATTCAATTCACATTCCAAACCAAAGTCAAACAAACAATTCTTCACACACACAAAGTAATGGAATCTAAGTCATGCATGGGAGCATGCACAAGATAGTTTTATTTTGAAAAGGGTCTCTATGGGGTTTCTAAACTTTGTAAGATCCAAATTGGTCATTTACCAAAGTGGCAAAGTTATTAGTAAGAAGGTTTTGTCCAAAAACTATTTTTAATTCCATTCATCATTTCATGTGGTGAAAAATGTTTTTATTAAGGCAAAAACTCTTAAGTTGTTCACCAAATGAGTTGCTATTGCAAAGCTTGGTGTTTTTGGGTCAGTTGGTTTGGTCCAAACTATTTTCTCAAAGTTTTCTTTCCATAAACATTTTTATAATAAAATCAACAATTTTATTTGGCTAGAAATGGACTAAACTAATTAATCCATTCCAAACTTTTCCAAATTCATTTTCCAAACCATGGGTTGGTTCCTAGGGTCAGTAAGGTCACAACAAACCAATTGGCAAAGGTTTGATCTCAAAAATCATTTTTAAATGATTTTTCTAATGTTAGCAAGCACATAAAAGAATCTGCAAAATCAAACAATCTATCAAATACTATTTGCTAAACTAAGGGTGGGGTTGGCTAGGTCTTGTTCTCCTGAATTCATTGATATAAAATTTGCAAAATTTGGACGTGTGGTTTGAAAGTTATAGCAATTAAAAATTTGTATTCTAATCAGATCAAAATTCTGTTTTAAATAGAATCATGTACACGTGGCTGCTTCTGATTGGGCAATAACGGTTCGCTCGGATCGGCTACTGGGGTGCGTTGGATCTAACTAGAACGTGCGGCGCAGATCGACGCATACCCCTTCGATAAGTGGTTCTATCATATCCATCAGATCGACATCGGACGGCTGCTGCTGCATGGCCAGGGACTGGCGGCGCGAGGTCAACGGCGAGCGGCGGAGCGACCAGTTGGCGGCGGCGCCGGCGAGGCAGGAAGCAAGAGAGGGTAAGAAGATGCTCACCAGGCTCAGGAGAACACGGTGAAGCTCAAGGTACTCGCGGTTGGTCAATGGGCGCACAGATGGGTCGGCAATCTCTCGCCGGAGTCAGGGCGGCGTCGGTCTTGTTCAGATGTTGTCGAAGGTGAGGATAGAGGGCGCCCTAGGACAAACGAAAGGTGCGGTTAGGTTCGTAAGATCTTGGAGATCATCATCGTGTCCACGGGGATGAGAGGGGAGTCAGGTTTTACCGGGGAGACGTCGTCGGAGAACAACAGTAGACGGTGGCATTCAGTGGTGTGTTGGAGTCGAGGTTCTGAGGTGCCCGTGGTCGAATGGAAGATGCAGGGAGATGCTACAGGAAGTGGGGAATGTGCCTGCGTGCTTGGGGAGGCAAGGAGTGGCAAGACACGGCCGGAATTCTCGCCGGAGCGTCGTCGGAGACAGGGCAGTCGAGGAGAAATTGGGATGGACTGGAGGCGTGCTCAGGGAAGGAGGCAGAGGGGAAACGGAGTGGAGTGACTGGTGATTTGACACGCGTGATCACTGCAGGGTTTACTCGTGGTATTAAAGCGAATTAAGTCTGAGGAATCAAGTCTGCAACGGCGAAGTGAGGAGGAAGAACAGCTCGCGGGGTGGGGAAGAAGAGCAGTAGGGTGTGGGGTCTGCTGGCAGTGAAAGAAAGGAAGAAGGGGAGGGGTCCACTTGTCGGTTGCTCCGCGGGTCAGATACCGAGTGGGAAAACGTTTCATGGAGAGGGAAAAGACTGGGCTTGTACTGGGCTTGTGGGCTTGGCCGACTGGGCTGGCTGTTGTTTCATTTTTTTTTTGTACAGAAACATTTTCTTTTTCTATTTCTTTTTGCTGATTTGATTTTCAATCAACATTTCAAACATTCAAACCATTCAAACAATTCAAACTATTGTAATGAGTTTTTGGTTCTGTTTAGTAGTATAACCAACTTTCAAAATAAAAAAATATTTTAAATCTTTTTAGGTTCCATTTATTAATTAAATAAAATGGACCATGGTTTTTTTAATAAAATAGAGTTTGGTTTATTTGATAAAAACCTCATTTAAAATCCAAATATTTTCAAAACCAAATTAGTAGATTTTATTTGGAAATATAGAATATTTGGAAAACTTGTTTTAGAATAAAATAACCTTTTATTAAAGGGTCCATTAAATAAAATGGGCTTTAGTTTTTTTTAAAATCAAATAGAGTTTGATTTTATTAATAAAATCTTTATTTGAAACCTAAATATTTTCAAAACCAATCAGTGGGTTTTATTTGGGAAATATAGAATACTTGGAGATTTGTTTTAAAAAAAAATAACATCTTATTTTAGGGTCCATTATTAATTAAATATAATAGCCTTTCATTAATATTTCAATTAGGTTTTATTTTATTGAGATATTTATTTTGAATCTAAAATAAAGCCAAAACATTTTAGTAGATTTTATTTGTGAATTTCAAATAATTGGAAAACCTATTTAAAATAATTTAACAAGTTTTGATGTTTCAATTAAATTGGTAAAACCTTTTATTTTAAAAGAGTTTGGATATTAATTCCTTATTATTTTATTTAAGCAAACCTTTGCTAATTTTATTTAAAATAAAATGTTTTAATTCCAAAGCTTGGCCATGGTTTAATTTGGCTTTATAAAATAATCTTTATTTATTTATAAATTTCTATTTCTTTTGAAAACAAATCTTTTCATTTAATTGTTTCCAAATAGTATTTCCAAATGTTTTTATTTTTCCTTTTATTAAATGTTTATCTTTTTAAATCCCTTTAGGTTTATTTTAATTCAAATGGGTTTGAAGTTCCAATTGAATTCAAAAAGTTTCTTCTGGCTCTGAAAATCAAACAAAGTTTTATTTTATTAAATTATTCACATTATAAGATTTGGAAAATCTTGGGATGTGACAGTTCACTAGAGGTGTTCTCCTTAGATAAACAAACATGGCATGCTGAGTAAACAAATTATAGCAGGGCAATTGACAGGACTGAGCAAGGCATAACAATGCAATACAAAATATATAGACAGCCATCCAACTGCATCTATGACTAGAAGTACACATTTGGGTTATCATCTGAACCCCCTCCAGTATTATGTTTCAAGCAACAGACAACTGCTTTAAGCAAAGTGTGTAAGGTAAACAATCCACTTGTTCCATGAACAAGAGACCGTTGTTTTCTCCCTAGTGGCAACAACACATCTACAACCTTAGAGATTTCTCTCACTTCCCTTAGATTACATAGAGGCATGAACCCACTATCGAGCATAAATACCCCCTCTTGGAGTCACTTGCAACTACTTGGCCAAGATAGCTACTAAAAATGGAGAGCATGCAAGATCACAAATAACACAGACATGATAGAATCAATAAGACAAAACCATTAATCAATCTGACAGAGTAATCTCAGTATCCATCGGATCCCCGCAAACACAACATGCATGATTACAAATAGATGAGATCTTGATCATGAACGGAGCTCACAAGATCTAGACATGAAAGCACAAAGTAGGAGATACAACCATCTAGATACTACATGGACCCGTAGTCCAAGGTGGAACTACTTACACTTTATACCGGAGGATGGCATGATGAAGAAGAAGGCCTCCAGGATGATCTCCCCTCCGGCAGGGTGCCGGTAAGAGCTTCATATCCCCCCCCCCGATCTAGGAAACTAGCTATAGATAGACAAACCTTCTGTGGCGCATGGTTTTGACCATGCGCCACAAAAGTTGTCTAGTGGCGCATTTCAGAAAATGTGCTACAGAAGTCTTCACACTTCTGTGCATTTTAACTTTTTATGCAAAAAAAGTTTATGCCACGGTAAAACAGCCATAACTTTTGCATACGATGTCGGAAAAATACGTATAGTATACCAAAATGACGAGAACGAGATTTCGCATCCTCTCGCAACCACCTACGGTCGTTTAGCGATTATTTAGATTTTAAAAATTCGAAAAGAGTAAAAATTTATGGCCAAAAGATCGTTTTTTCCTCCAAAAAAATAAGAAGGAGGACAAACTTCTGTGGCGCATTTCTTCCATATGCGCCACAGAAGTCTTGGCCAAATTTTGAAATTTGAATCCCGCCCCTTCTCCCTCTCTTATACTCTTCCACTCCTCCACCTTTCCCCTTCTCACCTTCTTCTCTCATTCTCCTCACCTCCTCCACCTCGGTGAGATCCTCCTCCTCCTACTCCACCCCGGTGAGCTTCTCCTCCTCCTCCTCCACCACCACCACCCCGGTGAGCTCCTCCCTCCTCCACTCCGGTGAGCTCTCCCCTCCTCCACCCTGGTGAGCTCCTCCTCTTCTTCCTCCCACCTCCCTCCCTCCTCCTCCACCCCGGCGAGCTCCTCCTCCTCCCACCTGCCTCCTCCTCCACCCCAGCGAGCTCCTCCTCCGGCAACCTTCTCCTACTCCTCCTCCGGCGGCCTCCTCCTCCTTCGGCGGCCTCCTCCTCCTCCGGTGGCCTCCTCCTCTCCTCCACCGGCGAGCTCCACCTCCTCCACTAGCGACCTCCTGCTCTGCTCCATCGGCGACCCCCACCTCCGGCGAGCACCACCTCCGGCCAGATCTGGTCCGGGACTTCTGTGGCGCATTTTGGAAATATGCGCCACAGAAGTTTCTCAGACAATTTCGTGGAATATTGATCGGGTGCTTAGGGTTTAGGCATCGGGGGCTTCTTATAGGCGAAGAGGCGAGGCTAGGAGGCGTCCCGGGGGCCCACACCCTGCCTAGGCGCGGGCTAGGGTGGGCTCGTGCATAGGGGGTGCGGCCGCCCTGTGGCGCCCCTTCGTCTCTCCTCTGAACTCCGTGTTCTCCTCGGTGAAATATTGACTTTGGCTTTTGTCCCGTCCAATTCTGGAACCAAAAACAACAGAAAACAGGCAATTGGCACTGTGGCAACTTGTTAATAGGTTAGTACCAGAAAACATATAAAAAACACCTCAAAGTGTGGACAAAGCAAAGCAAAGTAGATACTAAACAAGCATGGAACATCAAAAATTATAGATACGTTTCTGATGTATCAAAGAACAACAATAAGAATAAGGCCAAGCCCGCACAAGAAAAAGACAAGGCCATTGTGGGTAGTAAGACCACAAGTGGCAAAAATATGTCTCATAATGACTTTGCGAGAAGTGCAAACCCTCACTATGTTTTAATGCGTAATTATTATGGTGATGTGTATGCAAAATATGTTGGCCCATTTGATGGTTAGATTGCTTGGTCTATTTGGGTCCCCAAGACCCTTGTTCCTAACAAAAGAGGACCCATTCAAAAATGGGTACCTAAAACTAGCTTGATCTTTTGTAGAACTATGCTTCCGGAGGGTCAAAGTGGGTGCTTGATAGTGGATGCACAAGTCATATGACCGGAAGCACATCTATTATCAAGGAATTGAGACCAAATGATGATCAAATATCCGTGACATATGCTGAAAAGTCTACATCTAAGGTAATGGATTTCGGCAAGGTTGTGGTTGCCCACGACATTACACTCGTGGACGTCATGCTTGTTGAGACCCTTGGCTATAATTTACTTTTAGTCCGTGCTCTTGGAAATATGGGCTTTGCCGTCTTTATAGATAATGATATTGTGGTCCTCATGTGGAGCAAGTATCTAAAGGTTGCTTTCGTTGGGTACGTTCAAAATGACTTGTATGTGGTGGACTTTTCATGGAAAAACACTACAAGCGCGATGCGCCTATTCAGAAAGGCTGATGTGGGTTGGTTATGGCATCGCCATCTAGCCCATGTTAACATGAGAACTTTGCAAAGTTTCCACAAGGATGTCCACATTGTTGGACTAAAAGAAAATGTTTTCTTTGCCAAAGATCGTGTTTGCATGGCTTGTGTTGAAGGAAAGATGCATGATTCTCCTCACAAGCCGAAGAACTATATCAAATCCAATAGGATCTTGGAGCTCCTTCATGTGGATCTCTTTGGTCCTCCATCTCATGGAAGTCTTGGTGGGACGAAATATTGTTTAGTGATTGTTGATGACTATTCAAGATACACATGGGTATATTTCTTTAAGATGAAAAGTGAGACCCAAGAGAACTTCATCGACTTCATCAACATGGTTCAACGTCAATACAATGTCCCTATGTTGATGATAAGAAGTGACAATGGCACCGAGTTTAAGAACTACACCCTGAATGGATTTCTTAGTGATAAGGGGATAAAACACCAATATTCCGCTGCATATACCCCTCAACAAAATGGTGTAGCCGAGAGGAAGAATCGGACTCTTATTGATATGTCTAGGACCATGTTGGCGGAGATTAAATCTCCATATAACTTTTGGGCCAAAGCAATCTCCACCACAAGCCATGCATCAAACCGGCTCTACCTCCGCAAGAAATTGATATGGACGCCGTATGAAGTACTTACCGGTAACAAGCCCAATGTATCTTAGTTCCGGGTGTTCGGTTGTAAGTGTTTCTATCTCAAAAAGGGTGCTCGTTTGTCCAAATTCGATTCCAAAGAATTAGAGGGTATTTTTGTTGGCTATGGTCTCGAATCCCACACTTAGAGAATCTATGATAATCTCTCCGGAGCTCTCATAGAATCTTGTAGTTGGTTTTCGAAGAATATGATGGTCCTCAAGGGGGGCGTGTTGATGCTTGTGATGCAGATGATGAAATGCCTCAGGATGCCATAGGAAGAATGTGTGTGGGATTTATTCACCCCGTTGAGGAACCCTTTATAGCGGATCAATAAGTATTGTGATCTAATAAAGTGGAGCCCTCATCTTCACAGCAACCACAAGCTCCCTCTATCGAGGAGGACAATGACCCAAGCCAAATACAAGCTATGTTCCCTTAACATGTTGATCAGGGAGATACCCCTAGTGAGGAGGATCATGACTTACCATTCTCCAGAATGTCAAGTGTTGCTCAGTCTATTACACAAGGAAGATCCATACAATCTGCCGTGAGGGCAGCTCAACTCCAGTCTAGTAGTGTGACTGATCAAGACCGAGGTCAATCTTTGCCTCTTAATGAATAAAATGATTCCGATGATGATCAAGGTCAAGTTGATGGTCAAGACGAGAACCAAATGATGAAGTGATCCCCCAAGAAACAACAAGGATATCCAAACTCGTTGCAAAGCTAGAATGGATAGAATGTTAGAATTGAGATACCACTCTCTAGAGAATGCGGTTGGAGATCTAAGGAGAGGAATGTCCACTAGAGCACAATTGAAGAGGTTTAGTGAACACCAAGCACACATATCCATGATCAAACCAAAGAAAGTATGGTAAGCTCTTGAAGATTCGGATTGGTTGGAAACAATGCACAACGAGCTCAATAACTTTGAGAGAAACAAATTATGGAAGTTAGTTGAGAAGCCAAAGGATTGCCACAATGTTATAGGCACCAAGTGGATATTCAAGAACAAGCAATATGAGCATGGAATTTTTGTAAGGAACAAGGCACGATTGGTTGCACAAGGGTTCTCTCAAATTGAAGGTATTGCTTATGGAGAGACATTTGCACTCGTGGCTCGCCTTGAGTCCATCCGTATCCTTCTTGCTTATGCGGCACATCATAATTTTAAGTTGCAACAAATGGATGTGGAAAGTGCATTTCTTAATGGTCCATTTAATGAGTTAGTATATGTAAAGCAACCCCCCGGGTTCGAGGATACCACCTTCCCAAACCATGTCTACAAACTTGATAAGGCGCTCTATGGGCTCAAACAAGCCCCACACACGTGGTATGAGCACCTTAGAGAGTTGTTGTTAGACCGTGGGTTTGAGGTCAGGAAAAAAGATCCCACTCTTTTTAATAAGAAGGTCAATGGGGAGATTTTTGTATGCCAAATATATGTTGATGATATTATCTTTAGCTCATCTAACAAAGATTTTAATGATGAATTATCAAAGCTTATGACTAGTAGGTTCCGAATGTCTATGAAGGGGGAATTAAGAGTATTTCTTGGTTTTGAGATCAAGCAAGTTAGAGGAGTAACATTCTTCAACCAAGCCAAGTATACTCAAAATATGCTCAAAAGATTCAACATGAAAGATTTAATTGGAGATCCTACTCCCATGGCAACGAAGACTCATCTTGAACTAAATCCAAATGGTAAAGATGTGGATCAAAAGGTATACCGGTCTATTATTGGTTCTTTTGCTTTACCTTTGTGCATCTAGACCTGATATTGTATTAAGTGTAGGAGTGTGTGCAAGATATCAAGAGGCTCCTAAAGAAATCCATTTGATGGCGGTCAAGAGAATCTTTCGATATTTGGTTCATACCCCACATTATGGTATTTGGTATTCCTCGAGGCTCAACATTCACTCTTTGTGGATACTTGGACTCGGATTGTGCGGGTGATAAGGATGATAGAAAATCAACCTCCGGAGCTTGCCAATTCCTTGGTAGGTCCTTGGTGTGTTGGTCTTCTAAGAATCAAAATTGTATATCTCTCTCCACCGCCGAAGACGAGTATGTCGCAGCTGGTAGTTCTTGTACTCAATTGCTATGGATGAGGCAAATTTTAAAGGAATACGGTGTCCATTGTGACAAAGTGCCTCTTCTATGTGACAACGAAAGTACTATCAAGATTGCCTACAACCCGGTGGATCATACAAGGACAATAAATATTGAGATTCGTCATCATTTCATTAGAGACCATGTTGCTCTAGGTGATATTTATCTATCCTATGTGTCAACCAAAGGCCAACTTGCCGAAATCTTCACGAAGCCACTTGATGAGGCAAGGTTTTGTTATTTGAGGAATGAACTAAATATCATAGATTAAAGGAGCTTGACTAGATCACCTTGCATACACACCTATGTCTTGACTCTTATTTTGTTTAGGTGCAGGCATGGACATAGGGGGAGTGCGGCCTAATTGATTGGACTATACCTCCCCCCATTATGCCCAAAGTGAAAAAAAACATTTATCTTAATATCATTTTGTGATATGTGAGCTTAAATGATGAGTTTCGGTAATGGACCCAAGATATATATTCGTGGTGCCAAGCCGAGTATACTCAAACATGGTGGCCTAGGCCACCGCCCTATCACATTCGAGAGGTTGGCACTTACTCGTGTTTTTTATTTATTGAGTTGTTTAGATCTTAGGATCATGCACTCCCATTCCGTTCTTGCTACGTTTTCCCTATTTAGAGTGCATGTGTCCATATCAGTTTGACTCTCTCAACCTAAGCCATTCCTATCCCTCATACAAACCCCATTTACTCTGCATAAGAACCCTCTCATTTGTCCTTGGTGATTGGCTCTGGTGGAACCGGTACTACCGACCAGGGTCAGTTCCTAGGTCAAACCCTGGAAACTACCCAGGTGCGGTAATACCGGTCCTCTTTCCGGTACTAATGGTACACGGTACTACCGGACTAGCAGGCGGTACTACCGTCCAAGGTCAGTTCCAAGGTTAATTCCTGGAAACTGCCTAGGGGCGGTACTACCCATCTACTGCCCGGCACTACCGGTCACCGGTACTAACGGTCCTTCCCCGGTACTACCGGTCGACGACTCTGGTAAAGAGTAATGATGCGGGTGGGGGTGACACCCATCAGTGCCTCATTATCCCCCGCCTCCACTCCAAAACCACCATCGCCAGAGCATGGATCGCCGCCGAACCCCGCCCCTCTCCTCCCTTCCTCGGATGCTCACCAGATCCAGATTCCCCGTGGGCTCCTTGTCAATATCCACCGCCATGGACTCCGGTACCACCGCATCCTATCTCATATCTCATGTTTTCTCCATTGAATCTAGGGCAACTTCGATTCGTGGTCAAAGAAACTTGATTTGAGGTTGTACCGTGTGTATACTACCAGATATTACTTCCTTCCCGAAGAAATCCTTGTTTTGGGTACTTTTGTTGTCGACTTGTGGATCGTTCCTACTAGATCTAGGCTGCTTTTGCATGACCGGTACTACCGCTTGCTTGCAGTACTACCGCTCATGACTTCCGGTACTACCGGTCCCAGCAGACACTAAAAGTGTGTCAAAACCTGGGCTTCTTTGTGGACCTTTTTCTTTCGGGTTCTTGTGCCATTATCCCACTTCTATCTCCCTCTTGCTTTCATAGGTGCAGGTGGTTCCCGGGGCACTCGCAAGCGTTCCCAGATTCATCATGAGACAGAAGATTTTGAGTCGGAGTCCAAAGAAGAGATCATGCCTCAGCCCAGCAACCGTCTGAAACTCAAATCCACTCGTAGTCGTCATGGAGGGGTCACTAAGCAGTCAGCTGGCCATGGTGGTCCTCCTCCTCCTTCCCCCTCGAGTCATCGCAAGAGTCATAGTTCTAGGCCATCTGGGCCGAAGCTGTTGTCTGATTTGTATGAACTATAATTCCATGCCATGCGGTCCAAAAACCCGTATGTTGCTGCTCGGTCCCAAGCTAGGGCAAATATCCTATTCTACACTAACTTTCAGGAGCGTGTGTACAATGAGGTTCTTATGAAGGATGAGAAGATGGTGGTCCCTCAGAAGTGGATTGCGATGGTCATGTGAACAAGAACATGGACTACTTCGGTGAAGATATTGAGATCTGTACTCACATTGGTTTGCTTCCCCTTATGTAGTTCCAGAAAAACTATGACCCCTTGCTCATTACTCAGTTTTATGCCACCGTTCACTTTTCAAAAAAACAGGCTAGGACTATCACTTGGATGATCGAGGGTGTTGGCAAGGAAGCAACTTTGGCTAAGTTTGGGGAGATTCTTGGGTATGAGGACCGTGGCATTGACACTCCTGTTGGATACCGCTATCACGCCAATGATCGTCCCATGAAAAAGGATGCCCTTGCTCCATTATACATCTGAGGCCATGGCATCGCGGTAAAATCAAGGGCCTTCTCCCCACATATGATATCTTGATCCGCATCTTCTGTGAGACCATTGCTCCCCGAGCTAGTAACGTTGATGAGATGCATGATTTCATGGTGGATCTCATGGTCAATACTCACCACAACCGTGAGTCCGACCACCCTCTTGATGTGATGAACTTCATTTGGAATGAGATGGTTGTTGCCAAATAGACTCGGAGGTTGCCTCCTTTTTCTCCATATGTCATGACTCTCATCATCAACAAGTGCCCCTCTATTGCCAGAGAGCTTTCTACTCGCCACCTTGTTCCTCACCAGCACAAGTCTTTGTTGATCAAGACCCATCCTAAACCGAGCAATGCGGATGTCCAACTAGTAGATGACGATGGGATCCCGCTTGAGGAGGTGTCCGGTGATGAAGATAGTGGCCGTGATGCTGATTTTGTGGTCTCACATCGCAAGCAAGCCCAGCCATCATGGGCAAATAGGATCGAGGACAAGCTCAAGAAGGTGTTCTGCTTCCAAGTTGACAATCAAAAGCACATGTATGAGGCTCATGTATATGCCAAGAAAGCTTGTGCTCGTTAGAAATAAATGATGGAAGCTCAAGGGTTGACCGTCTCCAAGGGTTCCAAGAACAACATCACTCCTGAAGACCAATGGATCTCCAAGCATAGCTACTGGGAGGATGATGCCTGATGGTGCTGACGTGGAACACTTTGTTGGAAACCCCAAGAGCAAGGTGTGATGAGCACAGCAGCAAGTCTTACCTCAGTAGAGACCGAGGTTATCGAACCAGAAGGAGGAAGGAAACGTCACATAGGTGTTCCAATCAACACGGAGACCTGCACAACACAAACTCAAGACTTTGCCGCAACGAATCAGTGAGGTTGTCAAGCTCACCGGTTTGCTGTAACAAAGGATATGCATAGCTCACTATTGAGGATGTTTCATAGATAGCGTTTCTCTAACAAAGGATACAAACTCCATGGACTTATAAGTTCCCTCTTTATTTCACACCGGTGACATCCATAGACAAAAGAGCATGATATCAATTGAGTACAAAGTACAAGTGCAATGTTGAAAATGTTCCCTGTGACAGCAGGGTTCTGTTAATTCCAACGTATAAGTGCAATCATATACAACAAAGATGTCACAATGGTTCAAGTTTATTAGGGTCAAATAATATAAAGTGTGCCATCATGTTCGTCAGGGCTTTAATCACTAAGTTTTCACATAACAAAATAGTTTTTAATTGGAAGATAGCTCAAAACAAGAATATACTTGGAATGGTGTAACACACCATCCATAGGAGTTTATAGTGGACACTTTGGAATAACTTGGTTTCTTGGGAGTTGGATCCATTAGGAGAACTTACTCATACAAGTGGTGGCTACCAAAAGACTGGGAGCAACCAACTAAGAGAGCAATAGTGGCCATAATCATGCAGTCCAACAAAGCATTACTAATCAAAGCATAGAGTGGTACTACAAGTCAAGGAGTAAATGATCATAGATGCTAATGGTGACTTGTGAGAGTCATAACATGGTGTAAGCATGTGCCAAGTAACCCCAAGCAAAGCATCAAAGGAGAATACCACAATACTATTCTTTTGCATGCTAAAACAACGCATAATTTCTTCAAGGCACACTAAGCAATCCCAATTGTTTGGAACAAGACATGCTACATTAATAATCACTAAGCATAAGGTCAAAACAACACCTAGCATGTCATGCTAAAGTCTAAGTCACAGTCAATGCAAGCTCCTCTTGTACTTACAAGCAAGAACTTACTACTCCTTTCCAACACCAAGCAACTTATTTGCAAAACAACACAGTAAGAACGGGGGTCCAAACTACTTTATTCAAGCAAACTAAATAACCTAAGCAAAGCAAATGAAAACTAAGACGCTCCAAGAACAACACAACTGTGCATGAAACAATAAAAACGAAGTGTCTAGACAGACCTGAGCTTTTTATTGATGAAGAACGGGATGCCTTGGGAATCCCCAAGCTTTGATGCTTGTACCTCTTGGATATTTCTTGGGGTGACACCATGGTGCATCTCCAAGCTTGAGCTTTTGTCCATTGTTCATCTCATTGCATCATCCTCTCTCTACACCTGAAATTTTTTCCTTCATACAAAACTTCACACAATGTTTATTAGCAACATTAGTGTATTCAAAAGATATTATTCCCCTGGCAAAGATTTGGAACAACAAGGCTTTTCACTGAAAACACAAGCTACTGTAGTAACTCCTTCAAAAAGCTCAATTCACCTAAAGAGAACTCAAAAAGGAATCAATAAGAAGGTAGAAACCGATTTTTTCGAACATCTTCTGTTGCTCAAATAAAAAAGTGTTGAACTAATGAAAGTTAGCTAACATACAGGGGGATTTATTCGTAAATTTTGTTCTCAATCCGAGTTACAGAGACTCCTCACCAATTTTTTTGGTGGAGGACAGAAATCTGTTTCGGGAGAGCAACTCCCCAAATCTTACTTCCCTCTCATTAGAGGTCATTCTTGGCACAAAAAAGCAAACAAAAAGGGTAAGAAGCGGTCATTACTAAAGTAATAACTTCCAAGACTCAACGAAACTCTTGGGTTATCTCCCAACAAGTACTTTTCTCTAACGCCTTTAAGTTAGGCACAAGAAGCAAGACGAATGAAGTATTTTCAAATGAGGCATTAATATCCATACTTGCAAAGTCTTCAACTATGAAAGGTATCGCATCTAAATGGGTTATGGAGGATCCCTTCTCATCTCTCTTTGGCCTACTACTTTCATCATAAAGATTTTCAGGAGCAATCCAATCAAAATTCTTTTCAAAGGCTTCATGCTTTCCAACAAGCTTAAAGGGTATGGGTATCTTAAATTCTTCTCTTGGCTTAGTTTTATCAGAAATACCTAGAACATCTACACTTGAGCCTAGCATATTGAAACGCTCAAAGAGATTTTTGGCTTCCCTAGCAACATCATGGAATTCTTTTGATAAAGTTTCAAGGATGAATTCCCTCTTTTTAGCATTCTTCTCTTCTTTTATTTTTAGGAACAAAAATTGTATGAAGGGGTTAAGGCTAACAAACCTAGACTCCAACATACGAACTAAAGAAGCTGCAACAATCTCATAATTAGGAGCAAGCTCTGCTATAGATTTATCCTCAATATCCTCATGCTTGCTAACATAATTAAAAAATTCTTCAATATTACCTTTCCCAATTATGGAGCCACTACCTATTGCAAGATCTTTCAAGGAGAATTTGGGGAGCAACATGGTGGGCAAGCCAAAAACAGTAGCAGCAGCTAGAGCAGAAACTAATTTTTTTTGTTTTTGAATAAAGAAAGCAAACCAAACTAGACTAATTTTTTTGGGTTTTTTTTTGAAAGGAGGCAAACAAAACCAAGCAAAAGAAGCAAAGCAAACTAAAAACAAAGTAAAGAGAAAGGAAGTGAAAGACTCCCCTAGTGAAGACATCCTTAGCCTCCCCGACAATGGCGCCAGAAAACTTGTTGATGGTGCTGACATGGAGCACTTCGTTGGAAACCCCAAGAGCAAGCTGTGACGAGCACAGCAGTAAGTATTCCCTCAGTAGAGACCGAGGTTATCGAACCAGAAGGATGAAGGAAACATCAAACAGGTGTTGCAAGCAAGACGGAGACCTGCACAGCACAAACTGAAGACTTTGCCCCAATGAATCAGTGAGGTTTTCAAGCTCACCGGTTTGCTATGACAAAGGATTAAACGTACCGTGTGGAAGATAATGGTTTGCAGCAAGTAAACAAGTAACAGTGCAAGATGTATTAATGGTAAAGATTGGACTGGGGTCCATAGTTCACTAGAGGTGCTCTCCTTAGATAAACAACATGGCATGAAGGGTAAACAAATTATGGTAGGGCAATTGACAGGAACTCAGCAAGGCATAACAATGCAAATACTAGTCAGAAAGATCCTATCAGATTCGATTAGGCAATACAACAGTATTATCATCCGAACTGCATCTATGACTAGAAGTCTACCTTCAGGTTATCATCCGAACCCCCTCCAGTATTAAGTTTCAAGCAACAGACAACTCCTTTAAGCAAAGTGTGTAAGGTAAACAGTCCACATGTTCCATGAACAAGAGACCATTGTTTTCTCCCTAGTGTAAATAGCACATCTACAACCAAAGAGATTTTTGTCACTTCCCTTGAAAACTAGAGGCATGAACCCACTATCGAGCATAAATACCCCCTCTTGGAGTCACTAGCAACTACTTGGCCAAGATAGCTACTAACAACGGAGAGCATGCAAGATCACAAACAACACATACATGATAGAATAATAAAGACAAAACCATTAATCAAACCAACATAATAATCTCAATATCCATCAGATCCCCGCAAACACAACTTGCATGATTACAAATAGATTAGATCTTGATCATGAACGGAGCTCACAATATTTATACAACCATCTAACTACTACATGGACCCATAGTCCAAGGTGGAACTACTCATGCATCATACCGGAGAGAAGGCCTCTGGGATGATCTCACCTCCGGTAGGGTGCCGGGAAGAACTTCATACCCCCCGGTATAGGGATGATGGTGGCGGCGGCTACAAAGTGTTTCGTGGATATTTGATCGGGTGCTTAGGGTTTATGCATCGTGGGCTTCGTTTAGGCGAAGGGGGAGGCCGAGGCGGCGTACAGCGGGGTCAAACCCTACCCAGGCGCGAGCCCACCCCTGGCCGTGCCTGAGAGGGGGTTGGCCACCCTGGCATGCTTCCTTGTCTCCCCTCTAGACTTCTTGTTCCCCACGGAAAGTAATTGACTTTGGCGTTTATCCTGTCCAATTCCAAAAATATTTCTTTACTAACTTTTCTGAAACCAAAAATAGCAGAAAACAGGCAACTGGCATTGTGGCAACTTGTTAATAGGTTAGTACCAGAAAACATGTAAAAAACACCTCAAAATATAGAAAAGCAAAGCAAAGTAGATACTAAACAAGAATGGAGCATAAAAAATTATAGATACGTTTCCGATGTATCAATGCCACCTCTTCGTTCCGTGCTCTGCTGACTCACGAGGATGACTATGATGAGGATGAGGAGTGACCTCCGGGACGTTAGTGTTGCTCTTGTCCGTTTTTGGCATCTTGATGCCAAAGGGGGAGAAGTTGCACCTTAGGCATGCGAGATTTGCATGGGAAAAGTCACAAGCTCGTTCTTGCCTTGATTCTTACTCGCTTGTGAACTTTATTTTCTTTATTTGCCTCATATTATGTGTGAACTTTAGGTACTAACTGTTCGTGCAATGTTTGTTGAGACTATGTGGTTATCTTATGGATCCATGATATGTGTGCTATGGTTATTCTCTTATGGATCCATCTTATGTGGTGATATTCTCTATCCATTGTCAATACTTCTCTCATCACATTTTATTGTGCAAAGGTATGAGTTCTAAGTGTTGTTACCTTTGAATGTGCACTTTTGGTTGGTTTGTAAACTAGAGGGGGGGGGGGGGGGTTTTGATCCTACTCATCTAGGGGGGCCCGTCTCTATTTTTCAAAACCATGATCGCTATCAAAATATTATCATGCAAAGGTGTGTTGTCATCAAACACTAAAAAGGGGGAGATTGAAAGTGTATTTCCTATCCTAAGTAATTTTGGTGTTTAATGAAAACACACATATCGGATTAATTATTTGCCAAGTGTACCACAAGTTTTATCAGGAAAAGATATTGTTCGTTCTCCCCAAAAAGGGTCACCTACAAGGCCTTGCCCAAGCCTCTGTGGTGCCTAGTAGTACCGGAAATATTAACCGATACTACCGCACATCGCCAATAGTAACGTCCTGTCACATCCCAAAATTTTCTAAATTTTGAAATGTGAAAAATAAAAAAATAAAATAATAAGGGATGCAATTTACGGGGAAAAGAAATTTTTTTTGCTTCTAACTGGAAACATCAAAACCTTACTTAAAACAATTTTGAATGAAAAAGTGACAAACCAGATTTCGAAAATTCAGATGCATGTCATGCATCATCATCTTTAAGCACTTGCATTTTACCTATGGAAAAAATTGATAAACCTAAAACCTAAACAGTAATAAGAGAAATCACCATCAAGTTCAATACAAGACTAAGGATATGTTCCATATAAAAATTTAGCAAAATCATTTCTATGTAATCTATAATGGTAAACAACAATATTACAAAACCATGGGAATTGTTTTCACTCTATTTGGAGCCATGGATAAAAACTTATGATTTATATAAGATAAAAGAAAGTATTCCAGGGCCAATAAATCTCATAGCTAAAATCAATACTTAATTGTGAACAAATTAATTCTAAAGGATATATAAAGATAAATAATTATTAAATAGAACTATATAAATTGGAATCGCACTTTTTGGAACTATAAATCAAAACATATGATTTACCTAAGATAGATAAAGAAATAAGAAATACTGCAAAGTCAATTTAAGCCCATAGATAAAATATATATTTACATGGAATAAAATTACACTTAAATAATATATAATGATACGTTATTATTAAATAAAACTGTAGAAATTAATTTGAACCTTTTTAGAGCTCTAAATCAAAAGATATGAAATAAACAAGAATTAAGAAAATATACCGTATAGGCCTACATGACATACTCAATTTCTAAATGAACTATACTTTATTTAAAAAATATTAAAAATAATATAATTGGAGTAACCTATCAACTTATATTTTATATAAAATTTTCTGAAAATATTTGATACAAATTTGAAATCAATTTGGAGGTTAAATCAATTAATACGAATAAAAACAGAATATAGAAAAAAAGAGCAGCAGCTCACTCTAAATCGGCCCAATACTCCGGCCCAACAGCCAAATCGAACAACCCAACCGAACAGCCCTCTCTCTTCCTATTATTTTCTTTGGGAAGAATTCTGGTCCAGTTGAACCGATCGATACTCTTTAAGCTCCTGCACGTACACGAACGAACCAAAGACTCACCTTCTCACATGGCTGTAACCTCTTTCTCTTCTCCCCCATCAATTCAATGACCATTTCTTCTTGACTTTAAAACGAAAAATGTTTAGCATTGAGTGGAGGATTCGTTCAGGCCATTAATTTCTCACTTTAGTGTCTTAATCTCTCAAATTAATACCGTGAACCGAATGTCATATGGCGGCATACACCTTCCGATCTCCCTCCCTAGTGCATATCAAGACAAACCGAGAGAACCAGCGCGTACCTCTAGTCTTCCTCTGTCACTTTCGTTCCTAAACATTCTCGAGAGAAGCTCTGTAGATCACATACCGACCATGCCAAGAATAGCCAAAAACAGAGTTCGTCGTCAGATCTTGTCTCCCTCGGTGAGTTTCTCGTCGATTCCTTCTACCAAAAGACCAGTCTTGATGTTGCCTACCTCCAGGACATGATGGTTTACCTTCTTGTTGTAGTTGGCCGCGCCACCGACATCACACGTCGCTCCAGCGAAGGATTTCTGCCTCTCTTGGATGCTACCGATGATGCCATGGTATCCAACCTATTCACCTCGTCATTCTCTACGACGTCCATGCCTTCATCGACTCTGGTGACTTTCCTAGCAACGGGAACGTCAATGCCAAGCCCGTGCCCGCTATTTTGGCGATCTCTCCGGCGAGCTATTCTTGTGAGATCTTCTAATCCGTACGATCTTCATCTAATGGTCAAAATTAGATCACTTACCGAAGGGGTACAGGCCCATAGAAATCTGCCACTTCTCTTATAGAGTTCTATTTTCGGATTTTTAGACATGAGAACATAGAAATTACAAAAATCATATCTTTAGTTATGTTTATGCAAATTAAACAAATAGTATGTCTATGGATTCAAAAAACGAGTAGAACACAGTGGAGCCATAATTAAGAAATTTTGATTCGGATAAAATCATGTTTTATACAGAACCATTTGTGGAGTATTTTGAGTATAAAAATTGTTGTGTAAATTATTTTTGAGTGAATCCTTTTGCAAATAGTTGTATATTGAACCCTCTAACCAGAAACATTCAACATAAGAAATTAAACATATAATTTTACTTCAATAGCATTAATCATATGAGTATAGCCTTTTTCTAGTAATAGAAAATGCTACTAAATAATCTTTTTGCACAAAATATTGGATTAGGTATCAAACCTATATAAAATGGTCAGTAGAATATTTTTAGTGTTCAGAACCTTGCTATAAAAATTTGTCAAATAAAATAATCTTGTTGCATGCTTGCATGCATTTCATTGTATTCTTGTGATTGTTTTGTGATGCTAGTTTTGAGTGTGCGCTTTTTACTTGATTATATTATAGTGGCTTTGAAGAGTGTGACATTTGCAAGATCAAGGAGAGTACCTAAATATTCTACTATAAAGGCAAGTGATACTTTGTCATCAAAAGTCCTATCTTTTCTATATTGCATTAGTGATGTTTTTGTAGTGTGCATGATATAACTATTATGTATATTACTGTGCTATGCTATTCATATAGTATCTACCTTGGTAGTATTTCCTAAATATAGGAGACATCATAAGATTAGAATTCTTAGTCTTGCTATATAGATTTGTGGGTGGAAATCATGATATGATATCTTATGGAAATATAAGTATTTTTGGACTAATGAAAACAACTGATGTTAATGAAACACCTGGGTGGAAATGGGACTTGTATGGATTATGTTGAGTGGTTACTCAGGGCCCATGTATATGGTTTACCCTGGTGTATCGCACTTGTGGACGGCCACCCAGGAACGAAGAGATTGGAGACGTTCTTGTCGTGAATCTTCTAGTGCAGCCACATGGCATATGGGCTCTGCCTTGACCGACTAAGTTGCGAGAACTCAGCCATATGGACAGAGGGTGGTAGTGATGATAGGATGGAATGCGTCCGTGGTGGTCTGAGGGATTTCTTCTGAAAAGTCTCGTCTCGATGCATGTCGAGTCTTGTGGGGAAAGTGCACCACCTCTCGAGAGGGTAAAACTAAGTACTTAGCCCTGTCCCCGGTTATGGACAACTTTTTGAGCATCAAGACAATGAAGCAGAATCAATAATCTCATCATTCTAATTTCTCTAATATAAAACTTCTTGGGTGAAGAACGGAAGCACCTGGAGGGTATCTAGAGTGCCAAGTTTGATGAAGTGTTGATGAAAAGGAGAAAAACTATTTTACAAAGGATAGGGAAAACTTACTTTATGCAAAGGCCATCCAAAACTCCACTCAGCCATATATTCATGTAGATGTTAGGTTTTCTATATCAATATGATATCACTTGCCAATACAATTAAATGTATTGACCCTTGTGGCTGTAAATTATCATGTCGCAGGTTTACTTGATGATAGTGAAGTTTGATGAGTAGGAATTACGAGTCTGCAACAAACATGTTTGCCTGTGGCACATAAAGATGAAGGACTCCATGGTTTGTAGTTGTATCTGCTGCTCTGTAATAAGATAGCCATATGAGCTATGTAAGTTGTAATGAACTATTTTATTCCTGGATATGCGATGTAATATGACCTTTGTTTCTTGATATTACATCTTAACTGTGGGTGCTAGCTATTCGATCCAGGGACTACCACTGTAAACACAGGGACTTGTACCTTATCGGGTTCGGTCCTCTACACATCCTTTTCTACCGGTCAGGGCAGAGAGGGTGGGCGAGTCTGCCCAAATGCTTCTGCCTTCCCTGGTACCGAAAAGCGGCACTACCGCGTCGGTCTGGTAGTACCTCTTCTATGACCTGTACTACCTCTCGACACCGGTAGTACCACTCTTTGGTACCGGACAAGGCATAGATGGCTGATGAGCCTGCCCAACGCCACTGCCTCACCCGGTATCTTGGTGCGGCACTACCGCCTAGATCTGGTAGTACTACTCGTATGGTCTGGTACTACCGCTTTGCGGTAGCACCGTGTCTCCTGATTACTACCTCCATGGGGAGAAGGTGGCTAGTCACACATTGGATAAAGTTCCGGTACCTCATCCGGTATCTGATTGGTAGTACCGGTTGTTTCCGGTACTACTGCTTAGATATCCAGTAGTACCGGTCCTAACAAAACTACAACTGTCAGATCTGCGCAGTGGTGTATAAAAGGACCCCTCTTCTACCTTGGGATGTTGCTCGACTCACTCAAGAACACCACCTCCATTTGAGCCACCAAATCGCCAAGATCTCTTCACCCAACCATTCAAATACCTTGATCTTTGGAGAATCAAAGGAGGAGACCTTCATCTATTGCTTCACCAAGAGATATCTTCATTTCCCCCTCATTCACTTGAGGGCCCCTTGCTCTCGTGTTTCTTTGGAAACTCTAGTTCTAGATTTGCTTCTTACAAGTTTTTATTTGATTGTTTGACATCTTGCTTATATTCGGCAGCTTCCAATTAAGTTGTGGATGTGTGCCCTGAACTTGTTGTAATGGTGCCGGCTTCCACCTTGAAGGTTGCCGGTATAGTGGAAGAGGTGAATCGAACCCGTTGGGATGAGGTTCATCAGAGAACAAGGGAGGCCTTTCGTGGCGCAGGTGGTTTGATACTATTGGGGATATGCTATATGGGTATCCTCATAGCATGTCTATTATCCGGATAACCTTGGTGGCCCACAGTTGGTAGCTTGGCCCATGGCCTGCTGGGCAGCCCAGTTAGATGGATCCAGAAGGGAGGCCCATGCCGGATAAAGGAAGGCTATGGTGGAGTCACCAGCGTACCCGGAGCCTTGGAGTACAAGACAAGCTAGACTAGTAATAGACGGTGTAGGACTCTATAACTTGTTCGGCTAGGACTTTTCCCTATAACCCTAGGACCTGGTGACTATATAAGTCGGGCCTATGGGAGCCTTTAGGGCACAACTTCACATAACCTCACACAGCGAACCTATCTCTATAACTCGGCGTATTGCCCTTATAAGTGATTTATAGTAGGAGTAGGATTCCGCCACTATTGTGGGATCTGAACCTGGGTAGCTGTGTTACCTCATACCCGTCAACCGTCCGCCTTCCCCCACGTCTCTAAACATGCACTGTGAGGACCCCCTCCATGGCGTACTCGTTGGCAATACCACGACTGTTGGCGCCCACCGTGGGGAAAGAGGCACTTCAGGCTCTTCAGCGGGCGAGGACCAAGATCTTCACGAGAATCGGCGAAACTGTAGCCATTGGTCGCGTTCTCTTCTCCGGCAACATTCTGATCATCCCTCCCGAGGAGTTCTGAATCCCTGCGAAGACGAACCTACGCGGTGTTCGATCGTTCCTATCGGAGACATCCACCTCTTCATTGGAAAAACCGACTCGGGCACTAGTTCCCTGGGAGTCGGAGGAGCATCAAGACCCGCACGGACTGCCTACGGGCAGGATACGTTCGCGGAAGGATCAATGTATGATCTCTATTTGGAGCTTGCCGGCAAAGATCGGAAAAATTCAAGGCCCACCCAAACCACCCCTATGCAGGATATAACGGTGGAAGATCACTTCAAGTTCGTCGGCTTCGTCCGTGCGTCTCGACAGCAGAGATCCAAGTTCATCGGCGTGGTTACCATCTTCAATCTGGCGCGTTGTGTTCAGAGAGAAGGCGAAACCCCCGCGATTACCTTGCCAGGTGGCTCCGTATACGAGCCGATCTGGCCCACTACCCCAATGATGATGCCATGTATCACTTTGTGGAAGGACTGGACTACGGCATGCTTCTCCAACATTCTCTAAGGCGGCAGCAGGTTTCGGGACGCCTTACCTTCGAAGGCATGGAAAACACCATCAACAACTACGTGGACGCCGAACTACGTGGATGCCGAAGTGGCAGCTCAGACAGCGCTTGTGCTCATTGACAGAGCCCCTCCGATTCAGCCACCGCCACCACTGCCTCTGGCCGCTATCGCCGCAGTTGCGCCACCACCTCCAGTCATCGTCGCCGCTGTTGCACCTCCACCCCCAGTCATCGAGGAAGTCCTAGCACCCTCCGACTCTGTGATTGACGCGCTATACGCCGACTTTATTGCAGATTCAGAGGAGATAGATTTCAGTCCAGAAGAACTAGACTCCGCCATGCAGGAGATGGAAGAGGAGTACACGCGCGACGAACAAGCCAACAACGCCGTCACGTCTCGAGAGGTGTTCGTCACCATTGGGACGGCGATGGATGAAGATCAGCCCGGATGAGCTCTGCCTACAACTCTGGACAAAGGGAAGGGACCACATGTTGCTGCCGACATTGATCGCGAAAAGGTCATGCCCCTATGCCTAACCCAGTGCAACAGCCGCAGGAACTCGGCACCGGCCCGAGAAATAACAGCACCGCAAACCTGCCACCTCTGGCATCTACGTCTGCTGCTGCCCAAGTTACTCCAACTGATAGAGTGATGTATGGAAATCTCCTCGTCGAGCCACTGACCGTAGCTCATATCCGAAACGTGACTCAGCTTGACGAGAAGCGCCAGCAGCTGCTGGAGGAAGCGCAGGTCATCGCGGAGCAAGGCGCTAATCTAGATCGAGATCTGATCAACATGTAGAAATCCATAGAGAAAGCTAGAGCAATGGAGGCCGAGTACAAGACTCTTCTGCAGCAGCAGAAGGCCAAGAAAGGTCCGGCTCGCGTCATCAACGATCCTGGTGTACGGCAAAACCTAGGATGGGCTCCCCAAAGCCGGCACAAGCCAAGCCATACATCGACAGTGAAGGCAGGCAGGTGATGCCCACTCCTCTCCTCAACCTCGCCATCGCCAAGACCCTTCTGGAGCAGGATAGATCGCTCGAGTCGGTGGACCAGGTATATGACCTAGTGGCCAAGGCGGTAAAGCAGCAGGAAAAGGCCACCTCTCAGAGGCTTGAGTCTGACCCAGCGTTTTGCCAGTCTAGCCAGCATAAGCCACCAAGGGACATATCTCATCTTGATGTCGGGTCTCAGACGGGTTCATCAGAACGAAGATGGAAGGATGCGCTCAACAGGAAGGATGCTATCCCCATATCCTCCGACCCCGGAGAAAAGGCCCAACCTCGTTGCCCATCGCCACCGCCCCGCTCCCCCTGACATCATGAAGACCCCAAGGCTCACCATCTTACGAATATGCCCCACCAAGGCAGAGCTGCATCGCCATCCGTGACAACGCGGAGCAGATCCGTCATGACGGAGAGAGCATCCAGGGACACAAGAGCAGGTCGCGCCATGACCCTCCGCGTCCGGCAAGCAATTGCGACAGGCGTGAGGCATCGCAAGAGGGTAATAGAAAGAAGGCTAACCCACCACCACGTCTGCCTCCATCACCACCTAGCAGTCACCATGGGGGAGGAGGCCCGCGTCATTCACGCAGCCCATCCCCTGTTGACAAGAAGAAAAGAAACTCGGATCCATATGATGCACGTTCGAAGATCGATAAGATCCACGAGGCCCGGGAAGGACCATACCTGGGACCACGTTGCTTTGGACCTGCGATACGGTCCGCAACTTACCCAAAGGTTTCCGGATTGACAAGACCATCAAGCCCTATGAAGGCACCGCTAATCCAGCTACATGGTTGCAGGATTACGACAACGCGGTAGAGATTGCCGGGGGTAACCCCAACGTTACCGTCAAGTACCTCCCATTGATGTTGGCGGGCACAGCCCGTCAATGGATTGATGACTTGACGAAGAAATCCATCTGTAATTGGTTGGACATGCAAGAGGTGTTCACCAAGAACTTTGAGGGTACGTACAAACGTCCCTGCACTGTTGGCCATTTACAGCGGTGCGTGCAAGAGAAAGACGAGACATCTCGCACCTACCTCTCCCGCTGGCTGGCTATGAAAAATTCCTGCGCATGAGTGCACGCTCAAACCGCCATGGCCGCCTTCATTGATGGGTTGGAAAGGGGCATGTTGCTCTGACATAAGCTGAAGCGCTTGCAGGACAATCACCAGCTTGACTTGAACCAGATGATTCAGTTGGCTAGTGAGTTCGCAGCTGCCGACGATGATGCTCGCGGCTCTCTGCCGACAACGGCCGTTCCAACTCAAGCTTGGAGGAACAGCAGCAAAAGTGGAAAACCGCTCCAGAAGAAAAGCAAACTCCCGACATGGTGTCTATGACCTTCGCAGGACGAGGTGTTGGCGGACAACGTGGCCGAGGACGGGGAGCTGGTCGTGGGCAGCAGCGAGGAAGTGAAACTACCTTGGCAGCGCTCCGTGTTCCCCAAACCTACGAAGAGTACAGCGATATGTCGTGCCTCCTACACCTCGATGTCAATGCAAATCCACCCATACCAATCGACACTTCAAGTTCGTCAACGACCTCAAGGAGGACCCGGAGTCCGGCTACAAGCGAAGTCGGAAGAATAGACCACGAGGCAAGGGCAAGGGGGAGAAGAAGGAGGAGTCCAAGTATTCAAGTGACATGGACGAGGATGTAGACCCCAAGCACGCCGCCAAGAGCGAAGAGAAAGGCAAGAACCCCTTCGAGAAGAAGGCGGTAGTTTTCCACACTTTCCTTGGCACCCCCACCGTCTGAAAACAGAAGACCTCTATGAGGATACTGATGGCTACTCTACCCCCAGTTCCCCAGTACCTATGCTGGCTGGAGGTTCCAATTACCTGGGACAGGAAGGATCACCCAGACCTTATACCTACGGAGAACCAATACTCCATGGTCATCAACCCCTTGATTGACGGCATTGAGTTCACCAAATGTATGGTGGATAGTGGAAGCAGCATCAACATCATGTACCTAAATACACTGCAGAAGATGAACTTGACAGAGGCAAACCTAAGGCGGACCAACACCATCTTCCACGGCGTAGTTCCTGGTCGGGAGGCTCGGTCCCTTGGGTGCATCACACTTCAGGTTGCCTTTGGTGATGTTAATAATTACCGCCAGGAGCGCATGACCTTTGAGGTGGTCCCCTTCAAGAGCGTGTACCACGTCATATTCGGCCGCGACATATTCCACACCTTCATGGCCAAGCCATTCTTCGTCTACAACAAACTCAAGATACCCGTACCAAACGGTGTCATCATCATATCCGGAAGCTTTGCCAAAGCTAGGGACTGCGAGATTAATGAAGCAGCCTACGCGGAAGCTGTCCTCTACAACGAAGAATTCAAAGAGATCTAGAGCAAGGTCGATGACTCAGAGATACCCGCGTCGAAGAAACAGATTTCCGACTCCGCTCCAGCATTTAAGGCCGCCATCGAGACCAAGTCGGTGGAACTTGTGGTAGGCGATTCCTCCAAGACCACCGCCATTGGGACGAACCTGAATCCCAAATAGGAAAGCGCGCTCATCGATTTCCTCCGTGAGAACAGGGACATCTTTTCCTGGCAACCTGCCAACATGAAAGATGTACCTAGGGAACTCGCCGAGCACAGCTTAAACATTGATCCAAAATGAAAACCAGTGAAGCAACCTCTACGACGCTTTGGAGATGAGAAGAGACGCGCCATCGTGAAAGAGATAGCTAGGTTACTTAAGGCTAGTTTTATCCAAGAAGTCCTTCACACCCAATGGGTGGCCAATCCTGTACTTGTCCCCAAAAAGGGAACCAAAGAATTAAGAATGTGCGTTGATTACACCGGCTTGAACAAAGCATGCCCCAAATATCTGTGTGCTTTGCCTAGCATTGACCAATTCATTGACTCGACAGCTGGCTTGGAACTTTTGTGTTTTCTCGATGCATACTCAGGATACCACCAGATCAAGATGAGGAAGTTGGACCAATTGTCCACTTCATTCACTACTCCATATGAACGTTTTGCTACGTTATGATGCCCTTTGGGATGAAAAACGCAGGTGCTACGTACCAGCGGACAATGCAACATTTCCTACACGATCAAATTGGTCGGAACGTTCACGCCTATGTGGACGATATAGCGGTGATGTCTAAAAAGTCAAATGACTTAATCTTCGACTTAAAAGAAACCTTTGATAATCTCCCGAAATAAAACATGATGCTTAACCCTAAGAAGTGCGTCTTCGGGGTCCCAGCCGACAAATAATTGGGCTTCATCCTTTCCCATCGTGGAATCGAGGTCAACCCGGAGAAAATCAAGGCCATATTAAACATTAACCGTCCGACATTCCTAAAGGACATTCAACGACTAACATGTTGTGTTGCAGCAGTTAGTCGGTTCGTCAGCCGACTTGGAGAGAAGGCTCTGTCGCTGTACAAGTTGCTCAAGAAGGTGGAAAATTTTATGTGGACGGACGAAGCAGATGCAGCATTGAAGCAGCTCAAGGAGATTATTTCCTCAGCGCCCATCCTTGCAGCACCCGAGCCTGGAGAGCCCATGTTAATTTACATGGTGGCCACCAACCGGGTAATCAGCATCGTCGTGGTGGTAGAGCGGAAGGAACCAGGCTATGAGCACGGAGTTCAACGACCAGTTTACTATGTAAGCGAGGTCTTGACAGAGTCCAAGCAGCGTTACCCGCCCTACCAGAAGATAGCTTACAGAGTATTCCTTGCTTCTCGGAAGCTGAGGCATTACTTTCAGGAGCACCCAAACACAGTGGTGAGCAAGACTCCACTGTCCGACATTATCAACAACAACGACGCTACGGGAAGGGTCGCGAAGTGGGGCATTGAACTTGCCGCCTTCGAGATCACCTATAAGAGATGCGACGCTATCAAGTCACAAGCCTTGGAGGATTTTATTGCAGATTGTATGGAGATGCCAGATGCTACTCCGTTGCCGAAACCAGAATACTGGGTGATGCACTTTGACGGATCAAAGCTGCTCCAACGGCTCGGGGGCTGGTGTACTTCTACAGTCACCAACTGGGGTCAAGCTACACAAAGTTCTGCAGATCCACTTCAAGGCTACGAACAACATGGCAGAGTATGAAGCACTCATTCACGGATTACTCGTAGCCAAGGATATTGGCATAAAGCACATAGTTTGCTGTGGAGATTCTTACTTGATTTTCCAGCAGGCGGCTGTCACCTGGAATGCGCGAAACCCTATGATGGTGGCATATCGAGACGAAGTGGACGAGATAGCCAAGATCTTCTTGGGCTACGAGGTCAAGTATGTACCTTGGGAGCAAAACGAGGCGGTTGATCTTTTGTCTAAGCTTGGATCAAGGCGCAAACGAATTCCGCCAGGAGTTTTCCTAGAGCATCTACGGACACCATCCGTGAAGGGAGCAGACATCGACAACCCGGATATAGTTGACTCTTTCGTCCACATGGTGGAAAAGGTCCCTTTGTCTTGGACAAAACCATTCATGGAATATCTCGAACACGGAACTTTGCCCGACGACAAAGTCGAAAGAAAGCAAATAGTACGTCGAGCGAAGGGGTATACCATAATCAATGGACAGCTCTACAAAAGGAGCACTACTGGTGTATACCTTAAGTGTGTTTCCCAGCTAGAAGGTATTGAAATCCTACGCGAAATCCATCTCTGATATTGCGAGCATCAGCCGCTCCTCGATCGTTGGTCGTGAAAGCCTTCTGGCAAGGATTCTACTGGCTGACCGCAAAGGCGGACGCCGACAAGCTGGTTGAGACATGCATGGGATGCCAGTATTATGCCCGGCAACCACATGTTCCTGCTATAGAATTGTGAACAATACCAATAACTTGGGCGTTTGCAGTCTGGGGCTAGACATGGTGGGACCATTACAGACGGCACCATGTGGGTTTACACATCTGCTAGTAGCAGTTGATAAATTCACTAAATGGATAGAAGCAAAACCCATTAGAAAGCTTGATGGGGCAACTTCCCTCAGGTTTGTCCGGGATCTAGTGCTGAGATTTGGTCTCCCACATAGCATTATCACTGGCAACGGCAACAACTTGTCACTCGGATAAGTGGAGACATATTATTGGGAGAAGGGAATAAAGCCAATGGACTAATTCTGTAGGGAATAAAGCCACGTCTTGAGGCACCGCTACATAGAGCAGCTGGAGCCTGGGCGGAAGAATTGCCATCTGTGTTGTGGAGTTTACGAACTACACCAACAGATCCACCGGCTACACCCCTTACTTCATGGTATATGGAGCAGAAGCTATCCTACCTTCCGACATACTTCACGATGCACCAAGGGTTGCCACCTATGACGAAGATAACGCTGAAGAATCCAAACGCCTAGATGTGGACCTTATTGAGGAGGAGCGCATTTTGGCATGCCAAAGATCCGCCATCTACCCAGTAGAAGCTATGCAGCTACCATAGTCGCCGCGTTCGGCATCCCTCGTCTAAAGAGGGGGATTTGGTGCTCCGAATTAAGAAGAAGTCACACAAATTATCCCCGCCATGGGAAGGACCGTTCATCATAAGCAAGGCGCTACTCAATGGGTCTTACTACCTCGTTGACAATCGTGAACTGAAGGATAGACCCAACAAGGATCATACGTGTAAGCGACGTGACCCGGATGATGACTACCCGGAGCTTGATCGGCCATGGAACATAGCACAACTACGTCCTTTCTACACTTAGCATTTTTTATCTAATTGTGTACCTCTTATATGATCAATGAAATAAAGCTCTTTGGTTCACTCATATTTCTGAGTCTTTTACCTCTTTTAGTGTTCATTTTTGGATCATATAAAACCTTTATGCACAAGCTTTGCAATTGTACTTGTGAAAATTTCGCCTACGGGCGTTAGCTTAAGTTTTCTGGTCTACACGTTCTTTGTCGTTTTTATGTGGATTCTGGAGTAGTGACTTTTGGCACTTATTGTCGGCGATTTTGTGCTTAGGTTATTGACGGTGCCATTGGGCATCATCAACTGAGCGCATGGTTCCGGCAACGAGTCTTCCGACTCATGAAAAGTCAAGCATAAAAACCAAAGTAATGGATAAGCCAGCACTTGCTTAAAATATATATACATGCTGGAAATAGTTCTTAAGTAGCAGGAAATACACCATTGTTTTCCGCCTTAAGTTAACACATAGTTTTTTCCACATAAAAAGTTACAGAGGAAACAAATATTACAAGTTGTTTTTATTCCTCTGGCGCAGGCGACTTGGAAGCAACATCATCGGCAGCAGGAGAGTCACCCTCAAAGTCAGCAGTATTGAGGGACTCGGAGGATCTTTGGCCTTTGTCTTGAACGGTTTTCATGGGCACAAAGACGTTAACGTTGACCAACTCGGTGACTCTAGTGTCATAACCCACGAGCGACGCCAAGATAGATTCGTGATTTATCTTTTAGCCTTCATCGTCTACGTCGGGGATACCGGAGGTTACCGTGTCGATGTCGGCATTCTCGTAGAGTGCCTTCACCATTGGCAATGCCATCCTGGCGCCGGCCCGTGCGCATGAAGCTTTCCAGCTTGAAATACGCTCGGGGGCTCGGGGGAGGATCTCCGAGAACTTCGCTACTGAGTCTGATGCCTTGATGTTAATCTGGAGGGATTTGGCAATCTCGTTGGTTTGCACGATGGCGGTGTTGATGAAGTTTCTGGCATGAACCATGCATTCCTTTGGCGGAGGAGGCGACCAGGTTAAACCCATAGGAGCTGCGAATTCCCGACAAAGGAGTGCATGAGTTCAAAATTTAAGAGTATCTAGACTACAGAAATCCAAGACGGAGAATCACTTACTGAAGATGCTAGCCTCAGCCTGCCAGAGAGTGTTCGCCATGGAGTCCCGTTCTTGTTTGAGGATCTTATATGCTTCATGATGGCGTTGATTTTGCTCATCGGCAGCTTTCTTCTGATCTTTTAAGATCGCAATTTCCTCCTTAAAGCGGTTCATCTCCTCGGTGGCGGAGTCTTGTAGGGATTTCATCGATTCCTCATGCATTTTCAGCATCTCCTCCCTCTCCTTAAGGATCTTGTTCTCGCTATCCAGCTCCTGAATATGCTTGGATTGCTCGACAATGTCCTTGGCCTTGGTAATGGTTTCTGCAAGTCGGAGAAAGAAAAGTACACAATGAATACTCGGATAATACACAAGATCAAGTCGGAATACGAAAAATAAAGGAAAAAACAGATGCTTGCTCTTGATAATCTGTTCCTTCAAGAAGGCAGTTTTACCCTTTTCAGCTTCCAAGTCCGCACGCATCTTCTGGTACTTGTCATTGGCCATGCCCCTCCGAGCATTCTCATTCTATGGAAAGAAGAAAGTTAAACACTGTTTGGTCTACTTGGAGCATCTAGCCGGAAAATTTCCACCTAGACGCTCGGGGGCTACAACGAGAGTTTTTTAACTTAGCAATATTCTTAGTCTTTCTTTAAGCATCTAGTCAGAACTAATTCAGTTTTCGATTAGAAGCTTGGGGGCTACAGTATAATGTTTTTAACTTGGATGTATGCTTAGCTTCTCTTTAAGCATCTAGTCAGAACTAATTCAGTTACAACTAGAAGCTTGGGGGCTACAGTATTGAAATTTATAAACATTGCGTATACTACTCTTAAAGCATCTAGTCAGAATAATTCATTCCACCTATATGCTTGGGGACTACAGTGAGAAGTTTTCTAGCTTAGTCACTCTTAGAGCATTTAGACGCAAAGACTTATGGTTTTCCGTCTAAATCCTCGGGGTCTACAGTGGGATAATCATAAGAAATGCAAAAGGAAAATATAACTTACAAGTGCAATGATCTTGAGGTTGGTAGCACTCTCACCTAGCAACTTCCCGAAGGATGCACTGTTTCCTTGCAAGATTTCTGCTTGCCGGAGAAGCTCCTTGAGACCGCACGTTGGAGATGTCGGCGCCGCACCAGGAACCAGAGAAGTGCTACACGGCGTAAGTACCGGATAGACTATCTTCGGAAACTATATGGTTTTCTTGGGTGCGGGGGCGCCGCCTTCGGCAGATGTACCACCTTCCACCACTGCCTTACTGCTATCCATGGCATCCACCACTGCCTTACTCTCCTACGTCGCCTGTTCGCTGACAATAACAAGCTCTTTGGAGGCGCCTGAGTCCACTTCCATGGCGGAAGGGCCAGATGCTTCTTTAGCTTCTGAGATTGTCGGAGCAGACGAAGGTTGGACGACGGGAGTGACAGGGGCGATGGCGGGAGATACGTCGCGATGCAGCATATCCTTGATGGTTCTAGAAGCCCCCGAAGTTTTGGAGGTCTTCTTCAAGCTGGTCGTGGCTTTCTTTCTAAAACATGCAAAATGCATAAGTACAGGAATAAGACAGACAAATAGACAATGTTGAAGCGAAAGAAGCTTACACAAGAGGGGGTGCTTTAGCAAAAGGGATCGCATTAACCTTTCTTTTCTCCGCCTCCAGGGCGGCGGTAGTCTTCTTGGAGGCTCCACCCTCTGTCTTCTTCTTCTTGCCTTCATGGGCAGCATCAGAGGTGGAGCTCTTCCGCTTTCGCGCCAACGGAGCATCGTTGTCGGACACGACGGTGACTTCCTTCATCTTTGGATCATAGATTTGAGAGCCATGCTGTCCTCATCTATGTCGCTAAGCTATTAAAGTGAAGAACCACCATGTTAGATGAGATGGTAATGGCTAGACGGAAGAACTGGAGTATATGTCATACACAGAAATAAATAGTTACCTTTGGGCACTTGCTCTCTACGAACATGTCGTAGGTGATGGTGAAGCCACACTTCTTGTCCTTCACCTTGACGATGTCCTTGAGGCGAAGCTTGACAGAGTCGCTCGAAAAGTTGTCCTCGAAGATGCGGAGGCTATCCCTTCTATCGTTGGAATACTCGTGCATCAGCTTCAAGCGGTGCTGCAGAGGCTGGATCCGCCTGATGAACCAACACATGGCTAGGTCCAGTCCTGTCAAACCCGTCTCCACGAACCACTCTATCCGCCTTATAGAGTGGAAAGTGTCGTTGTCTGAGGGAAGGGAGGCCTGGGATCTCCATGTTGGAGCTTCAGCGGCTGCTCCATCGACAAAGTCCGGGTCCATGACTTCTCGGCCAGCCAGAGGGATGTCTGGGCCATAGAAGTACGTTCGCTGCCAATTCTTGTAGGATTCATGGCCGACGATGTCGGGGAAGCGTCGGCCAGGCAGGATCTTAAAACTAATGGTTCCACAATTCCTAAGCTCGTCCTTGCCGGCTCTGGCTTCGCGCTTGAAGGTAAAGAAGTATATGAAGAGATCTAGCCTAGGCTTGATTCCTAAATAACCCTCGCAGAGCGCTGTGTAATTGCTGAGCGCTAGGATGCTATTGGGGGATAGGTTATGTGGCTGTACTCGGTAATGATTCAGGACAACAAGGAAGAAGTTGGAGATGGGCAGGGAGACGCCGCGTACCATCTGTGCTTTGAGGTACACCTTTTCTCCAGCTTAGGGAGAAGGTGTGACCTCGCCGGCCGGCGCCGCCCGCCAGGCAAGACCCTCCGTCGTGGGGAGGTAACCTTCGTTGATCAGCTCTTTGATGTCGCGGTTCGTGATGTCCGAACCGCGCCAGTCTCCCTTGTGCGAGTCGTACTCCTCCTCTAGCAGTTCCAGCGCCGCTGGATTATGGTCGCTGCCGGTGCACTCGACCACCGCACACCTGGGGATGACCAGGCCCTCTGGGGGGCACGACGATGGAGCTCGCCGGCTTCGCCGCGGCTTCGCCCAACACCGCCATCAAAGGGGAGGAGTTGTTGCTGGCCATTGGGTGTGTTCGACGGTGACTGGGAAAGATTAGAGAGTTAGGGTTTTTCGCACGTTGCACGGAGAGCTCGAGGAGAGCTTGAAGAAGAAGATGTAGGGGAGAATGAGGAGAAAAAGTAAATTTTCCACCGCGGTTACTATTTATGGTCTCCGGCATCAAGATTCGTGCAGCTTGATCGAATGGTTGCTGCGTAGAGGACGTGTGCGGCGACGTGCGCAGAAATTTCGCCACGTACCAACCGTCGTCGCCAACAGTTCGTATCGCTCGCGCGGGAAAAGTGGACATGATTGTGTTCTCTGCATGTGTGAGTTACGAGGCGTTGCTGACCTATGTCTACGTCGCCCTAACTGTCATAGGCAGATGAACCATCACATCAGAATATGCCGGCATGATGGATCTAGTCCAGCTACGGAAGAGTACGATGGAAGATTCAGCAATTCTCCGACTAATAAATTGAAGACAGAGAAAACCATGCAGGGTTATTTAGGCAGGACTATAAGATGTTGCTTGACGATTTGCCGACATCCATTTAGACAGAGCATTCCACGTGAAGAGGCAAGATGACACAAGATCTCGGAGTTCGCCGGGGGCTAGTGTTGGTGATATTCTATATGGGTATCATCATAGCTTGTCTCTTATCTGGATAACCCGGGTGGCCCATAATTGGTAGCATGGCCCATGGCCTGCTGGGCGGCCCAGTTAGATGGATCTAGAAGGGAGGCCCATGCCGGATAAAGGAAGGCTACGTTGGAGTCACCAGTGTACCCAAAGCCTTGGAGTACAAGACATGCTAGACTAGTAATAGACGGTGAAGGACTCTGTAACCTGTCCGGCTAGGACTTTCTCTGTAACCCTAGGACCTGGCGACTATATAAGTCGGGCCTATGGGAGCCTTCAGGGCACAACTTCACATAACCTCGCACAGCGAACCTATCTCTATAACTCGGCGTATTGCCCTAATAGTGATTTATAGCAGGAGTAGGATTCCGTTACCGTTGTGGGATCTGAACCTAGGTAAGCTGTGTTACCTCGTACCCGTCAACCGTGCTCCTTCCCCCACGTCTCTAAACAGGCACTGTGAGGACCCCTCCATGGCGTACTCATCGCCAATACCATGACAGATACCACCCCTCTCCAAACGTAGACGTACTTACACTCAAAATGAAGGAACTACGGGAAACAAACCCTTGTGTCTCCGCATGCTCCACTTTGGTTACTTCTATCCTTTACCACACTTTACTTTACTTGTTCTAGCTTTGTCTATGTGCTAGTTTGACATATAGGTCAATTCACCTTCGTTGCATAATCTAGAGAATTTACCTTTTGTCTCAAACACTAATTTTAAAAAGAGTAAAATTTGAAGTAGCACCTATTCACCCCCTCCCCTCTAGGTGCCCACACGATCCTTTAAATTGATATCAGAGCCTCGGCTCTTTATTCGGGCTTTACTGCCTAAGTGACGAGGTTTGATCTCATCAATGCCCATTGTTATGGACTTGGTTTTGGAGAAGATGGGGATGCTGGAGATCATGAAACGGTTAGCAAACAAGCAACACGGGGACACAAGGTTTACATAGGTTCAGGCCCCCGGAGGGAAAACCCTACTCCTGCTTGTCTCCTCTTGATTACGGCGGAACCGAAGGTTACAGGGGTGCGCAGATTAGATCTGGCGTGGAGGTGTGTATGCGGAAGTATGAGTCGAGAGATCTAGGTCTTGCCCTCCTGGCCTTTATATAGACTTAGGCAGGTCCCGGGCATAGTCCTAGTTGGTTACATGTCCTAGGGTTTTACCCTTTTGAATTTCCTATCTACTCTAGTCTTGTTCTCCAAGGATCCGAAGGCACCATGGGCCTGGGCCACCCGAAAATCTTCATGGGCCAACGTACTTTTGCCGTGGGCCTTCCTTGGGATGGACTAGGTATGCTGAGGTCACACACCCGTAGGGTACAACCATGTCAGTAGCCCCCGAGTGATCAGTCGAATCGTAGATTCGGCCGAGGACTCTTCAATCCTTCGAGTGTAACTATGTATTAACAGTATGTGTGTAGGGATTGTTGATGCATGTGCCTGACTCACCCGACGGATCAGGGTCAGTTAACTGTCTTAGGACGAAACAACACGATCTTCCTCAGGTTCGAGTCCCTCAACTCGAAACTGGAACATATGCTGGCGTAATTCGACTCAGGCCGCGGAGGACTTACCGGAGTGGAATTCCAGTGAATTTAATTGATGTACCCAACGCGTCCGTCGGGATTTTTCATCGCACCTGTTGGCACGGATTCATACTAGCAGAGCTCAGTCGGGTGCGTTGCCAGGACACCAGATGATATCTGTAGGTCTTATCTTTGTGTCTCAGACATAGCATCCGAACATTTGTCACCGCGGAGGTGTTTCGGGTGGCCAAGGAGAAACATTGCTCACTTAGCATTCTACTGAGGCAAAGTTGTCGAAAAAGTTTTGCGTGTTTGATCCGAAAGATCGCAGTCGAAGAATTCATAGGGTGCGCGACCAGCGCTCCCTATGGGAGTAGCCCCCGAGTGTCTGTTCGAGTCGTAGACTTGGGCGAAGACTTTTATTCAAGCACTTTGTTTATTTTTATGTCCGTAGGACACAAAAAAATTCGGATGCTTAAATCCATATTCCCTATGGGAGTAGCCCCCGAGTCCGTAGTGGAGTCGTAGACTCGACGTAGGACTCGAAGAAATATTTTGTCTTTATTCGTCTTTCGGGTGCGCGACCAGTGCTCTTGATAGGAGTAGCCCCCGAGTATTTAGTCGAATGGAAGATTCGAGTGAGTACTCTTAGCGTTGGAGCCGAAGAATTGTAGTTGGTGCTAGTATAGCTTTTGATGACATCATTGCTGAAGATCAATGACCTCAAGCATCTGCTACACCAGAGATGACTTGACTATAAGAACGTGGGTCCCACTTGCTGACCTTGAATTGACCGGTCACGCGCGGCGTGGAGATAATTATAGCATTGCCTTGATTTATGCGCGTAGTGGACGGCGTGGTGACGACGGTTCGTTGTGATGCTGACACGTGTATGGTCAGATCTGTCGTTGGCGTTAGGTCTTCTGGATGGACGACTTCCGTGCGTCGTCTTCGTCGTTATAATCTTTGGGGAAAGCTGCAGTTTGTTTTCACCGCATCAGTTCTTGTTTTCACTGCCTCCTTGTGCTCTAGCGATTCTTGCTGCGCGCTGGGATTTCCTTACACATTTCCATCTTCCCTTCTGCGCTTTCACCGCCGGCGCCGCCCTAGCGCGTTGGAGAAACCGAATAAATCATCATCTGTAGTTGTTTCCAGCGCCACCGGAGGAAAGAAAGGCGCCATCGCTACCCGTGTCACCGACGGTGGTTGGCGGCAATCAGAGGCGCGGGAGAGTGATCTCCGCAAGCTTTGCGAGCGGGGTTTGATCCCGCAAGATAGGGAGGCCGTCAGACTCCCCGGTAACGAGGTAATCCCCCGTCCCCCCGCTGGGTATCGGGTTATGTTTCTTGCCTTTGTTATGCGTGGGTTTTCCTTTCCAGTCCACGACTTCCTTCGTGGGCTGCTCTTTCTCTATGGCATCCAGCTGCATCATATTTCGCCCAATTCTCTTCTTCACATTGCTTGTTTCATCACTTTTTGCGAGTGCTGGCTCGGCATCGAGCCGCATTTTGACCTCTTCCGGAAACTCTATTCCGTGAAGAGGCAATCCGGTTCGGATGGTGTGTATCCCATTGGGGGTTGCATCATCTCCCTCAAAGCCAATATTCTCTTCTTTTCTTTCTCTATGTCTGAATCTGTCCAGTACTGGAGGAGGCGGTGGTTTACATTCGCGACTCTACAGTTGCTGGGAAGCATTTTGGTCTTGCTCCTTTTGACCCCTCCCAGATAATCGAGTCGAAAAGATCCTGGAAAAACCAGATCTTGGATGGAGAGACAGAGGAGATAGAGGCCCTTTACCGTCGGGTGGAGGATCTCCAGTTGATTCCGGAGAAGGAAGTGAACGGCGTGGATATTATCCGCATGTTTCTCGAGTGTCGAGTGCAGCCTCTCCAGGAGAGGGCGCACCCGATGTTTCTTTATTCTGGGCGCCGTGATCCGACGAGGGTTTTGGCTGAGAAAATCTCCGAGGGGGATCTTGACAGGACCCTTCGCTCGCTGCTGAAGTTCAAGGCTGGAGAGGAAATCCCGGGGAAGTCGCTGACTCCGCCGTTTTCTTCGGTGTTGGATGTTCCACATGTGTAGATTTGTGCGCGTAGCGCTTGTTGTCGACTGCGTATTTATTTTCCTTTGTTTGCTAACAAAGTCCCTTTTGGTTTTGCAAAGCTTCAAGTTGCCGGGCATGGTACCGCCATTGCCTAAAAAATATCCGAATGCCCCGGATAATGACGTGGTGGATTCCGTGTCCGAGCTGCCGTCGGCGCGATCTCCGGTGGAAGATGCTGACGAGTCGAGTGAGGACCATTTGCGCAAACGATCACGGAGCTCCAGCGAGTCTTCGGATGCCTCGACTCCTCTGACTCCCAGAAACCCTCTGTGCCTTGGGCGTCATAGTGACGGGCATGGAGGCTCTTCCTCTCCCATTCCTGCCATTCATGTGCGGGTTGTAGCGCCACACCCGCCAGCGAAGCGGAAGAAGGAAGAAAAGAAGGAAGAGAAGAAGGAAGAGAAGAAGGAAGAGAAGAAGGTGGAGAAGAGAGCCTGAAGAACTCCTCAAGTCTTTGACCTGAGCTCGCTGGGCTCGTAAGTTTCTTGTCTTACCGCTGTCCTTTTTCCTTCTTGATTTTGCACTTCTGCTGATTGCTTCGTATGTAGGCATTCCTCCCACGACTCCTCCAGCGATGGTGCTCGGGAGATGATGGGGAAGTCGAAAGTTGCGTCTCCTCCTCCTCAAACGGTGGCAACATCACGGGGTGCCGCTCCGAATCCTCCTCTACAGGAGGTGCATGTGGTTGCACCTCAGAATTTCGCCAGCGGGCCTTCAGAGTCGCCATCAGAGCATGTAAGTACCTCTGCTTCGTACCACGGGGGGAGCCCCGAGTGTCTGAAAAATTTCGTGTCTTGTTCTTTTTTCGAATCTTCGGGGGGGGGGGGGAAGCCCCCGAGTGTCTTCGTGTTCGAGTTTTGCCTTTATTCCTTAATGTTGGGCACAGCCCCCAAGTCCTTTTTCTTACTGGTGTTTCTTTTTCAACAGCCTTTTGTGGAGGAGGCCAAGCGACTGGTGCAGGAGCGCCTGGTGCTAGAGGCTAACCTCCGACAGCTTCAAGGTACCTGTTTGTTTTTGGTGCTTCTTTCATCTATTCTGGTCCTGCTCTCTGACGTTTGCTTGTTTCGAATGCAGAGGAGCATAATACTTCTCTCCGTGGGGTCAACGCTCTCAAGAAGAGCCTTGGTCAATCGGAGAAGAAGGCCAAGGCCGCCATTGGTGCGAAGGAACGCCTCGAGCTAGAGCTGACCAAGGCAGCCAAAGCTAAGGAGCGTCTGCAGCAGGAGGCCGCGGACTGTGAGGAGCAGCTGGCCACTGTTGCGGCTACGCGCGAGAGAGAGGTGGCAGGCAAGCTCATGGCTGCTGCCAAGGCTGTTTCAGGTGAGTGTTGTATTTGTGCTTCTTTCTTCTTGTTTTCTTGTCTTCTTCTGCGTTGCTTTTCGTCATGTCCCCTTTTTTTTGTCTCAGATGCCGCAGGCATCGAGTTTGACCGAGGTGCTCTGGAGCACGGGAGTGCTCTAGATGATGCTACTGCAGCGGTCGAAGATTGTTGCAGCACCGTCGTCAGCTCCCTTGCCAAGGCGAAGGAGGTCCTTGGCCGCTTCTACAAGGAGCTTGTCCCTAAGGGCGCGGGCGTTGATGATGTGGATGCTCTGGCGGAGGCTTTGTCAGCCGAAGCGCCTGCGGCGTACAAGCGCAAGCAGAAGGGCATCGGCGCGTCCGTCGGGCTGGCGATGGCTTTGGCGGCTGGAGCGGAGCTGGACCTGCCCCAGATCACCTCCCGGATGCCGACGACCGCAGACGGATCCGAGGTAGCCTTTGCTGCCTACTCCGCTCGCTGCAAGCGATATGGGCCGAAGCTCATTGATTTGCTGTCTGAGTATGCGCCGCAGCAGCAAGGGGAGGCCAAGGCTAGGAAATCCGGCTCCGAGGCGACTCAGGGTGCCGCGTCTTAGGCGTTGTAGATGTAGGATAGTTTGTAGACTGCTTTTGCTGTAAATATCTTGAAGAACACAGTCCTTGTGCCACGTAGTGGCCTTTTATGCTTAGTGAATTCTTCTGAGTTGTGCTCTATCATTGTCTGAATGTTTGTGTCCTTTTCTTTTTCTGCTGCTCTAGGTTCCTTCGGGTGCTGACCCTGTTGACACCTCGCCTGCAGTGCAGCTGCGGCCATCTTTGGATGATCCTTCGCAACTCGCCTTTCTTCGGGACCGTGTTCATAGTCTTGAGAGGGAGTTGCTTGGGTTGCGTGGTCACGCCGATGTTTGGAAGTCCAAGGCGGATCGTGGTGCAGCCAGAGAGGAGTACTTGATGGCGGAACTGCTTCGGTTATCTGAGCAGCTTCAATGTAAGTTGTTCTTTGTTCCGAGCTGTAGCTCGGTTCTTCGGATGAGCCTGATGACCTTGCCCTTTATTTTGTACAATTGTCGCAGGTGCTAACCTTGCTCCGAGGGAAGAGAAAGAGCGTGTCGCCGTTCGGGTCAATTGCTTGACTCAGCAGGACATGGAGGCCGGTGGCTTCTTCTGGATGGATCGTGACCGTGCCATGGCTCTAGCGACGGTGCAGGATCGTGTGCACCAGGTTTCGCGGGTGCTTCGCCAAGTGCAGACGTCGCTTGCCTCGGTGTTGCACGTCATGTTTCCTTTGGATGCCGTACCGACAAGCCTTGCGGGTCTTTTGTCGAAGTTTTGGAGCGTGAGCAATGTCAAGGAGTTGGTGTGGCAACAGCTCGTCGCAGGAGTGAAGGCTGCTTTGTCTCTTGTAAGGCTGCACCGGCCTAATGTAGATTTGGCTGTTGTGGCAGCTGGGCCACCTCCTCGGCCGGGTGGTGATGAGTGGGACATGCGTCCACATTACGCAGCTGTAAGGCAGTATGCTGAGAAGGTCGTAGATTTGTTTGAGCAGCGTGCTCAGGTTATTCTTCAGAATAGGTAGTACCTGTAAAAGAGATAGATGTAAAATTTGTATATTTCGACTGGGCATGTTGTGCCCTTTGTTGTAAAGATTTGTTTGTTGTAAGCACGCAGTGCTTTGTTTGGGTACGTGTCCTTTTCGTTTGCCTGACGTTGTCAGCTACTCAGGTGTACACGCGTAATCCCCGGTTGATGAAATCGTGAGGTGGGGGGAGCCCCCGAGTGTGTTTGTAGCATAAAGTAAAGTTGCAAATAATGAACGGAAGTTTGGGGCGAGACACTTAGCTTTATTTATATCGTAATGGAGGAAGTACATTGTTTGGTTGAATAGCCTTGGCTAAAAAGCCTTATTGAAAGTAAAGGGGTAGGTATCTAGGGATAGAATCGTCGCAAGTGCGCGATGTTCCATGGGTTGGAGTATGCGACTCCAGACTACACGTGCTTGAGGCGATAGGCACCACCTGGGATGACTTCGGTGATGACGTAGGGTCCTTCCCATGGTGACTCGAATTTCTTCGGTCGCTCTTGCTTGAGTCGCAAGACGAGGTCTCCTTCGACGAAGGAACTTGGGCGCAGCCGGCGGCTGTGGTAGTTGCGGAGACTCTGCTGGTACACCGTTGATCGAGCTCCTGCTATGTCTCTTGCTTCGTCGAGTGTGTCGACGGCGCCTTCGAGTGCAGCCGTGGATTCGGCTTCGCTGTAAGCGACGACCCGGGGGGCCTGGTGGCGTACTTCGGCTGGTAGCACGGCCTCAGTTCCGTGCACCATGAAGAACGGTGTGTAGCCTGTGGAGCCGTTTGGCGTAGTCCGTAGGCTCCACAGGACGGATGGTAGCTCTTTCGTCCAGGCTCAAGCTTTCCGTTCGAGTGGACTCATGAGGCACTTCTTGATGCCAGTGCCGATTAGGCCGTTGGCCTTTTCCACTTGCCCGTTTGTTTGCGGGTGTGCCACTGAGGCGTACGTGATGTTGATCCCAAGGCCTTCACAGAAGTCCTGGAACTCCTTGGAGATAAAGTTCGATCCATTGTCGGTGATGATGTTGTGCGGTACGCCGAACCTGTAGACAATGGACTCGAAGAACTTGACGGCAGTTTTGCCTTTCTGGTTGGTAACCGGCTTGGCCTCGATCCACTTGGTGAATTTGTCGACTGCGACCAGGAGGTAAACGTGTCCCCCTTTCGAGGACTTTGGCAGTTTGTCGATCATGTCGAGGCCCCATTGAGCAAAAGGCCAGGCTATAGGTATGGGTCTGAGCTCGGACCCGGGTGTGTGCGGTTTGTCGGCGAACCGTTGGCACCCGTTGCATCTTCAGACTATGTCCTTTGCGTCGCTCATGGCCATTGGCCAGTAGAATCCGGCCCGTAGAGCTTTGGCGACTAGGGAGCGACTGCCTGCGTGATGGCCGCAGATGCCCTCGTGGATGTCTTGGAGGATGGCTTTCCCGTCACCGATGGTGAGGCACCTTTTTAGTACACCCGTAATACTGCGCTTGTACAGCTCGCCATTGATGATGGTGAAGGCTTTTGACCGATGAGATATGCGCCGGGCATCTGTCGGGCTGTCAGGCAGTTCTCCGTTTATCAAGAACTGGAGGTATGGTCGCGTCCAAGTTTCTTCGACTTCCATGACCTGCATTAGGTTGACCATGGCGACCTCTGTGTCCAATTTCTCGGGTCCTTCATGTCCTTCGGGCAGCGTAGCCCCCGAGTGTTCTGCTTCTTTGGGTGATCCCTTGGGGAATTTCCGTTTGATGGATGGCACGCAGATCTGTTCGAGGAACACACCCGGTGGCACCTTTGCGCAGGTGGAGCCGATGTTGGCGAGTCTGCCGGCCTCCTCGTTGCTTTCTCTTCCAACGTGCCGAAGCTCGCAGCCGTCGAATTCTCCTTCGAGTGCGTTGTAGAGTGCGCGGTACGCGATCATGTTTTCGTCGTGTGCGTCGCACTCGTTCATCATCTGCTGGACGACGAGGTTGGAGTCACCGTAGATGACCAGGCGCGTTGCGCCGCAGATCTTTGCCATTCTCATGCCGTGGATGAGGGCTTCGTATTCGGCCTCATTGTTGGAGGCTCGGAATTTCATCCGGAGGAAGTACTTCATCTGGTCGCCCTACGGGGAGGTCAGTATGACCCCGACTCCTACTCCAGCTTCGCGCTTGGAGCCGTCGAAGTGCATGGTCCATGACTGCGACATGTCTGGGGTGTCTGGCAGCTGCAGCTCCATCCAATGTACGAGGAAGTCCGGGAGGACTTGAGACTTGATTGCGAGTCGCTTCTCGTAGATGATGTCCAGGGGTGACAGCTCGATGCCCCATAGGGCCACGCGTCCTGTGGCTTCTGGGTTATTCAGGATGCTGTTCACGGGTGCCTCGTTGACGACCGTCACCTGGTGCTCCTAGAAGTAATGGCTCAGCCGTTGAGCCGTCATGAACACGCCGTAGGCGAGCTTCTGGTAGTGAGGGTACCTCTGCTTTGTTGGTGTCAGTACCTCGCTGAGGTAGTAGATTGGGAGCTGGACCCCGTGGGTCTTGCCTTCTTCGGGTCGTTCGACCACTAGTATGGTGCTGACCACCTGGTGTGTGGCTGCTATGTACAGCAGCAGAGGCTCGCTCTCCTTTGGCGTGACCAAGACGGGTGAGGTGGAGAGGAGCCGCTTGAGGCTTTCGAATGCATCGTTGGCTTCCGGCGTCCACTCGAATTTATCTGATTTGCGTAGCAGCTGGTAGAATGGTAGGGCCTTCTCGCCCATGCGGCTGATGAATCTGCTTAACGCCGCTATTCGTCCTGCGAGCTACTGGACGCCTTTGATGTTTTTCGGCTTCTCCATCGTCATGATGGCTCTGATTTTCTTAGGGTTCGCCTCGATCCCTCGCTGAGAGATGAAGTACCCAAGCAGCTGACCCGATGGGACGCCAAAGGCGCACTTTCGGGGTTGAGCTTGTTCCTATAGCGGTCAAGGTTGTCGAACGTCTCGCGGAGATCGTCGATAAGTGTCCTTGCCTCCTTGGTTTTTATGACTATGTCGTCAACATAGACTTGGACGTTGCGACCGATCTAGTCCTTGAGGCAGGCCTGCATGCATCGCTGGTACGTGGCACCTGCGTTCTTTAGCCCGAAAGGCATTGTGTTGTAGCAGAATACTCCGAACGGTGTGATAAACGCCGTTTTCTCCTGATCTTCGACCTTGAGTCGAATCTGGTTATAGCCTGAGTAGGCATCGAGGAAGGAGAGTTTCTCGCCACCTGCAGTCGAATCGATGATTTGATCGATCCGAGGAAGAGGGAAGTGGTCCTTTGGGCAATGCTTGTTTAGCTACGTGAAGTCCATGCACATCCGCAGGATGTCCGTGTCCTTCTTTGGGACCATGACTGTGTTTGCAAGCCACTCGCTTTCTTTTATTTCCCTGATGAAGTCTGCAGCGAGTAGTCTGTTGATTTCCTTGTCGATAGCTTCGGCTCGTGGCTCGGACAGTCTTCGGATGGACTGTTTGACGGGCTTGGTGTCTGGAAAGACGTTGAGTGCGTGCTCGGCGAATTCCCTGGGAACTCCTGGCATGTCCGCAGGACACCAGGCGAATATTTCCCAGCGCTCACGGAGGAATTCGACGAGCGCGCCTTCCTATGCGGGGCTGAGGTCGTTGGCGATCAGCGCCGTCTTGGAGGCATCCGTCGGGTGGATCTGCACCTTCTTTGTGTTGACCGTGGATTCTAAAGACATGTCAGGTGTGTTTTGTCGTGCGACTGGGGGTGCCCCATTGTCCGTCACCTCACGGAGCCTAAGGAGATCCTCCTGCATTCCGAATGATTGGGAGATTCTGTTGAAATCTCTGTCGCATTGGTCCGATCGGGTGAAGCTCCCGTGGACTGTGATGACGCCCTTCGGTCCTGGCATCTTGAGTAGCAGGTATGCATAATGTGGGACAGCCAGGAACCTTGCGAATGCTACACGCCCGAGGATGGCGTGGTACTGTGATGGCCAGTCCACCACTTCGAATTCGAGCCATTCCAGTCAGAAGTTGTCCGGGTTGCCGAAGATGACGTCGAGCCATATCTTGCCCAGGGGAAATATGCCCTTCCCTGGAACGATGTGGTGGAACGTTGTGTCTGATTGTTCCAGGCTTCACTGCGGGATCCGCATTGCTGCTAGAGTGCTTGCGAACATCAGGTTGATGCCGCTGCCGCCGTCCATGAAGACGCGACTCATCTCGAAACCTCCGATCTGCGCCTCCAGCACCAGGGCAACATGACCTGGGCGAGGGATCTGGCAAGGGTGATCCGAACGAGTGAACGTGATGCAGGACTCCGATCCGCTGAGGTACTAAGGGATGGCGGGTGGAGTTGCCACGGCCAGGTTGATCTGTCGGGTGATTTTCTTCTGCACCCTGTTCGTAGGGCGCCCCTTCTAGATCATCAATGATCCTTTCGGGAGGGGATACCCGTTTCCAGCGTTGTTCTATGCTGGTGTGACCGGTTGGTTCGGGCCTCTTGCAGGTGGCGGTGGAGGAGCTCCGTGCGCTATCTCACCTGGCGCGGGTGCGTTTCCAAACGCAGGGATTGGAGCTTGCTGCCTCATCTGCACCATGCTTTCGCTGAGCTTCTGGAACTCGCGGCAGTCCTTGAACATGTGGCTCGCTTTCTTTTTGCCATCCTGCTTGTCGATGTAGAAGTGGATGGTGCATGGACCCGAAAGCTTTTCGTATGCTGAGGGTCCATTATCACGGTCGCGGCGTTGCCACGACTGCGCTGGGCGTCCTCCATCGCGGAAGTTTCCTCCGCGGTATCCTCCGCTGTTGCGGTTGGTGTCATTGCGGCGATCGGCGTAGCCAGCCGCGACCATGTCGGGTCCGTCGCGATCGTCGTAGACGCGCGATCTTCTCTTGCTACGGCACTCTCACCGTCGACCATAGTCGTCCTCTTCTTCCGATTGTGCTCGGTGAATGGAGTCTTCTCCGTCAGCCCACTTGTTGGCGATGTCCATGAGGTGATCGAGCGTTTTGGGTTTGACGCGCCCAAGCTCCTCCTTGAAGTCTTGGCGCTTGACGCCATCCCTGAAGGCGTCGATGGCCCTCTCTTCGGAGATGTGTGATGCGGAGTTCTTGGTGTTGGACCAGCGTAGTATGTATGAACGAATGGATTCGCCCGTTCGTTGAGTGCAGGCGCGCAACTCTTCGATTGAGGCGGGCCTCTTGCTGGTGCCCATAAAATTTCGGATGAAGCTGTAAGCTAGCTCCTCCCAGCTTCGGATGGACCCTGATGATAGGCTGCTGAGCCAGATCCGTGCCGCGCCTGTCACTGCAACTGAAGGCATTGCATGGCGGTTTCTTTGTTACCGCCGTGCAGCTTGACGGATGACAGATGGTCACTGAGCCATGCTTTTGGATCTTGCGTGCCGTCGAACTTCGGAGTATCCGAAGTAAGCTTGAAATTGCGTGGCATCCGCGTTCGCCGAACGGATCTGCTGAAGCATCGGGCTCCACAGAGTTCTCCTTCGTCTTCGTCCATCTCGGATTCAGACGAGCATGCGCACTTGGCTCGTGCTTTGTCGATTTTGCGTTGTGTGAGCGCGTCTCTGGCGTCGTAGCCGTGTTTATGGTGACGCGAGCTCTTCTTCCTTCGAGGAAGGTCGTGTTCCTCTTCCTCTTCGGATGAAGGGGTGGGGATCCGGTCGTGCCTGGTCGGAGCTTTCTTCTTCGGCTCCGCAGGAGCGTCTTGGTGGAGCGCAGCTCCGACAAGTCCGAGTCCGGTAAGTGCGGACTTATGCATGGCCCTCTTCGGGTCCCCCTCGGGAGGTGGGTGGGCCGCGAGGTACGCAGTGGCTGCCATGATCGCAGCATGCGGCGTTTTCGGGATGACGTTGCCTTCGGCGTCCATATCCATGAAGGATGTGTGGAGAGTTCGCGTCAACTCGCGGCGCTCCTTGGGATCCATGTTCTCCATCCGAGAGCGGTGCTTGTTGCCTGGGTTGGCGTTCGAGCTGGATCCGATGCCCATGGCGGAGTGCGCGGCTCGTCGTGCGCTGGACTTTGAGGCTGCTTGCTTGCGTTTGTCAAGCACCTCCTGCATCTTGACCTGCTTCTTGTGCTCCTCGATTAGGAGCAGGTGGTAGGCCATCAGCATATCTCGCGAGGCGTCTGCGGGCAGTACTATGTTGCCTGCCACAGCTTCGCGGACCTGGGTCCATCCCTCTTTGCTAAGGCGGATGATGTGGCCGCCGTTGTTTTCCCCTTCGGGTGGGGGAGATTGGCTTCTTCTGTTCCTGCCGTTTCGTTCTGGCGGGTTAGGCGGCGGGTTGGGTGTTTGCTAATCCACGTCGCTTTGGATGACTGAGGCGCATTGGTAGCGCTCGTAGATTGGCCCGCTGCTGCCGCAACTTTCAGATCCGGAACCGTAGGTCCCTGCATCCGATGGCGGATCGCACAGATCGGAGTTGCAGCAGCTGCTGTCGTAGGAATCATCTGCTGATGATGTTGTGCATAGCACGGGGTGTAGGGCCCATGAAGCGGGCCTGATTGATGGTAGCGGCACCCGCTCGGGGAGGCAGAGGGTGCCAGTTTGCCCCACCTGGAAGCAGAAACTCCCGAACAAGATTTCGAGTCCATCGCCTACGGGCTCGAAGTCCTTCATGGTGGCCGGCGAGTGGGCGGTGAAGTCGAAAGCACCGAAGAGGAGATGGCTCTCCGTTGCTGCAGAGTTTTAGATCGATCGGGTTGGGACCGTCACGATCGCACAATCAGCGCCCCCAACTGCCCACAGACGGCACCAATTGACGAGGTTTGATCTCATCAATTCCCATTGTTATGGACTTGGGTTTTGGAGAAGATGGGGATGCTCGAGATCATGGAACGGTTAGCAAACAAGCAACACGGGGACACAAGGTTTACCCAGGTTCAGGCCCCCGGAGGGAAAACCCTACTCCTTCTTGTCTCCTCTTGATTACGGCGGAACCGAAGGTTACAGGGGTGCGCAGATTAGATTTGGCGTGGAGGTGTGTATGCGGAAGTATGATTCGAGAGATCTAGGTCGTGCCCTCCTGGCCTTTATATAGACTTAGGCAGGTCCCGGGCATAGTCCTAGTCGGTTATAGGTCCTAGGGTTTTACCCTTTTGAATTTCCTATCTACTCTAGTCTTGTTCTCTAAGGATCCGAAGGCACCATGGGCCTGGGCCACCCGAAAATCTTCATGAGCCAACGTACTTTTGCCGTGGGCCTTCCTTGGACTGGACTAGGTATGCCGAGGTCACGCACACGTAGGGTACAACCATGTCTCTAAGAGTATATGGGTAGCCAGGAGAAGATTATGGTGAGCCTAGTCACACGGTGACCATGGAGGATCTCAAGAACTTGGAAACAAGATTGAGCTCCACCTAGGGCAATGAGATCAAACAATTGCAAAAGTTACTTGAGCAAATTGTTAAAGATAAATATGCCTCATCATCACCTTCTCCTCGAGAGGAACCACCTTCATTACCCAAGGTGAATGCCCCGACATCACCCGGGGTTGTGGAGGTGGGGGATAATCCAAACAACACTAATTATTCCACAAAAGGGATGGTGGGAAGGGAGAGAATAATGAGTCTCAAGGATGGTACTCTCCTGACCATCCAATTGCTCACCCTCATATAAACAATAGAGGAGACCCACCAAAGCTAGCCGCATCTACTTTTCTTCAATGGAAATCACTAATGAAATCTCATGTGCGCATCTCTTGTATTGAGTTATGGAACATCATTAAAGAAGGACTCCATATTGGGGATCCAACCAACTTGACTAGAAGAGAAGTTGTCAATAGTCAACTCAATGCCACCACCTTGCACATGATTCAACAAGTATTGGGTACAAAACATTACCCTCACATTGAATGCCTCAACACTGCCAAGGAAGCTTCGGATGCTCTCAAGGAGTTGTATGTTGGAAATGAGAGCATGAGAAGGAAACGATATGATGCACTAAGCAATGAAGCCGAAGGCTTCTATATGAAGGATGGTGAAGATCATGAAGACATGTATCATAGGCTCAAGTCCACCGCCACCGACTTTAGGAATGTCGGTGCCTCACATGTGGATGATGCTTGGATAAAAATTTGAAGTAGCAACCGAAACCGTTGGGGTGCGGTTCATCGGAGAACAAGGGAGGCCTTTCATGGCGCAGGTGGTTTGATACCACCCCTCTCCAAAATATACGTACTTCCCCTCAAAAGGGAGGAACTATGGGAAACAAACCCTTGTGTCTCCGCGTGCTCCACTTTAGTTACTTCTATCCTTTACCGCACTTTACTTTACTTGTTCTAGCTTTGTGTATGTGCTAGTTTTACATATATGTAAATTCACCTTAGTTGCATAATTAGAGAATTTACCTTTTGTGTAAAACCCTAATTTGAAAAAGAGTCAAATTTTAAGTAGCACCTATTCACCCCTCCTCTAGGTGCCCATACGATCCTTTCACTGGTGCGGCACCGACTTCTCTGACATACGGTTTTGAGGAGCTGCTCACATAGGAGGAGATCCTCCGGCGAAACACAATTGCCTTTGGCAAATTATACTCGGAGGCTTCCAACGACCTCAAGATCATTACTTACATAAGTCTTTTATACCTTTGCATTTTACGTATAATATCCCACTATAGCCCCCGAGGACTTAGACGGAAAACCATAGGTATTTTATTCTGAGTGCTCTAAGAGTGACTAAGCAGGAAACTTGGTACTGTAGCCCCCAAGTATTTAGTTTGAATGAATAATTTCGACTATATACTTTTAGAGTATCATACGTAGTGTTTGTAAATTTCGATACTATATCCCCCAAGCCTCTAGTTGAAACATAGATAGTTCTGACTAGATGCTTTAAAAAGGACTAAGCATACCTTTGAGTTAAAAACTCATATTGTAGCCCCCGAGCTTCGAGGTAGAACTAAACAGCTCCGGCTAGATGCTCCAAGTAGACTAAGTATTTTTATTTCTGTAGAATGAGAATGCTCGGAAGGTCTCCACCAACGAGAAGTTCGTCAAGATACCTAAGGAGATAGAAGCTGAAAAGGGTAAAATTGCCTTCTTAAAGGAACAGATCACCAACAATAAGAGTTTGTTTTCTTTTAAGTTTCTTTCTCAACTTGGTCTTGTGCCTTTACTCTTTGAGTACTCATTGTCATTTTTATTTCTCCGACTTGGAAAATTTGTTCCCAAAGCCAAGGATATTGTCGAGCAATCCAATCATATCCAGGAGCTCGGCAATGAGAATAAAATTTTGAAGCAGGAGAGGGCTGATATGTTGAAGATGCATGAAGAGGCATTGGGGGCTGTACAAGAATATGCCAACACGGAGATGAACCGCCTAAAGGAAGAAATCGAGACCCTCAAGGAGCATAAGAAAGTTGCCAACAAACAAAATGCTCTCAACCTTTAGGCGTACAAGATTCTCTGACACGAATGTAACTCCTTGGCAGATATTTGCCAACAAGCCGAGAGAATTCATGACTCCTATGCGTTTGTCGGAAATGCAGATCCCAGTGGCCTAGCCAACTTGTTTGAGAATGCTTCGCCACCAAAGGAGTGCATGGTACTTGTAGGGATCTTCATCAGCACTGCCATCACATAGGCCAAAGAGATTGCCAAACCCTTGGACATTAACATCAAAGCGGTGGACTCAGTGATGAAGTACTCAAAGATCGTCCGCCGAGCCCTCGAGCGTATTGTAAGATAGAAAGCTTCATGTACCCGGGCTAGCGCTAGGATGGAGTTGGTGTTGGTCAAGTCACACAATGACGAAGCCGACATCGACATGGTGACCGCTGGTGTACCCGACGTGGATGTGAAAATCAACAATGATGCAATCTTGTCCTCACTCGCCGGCTAAGATACCAGGGTTGCCAAGTTGGTCAAGGCGGATGTTTTTGTGCCCCTGGAGATCACCGAAAATGACACAACTGGCTCTGAGTCACTGAATACCACTGATTTCATTGTTGATTCACAAGATGGCTCTCCTGTCTCCGACGAAGAAGCTTCGAGGTCTCCTACACTAGAAGAATGAAAAAACACTTTGTAATATTTGTCTTCTAGAGATGTGATATGTGGAAAACAATGATGATGTAAGGCGGAAAACTTGGCGTCAAGCCTCTAGCTACTTATTATCTATTTCCAGCATGAATGGTTGCATATTTTTAAGAAAGTGTTGGCTTATCTATTATTCTAGTTTTTATGCTTGAACTTTCATGAGTCGGAAGGCCCTTAGCAAGAACCATGCGATCAGGTGATGATGCCTAATGGAATCGTCAAGAACCTAAGCACAAAATCGGTGGCTTAGAGTGCCAGAAGTCACTACTCCAGAATCAACATAAAAACAACAAAAAACGTGTAGACCGGAAAACTTAAGCTAATGCCCGTAGGCGGAATTTTCACAAGTGAAAATGCAAAGCTTATGCATAAAGGGTTTTACATGATCCAAAAATGAACACTAAAGGAGGTAAAATACTCAGGCATATGAGTGAACCAAATGCTTTATTTCATTGATCATATAAAGGTACATAGTATATAATAAAATATGCTAAGTGTAAAAGGGACGTAGTTGTGCTATGTTCCATGGCAATCAAGCTCCAGGTAGTCATCATTCGGGTCACGTTGCTTGTGCTTTTGATCCTCGCTTGTCATATCTTTCAACTCATGATTATTGATGAGGTAATAGGACCATTGAGAAGCTCCTTACTCATGATGAATGGTCCTTCCCATGGTGGGGATAATTTGTGTGACTTTTTCTCCTTAAGTTGGAGCACTAGATCCCCTTATTTGAATGAGCGATGCCTAATGCAGCGACTATGGTAGCTGCATAGCTTCTGCAGGTAGATGTCGGATTTCTGGCATGCCAGAACGCATTCCTCCTCGAGCAGGTCCATACATAAGCATCTAGATTCTTCCGTGTCATCCTTGTCGTAGGCTGAAACTCTTGGTCCATCCTAGAGGATGTCAGAGGGTAGGACTGCTTCTTCTCCATATACCATGAAGAAGGGTGTGTAGCCGGTGGATTTGTTAGGAGTAGTTCTTAAACTCCAGAAAACAGATGGTAATTGCTCTACCTAGGCTCTAGCTGCCCTGTGTAGAGATGCTTCTAGATGTGGATTTATTCCCTGCAAAATCAGTCCATTGGCCCATTCAGCTTGACCATTACATTGTGGATGTGCCGCAGATGCTAGGTCAAGGCGGATGCCTTTCTCGTGACAGTAAGCCTCGACTTCTCCGAGTGACAAGTTGCTGCCATTTTTGGTGATGATGCTATGTGGAAGACCAAATCTCACCACTAGATCCCAGACAAACTTAAGGGTTGTTTCCCCATCGAGCTTTCTTATGGGTTTAGCTTCTATACATTTAGTGAATTTATCAACTACTACAAGCAGATGCATAATCCCACAAGGTGTCATCTACAGCGACCCAACCATGTCAAGCCCAGACTACAAATAGCCAAGTTATTGGTATAGTCCGTAATTCTTCAGCTGGAACATGTGGTTGTCATGCATAATATTGACACCCAATGCAATTTCAACCAGCTTGTCGGTGTCTGCCTTCGTGGTAATCCAGTAGAATCCTTGCTGGAAGGCTTTGGAGACCAAAGATCAGGGAGCGGCGTGACGCCCGCAATCTCCGAGATGAATCTCCTGAAGGATATCCATACCTTTCTGTTGGAAAATGCACTTTAGGAATACTCCTGTGGTGCTTCTTTTGTAGAGTTGTCCATTTATTATGGTATAGCCCTTTGCTCGATGTACTATTTGCCGGATTTTGACTTTGTTAGCAGGAAAAGTTCTGTCTTTGAGGTAGTCCATGAACGGTTTTTTCCAAGTCGGAGGGACTATTGTTACTGCATTAACAAATGAGTCAAATTATACGGATTCTTGGGGTCCACTCCCTTCACATATGGAGTCCTTAGATGCTCCAAAAAAACGCGTGGGTAAATTGGTTTGCGGATGCATACAAGCTTTGCCAGCAGATCGACCACCTCCCTTTCCTCCCTTTTGATGTACTTGACTTCGTAGCCTTCGAAGCACTTGGCTATCTCGTCTACTTCATCTCTATATGCCACCATAATAGGGTTCCGTGTGTTCCAGGTGCTATCCACTTGCTGGGCAACCAAGTCAGAATCTCCACATCAAACTATGCTCTTGATGCAAATAATCTTGGCTACGCGAAGTCTATGAATGAGTGCTTCATATTTATGTTGTTTGTAGCTTCGAAGTGGATTTGCAGGATATACTATATCTTTTCTCCTGTTGGTGATTGTAAAAATACACCAACCCCTGAGCCATTGATTAGCTTTGATACGTCAAAGTGCATTACCCAAAATTCTGGTTCTGGCATAGGAGTATCTTCTGGCAGTTCCATCCAATCCACAATAAAATCCACCAATTCTTGTGATTTGATAGTGTCACATCTTTTGTAAGTGATTTTGAAGGAGGCAAGCTTCATGCCCCACTTTGCCACTCTCCATGTAGCGTCGTTGTTGTTGATGATGTCAGACAGTGGAGCTTTTCTCACTACTGTGATTGGGTGCTCATGGAAATAATGCCTTAGCTTCCGAGAAGCAAGGAAAACTCTGTAAGCTAGCTTCAGGTAGTGCGTGTAACAATGCTTGGACTCCGTCAAGACCTCTCTTACATAGTAAATTAGTCGTTGTGTGCCTTACATGTGTTGGTTCTTGCCGCTCCACCACGACAATGATGCTCATAACCCGGTTGGTGGCCACCATGAAGATTAACATATGATCCATTGACTCTAGTGCTGCAAGTATAGGTGCGGAGGGAAGTATCCTCTTCAGCTCATGTAGTGCTGCATCTGCCTCGTCCGTCCATAGGAATTTGTCCGCCTTCTTCAGCAACTTTTATAGCAGCATGGCTGATGATGCTCGACGTGGCACTTCGTTGGTAACCCCAAGCGTAGGGTGTGAAGATCAAGCAGCAAGTTTTCCCTCAATTGAGACCGAGGTTATCGAACCATAAGGAGGAAGGAAACGTCACACAGGTGTTTGCAAGCAACGCGGAGACCTGCATGTCACATCCCAAAATTTTCCAAGTTTTGAAATGTGAAAAATAAATAAACAAATTAAACAATTGTTGAAATTTAGGGTGAAAAGAAACTTTGGATTCCAATTGGAAACATCAAAACCTATTTTGAACAAATAGAATCCTAAAGGGATTCAAAAAGATAAATAAATAATAAATAAAGTTATAAAAGTTGGAATCACCATTTTTGGATCTTTAAATAAAAAGATATGGTTTTTATAAGAAAAGGTAGAAATGAATAAATGAGAACTATTTTAAAGAGCCAAATTAAATCTTGGCCAAGCAATGGAAATAAAATATTTTTTTTAATAAAAAGAGTAAGGGATTATTTGAATAATGAGGATTTATTAATATACAATTTTATTTAAGTAAAGGCTTTTTCCATTTTAAATAAACATTAAAACTTATTAAAGTATTTTAAATAAAAATTCAAAGTGTTTTATCTTTCAAATAAAACCTACTCAAAAGGTTTTGGGAAAATTTTAGAATTCAAATAGTGTTCTAAAACATATTTGAAACCTATTTGAAATAAAGACTAATGTCTATTTATTTATTTTAATAAATAATAAACCATAAAATTAATTATTCTATATTTGATTTTAGATTATGTTAATAAAGAATTAAAATCAACACAAAGTTTGGTGGAAGTTTGAATTCAAATGGAGTTTGAATTGTTTGAATGAAAATCAAAACAGAAATTCAAAATAGAAAAAGGAAAAACATTCTGTATAAAAAAATGAAGCAGCCCAGGAGCAAGGCCCAGACCAGCCCAGCAGCGCGGCCCACATTCTTTCCCTCCCCGAACCGTTTTCACTCAAAAGCGAACCCGTGCGGTCACAGACAGGAGGACCCCACACCCATTCTCTCTCTCTCACAGACAAGACGGCCCCACGCAGTCAGTCGTCGTCTTCACCCGCGTCGACCGTTTCACCACGCTCGTCGCCGTTTTGCCTCGATTCATTTCACGTTAATTCGAGTTATTGACAGCGTTAATCCCTCCATTAACCACGCGTGCATAAATGCCTCCCTCCCCTCTTCCATTTCCCCCAGTCGCCACTTCCCCTTTGCCTCCATGCTGCACAAATTGCAAGCTCGAACGCACTGTCTCCAACGAGCTTCTCCGGCTGATTCCGGCACCGTCCGAGCACCCCTTGCCTCCCCGAACACACGTACGTGCTCCTCATCGTCTCCTGCATCTTCCAGCACCAACCCCACAACCGCGCGTGCCCCAGAGACTCGACAACCTCGACTTCTGAACACCGCCGTCGTCTGCCACTTCTCCGGCGAATCTCCCAGGTAACATCCGTCCACCCCTGACCCTCTCGTTGATGCTCTTGTAATCCCCGCACTCGCCCGTGTCTAACGACACCCTCCTCATGCCTTCTGGTGAACTGTAGCCCCGCCCCCGTCCACGAACAGAAGCATCTGACACCGCCGCAAGCTCCGGTGAGCAATTCCTCGGGAACCAGAGCGCCCCTTGACGAACTGACCCCACCCTGAGCTTCGCTGCACTTATGCGAGCATGGTTAGAATCCTCTCCCTCTCCTGCATGACCTAGTTCGCCGGAAAGCTCATTGGCCGAGCACGCATCGCCGTCCGCTGCCGCTAGCGCCGCCCTGTTATGGTCTGGCTGCTGTGAGCCATTAGATCTTGATCTGGTGGCTACGATAGATTCACTTAGCGAACACGTATGGTGCGATTTGAGCCATGCGATGTGTTTTAAATCCAACAGCCCACGGAGCGCGATCCAGACGAAGCGGTACCATCCAATAGGATAGCGCCACGTGTTCAGAGTTGAATTAAAACAGAAATTTTGATCTATTAGATATGCAAACTTGCAAAATTCATAACTTTCAATCTACAAGTCCAAATTTTGCAAATTTTATATCATTGGAATTAGAAGAACAAGTACTTTGCAACCATGCACTTTATCTAATGTTTTGCTTCTAGAAAATTTGTTGAATTTGCAGAAACTTGTGTAGGCATAATTTGAATATAAATTTTGTTCTAGATATATTTTTAAGGTGAAATCTTTGCTAAATGGTTTGTTTTGAACCTACTGACCATAGGAACCAACTTATGGATTTAAAAATGTATTTTGTGAAGTTAGGGAATAAATATTTGAATTAGAACATTTCTTTACAAATAAAAATATTGTTTAAGTGTTAAAAATAATTTTTGAGTAAAATCTTGGGAAAATGACTTGAGTTAAACTCTCTGACCCTAAACACCAAGTTTTGAGATTTAAAAATATATTTGATGAACCCTATGAAATTGTTACTTTGCTAAAAGATATTTCCAACAACATAAAATATCACCTTGGCATAATATTTGGTTTATGGGGTGAAACCTTTTGCAAATGGTTTTACCACTTTTGTAAATGACTAATATGAGCTTTAAAATGTTTAGAGCCTAGTAGAAACCACTTTTCCAAATAAAACCATCTTTTGCATGCTTGCATGCATGGCCATATTTTTGTTATTTTATGTGGTGAAATGGTTTGAATGCTAGTTGAATATGTGTTTGCCTGATTGAATTGTAGTGAAGTTAGAAGAGTGTGATATTTGCAAGATCAAGAAGTGAACCAACATTATCTACTAAAAAAAGGAAAGTGACCCTATCATACATGTCCTACTATTTTCATTACATTTAGTGGATTTTTGTAGTATGCATGATAGGACTACTATATTTGTATGCTATGCTATATCCTATTAGGATATCCTTATATCTTCCTTAGTGAAAACATGGTAGTTGTAGTATGCTTAGCCCTGCTATATATTTGGGATGGGACACATGATATGATTATATGAAGTGTTGGAAAGATATATGTTTTATATAATAAAACAAGTACTCAATGAACCACCTAGGTGGAAAAGGATACTCAAGATTTGGACAAGGTGGCAACAAAGGGAACCATGTTTATATGGCTATCTTTTTGTGTGTGGACTAGAAGAAAACCACCCAGGGACTTAGAGATTCAACATGCTTCTCGTACAATGGCTTCCGTGTACAACCACATGCTAAATGGGCTCTGGCTTAGTCAACTACATAGTGGAAGACCCATGCATTGGCATCTTCAGGTTAACTAGATTTGTGCAGGGAAATATATCCCTACATTGGTGCCTGGTAGACAAGCTAGCATTGTGTATTAGGAGGACTCCTATGGAAAGGCTTTGTCACATTCTCGATCTACCGGTACTCCATTTTGGTGAGTACTTATCCAGCGGCCACTGGCGGCGTCAAGACGAGATTGTGTCATCTGGGTAAAGTGCACAACTTCTGCAGAAGATCAAATTCTAAATACTTAGCCGTGTCCCCGGTTACGGACAATTCTAAGAAACTAAGGACTGAAGCTATGGAAGATCTCGACATTCCAATTTCTCAAAGTAAAACTTGATGGTGACAACAAGGGATTGGAAGCACTTGGAGATTTCCAAGGAGTTCAGAAAGATTTGACAAAAGATCAAAACTATTTTCAAAAGATAGGATAAAACTATATTGCTTTCTGCAAATGAGCCTAAACCCTACCTAGCCAAATATGCATGTAATGATAGGATCCACTTATTTCTACATAGTAGTGAAACTTGCCAATACAATTCAAATGTATTGACCCTTGTGGCTGCAACTTATTATGTTGCAGGTTTGTTTGATGTTAGTGAAGTGTGTTGATTAGGATTACAAGTCTACAACCAACATGATTGCCTGTGGCACTTTGAAGATGAAGGACTCCATGTTATAGTTATTTCTGTTGCATTGTAAGGAGATAGCCAAATGAGCTATGTAAGATGTAATGAATTATTTTATTCCTGGTTATAAAGTTGTACTATGACCTTTATTTCTTGATATTACATCTTAACTGTGGATGCTAGCTATTGATCCAGGGACTAGCATTGTAAACACAGGGATCCTTACCTTATTGAAGGTTCGGACCTTTACAGATGGTATCAGAGCACTGTGTTTCCTGTAAGATTGTAACCCTAGGATTGTACAAAACCCCTTAGAAAAATAGGAGTTGTATTTGTTTCAAAACTTATTTACAAACAATCTTGTAAACTCTTTCCTCAACCTTTTTGGTTTTGAATTCTACACATCTTCTTTTTCAACTTGATGGACAAAGCCTCCACCATGACCAATGACTTCAACTTAAGTTTCACGAAGGACTTCAACTTAGACATCACTAAGGGCTACAAATGAGAACCAAGAGACATTAGATTGCCTACCAAAAACATTGATATCATGTTAGTATATGGATCATATTGACCTATGAGGTATGACTATACTAAGTTAATTATTTCAGGAAAACTTGTTGTTTCCTTCAACTCATGAGTTAAGCTCATAAGTTGTTAAGTGAATGGTTGCTTGTTGAATGCTTGATTGTTTGATTGAACTTGATTGTTTTGGGTTGTGTGTTAGAACTCCCTTATGCCTATCTGTCATTACTTATCCCTATCAAACCAACAGATGCCTCCCCGTCGTGCGAACCCCAACCAAAACAACAACAACAACAACAACATCACTCCCGAGATGCAGCAGTTGATGACAGGTCAAGCTCAAATGATGCAGATGATGACACAGTTTATGCAAAATCAGAATCAGAACAACGATAACAACAACAACAATTAGAATAACCCTCCGGCACATGATATGCTCACCAGGTTTCTGAAACTAAGGCCTGCAAGGTTCTCTGGGACAACTGATCCAATGGTATCCAATGACTGGTTACGTTCGGTGAATAAGTACTTAGTGACTGTTGGCTACACCGACGAAGAAAAAGTTAGGTTTGCAGCATTTCTGCTTGAAGGACTAGCAACAACATGGTGGGACAACTTTCAGATCACCACTCCCCTTGAGGATGTGACTTGGACTATTTTTGAGGATGGTTTCCGTACAGCTCACATCTCATTTGGAGTGATGAACTTGAAGAAAAAGGAGTTCCATAATCTGAAACAGCGTCACCTCAGTGTGGCTGAGTACATTGAAGAGTTCAACAATCTGGCACGCTATGCACCAGATGAAGTTGACAAAGATGCTAAGAGAAAGGAGAAATTCCTTGAAGGACTTAATGATGAGTTGAACATGCAGCTGTCTGTTGCCTATGTCCCAACTTATCAATCACTCTGTGACAAAGCCACCATCTTGGAAAAAACAAGATGAATCAAGTTGAGAACAGAAAGAGGAAACATAAACTCAAGTATCACTCAGGATCATCACAAAAGAAGCGTTCATTCAAAAAGAGCAATGGAGATTCTGAACCACATCAGTATCACCAGAACAACAATGGAAGTGATAATAATGGAAATCATACTGACATGGAGATGACCTTGGTCAGAACCAACATGACACTTTCAGGAAGAAAGATATTATCCAGTTGCAGTGCTATAAATGTAAGGAACTTGGACACTATGCATCAGACTGTCCTGAGAAGAAAAAAAGGATGCTGGAAACTCCAATGGAAATGACTCCAATGTGACCCAGAAAGGACATGTGAACCACATTGACATGGATGGGAACCTTGAAGAAATAGAAGAAGTGGATGTCAGGAACTCGTTAACTCAGAAGAGTCAAATAAGGATTCCTTGTCTGGATATCAAGTGTTGAACCCATAGTCAAGTGAACCATCAATGTAACCCTATGAGACTTTCTTTTAAGGGTGGTAGTACCCTAGTTGTCTTCAAGCCAACTTGTAACCCTAGCCTTCCGAAATCTCGGGACGAGATTTCTTTTAAGGGTGGTAGCCCGTCACATCCCAAAATTTTCCAAATTTTGAAATGTGAAAAATAAATAAACAAATTAAACAATTTTTGAAATTTAGCGTCAAAAGAAACTTTGGATTCCAATTGGAAACATCAAAACCTATTTTGAACAAATATAATCCTAAAGGGATTCAAGAATATAAATAAATAATAAATAAATTTATAAAAGTTGGAATCACCATTTTTGGATCTTTAAATAAAAAGATATGGTTTTTATAAGCAAAGGTAGAAATGAATAAATGAGAACTATTTTAAAGAGCCAAATTAAATCTTTGCCAAGCAATGGAAATAAAATATTTTGTTTAATAAATAGAGTAAGGGATTATTTGAATAATGCGGATTTATTAATATCCAATTTTATTTAAGTAAAGGCTTTTTCCATTTTAAATAAACATTAAAACTTATTAAAGTATTTTAAATAAAAATTCAAAGTGTTTTATCTTTCAAATAAAACCTACTGAAAAGGTTTTGGGAAAATTTAGAATTCAAATAGTGTTCTAAAACATATTTGAAACCTATTTGAAATAAAGACTAATGTCTATTTATTTATTTTTAATAAATAATAAACCCTAAAATTAATTATTCTATATTTGATTTTAGATCATGTTAATAAATAGAATTAAAATCAACCCAAAGTTTGGTGGAAGTTTGAATTCAAATGGAGTTTGAATTGGTTGAATGAAAATCAAAACAGAAATTCAAAATAGAAAAAGGAAAAACATTCTATATAAAAAAAGAAAAAAAAACGAAATAGCCCAGGAGCAAGGCCCAGACCAGCCCAGCAGCGCAACCCACCTTCTTTCCCTCCCCGAACCGTTTTTCACTCAAAAGCGAACCCACGCGGTCACAGACAGGAGGACCCCACACCCATTCTCTCTCACACACAAACAACGCGGCCCCATGCAGTCAGTCGTCGTCTTCACCCGCGTTAACCGTTTCCCCACGCTTGTCTCCATTCTGCCTCGATTCATTTCGCGTTAATTCGAGTTATTGACAGCGTTAATCCCTCCAGTAACCACGCGTGCATAAACGCCTCCCTCCCCTCTTCCATTTCCCCCAGTCGCCACTTCCCCTCTGCCTCCAGGCTGCACAAATTGCAAGCTCGAACGCACTGTCTCCGACGAGCTTCTCCGGCCGATTCTGGCGCCGTCCGAGCACCCCTTGCCTCCCCGACCACACGTACGTGCTCCTCATCGTCTCCTGCATCTCTCAGCACCAACCCCACAACCGCGCGTGCCCCAGAGACTCGAAAACCTCAACTTCTGAACACCGCCGTCGTATGCCACTTCTCCGGTGAATCTCCTAGGTAACATTCGTCCATCCCTGACCCTCTCGTTGATGCTCCTGTAATCCCCGCACTCGACCGCGTCTAACGACACCCTCCTCATGCCTTCTGGTGAACTGTAGCCTGGCACCCGTCGACGAACAGAAGCATCCGACGTCGCCGCAAGCTCCCGTGAGCAATTCCTCGGGAACCAGAGCACCCCTCGATGAACTGACCCCACCTTGAGCTTCGTTGCACTTCTGCGAGCACGGTGAGAATCCTCTCGCTCTCCCGCACGACCTAGTTTGCCGGCAAGCTCACTGGCCGAGCACGCACCGCCGTCCGCCGCCGCTAGCGCCGCCCAGTTATGGTCTGGCTGCTGTGAGCCATTAGATCTTGATCTGGTAGCTACGATAGATTCACTTAGAGAACAGGTATGGTGCAATCTGAGTCATGCGATGTGTTTTAAATCCAACAGCCCACAGAGCGCGATCCAGCCGAAGCGGTACCATCCAATAGGATAGCGCCACGCGTTCAGAATTGAATTAAAACAGAATTTTTGATCTATTAGATATGCAAACTTGCAAAATTCATAACTTTCAATCTACACGTCCAAATTTTGCAAATTTTATATCATTGGAATCAGAAGAACAAGTACTTTGCAGAAAATTGGTTGAATTTGCAGAAACTTGTGTAGGCATAATTTGAATATAAAAATTGTTCTACATATATTTTTAAGTTGAGATCTTTGCTAAATGGTTTGTTTTGAACCTACTGACCATAGGAACCAACTTATGGATTTAAAAATGTATTTTGTGAAATTAAGGAATAAATATTTGAATTAGAACATTTCTAGTCAAATAAAAATATTGTTTAAGTGTTAAAAATACTTTTTGAGTAAAATCTTGGGAAAATGACTTGAGTTAAACTCTCTGACACTAAACACCAAGTTTTGAGATTTAAAAATATATTTGATGAACCCTATGAAATTGTTACTTTGCTAAAAGATATTTCCAACAACATAAAATATCACCTTGGCATAATATTTGTTTTATGGGGTGAAACCTTTTGCAAATGGTTTTACCACTTTTGTAAATGACTAATATGAACTTTAAAATGTTTAGAGCCTAGTAGAAACCACTTTTCCAAATAAAACCATCTTTTGCATGCTTGCATGCATGGCCATGTTTTTGTTATTTTATGTGGTGAAATGGTTTGAATGCTAGTTGAATATGTGTTTGCTTGATTGAATTGTAGTGAAGTTAGAAGAGTGTGATATTTGCAAGATCAAGAAGTGAACCAACATTCTCTACAAAAAAAGGCAAGTGACCCTATCATCCATGTCCTACTATTTTCATTACACTTAGTGGATTTTTATAGTATGCATGATAGGACTACTATATTTCTATGCTATGCTATATCCTATTAGGATATCCTTATATCTTCCTTAGTGAAAACATGGTAGTTGTAGTATGCTTAGCCCTGCTATATATTTGGGATGGGATACATGATATGATTATATGAAGTGTTGGAAAGATATATGTTTTATATAATAAAACAAGTACTCAATGAACCACCTGGGTGGAAAAGGATACTCAAGATTTGGACAAGGCGGAAACAAAGGGAACCATGTTTATATGGCTATCTTTTTGTGTGTGCACTAGAAGAAAACCACCCAGGGACTTAGAGATTCAACATGTTTCTCGTAGAGTGGCTTCCGTGTACAGCCACATGCTAAATGGGCTCTCGCTTAGTCAACTACATAGTGGAAGACCCATGCATTGGAATATTCAGGTTAACTATATTTATGTAGGGAAATATATCCCTACATTGGTGCCTGGTAGACAAGCTAGCATTGTGTATTGGGAGGACTCCTATGGAAAGACTTTGTCACATTCTCGATCTGCCGGTACTCCATTTTGGTGAGTACTTATCCAGCGGCCACTGGTGGCGTCAAGACGAGATTGTGTCATGTCGGTAAAGTGTACAACTTCTGCAGAAGATCAAATTCTAAGTACTTAGCCGTGTCACAGGTTATGGACAATTCTGAGCAACTAAGTCCTGAAGCTATGGAAGATCTCGACATTCCAATTTCTCAAACTAAAACTTGATGGTGAAAACAAGGGATTGGAAGCACTTGGAGATTTCCAAGGAGTTCAGAAAGATTTGACAAAAGATCAAAACTATTTTAAAAAGATGAAGGACTCCATGCTATAGTTATTTCTGCTGCATTGTAATGAGAGAGCTAAATGAGATATGTAAGATGTAATGAATTATTTTATTCCTGGTTATAAAGTTGTACTATGACCTTTGTTTCTTGATATTACATCTTAACTGGGGATGCTAGCTATTGATCCAGGGACTAGCATTGTAAACACAGGGATCCTTACCTTATTGAAGGTCGGGACCTTTACACTGCACAACACAAACTCAAGACTTTGCCCCAACAAATTAGTGCGGTTGTTAAGCTCACCGGTTTGCTGTAACAAAGGATTCAACGAATGGTGTGGAAGGTAATGGTTTGCAGCAAGTAAACAAGTAACAGTGGAAGATGTATCAATTATAAAGATTGGACCAGGGTCCATAGTTCACTAGAGGTGCTCTCCTTAGATAAACAATATAGCATGAAGGGTAAACAAATTACAGCAGGGCAATTGACAAGAACTGAGCAAGGCATAACAATGCAATTACTAGTTAGAAAGATCCTATGAGATTCGATTGGGCAATACAACAAGATACATAGACCGCCATCCAACTGCATCTATGACTAGAAGACCACCTTCGGTTTATCATCCGAACCCCCTCCAGTATTAAGTTGCAAGCAACAGACAACTTCTTAAAGCAAAGTGTGTAAGGTAAACAGTCCACATGTTCCATGAACAAGAGACCATTGTTTTATCCCTAGTGGCAACAAGACATCTACAACCGAAGAGATTTCTGTCACTTCCCTTAGAAACTAGAGACATGAACCCACTATCGAGCATAAATACCCCCTCTTGGAGTCACTAGCAATTACTTAGCCAAGATAGCTACTAACAACAGAGAGCATGAAAGATCACAAACAACACAGACATGATAGAATCATAAAGACAAAACCATTAATTAAACCAACATAATAATCTCAATATCCATCGGATCCCCGCAAACACAACATGCATAATTACAAATAGATTAGATCTTGATCATGAATGGAGCTCATAAGATCTATACATGAAATCACAAAGGAGGAGATACAACCATCTAGCTACTACATGGACCCATAGTCCAAGGTGGAACTACTCACGCATCATACCGGAGAGAAGGCCTCCAGGATGATATCCCACTCCGGCAAGGTGCCGGGAAGAACTTCAGATCCCCCCGATCTAGGGACGATTGTGGAGGCGGCTACAGACGGTTTCATGGAGATTTGATCGGGTGCCTAGGGTTTCTGCATCGAGGGATTCTTATAGGCGAAGGGGGAGGCCGAGGAGGCGACCAGGGGGGCCAAACCCTAGCCACACGCGGGCCCACCCCTGGCTGCACCTGGGGGGTGGTTGGCTGCCCTGGTCTGCTTCCTCGTCTCCCCTCTAGACTTCTTGTTCCCATGGAAAGTAATTGACTTTGACGTTTGTCCTGTCCAATTCGGAGAATATTTCTTTACTAACTTTTCTGAAACCAAAAACAGCAGAAAACAGGCATCTGGCACTGTTGCAACTTGTTAGTAGGTTAGTACCAGAAAACATGTAAAAAGCACCTCAAAGTGTAGACAAGCAAAGCAAAGTAGATACTAAACAAACATGGAGCATCAAAAATTATAGATACATTTCCGACGTATCAACATCCCCAAGATTAACTCCTTCTCGTCCTCGAGTAGGTAAGTGATAAATGAATAACTTTTGAGGTGACATGCACCCTCAGAAGATCCAACCATTTGCAAGCATTGAAGGCTGGGATCAAAGAACTCTAAACATGTGCATGAAAGATGGAGTTCTAACAATAGGACAAAGTAACTATGCATGCAACATGACAAGCTACAAAAAAAGATCATGAATAACATGCATTGACAAATGTTTGTTTGTTTCACATACAGAAAACATAGCATAGTGGCAATCATCTTGTCCCTCATAGATTAGCAATACAGATGCATAGGACACCTTCAAAGTTCACAAGGGTGACTAGAAACAAATAGCACAAGAACAAGTAATATCGCAATATGCATCAATTAATAAGCTTGGTGTCGTGGTATTGATGACGAGTATGCCATGGAGGGATCCTCACAGTGCGTGTTTAGAGACATGGGGGAAGGCATACGGTTGACGGGTAGGAGTTAACATAGCTTACCCAGGTTCAGATCCCACAATGGTGGCAGAATCCTACTCCTTCTATAAATCACTATAAGGGCACTACGCCGAGTTCCAGAGATTGGTTCGTTGTGCGAGGTGACTAGAAAGTCTAAGTTATCATGCCCTAAAGGCTCCCGTAGGCCCGACTTATATAGTTGCCAGGTACTAGGGTTACAAGGAAAAGTCCTAGCCGGATAGGTTACAGACTCCTACACTGCTTACTACTAGTCTAGCGTGACCTTGCACTCCAAGGCTCTGGGTACATCGGTGACTCCTCCGTAGCCTTACTTTATCCGGCATGGGCCTACCTTCTGGATCCATCTAACTGGGCCGCCCGGTAGGCCATGGGCCATGCTACCAACTGTGGGCCACCCGGGTTATCCGGATAGGAGACATGCTATGAGGATACCCATATAGCATATCCCCAATAGTAGCCCCCGGAGAACTCCGAGATCTTGCACCGTCTTGCCTCTTTAGGGTGAATGCTCCGTCTAGATGGATGTTGGAAAATCGTCAAGCAATATCTTGTAGTCCTCCCAAAGAACCCTGCAAGGATTTCTCCGTCTTCAATTTGTAAGCCGGAGAATTACTGAATCTTATATCGTACTCTTCTGTAGATGGACTGGATCCGTCCATGCCTGAATCTTCCAATGTGATGGTTCATCTGCCAGTGACAGCTAGGAGGTCGTAGACATAGGTCAGTAACGCCTCGTAACTCACACATGCAGAGAACGCAATCATGTCCATTTTTCTCGCGCGAGCGATACGAACCGTTGGCGGTGACGGTTGGGAACGTGGCGAAATTTCCGCACACACGTCGCCCACGCGTCAACCAGTCGATCATCTTGCACGAATCTTGACGCCAGGGGTTATAAACTGTAACTGCGGTTTAATTTTATTTTTCACCTCATTCTCCTCATGCGTCGTCTTCTTCCTCTAGTGAGCGCCTCCTCGAGCTCTCCGCGCGATTGCGAAAAACCCTAGCCCCTCAATCCTCCCAGTGACCACCTCAATCTCTCCAATGGCCAGCAGCAGCTCTGCTCCCTCCATGGTAGCGTCAGGCGATGCCACGCGAAGCTGGCAAGCACCGTCCTCATGCCTCCAGAAGGCCTGGTGATCCCCAAGTCCGTGGTGGTCGAATCCACCGGCGACGACCACAATCCAGCGGCGCTGGAGCTGCTGGAAGAGGAAAATGACTCCCCCAAGGGGGACTGGCGCGGTTCGGACATCACGGACCGCGACATCAAGGAGCTGCTCGTCGAGGGCTAGCTCCCTGCGATGGAGGGGCTCACCTGGTGGGCGGCGCCTGCCGGCGAGGTCACCCCTTCTCCCTAAGACGGAGAGAAGGTGTACCTCAAAGCCCAGCTGGTACGCGGCGTTTCCCTGCCCATCTCCAATTTCTTCCTAGCTATCCTCAACCATTACCGAGTTCAGCCTCAAAACCTCTCCCCCAATAGCATCCTCGTGCTCAGCAACTATGCGGCGCTTTGTGAGGGTTACTTAGGGATTAGTCCTAGGCTAGATCTCTTTATTTATTTCTTCACCGTTAAGAGGGAAGCCGGAGCCGGCAAGGACGAGCTTAGGAACTGCGGGACAATTAACTTTAAGATCCGGCCTGGCCGGCGGTTTCCCGACATAGTCGGCCATGAGTCATGTAAAAACTAGCAACGGACGTACTTCTACGGCCCAGATATCCCTCTAGCTGGCAAAGAAGCAGCGTATCCGGACTTCGTCGATGGATCTGCCGCTGAAGCCTCAACATGGAGATCCCAAGCCTCCCTCCCCTATGACATCGACGCTTCCCGTGCTATAAGGCGGATAGAGTGGTTTGTATAGACGGGTCAGATCGGATTGGACCTGGCCATGTGCTGGTTCGTCAGGCGGATCCAGCCTCTGCAGCACCGCTCGAAGTTGATGCACGAGTACTCTAAGGAGAGGAAGGATAGCCTCCACATCTCCGAGGACAACTTCTCCAGCGACTCCATCAAGCTCTACCTCAAGGACATCGTCAAGGTGAAGGATAAGAAGCGTGGCTTCACCATCACCTACGACATGTTTGAGGAGGGTAAGTGCCTAGAGGTACCTGTTTATTCTCCGTGTATGACATTTGCTCTAGTTCTTCTGTCTTGTCTTTGTCACCTATCACCTTATGATTTCACTTAACAGCTTAAGAGTCTAAAGGAGGACAACATGGCTGTCCAAATTTATGACCCAAAGATGAAGGAAGTCACTGTCGTGTCCGACGACGATGTCCCGTTTGCGCAAAAGAGGAAGAGCTCCACCTCTGATGCTGCCGATGGAGGCAAGAAGAAGAAGATGGAGGGTGGAGCCTCCAAGGAGACTACCACCGCCCTGGAGGCGGAGAAAAGAAAGGCTACTGGGATTCCTTTTGCCAAAGCATCCCCTGTTGTGTAAGCTTCTTTTCTCTCCGACATTGTCCATTGCTTGTCTTATTCCTGTACTTATACGTTTTGCATGTTTCAGGAAGAAGGCCACTACCAGTTTGAAGAAGACCTCCAAAACATTGGGGGCTTCTAGAAATATTAAGGATATGTTGCATCATGACGTGTCTCCCCACGCATCTCCCGCCATCACCCATGTCACTCCCAGCGTCCAGCCTATGTCTGCTCCGACAAGCTCATAGGACAAAGATGCATCTGGCCCTTCCGCCATGGAAGTGGACTCAGGTTCCCCCGTGGAGCTTGCCGTTGTCGGCGAACAGGCAACGCAAGAAAGTACCGCAACCCAAATGGCTGAAGCTCCGGATAAGGATGCCATCGGTAGCAGTAAGGCGGTGGTGGAGAGTGGTACGTCTGCCGAAGGTGGCACCTCCGCACCCAGTAAAACTGTAGAGTTCCCGAAGATAGTCTACCCGGCACTTATGCCGAGTAGCTCCGCTTTGGTTCCTGGTGCGGCGCCGACATCTCCAACATGCGGTCTTGAGGAGCTTCTCCGGCAGGCAGAAATCTTGCGAGGAAACAGCCTTTCCTTTGGCAAGTTGCTTGCTAAGAGCGCTACCAACCTCAAGATCATTGGACTTGTAAGTTTTATTTGCCTTTTGCATTTCATATGAGTATCCCATTGTAGCCCTCGAGGATTTAGACGAAAAACCATAGGTCTTTGTATCTAAATGCTCTAAGAGTGACTAAGCTAGAAAACTTCTCACTGTAGCCCCCAAGCATATAGTTTGAATGATTTATTCTGACTAGATGCTTCCACAGTAGCATACGCAGAGTTTGTAAATTTCGATATTGTAGCCCCCAAGCTTCTAGTTGTAACTGAATTAGTTCCGACTAGACGCTTAAAGAAAAACTAAGCATATGACTGAGTTAAAAACATTATACTGTAGCCCCCAAGCTTCTAGTTGAAAACGGAATCAGTTCCGACTAGATTCTTAAATAAAGACCAAGCATATTGCTAAGTTAAAAACTCTCACTGTAGCCCCCGAGCCTCTAGGTGGATAGTTATCCGGCTAGATGCTCCAAGTACACTAACCAATGTTAAATTTTATTTCCACAGAATGAGAATGATCGGAGAGGCGTGGCCAACGAGAAGTAGCAGAAGATGCGTGTAGACTTGGAAGCCGAAAAGGGTAAAACTGCCTTCTTAAAGGAACAAATCACCAAGAGCAAGCGTCTGTTTTTCCTTTCTTTCTGTATTCTGACTTGGTATTCTGCCAACATTCCCCGAGTACTCACTGTGTACAGTTCTTTCTCCGACCTGCAGAAAACATTTCCAAGGCTAAAGATATTGTTGAGCAATCCAAGCATATTCAGCAGCTGCATAGCAAAAACAAGATCCTTAAGCAGGAGAGGAAGGATATGCTGAAGATGCATGAGGACTCCATGAAAGTCCTGCAGGAGTCCGCCAACGAAGAGATGAACCTCTTGAAGGAGGAGATCGCGATGCTGAAAGAGCAGAAGAAAGCTGCCGATGAGCACAACGCAATCTCGACGCATACAAGATGCCCTGACAATAACGGGATTCCATGGCGGAAACTCTCCAGCAGGCTGAGATTAGCATCTTCAGTAAGTGATTCTCCGCCTTTTACTTTTGTAAGCTAGATACTCTGAACTTTTTTTTGCTATTGAGCTCATGCGTTCCTTTGTCGGAATTTGTAGCTCCTATTGGGTTGACCCAGTCGCCCCCTCTGCCAAAAGAATTCATGGTCCTTGCCGGCAACTTTATCAACACCGCCATCAAGTAGACCAAGGAGATAGCCAAGCCCCTCTAGATTAACATCAAAGCGGTGGATTTCATGGCGAAGTTCTCGGAGATTTTGCGCCGAGGCCCCGAGCATATTATAAGCTGGAAAGCTTCATGTACCCGCACCGGTGCAAGGATGGTTCTTTCAATGGTCAAGGCGCACTACGAAAATGCCGACATCTACACTGTGACCTCCGGTATCCCCGACATGGATGACGATGGACACGAGATAAATCAAAAGGATATTTTGGCGTCACTCGCGGGTTTTGATACCAGAGTCGCCGAGTTGGTCGAACCAAACGTCTTCATGCCCATGAAAAGCATTGAAAGCAACAGTCAAAGCTCCTCCGAGTCCCTCAACACCGTCGACTTCAAGGAGGATGACTCTCCTGCTACTGGCGATGCTACATCCAAGTCGCCTGCGCTAGAGGAATGAAAAACAATATGTAATATTTGTTTCCTCTGAAATTTTTATGCGGAAAAAACTACTTGTTAACTTAAGGCGGAAAAACAATGGTTGTTATATCCTGCTACTCAAGAACTGGTTCCAGCATGTATATATTTTTTAAGCAAGTGTTGGCTTATCCATTACTTTGGTTCTTATGCTTAACTTTTCGTAAATCGGAAGACTCATTGTTGGAACTATGCGCTCAGGCGATGATGCCCAATGGAACCGTCAATAACCTAAGCACAAAATCGCCGACAATAAGTGCCAAAAGTCACTACTCCAGAATCCACATAAAAACAACAAAGAACGTGTAGACCAGAAAACTTAAGCGAACGTCCGTAGGAGGAATTTTGACAAGTGCAATCACAAAACTTGTGCATAAAGGTTTTATATGATCCAAAAATGAACACTAAAGGAGGTAAAGACTCAAGAATATGAGTGAGCCAGAGAGCTTTATTTCATTGATCATATAAGAGGTATACAATAGATAAAAAATGCTAAGTGTAGAAAGGACGTAGCTGTGCTATGTTCCATTGCCGATCAAGCTCCGGGTAGTCATCATCCGGGTCACGTCGCTTACGCTTATGATCCTCGTTGGGTCTATCCTTCAGTTCACGATTATCAACGAGGTAGTAGGATCCATTGAGTAGCGCCTTTCTTATGATGAACGGTCCTTCCCAAGTTGGGGATAATTTGTGTGACTTCTTCTGCTTAAGTCGGAGCACCAGGTCCCCCTCTTTAAACGAGCGATGCCGAACGCAGTGACTATGGTAGCTGCGTAGCTTCTGCTGGTAGATGGCGGATCTTTGGCATGCAAATACGCGCTCCTCCTCGAGAAGGTTCACATCTAGGTGTCTGGATTCTTCAGCATCATCTTCGCCGTAGGCAGCAACTCTTGGTGATTCGTGAAGGATGTAGGAAGGTAGGATGGCTTCTGCTCCATATACCATGAAGTAAGGGGTGTAGCCGGTGGATCTGTTGGGTGTAGTTCGTAAACTCCACAGCACCGATGGAAATTCTTCCGCCCAGGCTCCAGCTGCTCTATGTAGCGGTGCCTCAAGACGTGGCTTGATTCCCTGTAGAATTAATCCATTGGCTCGCTCAACTTGACCATTGGACTGTGGGCGTGCCACAGATGCAAGGTCAATTCGGATGCCCTTGTCCCAACAATAAGTTTCCACCTCTCCGGGTGAAAAGTTGTTGCCATTGTCGGTGATAATGCTATGTGGGAGACCAAATCTCACCACTAGATCCCGGACAAACCTAAGGCCAGTTTCCCCATCGAGCTTTCTAATGGGTTTAGCTTCTATCCATTTGGTGAATTTGTCAACTGCTACTAGCAGGTGCGTAAACCCACATGGTGCCGTCTACAATGGTCCAACCATGTCCAGCCCCAGACTGCGAACGGCCAAGTTATTGGTATTGTTTGCAATTCTTCAGCAGGAACATGTGGTTGTCAGGCATAATACTGGCATCCCATGCATGTCTCAACCATCTTGTCGACGTCCGCCTTCATGGTCAGCCAGTAGAATCCTTGCCGGAAGGCTTCATCTACCAGCGATCGAGGAGCGGCATGATGCCCGCAATCTCCGAGATGGATTTCGTTGAGGATTTCAATACCTTCTTGCTGGGAAACACACTTAAGGTATACACCAGTAGTGCTTCTTTTGTAGAGCTGTACATTGATTATGGTATAGCCCTTTGCTTGACGTACTATTTGCCGTCTTTCGACCTTGTCGTCAGGCAAAGTTCCGTGCTTGAGATATTCCATGAACGGTTTTGTCTAAGCCGGAGGGACCTTTGCCACAATGTGAACGAAAGAGTCAACTCTGTCCGGGTTGTCGATGTCCGCTCCCTTCACGGATGGCGTCTGTAGATGCTCCAGGAAAACGCCAGGCGGAATTCGTTTGCACCCTGATCCAAGCTTAGACGGCTGATCAGGAGCCTCGTTTTTATCCCTAAGTACATACTTGACCTTGTAGCCCAAGAAGCGCTTGGCTATCTCGTCCACTTCGTATCGATATGCCGCCATCATAAGGTTACTCGTGTTCCAGGTGCCAGCCACCTGCTGGGCAACCAAGTCGGAATCTCCATAGCAAACTATGCGCTTGATGCCAATATCCTTGGCTACGCGTAGTCCGTGAATGAGTGCTTCATACTCCACCATGTTGTTCGTAGCCTCTAAGTGGATCTGCAGAACGTAGTGTAGCTTGTCCCCAGTTGGTGACTGTAGCAGTACACCAGCCCCCGAGCCGTTGAGTAGCTTTGATCCATCAAAGTACATCACCCAGTATTTTGGCTCTGATATTGGGGTAGCATCTGGCATCTCCGTCCAATCTGCCAGAAAATCCGCCAAGGCTTGAGACTTGATAGCGTCGCATCGCTTGTAGGTGATCTCAAAGGCGGCAAGTTCAATGCCCCACTTCGCGACCCTACCTGTAGCATCGTCGTTGTTGATAATGTCGGACAGTGGAGTCTTGCTCACCACTGTGATAGGGTGGTCCTGGAAATAGTGCCTCAGCTTCCGGGAAGCAAGGAATACTCCATAAGCTATCTTTTGGTAGTGCGGGTAACGCTGCTTGGACTCTGTCAATACCTCGCTTACATAGTAAACTAGTCGTTGAACTCCGTGCTCATAGCCTGGTTCTTTCCGCTCTACTACGACGATGATGCTGATTACCCGGTTGGTGGCCGCCATGTAGATAAACATGGGCTCGCCAGGCTCGGGTGCTGCAAGGATAGGCGCTGAGGAAAGTATCTCCTTGAGCTGCTTCAATGCTGCATCTACTTCGTCCGTCCACGTGAATTTGTCCGCCTTCTTTAGCAACTTGTACAGCGGCAGAGCCTTCTCTCCAAGTCGGCTGATGAACCGACTAACTGCTGCAACGCAGCCTATTAGCCATTGTATGTCCTTTAGGCATGTCGAATGGTTTATGTTTAAGTTGGCCTTGATTTTCTCCGGGTTGACCTCACTTCCACGCTGGGAAACAATGAAGCCCAACAATTTTCCGGTTGGAACCCCAAAGACACACTTTTTACGGTATTTCCAGAGATTATCAAAGGTTTCTTTTAAGTCGGAGATTAAGTCGTTTGATTTTTTAGACATCACCTCTATATCGTCCACATAGGCGTGAACGTTCCAACCAATTTGACCGTGTAGTCAATGTTGCATTGTCTGCTGGTACATAGCACCTGTGTTTTTCAGCCCAAAGGGCATCATGACATAGCAAAACATGTCGTAGGGTGTAGTGAACGAAGTGGCCAATTGGTACGACTTCCTCATCTTGATCTAGTGGTATCCTGAGTATGCATCGAGAAAACACAAAAGCTCCGAGCCAGCCGTCGAGTCAATGACTTGGTCAATGCGAGGCAAAGCAAACAGATCTTTGGGACACGCTTTGATCAACCCGGTGTAATCAACACACATTCATAATTCTTTGGTTCCCTTTTTGGGGACAAGTACAGGATTGGCCACCCATCGTGTGTGAAGGACTTCTCGGATAAAACTAGCCTTAAAAAACCTAGCTATCTCTTTGCCTATGGCGCATCTCTTCTCGTCTGCGAAGCATCGTAGAGGTTGTTTTACTGGTTTACATTTTGGATCAATATTCAAGCTATGCTCAGCAAGTTCCCTAGGTAAATCTTTCATGTCGGCAGGTTGCCAGTCAAATATGTCCCTGTTCTAATGGAGGAACTCGACGAGCGCGCTTTCCTATTTAGGGTCCAGGTTCGTCCCAATGGCGGTGGTCTTGGAGGCATCGCCTACCACAAGTTCCACCAGCTTGGTCTCGATGGCAGCCTTGAATCCTGGTGCGGAGTCAGAAATCTGTTTCTTCGACATGGGCATCTCCGAGGCATCGACCTTGCTCTGGATCTCCTTGAATTCTTCGCTGTAGAGGACATCTTCTTCATAGGCTGCTTCTCCAATCTCGCAGTCCCTTGGTTTGGTAAAGCTTCCGGATACGATGATGACACCGTTTGGTCCGGTTATCTTGAGCTTGTTGTTGACGAAGCATGGCTTGGCCATGAAGGTGTGGAATATGTCGCGGCCAAATATGACGTGGTACACGCTCTTGAAGGGGACCACCTCAAAGGTCATGCGTTCTTGGCGGTAATTATTGACATCGCCAAAAACGACCTGAGGTGTGATGCACCCAAGGGACCGAGTCTCTCGACCAGGAACTACGCCGTGGAAGATGTTGTTGGTCCGCCTTAGGTTTGCCTCCGTAAAGTTCATATTCTACGGTGTATCCAGGTACATGATGTTGATGCTGCTTCCACTATCCACCATACATTTGGTGAACTCGTTGCCGTCAATCAGGGGGTTGATGACCATGGTGTATTGGTTCTCCGTAGGTATGAGGTCTGGGTGATCCTTCCTGTCCCAAGTAATTGGAATCTTCGACCAGCATAGGAATTGGGGAACTGGGGGTAGAGTAGCCATGAGTATCCTCATGGAGGTCTTATGTTGTCCGATGGCGGGAGTGACAAGGAAAGTGTGGAAAACTTCCGCCTTTTTCTCGAAGGGGCTTTTTCCCTTGCCATCGCTCTTGGCGGCATGCTTGGGGTCAACGTCCTCGTCCATGTCACTTGAATCCTTGGACTCCTCTTCCTTCTTCTTCCCCTTGCCCTTGCCTCGTGGTCTGTTCTTCCGACTTTGCTTGTAGCCGGACTCCTGGTCCTCCTTGAGGTCATTGATGAACTTGCAATGGTGATTGTTGTGGGTGGCTTTGCCGTTGGCATCGAGGTGTACGAGGAACGGCATATCACGGTAATCCTCCTAGGTTTAGGAAACGCGGAGCGCTGCCGAGGTAGTTTCACTGCCTCGCTGCTGCCCACGACCAGCTCCCCGTCCTTGGCCACGCTGTCCACCATCACCTCGCCCTGAAAAAGTCATAGCGTCCATGTCAGAGGTTTGCTTCTCTTCTGGTGCGGTCTTCCTCTTGGTACTGCTGTTCCTCCAAGCTTGAGTTGGAACGGCCATTGCCGACAGGGAGCCGCGAGCATCGTCGTCAGCAGCCGCGAACTCACTGTCCAATTGAATCATCCGGTTCAAGTCTAGCTGGTGATTTTTCTGCAGGCGCTTCAGCTTATGTCGGAGCAACGTGCCCCTTTCCAACCCATCGATGAAGGTGGCCATGGAGGTCTGAGCGTGCACTCCTACGCAGGAATTCTTCATATCCAGCCAGCAAGAGAGGTAGGCGTGATATGTCTCTTCTTTCTATTGCACGCACCACTGTAGATCGCCAATAGTACAGGGACATTTGTACGTACCCTCGAAGTTCTTGGTGAATGCTTATTGCATGTCCAACCAATTGCGGATGGATCTTTCCGGCAAGTCATCAATCCATTGGCGGGTCGTGCCCGCCAACATCAATGGGAGGTACTTGACGGTGACGTTGGGGTTACCCCCGGCGATCTCCACCTCGTTGCCGTAGTCCTGCAACCAGGTAGCTGGCTTGGCGGTTCCGTCATAGGGCTTGATGGTCTTGTCAATCCGGAAACCCTTGGAGTAAGTTGCGGACCGTATCACACGTCCAAAGCAACGTGGTCCCAGGTATGGTCCTTCCCGGGACTCGTGGATCTTGTCCAAACGCGAACATGCATCGTATGGCTCCGGGCTTCTTTTCTTCTTGCCATCAGGGGATGGGCTGCATGAACGACGTGGGCCTACTCTGCCATGGTGGCTGCTTGGTGGCGATGGAGGCGGAGGTGGCGGTGGGTTAGCCTTCTTGTTGTTACCATCCTTCGACACCTCACGCTTGTTGCGGTTGCTTGTCGGACACGGAGGATCGTGGCGTGACCTGATCTTGTGTCCTTTTTGCGATCTCTGTCATGACGGGCCTGCTCCGTTTTGTCGCGGATGATGATGTTGCTCTGCCTTGGCGGAGGCATATCTGTACGAGGTGAGCCTTGGTATCTTCGCGATGTCGGGGGGAGCGGGGCGGTAGAGATGGGCGACGAGGTAGGGCCTTACCTCCGTGGTCGGGGATATTGGGACAGCATCCTTCCTGTTGCGCGCATCCCTCCGTCTTTGTTCTGATGAACCCGTCTGAGACCCGACATCAAGAGGAGATCTGTCCCTTGGCGGCTTATGCTGGCTAGATTGGCAAAATGCTGGGTCAGACTCATGCCTCTGAGAGGTGGCCTTTTCCTGCTGTTTCACCGCCTTGGCCACTAGGTCATAGACCTGGTTCACCACTTCGGGTGATCTATCCTGCTCCACAAGGGTCTTGGCGACGGCAAGGTTGAGGAGAGGAGTGGGCATCACCTGCCTGCCTTCAATGTCAATGTATGGCTTGGCCTGTGCCGGCTTCGAGGGAGCCCATCCTAGGTTTCTCCTTACACCAGGATCGTTGATGACGTGAGCCGGAGCTTTCTTAGTCTTTTGCTGCTGTAGCAGAGTCTTATACTTGGCCTCCATTGCTCTAGCTTTCTCTGTTGACTTTTGTGCGTTAGCCAGATCTCGATCTAGCTTTGTACCTTGCTCCGCGAAGGCCTGCGCTTCCTCCAGCAGCTGCTGGCGCTTCTCGTCAAGCTGGACTACATTGCGAATATGAGCCACGGTCATAGGCTCGACGAGGAGATTGCCTTACATCACTCTATCAGCTGGAGTGACTTGGGCAGCAGCAGACGTAGATGCCGGAGGCATAGGGTTTGCAGTGTTGTTGTTGCTCGGACCGGTGCCGAGGTCCTGCGGTTGTTGCACTAGATTAGGCAGAGGGGGCATGTCCTTTGCGCAATCATTGTCAGCAGCAATAGGTGACCCCTTTCCTTTGTCCAGCGCTATAGGAGGAGCTCGTCTGGGTTGATGTTCATCCATCGCCGTCCCAATGGTGATGAACACCTCTCGGGACGTGACGATGTTGTTGGCCTGCTCGTCGCGCTTGCAATCCTCCTCCATCTCCTGCATGGCAGAGTCTAGCTCCTCCGGGCTGAAGTCTATCTCCTATGAATCAACGCTAAAGTCGGCATAGAGGGCGTCGATCATGGAGTCAGAGGGTGTCGGGGCTTCCTCGATGATGGGGGGTGGAGGTGCAACGGCGGCGACGATGACTGGAGGTGGTGGTGCAGCTGCGGCGATGACGGCCAGAGGCGGTGGTGGCGGTGTCTGAGGAGGGGGCGCTTCGTCAATGAGTGCAAGGGCTGTCTGAGCTGCCTCCTCATCCTCCACGTAGTTGTTGATGGTGTTCACCATGCTTTCAAAGGTGAGTCTTCCTGAAACCTGCTGCCGCCTTAGCGAATGCAGGAGAAGCGTACCTTGGTCCAGTCCTTCCACAAAGTGATACATGGCATCATCATTGGGGTAATGCGCCAGATCGGCCCATATACGGAGCCACCTGGCCAGGTAATCACGGGGGTTTTCGTCCTCTCTCTAAATGCAACGCGCCAGATCAAAGATGGTAACCACGCCGACGAACTTGGATCTCTGCTGTCTAGACGCACGGACGAAGCCGGCGGAGTTGCCGCGATCTTCCACCGTTATATCTTGCACATGGGCGGTTTGGGTGGGCCTTGAATTTTTCCGATCTTTGCCGGCAAACTCCGAGGAGAGATACGACATCGATCCTTCCGCAAACATATCCTTCCCGTAGGCGGTCCCTGCTCGAGTCGGTTTTGCCGATGAAGAGGTGGATATCTCCGATGAGGATGATCGAGCATCGTGTAGGGTTCGTCTTCGCCGGGATCCAGATCTCGTCGGCGGGGGGGGGGGGGACAATTGGAACATTGCCGGAGAAGAGAACGCGACCGATGGCTACGGTTTCGCCAATTCCCGCGAAGATCTTGGTCCTCGCCCGCTGAAGAGCCTGAAGCGCCTCTTGCCCCATGGTGGGCGCCAACTGTCATGGTATTGCCGACGAGTATGCCATGGAGGGGTCCTCACAGTGTGTTTTTAGAGACGTGGGGGAAGGAGGACGGTTGATGGGTAGGAGGTAACACAACTTACCCAGGTTCAGATCCCACAACGGTAGCGGAATCCTACTCCTGCTATAAATCACTATAAGGGAGAATATGCCGAGTTATAGAGATTGGTTCACTGTGCGAGGTGACTAGAAAGTCTAAGTTATCGTTCCCTAAAGGCTCCCATAGGCCCCGACTTATATAGTCACCAGGTCCTAGGGTTACAGGGAAAAGTCCTAGCCGGACAGGTTACCGAGTCCTACACTCCTTACTACTAGTCTAGCATGTCTTGCACACCAAGGCTCCAGGTATGTCGGTGAATCCTCTGTAGCCTTCCTTTATCCGGCATGGGCCTCCCTTCTGGATCCATCTAACTGGGCCGCCTAGCAGGCCATGGGCCATGCTACCAACTGTGGGCCACCCAGGTTATCCGGATAGGAGACATGCTATGAGGATACCCATATAGCATATCCTCAACACTTGGGAACATTGCACACAAAATTACAACCATGCTCTCTTAATGGTGACTAAAGGTAGAAGGTGGAGACTCAATAATGGTGGAAGAAAGGCCTTTTTTGTAAAGGAAGCAGGGATTACAAGTTTCAAAGGAAGCAGGGATTACAAGTTTCAGCCCTCATTGCCCCTATCATAAGCATCCCTAAGTGGTTAAGGTTAAAGTGGAAAAGATGGAGTATATGCTTGACGAAGTATAAATTGGCAATCTCAAGTCCCTTGAATACGAGGGCCACACCTCATGCATACTCAACTTTGGGTCCAGGTAAGTTCTTGTCACTGCAAGTATTTGCATATCATTGAGAATCTCCAATAGGGTACCCCTTGCACATGGTACAGGAGCTTTCCCATAACCAAAATGACAAGGCAAGAAGACAATGAGCTTCTCAGCAATCTTTTTATTTACCATATGCATAGATTTTTATTGAGGATGCTTCATAGATAGCTCATTATGGTGATGTTGCAATTTTCCACCATGATTAGGCATGGCTTAGGCTAGCGGCCCAGGCGTTTCTCTAACACATGATACAAACTCCATGGACTTACAACTTCCCTCTTTATTTCACACTGGTGACATCCATAGACAAAAGAGCATGATATCAACTAAGTACAAAGTACAAGTGCAATGTTGAAAACGTTCCCCATGACAGCACCGTTCTGCTAATTCCAACTTATAAGTGCAAGCATATACAACAAAGTTGTCACAATGGTTCAAGTTTATTAGGGGCAAAGAATATAAAGTGTGTCATCAAGTTCGTGAGGGCTTTAATCACTAAGTTTTCACATAACAAAATAGTTTTTAATTGGAAGATAGTTGAAAACAATAATATACTTGGAATGGTGTAACACACCATGCATAGGAGTTTATAGTGGACACTTTGCAATAACTTGGTTTCTTGGGAGTTGGAGGCATGAGTAGAACTTACTCATATAGGTGGAGGCTAGCAAAAGACTGGGAGCAACCAACTAAGAGAGCATAATGGCCATAATCTTGCAGTGCAACAAAGCATACTAGTCAAAGCAAAGAGTGGTACTACAAGTCAAGGAATAAATGATCATAGAGGCTAATGGTGACTTGTTCATAGTCATAACATGGTGTGAGCATGTGCCAAGTCAACCCAAGCAAAACATCAAAGGAGAATACCATAATACCATGCTTTTCCATGCTAAAACAACGCATAATTTCTTCAAGGCACACTAAGAAATCCCAATTGTTTAGAACAAGACATGCTACATCAATAATCACTAAGCATAATGCAAAAACAACACCTAGAATGTCATGCTAAAGTCTAAGTCACAGTCAATGCAAGCTCCTCTTGCACTTCAAGCAAGAACTTACTACTCATTTCCAAAACCACGCAACTTATTTGCAAAACAACACATCGAGAACATGGATCCAAACTACTTTATTCAAGCAAACGAAACAACTGTAACACCCTCGGATCGACCCTATACAAGTTTCAGCGGTTCACGCCAAACACGCATAGAAACGATTCAAAGGTGCCCACCAGGCACTTTCGTACTAGTGGAAAACGAAGTAATAACATTACACAATAGTCCACGATGGAACCCACAGAACAGATATATACAACAATGACTCAAAGAGTCAAGAATACAGATATACAATACAAAGATCCAGATCACCTTTAAAATGATACATCGTCCGAGTACGGACAAGATGCAAATTGAGCTAAGGGCCCTGAAGAATAACCAATGACGTCCATAACCCTGCCTAGGACAGCCGGAAGGGTAACCCTTCTAACAACGTCGATCTTAAAACCTGCTTAAACAAAAGGGGTGCCGACAAAGGGCAAAGGAAAATAGAGCGGTCAGTACTGACGGCGGTACATGGCGAGGCTAGAATTCGGCGGTCCTCGCCTACATAGGTATGGTGGACTGAAGCGGCAGCGCAGCATGCACTAAACAACCTATAGAGAATAAAATACAACTGGCGGCTATTAGATAGGGATAAGAAAGACCTATTCGGATCCAACCTGAAACTATCACCAAGCATACCCATCCTGGTATTTCCCCCTCGAGACCAAACGATGAAGTCAATCGAGGAACTCACACAGTTGGCAGTTTTGTTCATTCCGTTATAGTTGTGGCAATTACTAGTCAGATATAGATAGCATGAGTCATCCTGATATTATAAATAGTGGGCAGTTTTAGTTAACCATTCCGTTGTAGTTGTAATACTTACTAGTCAGATACAAATAGCATAAGGCATCCCAAAACCAGCAGTTGTTGCTACTTTTATTAAGCCATTCCATTGTAGTAAAGTTGATTACTAGTCATTATACAGTCAAATTTATAGCACTACTTTAGTTATAGTTGTCTATGATCTAGATACTGTGCTCCAAGTCGTCCATAACCGTGGAAACGGCTTTCAGAAAGTTTTACCCTGTAGGGGGCACAAATAGAAACACACGCACGATCAACCTCGGAAAAAACCAAATGAAAACCCAACGAGGCATCATGACAGAGAAATTGCAAGATTCATATAATATTTCAAGGGGCCACCCCACCAAGCTACCCGCGACGAAGTTGGCCGGCTCCGAGACGGACCCAGAGGTTTTGCGAAAACGGTTGTAAATGACTGGGAACCTAAAAGTGTGACTAGGCTTGTCGTTACCGCGAAATCCTGCCGCGATCCAAAATAGTACAGGCGCTCCATGCGCAATAGTAAATAAAGCATAAAGCATGGCATAAGTACAAGATAGTAATAAATCCCCAAACTACTTTATGGCCCCAAGAAATAATATATGACTCAAGCTCTGGCTAAGGGGATTCATGGTCCCACATGCCGATAGTGCGAATATTCAAAGAACAGGTATCAAGTACTCGGGGTACTACGGGACACAAGTGGACGGTTAAAAACCAAATAACATCTATTGACCACCTCTGCATCTGCATTATTTACCTACTTTCAATTTTAGTTATTAAACTATAATTAAAGCCATGATCATCTCCAACATAAAGCATAAGGCATTTCTCCAACAACTGTGGTACTTGACGACATCGAAACAACACCTGAGCAAGAAACCGCGACTCGCAAGGCCGACTATCTACCAAACAACAGGTAATAGGATGTGTCCATGGCAATATATGGGCTGCAGGAAAGTATAAAGGGGAACAAAATCTATAGCATCGCAACAAAGATAGCAATAGATCAACAAGAGGAAGTAAAGACTAGAAATGTAAAATAGGTAGAAAGGGGGAGAATACTCGCCTGTAAAACATTGTCGAAGGTTCATCCGAAGATCGGGTCGAAATTCGCATCAACTCGTTGGCCTAATCCATGAAGAAGCAAAGCACTAGAGGAAATATCGGATGCAATATTTAATATTACGGCAGAAGATCGTGCATGATGCATGTATGATGCATGACACGGCAAAGGTGCGATGCAATTAAGCAATATTAAGCGGAACCGGGGTCCCGACAATTAAATATATGGTTCTATTTTTTTAAATACCCTGCATTTTAATGTTGTCTTAACAAGGCAAAACATGACATTGGTTCGCTAAACAAATTTAAATGGAGCCAATATTATACTAGATTCACCCGCATATGGTCTCCATATTTAATTATGAAGTGAATCGGCATAATGCCCCCAAAACACACAATATGCATGCGGCATGAACAATTATATGCAACATATATATATTATATATATTATAAAAATAATGGTCTCGAAGAAGGGGTCACACATTGGGTCTGGCGATCTTTGGTAGGGGTTCGACGGGGTCGGTCTCGGCCGGAATCGGTCTTCGGGTCCGCCGTCGAGATCGGGGTTTGGGTCTTTGGGTTTCCGTGAAGGAGGTCATGATGTTACATGACGGAGATCTTGATATTTCATGTCGTCGACCTTGGGTACCATCTTCCCGCCGGTGGCGAACTTGGGATCGGCGTCAGGGTCTTCGCCTCCCACCAGGTACATTCTTCTAATCCGACAGCATCGAGCCGATCTTGTCGACAAGGAGAACTTGACGCTTTGTCGATGTTCTCCGTCTTTGGTTGTTGGCCTCAGCACGACATCGATGATCTTGGCGTTAGAGGCATGACAGACTCGCATAGATAGACAAGGGTCTTATGAGGCCGTGTCAGAAGCAACCTCCATTATTCCACCATGTACAAACAAGAGGAAAACAGTACAGCAAGGGAACGCGGCAGTGCATCGTCTGGACAGTAGCACCATGCGCGCGTGCTCGAGCACGGAGGAGCTCCAGGTTCGTGATGCTGTAGAGGGCGACAGGGGATGGTGTGGTCGAGGTGGCGGCAGGAGCTGCAGGTAGGGCCGGCTGGAGGCGGGAGGCACGCGTCTGCGAGGGGCGGCGCCGGGAGAAGGGAGGATGGCAGCCGGTGATGGCGAGGACGTGCAGGGGTGGAAGCGCTGTCAGCCATGGCGACAGCGGTGGCAAAGGTGGAGGAGACGCGAGGCTTTGCTCATGGGACCGAAAACCAGGGCGGTGGGGTACAGGAGATGGCCGACGACGCCGCATGGTAGGAGGAGGGCCTGGCTTGGGGCGGCGGAACCACAGAGGAGGCACGACTGCCGCTTTAAGGGGCAGATCGCGGGTAGACATGACGTCGACGGGGAGGAACTGGGTGCTCTCGGCGATGGGGAGGAAGAGCTTGAGGGCGGGGACGCTGAGAGGATCTCGCAGGCGGCGGTGAGGATTGGGGAAGGGAGGAGACAAGATGGAGAGGGGAGGACAGCGCGCACAACGCGACGAGGACGTCGACACCGTGGAGAGGAGGGCCGAGCGGGGTTGTAGGCGAGCAGCAGGGGAGGTGGCCGGCGGCAGGAGCGCCAGGGACTGGCGGCGGCGGGGACGGGCGATGCTGGGCAGTGATACGTCCAAAACGTATCTACTTTCTCGAACACTTTGCTACTGTTTTGTTCTCTAAACTTGTGTGATTTGGATGCAACTAAAACGGACTGACGCTGTTTTCAGCAGAATTAACTTGGTGTCTTATTTTTGTGCAGAAAATCATCTATCAGGAAAAATCACGGAAAATATGCCAAAAACTATTTCTCACCAGAAGATCCGCGGAGCCAGAAGGGGAGACAGAGAGGAGGCCTGGGGGCCCAGACCCACCCCAGGCACGGGCCCACTGACCCCGCGCCTAGGGGAGGTTTGGCCACCCTAGGCAACTTCTTGGCCTCCCTCCGCGTCTATAAGTTTCCTTCTGACCTAAAAACTCAGGGCGGTTCGATATTTTTCCAGAAAGAGTTTCCCTCCGCCGCCGCCACCAGAAATCAAGATTCGGATCCAGAAACTCTGTTCTGGCACCCTGCCGGGACGGGGAATTTGGAGAGGATCATCGCCATCGTCATCACCAACGCATCTCCATCAACCACCGATGTTTCCCTCATCCATGAGTGAGTAATCCCCTTCTATAGGCTTGGGGATGGTAGGGATTGGATGAGTTCTATCATGTAACCGAATAAGATCTATTAGGGGCATAGTGCCTAGTATCTCTATTAGTGCTATTTCACTTTGTTGCAACTTGTTATGCTTAATGCTTGTCACTAGGGCCCGAGTGCCATGATCTCAGATCTGAACTTATGTAACACCCCACTTTTAGTTAAACTTATATTAGGGTTTGTTTTGCATCATAATCATCATACCTTAAAAATGCATGCATTAAGAATTAAGGCAAAACCCTAAACCCTAATACTTTCCTATCTATTTGAAATCAATTCAAATGGTTTTGATTTTGAAAACTACAAAATTTATTGGAGCCTCTAGTAGGGCCCCTAAGTATTTAAATATTTTATAAAAGCCTCTAGTATTTTTGAATGATTCAAAAATAGACATAAAATTGAAAATACAAAACAGAATTGAAAACAGGAAATAGAAAAGTTTCTGCAAAGAAAAAACTAGAGCCAGCAGCCAGCCAGGCCTAGCCCAGCTCGCTCTCTCCCTTCTCTTCCTTCTATTCGCCACTCATGCGCAGCAGCTGCGGCCCAGCAGAAGCCCAGCCGCGGCCCATGCGCAACCCGTACCACTTCGGTTCGTCTCGCTCGTCGTCTTCGTCCACGACGGCGAGTAGCTCGCTGTCGACGCTCCCACCGTCCGCGCGCGCAGTGATTCACGCTGCCGCCGTTCTGCGTCTGCAGGAGGATAAGGAGGCCACCCCGCTACGTGTTCCTCCCTCCCTATCCACTTCCCCTCTCCCCCTTTCCCCCGTTCGTTCTCTCATGTGCGAGGCCGAACCCTAGCCCTAGATGTCACCGGCGCCCCGCCGACCCGTGCTGCCCCGAGCTTCGCTGACACGCTCACGAGATCCGCCGAGTCGCCTTCTTCCTCCCCGCCAAATCTTGCAAGCTGGGAAGCCACCAATCGTCGTAATCGCGACATCGTTCCCAACTCTGTCCACCACCGTCGTTGCAAATCTCCACCGTCCTGGAGCTCCCCCGGCCTCGCCACCTAGAGCATGCAAGCTCCGTCGTCGCTGCCGCTCACCGCTGCGTCTCCGGCGCCCTCCCTCTAGCGGCTGCCAATTTATTGATCCCCGTGTCGCTCCGCTTCAAGCCATATCATCCGTGCATCCCCACTCGCCCTCTGTCGCCATCCCGCGCTGCCGTGTGGCCTTTCTCCGGCGAGGACCGCATGGCGCCTGCGTGGCTTGCCAACGTGGCCTCGGCCCCACCCGTCAGCCGGAGTGGGTAACCTCTGCCCCGGTGAAAAATGCCTTGAACCCTTCTAGCCTGTGCGGCTGCCTATGTGGCATAGGGCCCATCAGTCAGTTGCTGTGGGTAGAGTTTGGCTGGGTGTAAAAAGTCTAACGAGTTGTTTAATAATTAAGAAAAGGTTTAATAATTTCAGGAATTGTTTTAAATATTGTAAATTCAATAACTTATTATTTATAAGTCAGAAAAATACAAATAATATATCAAAATGTTCAGAAAATGAAACCTATCTATCTAACCTATAATGATGCATTGTTCAACAACTTAAATGACAAGTTTAATTATAAGAACATAGTAACCCCTCACAGGTGATTCCGGAGTTTCGTCGAATAAGGGTTTTTACCCCTCGGAACCCCGATTAAGTTTTCGAGCATGCTTTAGGGTTTCAATTAAATACAATCTAACTTGTCATATCATCATCCTTGCTTGAGCATTGCATCGATGCCATGTGTTGACTATTTTCCCTTTATTTCTGGTGGTTGGTTCTTCCCGGTAGAATACGATATCGAGATCAAGATCGAAGACCGAGGTCAACACCGTCAACGATCCAAGATCGACGAACAATACTTGACCAACTCTAATCAAGTCAAGTACAAGGATTCCAAAGATCTACTTATTGTTTATCAATAGGCAAAGGCAAGCATAGCCCCACCATGATATAATCCTATGATTTCGAAATCAATTTCAATTCCTGCCATGTTGCATACGATTCTACTTTACTCTTTTTTCGATAGATAGAATATCCTATTTGTTGCATTATTCCCTTTGAGCTTATATTACCTGATCCACTTCTCCTAGCATACCTAGGTTTGGCTTGTGTGCACTGCTAGAGCTATTATATTTGTTTGCTTAGCCATCCATAGCTTTTGAGTCTGGTCCATCAAGATGATGTATCAGATGGAGAGAATCTAGTATGACAGGAGAACGTGATGATATGAGATCGGTGATATGAGTTAAACATGCTAAGGCTTGTATGGAGCCCACGATAGGATGTGGTTTTTATAGTCCCATGCTCGCCACCACTAGGAACTGAGTTCTTGCCTTTGGAACCGAGATGAGCGTACAGCCACACGGGGCTTGGGAACCCCTCGCCTGATTAACTTTCCTAGTAGATTCCAAGAGTCACATAGTTCGGGCGTTCCATTTGACATATGCATAGAAAATCTTTTGAAAGATTTGCCGGGTGAAGTTGGTGCATTCATAACAGGTAGGTAAGCGTGGACCGGGTTGCTTGGGGTAGATGGCGCCCCTGTTAACCAACCTAGCCTCACATCTTTAAGTACCGGCTTCGAGATTTGACCCGTTACGGCGGAACCATACTTATTGCGTGACTCATGGTCTCGGCGAAAGCAAGGTAAAGGTCGTGGCCAACCACCCTCTGTCGGCCTTCTAAGGAAGAGGGCTAATGTACTGGCATTAAGAGTCGGTTGGTACGTGTGGGTAAAGTTGTACATCCCTACAGGGTTAAATCTTTTCGAAAAGCCGTGTTCACAGTTATGAACGCTTGGTGACCAGATTCTACGATCATAGAGAACTTTAACCTAATCGTAAAACTTGATAGATCCACGGGTACTTAAGGATGATTCCTCATGGGTACGAGGGGGTGATCCTAGTTCAGATGATGATGATTCGGTGGATATCAAAAGATGATGATCAATATTTTCGAAGACGTCGCTCTTTTATCCCCTTTTAAAATATCCTGATTAGACGAGATTCTTCTCTCTCTCTCGTTTTATAAAGAAAGATGGATTTTCGCAAAACAACTCCACTAGCCAGAAGTCTTGCGGAGTACACCCTGTACTCACCCTTGCTTTGTTGATACTTTTGGCAGAGTAAGTGTTCCCTGAAGATCAGTTTGTTACTACATCGACATCGACGAGTAGCTTGGGGTTCTCGGCCGGCAGCCTGGAATCTATGGGCCGGGACATCATCGTTATGCTTCAGGCAATTTGCTACGTTTGCTATACTTAATAGCATTATTTGCCTTCCGTTGTTTGATGTTTGTGGTCAGTGACCTATGCTTGTAATAATTTGATTCTCTGCTCAGTTATGAGCTTGCTGTAATAAATTTTGTGTCATAAGGTCACTGCCGTGTTACCGATTCTTCACTGGATATTCTCGAGCTCAAGGTTAAGCTTATTTCAGACGGAGGTCTGGGATTTGTTTAGCCCTGATCCTGGGGGTGTCACAGTTCTTGGTATCAGATCAGTACCGACCGTAGGAAAACCTTCCTATTGGTCGATGTTGAGTCTAGTGTTTGTGAAAATTATTTTAAAAGCTGAAAAGTATTTGTGAAAATTCTAGTATGCTTATTTTACTCCTTATCCAGTTTCACTATAACTTTGGGTTATCTTATCTTGTGTTGATTTTGGAAAAGTTTTTTGATATCTCTTCTAGTCTTACAAAGCTTAGGTGCCTTCTGGCATGTCGTTCTCGACCATTTGACCTAGTGTTGAGTTCTCTAGAGTCAGTTGTGTGTGTTCCTTGTTTCCCTTTGTTCTGTTTCCTGTGAGAGATTTCTTTCTATCATAATCTCTCTATTTTTTGGGTCCACAACATCATGTTGATGGTTCCTCAATGTTCTATTCTAGGCTTCGAGGTTTCCTTTCGCCTCGAGTGCCTCCTTTTTGTTTGTTTGGGTACTTAAAAAGTCATTTCTTCTTCTGGAAGCTAACTCGTGATCACTATCTTGTAGTGTCCGCTATGTCACCCAAGAAGTAGTTACTCCTTTCTCGGGTTTTAACCCCTGGACTTGAACCGAAGGTCCTAGATTGTGCTAGATTCTGGTGATGTGAATTTTGTACATGAAGCTAACCTTTAGACCAAGATCCATTTCTTTGACCCCTACCATTAATGTTCACACATTACCTCAGGATGGCTGGTACTACAATTCTGGCCTTCAAGCTTGTGGTCTTTTCATGATTAAATTGTGACAATGAAGGACTTCCCCTACTACATGCTATGGCAGATGTTCTTTAATGGAACCAAACAGATCACGACAAGAGTACTCCTTGAGAGTCTCGCATCTATACTCGTGACTCTGCCACACTCTACCCTTCTATTCATTGGTTTTCGGAAGGTTGTTGACTTATGCATCCACATCTCGGGATTCTATCCTGAGCATGTTCTTTTTCCTTGTTGCTTTCCGACCTTTGTCTACCAGTTGGTAGCCACGTAGTAAATGTGCATCGGTGTCTTCTGATGTAAGATACTCCTGTGGTCCGTCAAGACCAACCATTTTGGAATGTCTAGGAGAAACAAACTCCAGTACCTCGTCATTTCTAGGACCAGGTCAAAGTGTTGTAATCTGCAGATCAAGAGGCATTGATTCTCTTCCATCTGTTCTATCTTAAAGTATCACACTCTTCTATACTAAGAGGTCGTGTTAAGTTTCATGACCCCTTAATGAAGTGATGCTCTTACACATATTTACCCACCCTTCCTCGAGATTTCGCACTTGTGAGTGATGCGTGTGCGTAATAACGTGGCCATCTAAGATTCTTAGCAATTGTTATTGTTTTGAACTCCAAGGACATTTGTGTCATCCTTAGCCTGATTGGTTAATCCTATCACTAAGCGAAGTTTTATTGTTCTACCAAGTTCGTTATTCTGGTACACTCACTTCAGTCAAAGAGTTAGGCTTGTGCTGAACCTCTAAGACTACGTCTTGTTGCCTTACCAAGCAAGTTTCCTCTCGAACTAAGTGACATATCGGTGGTTCGTGATATTCTAGATGTCTTCCTAGAAGCATCGCCATGTTGCCACATGACCGTGTTGTCAAGTTCTTGAGCAAGCAAGTTCTTTGAATTGCTCCTTTCTCCAAGGATCCGTACTGGACACCCCTGAACTAGTTGTTTGAGCTTAAACAACAACTTGGAGAGTTGTAAGACAAAAGTTCTATACGACTTTGTTCCTTCTTAAAAGGATGTCTAGTTTTGTTCGTGCTGAAGCAAGGTAGTATTTCCTTCATCGATATATTATCTTCCCCCATATTTTATTTGATTTGGGTTATCGTCAAATCAAACTCAGTTCCAAGGACTATCTTGATAATGTTCCTTCTTGTGATGTTTTGCTGGGATACATCTTCATGTCCTTTGGTCTGACCAGTATTTTTGTCTTGTTCACGCAACATATGAGTCCATCTTCTTGGAGTGTCTCAATAAGCTTGTTATTGAGCCCATCGATGAAATACTTATCTTTTCCATGCTAGATTTGATTCATATGGAACATTTGGCATTAATGTTGGAAAATCTAGAGAACCATCTTTGAGTCATCTCGAAGTATGTGTTCTGGATGTTAGTAGCACCCTTCTTTGATTCACGTTCAAATGTTGAAAAATGTCACCGTGGATTCGAGAAGAGTTATCTCCGTCCCTCAAGGATATATGTGTGCTTATTGTTAGTACCTTATATGTATGTAGTTGTCTTTTGACAAGTTGCTAAATACATGGGTATAGCAATCTAGCTCAGTCTTTTAGATCTTGACATTGTAGTCCATGTCTTGAGAATCTAGTGACTTCACCTCAGTGGTAAATGTTGCAAATGTTCTATTCGGGCATGCTGAGTTTGAAGTATCTCTCCACTCAACCAAATCTGAATCTCAAGCAGATATGACGGTTGGTGTTCTTCAATGGTTGACATAGGTCTCTCTGTACATCTGGCAAGATTGATGTAATGGTTGACACACTTAGCCGGAAAGACCTTTTGTCATATTCTCTTGAATCAGCAGTAACAACCACTCTTCATGAGGAATCTTCTATGATTTATTATAGGAGTTGTGCTTATGGTTTCCTTTGTATCCGAAGTCCGACCTTTACTTGATGAATGGTTAAAGGCCTATCAGTAGCCTGCTAACGGTGTTTTGAACATCAAGGATGAAATTTAAAGTAGAGTTGCTAAATGTCTCTCGGTCGATCCTCCAGACCCATTATGTTGGCAAGCGTCTTGTTATGCCAAGTACTTGAAGTCTGAGAATGAAGTTTCTTTCTTCTCGTGTCATCAAGAATTTTCTAAACTATGCATCTTGGTGGTGTAAAGTGATATCAAGATCTTCGGCAAAGATTTTGATTGTCCTGGATGAATAAAGAGTTTCCTTCCCGTTTCGTTAAACATGTTCGAAGAGCGACCATGATTTTGGTAACCAACAGTTTCTCTTGTTACATGTTCTTTGTGACTCTTATGAGTCCTCACCACCAAAACACCTCTCTATCTTAAGCCTTCTGTTGAATGAAAGAGTGACCCTTCAGTGTCAAAAGTAGTTCAACATCTTGGTTCTGATGATCCAAATCTCTGCAACCTAAAATCTCTACTTAAGACATTTAGTAGAGGTTCATTTCTCGAAGTCTGTGGTTCTGATCTTTCTGTTGGAAGCTTTCTTTTTCAGAAGCTTCAAAACCTTCTACAAGTTCCATGATCTCAATCCTTAAGAAGACCATCTATCTAACAACTTGAAACCATCTCCTCTTGTTTCCTCTGTTACCTTGATGTGTTTCATGTCTGTCATCTCAGAGTTGTTTCTGAACACTTCATCCATGAGATGACCATGAGATACTCTATGTGTCGTTTAGTGTGTTTCCCTCTTATCCTTAGAAGTGGCCATGTTTCTTTCTCTCTCTGTCTCTCTTCCTACCTTTGGAATCTCGGGTCGAGATTCTCGTAAGGGGGATAGAGCTGTAACACCCCAGTTTTATTTAAACTTATATTAGGGTTTGTTTTGCATCATAAGCATCATACCTTAAAAATGCATGCATTAAGAATTAAGGCAAAACCCTAAACCCTAATCCTTTCCTCTCTATTTGAAATCAACTCAAATGATTTTGATTTTGAAAACTACCACATTTATTGGAGCCAAATTGTATAGAAGGGCCCCTAAGTATTTATATACTTTATAAAAGCCTCTAGTATTTTTGAATGATTCAAAAACAGAAATAAATTGAAAATACAAAACAGAATTGAAAACAGGAAATAGAAAGGTTTTTGCAAAGAAAAAACTAGAGCCAGTAGTCAGCCAGGCCTAGCCCATCTCGCTCTCTCCCTTCTCTTCCCTCTATTCGTCGCTCATGCGCAGCAGCTGCGGCCCTGCAGAAGCCCAGCCGCGGCCCATGCGCATCCCGTACCGCTTCGGTTCGTCTCGCTCGTCGTCTTCGTCCACAACGGCGAGGAGCTCGCTGTCGACGCTCCCGCCGTCCGCGCGCGCAGTGACTCACGCCGCCGCCGTTCTGCATCTGCAGGAGGATAAGGAGGCCACCCCACTACGTGTTCCTCCCTCCGTATCCACTTTCCCCTCTCCCCCTTGCTCCCATTCGTTCTCTCCTGTGCGAGGCTGAACCCTAGCCTTAGATGTCACCGGCGCCCTGCCGACCCGTGTTGCCCCAAGCTTCGCTGACACGCCCACGAGATCCGCCGAGTCGCCTTGTTCCTCCCCGCCCAACCTTGCAAGCTGGGAAGCGACCAATCGTCGTAATCGCGACATCATTCCTGACTCTGGCCACCACCATCGTCGCAAATATCCACCGTCCTGGAGCTCCCCCGGCCTCGCCACCTCCACCAACGCCTTCAGGGTGAGCATGCGGTGCTCCAGCACCACTTCGCATTCTCCCTCTCCCTCTAGATCTCTCTGCCGCCGAGCACCTGCAAGCTCCATCGTCTCTGTCGCTCGCCGCTGCGTCTCCGGCGACCTCCCGCTAGCGGCGCCACCAATTTATTGCTCCCCGTGTCGCTCCGCTTCGAGCCGTAGCATCCGCGCATCCCCACTCGCCCTCTGTCGCCATCCCACGCCGCCGTCTGGCCGTTCTCCGGCGAGGCCTGCGTGTCTTGCCAACGTGGCCTCGGCCCCACCCGTCAGTCGGAGTGGGTAACCTCTACCCCAGTGAAAAATTCCCTCAGCCCTTCTTGCGTGTGTGGCTGCCTATGTGGCACAGGGCCCATCAGTTAGTTGATGTGGGTAGAGTTTGGATGGGTGTAAAAAGTCTAACGAGTTGTTTAATAGTTAAGAAAAGGTTTAATAATATCAGGAATTGTTTTAAATATTGTAAATTCAATAACTATCAAAATAATATATCAAAATGTTCTGAAAAATCAAACCTATCTATCTAACCTATAATAATGCATTGTTCAACAACTTAAATGATAAGTTTAATTAGAAGAACATAGTAACACCTCACAGGTGATTCCGGAGTTTCGCCGAATTAGGGTTTTTACCCCTCGGAACCCCGGTTAAGTTGTCGATCATGATTTAGGGTTTCAATTCAATACAATCTAACTTGTCATATCATCATCCTTGCTTGAGCATTGCATCGATGCCATGTGTTGATTGTTTTCCCTTTATTTCTGGTGGTTGGTTCTTCCTGGTAGAATACGATATCGAGATCAAGATCGAAGACCGAGGTCAACACCGTCGAAGAACGAAGATCGAAGAACAATACTTGACCAACTCTAATCAAGTCAAGTACAAGGATTCCAAAGATCTGCTTATTGTTTATCAACAGGAAAAGGCAAGCATAGCCCTACCATGATATAATCCTATGATTTCGAAAGCAATTTCAATTCCTGCCATGTTGCATATGATTCTACTGTGGTCTTTCATCGATAGATAGAATATCCTATCTGTTGCATTATTCCCTTTGAGCTTATATTACCTGATCCACTACTCCTAGCATAACTAGGTTTGTCTTGTGTGCACTTCTAGAGCTATTATATGTGTTTTCTTAGCCATGCATAGCTTTTGAGTCTGGTCCATCCAGATGATGTATCAGATGTAGAGAAACTAGTATGAAGGAGAACATGATGATATGAGATCGGTGATATGAGTTAAACATGCTAAGGCTTGTATGGGAAGCCACGGTGGGATGTGGTTTTTCTAGTCCCATGCTCGCCACCACTAGGAACTGAGTTCTTTCCTTTGGAACCGAGATGAGTGTACAGCCACACGGGGCTTGGGAACCCCTCGCCTGATTAACTTTCCTAGTAGATTCCATGAGTCACATAGTTTGGGCATTCCGTTCGACATATGCATAGAAAATCTTTTGAAAGATTTGACGGGTGAAGTTGGTGCATTCATAACAGGTAGGTAAGCGTGGACTGGGTTGCTTGGGGTAGATGGCGCCCCTGTTAACCAACCTCGCCTCACATCTTTAAGTACCGGCTTCGGGATTTGACCCGTTACGGCGGAACCATACTTATTGCGTGACTCATGGTCTCGGCGAAAGCAAGGTAAAGGTCGTGGCCAACCACCCTCTACCGGCCTTCCAAGGAAGAGGGCTAATGTACTGGTATTAAGAGTCGGTTGGTATGTGTGGGTAAAGTTGTACACCCCTGCAGGGTTAAATCTTTTCGAAAAGCCGTGTTCACGGTTATGAACGCTTGGTAACTAGATTCTAAGATCATAGAGAACTTTAACCTAATCGTAAAACTTGATAGATCAACGGGTGCTTAAGGATGCTTCCTCATGGGTACGAGGGGGTGATCCTAGTTCAGATGATGATGATTCGGTGGATATCAAAATATGATGATCAATATTTTCGGATACGTCGCTCTCTTATCCCCTTTTAAAATATTCTTATTAGACGAGATTCTTCTCTCTCTTGTTTTATAAAGAAAGATGGCTTTTCGCAAAACAACTCCACTAGCCAGAAGTCTTGCGGAGTACACCCTGTACTCACCCTTGCTTTGTTGATACTTTTGGCAGAGTAAGTGTCCCCTGAAGATCAGTTGGTACTACATCGACATCAACGAGTAGCTTGGGGTTCCCGGCCGGCAGCCTAGAATCTATGGGCTGGGACGTCATCGTTATGCTTCAGGCCTCTTAGGCCATTTGCTAGGTTTGCTATACTTAATAGCATAATTTGCCTTCCGTTGTTTGATGTTTGTGGTCAGTGACCTCTGCTTGTAATAATTTGGTTCTCTGCTCAGTTATGAGCTTGATGTAATAAATTTTGTGTCGTAGGGTCACTGCCGTGTTACCGATTCTTCACTGGATATTCTCGAGCTCAAGGTTAAGCTTATTTCAGACGGAGGTCTGAGATTTGTTTAGCCCTGATCCCGGGGGTGTCACAACTTATTATTGAATCATTATGATAGTATTGTTTATGGTCTTATTTGCAAGTTGTGTACACATATCATTGTCCGGATCCAAAGGCCCCAAAGTGACAATAATTGGGACAACCGGAGGGGATGGCTGTGGTGTGACGATAACATGTGTTCATGGAGTGTTAATGCTTTTCTCCGGTGCTCTATTAAAAGGAGCACCTTAATTTCTAGTAGTTCCCTAAAGGCCCCGCTGCCACGGGCTGGCTGGACCAAGGATGTTGTGCAAGTTCTCATTACGAGCACGTATGACTATATTTGGAGCACATGCCTAGGATTCTTTAGTACTTGGATGCTTATTACTATTTATTTGCAATGCCCTAGTTCTTTTAAGTTACATGTTTAGACTCTTCCATGCAACGCCTATCCATCCATCCCTATGCCTAACGCCCTCGAATCCTACTGTTATCGTTACTGTTACTACTGCTGTTGTTTCACTGTTGCTGTTGCTTTGCTGTTGCTACTATAAACTATTGCTATTGATAAACTTCTGTGAGCAAGAACTATTTACAGGTGCAGCTGAACTGACAACTCAGTGGTTAAGACTTGCAAATATTCTTTGTCTCCCCTTGTGTCGAATCAATAAATTGGGTAATACTACCCGTGAAGACTGTTGCGATCCCCTACACTTGTGGGTCATCAAGATTATTTTCTGGCGCCGTTGCCGGGGAGCATAGCTTTATTTGTAAGTTCACTTCGATCTATTATTGTTCACTGCTACTCCTTTCATCATGGGGAAGTCTCGTGATGGAAAGTTACATATTTTACCATCCACTACAAGAAGAGGTACAGTCCTTTACACCTCTGTTGCTCTTGATTCACCGTCTATTATAAGTAAGCTTGTCACACCGCCATCACATAGTCATGCTACACACACTGCTACTACTGCTGAATCTAAAACTTCTTTTGATACTCATTATGTTACTTCTACTATGCTTGATGCGAGTGATTCATTATTTCCTTTTCTAGATGCTACTATGGCTAGTCTAGTAAATACCGAAACTCCTAGTGAAGACACTGTTACACCTGTTATCTCACCTGAGTCTAGTGAGAGTTTTGATATTAAAGATGGTTACATTGAGCTCACTAATGAATTTGTTGAAGAGTGCCAAAATACACATGATGTTAGTTCTATGAAGAGTCTCATTGCTAGACGTACTATTATGCCCAAGAAGTCTTATGATCCTAAGTTTGCTACCTCTCCCATAGATATTAAAGATAAAGATTATGATTTCTCTCTTCATTTTTCTTATCTGGATATTGTTGAGAAAGAACCTTTTTGTGGTACTGAAAATGAGAGTGTTGTGGCTCATATGAATGAGCTTTCTACTATGAGTGCTTTGTTCTCTGATGATTTTAAAATGCGCAAGTACTTTGTTGCTAAGATCTTCCCTTTTTCACTAATAGATTACCTCCTAGTTCCATTGATAGCCCTGATTGCTTGATTGCTTCTTTCTTCCATAAATATTTTCCTCCCAGTGCTAGGCATGCTGCTTTGTAGAGACTTTTTGATTTTAAACAGGAAGAAGAAGATAAATTGCCTGAGTCATGGAAGAGATTTTGTTCCTTGATTCATGCATATCCTGGATGTCCATTACCTAAGAATGAGTTGCTTCATATTTATTATAATGGACTAACTGATGATTCTAGGACCTACCTAGATAGCTTTGCTGACTGTGTTTTCAGGAAAAGGACTCCTATAGATGCTGAAGAATTAATGAACAAGATAAGCAAGAATTATGATGATTGGACTTCAACTGAGCTGAATGCACCTGGACCTATTACTCCTAAACCAGTTGTTCCTGAACCGGTTCCACCACCAACAACAAAGAAGAGGGGAGTTATTGAATTAAATGATGAAGTGATGAAGGAATCTAAAAAGTGTCTAAAGGAGAAAGGTATTAGAGCAGAAGATGTGAAGAATCTACCTCCTATAGAAGAATTATGTAAGGCAATTCCCCACTCTTCTACTATTGAGGTACACTCTCTCCAACACTTTGATGAAGGTGATATTACTTACTGTAAGCCTCCTGATCAATGCTTAGAGGAGATTGACATTTCTATTGTTAAACAAGGTCACTTTAATAAACAAGTTCAGAATCATTTATTGGAAAACTCTAGAGCTATCCATTAGTTGAAAGATATTGTGGAAAGAACTTCTAATGATATTAAAATTCTTTGTAAACACTTTCAAATGGTTCAAACCCAACTTGATCAACTTGCTAAAGTATAAAAGGATATGCTAGTTAATGCTTCAGGAAATAAACATGCTTATGGAATTAAAACTAGGAGTGGTGCAGCTACTCAAGATCCTTTATATCCTGAAGGACACCCTAAAAGAATAGAACATGGTTCCCAACAAGTAGAAGATAGTCGTAGTCCTCGTAAGAGGAAGAAAAATAAACATAAGAAAGTGGAGGAACCACTTGAACCTGCTGTAGATCCTAATAGTATATCTATCTCTGATGCTGAAACTGAGAGTGGTAATGATAATAATGAGCCTCCTGATAAGGAGGAAGTTGAGGAAGAACCTGAAAAACACACTAAGAACACTACGTACACAAAGCAAGATTTTATTGCTAATAAACATGGTAAAGAGAGAGAACCTTGGGTGCAGAAACCTATCCCTTTTCCAGGTAAGAAACACAAGTAAAAGGAGGAAGAACACTACAACAAGTTTTGTGAGTGGATGAAACCTTTATTCTTGCAAATTCCTTTGACTGATGCTATTAAGTTGCCTCCTTATTCAAAGTATATGAAGGATATTGTCTCTAATAAAAGGAAGATTACCAATGACGAGATTTCTACTTTACTTGCTAATTACTCCTTCAATGGTAAGGTTCCAAAGAAACTTGTTGATCCATGTATACCAACTATTACTTGCTCCATTAAGAATATTTATGTTAGAACTGCTTTATGTGATTTGGGAGCTGGAGTTGGTGTTATGCCTTTTTCTCTCTATAAGAGACTCCAGCTAGAAAAATTGATACCAACTAATATATCTTTGCAAATGGCTGATAAGTCAACTACTGTTCCTATTGGTATATGTGAGGATGTTCCTGTTCAAGTTGCTCATAATTGCATGGTCCTAACTGATTTTATTGTGCTTGAAATGCCTGAGATGATAATATGTCTATTATTCTTGGGAGACCTTTTCTTAATACTGGAGGTGCTTTCATTAATTGTAATCAAGGAAAAGTAACTTTCAATATTAATGACAAAGAGCACACTGTCTATTTCCCCAAGAAGGTTGTTAAGAGCTATTGTCTGAATTCCATTGAAAATATTGAGAGGATCAAGGTTGGAGAAATATATTGTTCCATTCCACAAGAAAATTTTGAAACTATTATGATTGGGACCATTGCTATCAAGTATGAGGTAACATAATCACCTTGTGGAATGCAAAGTTTTTCTTCATATAAGAAGGGGATGCCTTGGTCATCCCCAAGCTTTGACGTTTGTATCTCTTGGATATTTCTTGGGGTGACACAATGGTGGCATCCCCAAGCTTGATCTTTTGTCCATTCTTCATCTCATTGCATCATTCTCTCTCTACACCTGGAATTTTTCCTTCATACAAAACTTCACAAAATCTTCATTAGAAACATTAGTGTATTCAAAAGATATTAGACCTCTGGCAAAGCTTTGGAACAACAAGGCTTTTCACTAAAAACACAAGCTACTATAGCAACTCCTTCAAAAAGCTCAATTCACCTAAAGAGAACTCAATAAGGAATCAATAAGAAGAAAATGCAAATAATGGCAGAAATCTATCAAAACAGACCAGTAGGTAGAAACCTATTATTTTGAACATCTTCTGTTTCTCAAATCAAAAAGTGTTGAACTAACGAAATTTCGCTAACATACTAGTGGTTTTATTCGTAAATGTTGAGCAAAATCCGAGTTACAGATACTCCTCACAATTTTTTTTGGTGGAGGACAGAAATCTGTTTCGGGACAGCAACTCCCCAAATCTTACTTCCCTCTCATTATAGGTCATTCTTGGCACAAAAAGCAAACAAAAAGGATAAGGAGAGGTCATTACTAAAGTAATAACTTCCAAGACTCAAGGAAACTCTTTGGTTATCTCCCAACAAGTACTTTCTTTTAACGCCTGTAAGTTAGGCTTGATAGATTGAGAAGATGCTCTCATAAGAACTATGAGTTGAAGTAAAAGAGAGCATCAAGAAGCAAATTCAAAACACCTTTAAGTCTAACCCACTTCCTATTCATATGAAATCTTGTACACAAATAAGTTTACAAAGAACAAAGTGACATGCATAGGTAGATAAAACAAGAGTAACTTCAAAACTTTTAGCACAAAGAGAGGTGTTTTAGTACCATGAAAACTTCTACAACCATATTTTCCTCTCTCATAATAATTTTCAGTATCCTCATGAATAAACTCAACAATATAGCTATCACATAAAGCATAATTTCTATCAAGCTCAAGAATAGTGGGATTAAAACCTTCACAAGTTTTACCCAAAGTAGATATTTCAAAAGGATCCATAGGAACATAGCATTCATCCTCCTTTGGTAAGCATGGGGGACAATCAAATAATATAAGAGGTAAAGAGTTACGTTCATTAGAAGGTAGGCATGGGTACATCCATTCTTCCTCCTTTTGTTCATCACTCTCCTCCTCTTTTTCATCTAATGAGCTTCCAGTTTCAACAATTTCTGGTTCCATAGGTTCTTGCAAGGCATTAGTCTCTTCCAAATGTGGAAAACGCCTATTAAAATATTCAAGAATATAGCCATTTGCTTCCTTGTAATTATCAAAGCAAAATTTAAGTATCTCATAAACCTCATGTTCATAAGGTGCATCAACAGTATTTTCAAGCAAACTGGCAAGTTCAAATGCACCCTTGAAGGCAATAAATTCTTCAATCTATTCCACATCATAAAATTCATAATTTCCTTTAACATAAGAGGATATGGTAACATTATCATTATACTCCTACAGCAACAAGATTTATCAAAGCAATAGGTAACATTATAAGTAGAGCACACCTCTCTAGCAATAGTATTCAACTTATCAATATGTTCCCATCAGTGTTTCCCGTTTTGTGACAAACGATGTTCCTCATAATAATACTTTTGTTCTTCCGTGAACCCACCTTGCCAATAAGAACTAGTTTCAAAGAAACCATCCATTGATATAAAGCATGACAAAGCAAGGAAATAACAGACCACCAACTAGAGTAGGAACAATTTTTTTTGGTGTTTTTGAATAAAGCAAGCAAACCAAACTAGACTAATTTTTTTGGGTTTTTTGAAAAGAGGCAAACAAAACCAAGGAAAAGAAACAAAGCAAACTAAAAACAAAGTAAAGATTAGGGAAGTGGAGGACTATCCTAGTGAAGACGTCCTTAGCCTCCCCGGCAACGGCGCCAGAAAGTCCTGATGATGCTTGACGTGGCACTTCGTTGGTAACCCTAAGCGCAGGGTGTGAAGAGCAAGCAGCAAGTTTTCCCTCAGTTGATACCGGGCTTATCGAACCAGAAGGAGGAAGGAAACGTCACACAGGTGTTGCAAGCAACACGGAGACCTGCACAACACAAACTCGAGACTTTGCCCCAACGAATCAGTGAGGTTGTCAAGCTCACCGGTTTGCTATAACACAGGATTAAACGAATGGTGTCGAAGATAATGGTTTGCAGCAAGTAAACAAGTAATAGTGTAAGATGTATCAATGGTAAAGATTGGACCGGGGTCCATAGTACACTAGAGGTGCTCTCCTTAGATAAACAACATGGCATGAAGGGTAAACAAATTACAACAGGGCAATTGATAGGAACTGAGAAAGGCATAACAATGCAATTACTAGTCAGAAATATCCTATGAGATTCGATTGGGAAATACAATAAGATACATAGAGCTCCATCCAACTGCATCTATGACTACAAGTCCACCTTCAGGTTATCATCAGAACCCCCTCCAGTATTAAGTTGCAAGCAACAGAAAACTTCTTTGAGCAAAGTGTGTAAGGTAAACAGACCACGTGTTCCATGACCAAGAGACCGTTGTTTTCTCCCTAGTGGCAACAACACATCTACAACCGAAGAGATTTTGGTCACTTCCCATGGAAACTAGAGGCATGAATCCACTATCGAGCATAAATACCCCCTCTTGGAGTCACTAGCAACTACTTGGCCAAGATAGCTACTAACAACAGAGAGTATGCAAGATCACAAACAACACAGACATGATAGAATCATAAAGACAAAACCATTAATCGAACCAACATAATAATCTCAATATCCATCGGATCCCCGCAAACACAACATGCATGATTACAAATAGATTAGATCTTGATCATGAACGAAGCTTACAAGATCTATACATGAAAGCACAAAGGAGGAGATACAACCATCTAGCTACTACATGGACCCATAGTCCAAGGTGGAATTACTCACGCATCATACCGGAGAGAAGGCCTCCGGGATGATCTCCCATCCAGAAGGGTGCCGGGAAGAACTTTAGATCCCGCCTGATCTAGGGACGATGGTGGCGGCGGCTATAGATAGTTTCGTGGAGATTTGATCAGGTGCCTAGGGTTTCTGCATCGGGGGCTTCTTATAGGCAAAGGGGGAGGCCGAGGAGGCGACCAGGGGGGCCAAACCCTAGCCAGGCGCGGGCCCACCCCTGGCCGCACCTGGGGGGGAGGGGTTGGCTGCCCTCGCCCACTTCCTCGTCTCCCATCTGGACTTCTTGTTCCCCACGGAAAGTAATTGACTTTGACGTTTGTCCCGTCCAATTCCTAGAATATTTATTTACTAAGATTTCTGAAACCAAAAATAGTAGAAAACCTGCATCTGGCACTGTTTCCACTTGTTAGTAGGTTAGTACCAGAAAACATGTAATAATCACCTCAAAGTGTAGACAAGCAAAGCAAAGTAGATACTAAACAAGCATGGAGCATAAAAAATTATAGATACGTTTCCGATGTGTCAATGGCCTTCTCTCCAAGTCGGATGACGAATCGGCTTACTTCTGCAACACAGCCTGGGAGTCGTTGAATGTACTTTAGGCATGTCAGACGCTTGATGTTGAGGATGGCTTTGATTTTCTACAGATTGACCTCGATTTTGCTATGGGAAACGATGCAGCCTAAAAATTTGTTGGCAGGAACCCCGAAGACACACTTCTTAGGGTTAAGCATCATGTTAAACTTTCGGAGGTTATCAAAGGTTTCCTTTAAGTCGGAGATGAGGTCATTTGATTTCTTTGACATCACCCGATGTCATGCACGTAAGCGTGAACATTTTGACCAATTTGGTCATGGAGGTAACTGTGCATTATCCGCTGGTACGTAGCACATGCTCTTTTCATCCCAAATGGCATCATGACATAGAAATAAGTGTCGTAGTGTGTGATGAATGAAATGACCAATTGATTTGACTTTTGCATCTTGATCTGGTGGTATCCTGAGTATGCATCTAGAAAACAAAGAAGTTCCAAGGCAGCCGTCAAGTCAATGACTTGGTCAATGCGAGGCAAATAAAACGGATCCTTCGTACACACTTTGTTCAATCCGGTGTAATCAACGCACATTATTAATTCTTTGGTTCCCTTTTTGGGCACAAGTACATAATTTCCCACCCATTGGGTGTGAAGGACTTCTCAGATAAAACTATCCTTAAGTAACCTAGATATCGCTTTGCCTATGGCGTGTCTCTTCTTGTCCCCGAAGCATCATAGAGTTTGTTTCACTAGTTTTCATTTAGGATTGATGTTTAAGCTATGCTCGGCAAGTTCCCTAGGAACACCTTTCATGTCGACAGGTTGCCAGGCAAAGATGTCTTTGTTCTCATGGAGGAACTCGACGAGTGCGCTTTCCTATGTGGGATCCAGGTTTGTCATAATGGCGGTGCTTTTGGAGGCATCGCGTACCACATGTTCCACCAGCTTGGTCTCGATGGCGGCCTTAAATGAGGGATCAGAGTCAAAAATCTGCTTCTTCGATGTTGGCATCTCTGAGGCATCAACCTGGCGCTGGATCTCCTTGAATTCTTTGCCGTAGAGGATGGCTTCGACAAAGGCTGCTTTTCCTATTTTGCAGTCCCGTGCCTTTGTGAACTTCCGGCAATGGTGATGACACCATATGGTCTGGGTATCTTGATCTTGTTGTATACAAAGCATGGTTTTTCCATGAAAAAGTGGAAGATGTACCGTCCCAATATGACGTGGTACATGCTATTGAAGGGGGCCACTTAAAAGGTCATGCACTCTTGGCGGTAGTTGTTAGCATCACCAAAGGAGACCGAAAGGGTAATGCACTCAAGGGAACAAGCTTCCTGGCCAGGAATGACGCCATGAAACACGGTTCTAGTCCGCCTTAGGTTGGTCTTTGGCAAGTTCATCTTGTGCAGTGTATCCAGGTACATGATGTTTATGCTGCTTCCACTATCCACAAGGTACTTGTTCTCTGTTGGAACAAGGTCAGGGTGATCTGTTTTGTCCCAAGTGATTGGAACTTCTGACTAGCGCAGGTACTGGGGAACTAGGGGTAGGGTAGCCATCAGTATCCTCAAAGAGGTCTTCTATGCCTAGACAGTTGGGGTGCCAAGGAAAGTGTGGTAGATGGGGGCCTTCTTCTCGAAGGGTTTCTTGCCTTTCCCATCGCCCTTCTCGGCATGCTTGGGTTCTACGTCCTCATCCATGTCACTTGAATCCTTTGACTCATCTTCCTTCTTCTTCCCCTTTCCCTTACCTCGTGATCAGTTCTTTTGGATTCGTTTGTAGCCAGACTCTGGGTCCTCCTTGAGATTGTTGACAAACTTACATTGGTGGTTGGTGTGGGTGGATTTGCCATTGGCTTCGAGGTGTACAAAGCACGGCATATCACAAAATGCCTCATACGTCTAGGGAACGTTTAGCGCTACCGGGGTAGTTTCACTACTGCACCGCTACCCAGGACCAGCCCCCCGGTCTCGGCCACGCTGTATTCCTTCGCCTCTGCCCGCGAACATCATGGCGACCATGTCGGAAGCTAGATTTTCTTCTAGAAGACTCTTTCGCTTAATGTTGTTGTTCCTCTTAGCTTGGGTTGGTATAGCTATTGCTGACAGAGAGCCGCGAGCATCGTCATCGGCAGCCGTGAACTCACTGGCAAAGGAGATCATAGGATTGAGATCCAGCTTGTGATTGCCCTGCATGCACTTCAATGTATGCCGGAGAAAGGTGCCCTTCTCCAAGTTGTCTATGAAAGCGGCCATAGCATTGTGATCGTGCACTCTCGCATAGGAATTTTTCATATCCAACCAACAAGAGAGTTAGGCTCGAGATGACTCATCCTTTTCCTGGATGCACCGTTGTAGGTCATCGATGGTGCAGGGACGTTTATACGTACCCTCTAAATTCTTGGTGAATGCTTCATGTATGTCCAACCAATTGCATATGGACTTCTCTGGCATGTCGTCATTCCATTGGCAGGCAGTACCCATCAACAACAATGGGAGGTACTTGACGACGTGGTTGGGGTTTCCCCCTACAATCTCCACCATTTCACTGTAATCCTGCAACCACGTAGCTGGCCTGGCAGTGCCATCATAGGGCTTGATCATCTTGTCAATCCAGAAACCTTTAGCATAAGTTGTGGCCCGTATCACTTATCCAAAGCAACATGGTTTGGGCTTCGTAGATCTTGTCCAAGTGTGAACTTGCATCATATGGCTCTGGGTTTACTTTATGCCTATCGCTGCCATGGGAGGGGCTGCGTGAACGACATGTTCCTCCTCCGCCGTGGTGACTGCTAGGTGGTGACGGTGGCGGAGGCGGCGGTGGGTTAGTATTCTTGTTGTTACACTCCTATAACCCCTCACGCATGTCGCAATTGCTTGTTGGACACGGAGCGTCGTGGTGCGACCTACTCCTGTACCCATGGTTACTCCTGCGCTCTCCTCCACGCCAAGGCTGCTCCAAATTATCGCGGATAATGATGTCGCCTTAGGGCATCTAGGTGGAGGTATGCTCATGCGATGGTGATCCTTTGGGTCTTCATGATTCCGGGGATGTCAGGGCGGTGGGGGCGAATGATGGGGCTGAGCCTTACCTCCGTGCTCCGAGGAAATGGGGATAGTGTGAGTCATATTGCGTGCCTCCCTCCATCTTCATTCTGATTAAACCGTTTGAGATCCGACATCGCGAGGAGATCTTGCCCTGTGTTGCCTGGGCACGCTATACTAAAAATATGCCGGGTCAGACGCAAGCCTCTAGGAGGTGGCCTTTTCCTGCTATTTGACAGCCTTGGCGACGAGGTCATAGACCTGGTCCAGAGCCTCAGGCAATCTATCCTGCTCCAGCAGAGTCTTGGCGACGGACATGTTGAGGGCGGGTGTGGGCATGAGTTGCTTTCCATCTTTATCAATGTATGTCTTAGCTTGTTACGGCTTCATTGGATCCCACCACAAGTTACGCCATACGCCGGGATCATTGACGACGTGAGCCGAAGACTTCTTGTTCTTCTGCTTCTTGAGTAGATTCTGGTACTCTGCCTCCATGGCTTTAGCCACTTCGATCGATTTCTATGCCCTAGCCAGATCTCGATCTTCTTTGCTCCTTGCTCCATGATGTTCTATGCCTCCTCCAAGAGCTGTTGGCGTTTCTTATCAAGATGGACAATGTTCTAGATATGGGCCATGGTCATAGGCTCAACGAGGAAATTGCCGTACATCACTCTATCTGCTGGAGTGATTTGGGAGGCCGTAGACGTAGATGGCGGTGGCAGAAGATTCGTGGGATTGGTGTTGCTGGGCCCGGTGGCTAGTTCCTGTGGCTGATGCACGGGGATAACCGGAGGAGGCATATCCCTTGCTGTAGGATCGTCGGCATTGTCAGACGGTCCTTTCCCGGTGTCCCGTGGCTTTGACGGAGCTGCTCTGTTTTTTGATATTCTTTTGTCATACTCTCGATGGCGACTAGCACCTGATAGGAAGTGACGTCCTTGTCGGACCGCTCCCCGCAGTTGATCTCCACCTCCATCACCTTCATGGTATGTTCAAGTTCTTTCGTGTTGACATCAACTTCCTCCGAGTCCATGTTGATGTCAAATATAGCGCGTCTACAACAGAGTTGGAGGGAGCGGGACCCTCTTCGATGGCGGAGGACGATTCTAAGGAAGTAGGGTCATTGGGCGGCGGTGGCCCGGGTAAAGCAACGTTGTCGACCTAGGCCTAGTCGTCGACAGCAGGAAAACTTTTAACAGTGTCGACCATCTAAGCGAGAGTAAGGTTCCTTGTGGCCTGTTGCCTCCTAAGTGTATGTCGGAGGAGTGTGTCATGTGCGATCCCTTTTATGAAGTGGTAGATCGCGTCATTGTTGGAATAACCCTCCAAGTGGGCCCTCAGATGGAGCAATCTAGAGAGGTAATCTCAGGGGTTCTCACCATCTCTCTAAACGCAATGAGCCAGATCGAAGATGGTCACAACGCCGACAAAGTGTGACCGCTTATTTCCAGACGCACGGGGTAAGCCGACGGATTTGCAATGGTGTTCCACCATAATATCCTATAGCTCCCCCCGGGATTAGGGTTAAACTAACCTCAGATCACCATCTAGGATAAGTTCAACTCCCAAACAAGGAAGATCACAGTATGATTCGGTAACATTACAGAACACAGGGATTCAATAGCATAAGTTTAAACTCTTAACAGAGTAAAATATTAGAGTTATTACAAACCAGAGGTCATATACCCAACACTACATCACACAGCGGAAGCAAATTATGTTGTTCCACACAACAACTTAGCAAAGGGCCTAAGAGGCCTTAAACAAAAGCGACGTCCATCCCATGGTCCTCAGGATGCTACCTGGTACCCCCAAGTACTCGTCTATGTCAATGTAGAAGCCACCTTCAGTTGCAACCATATCCTTTGTAGAAAAACAACAATGGCACAAGGCTGAGTACGAGAATGTACTCCGCAAGACTTAGATAACCTAGTATCTACATGCTCTGGCTAGAAAGGCTTTCTCTAGATTTTATTTTTTCGGAAATCAATATTTATTTGTAAACAAAAGAGAGAAGAGGCTCGCCTACTCAGAATCTTTTAAAAGGGATAAGATAGCGACTTCTTCATCTTCTTCAGCTTCATCAGAACCTCCTATCTAGGATCACCCCCTCGACCCAGAGGAAGCATCCTTAAGCACACGTGGATCAACAAGTTTTATAGTGGTTAAAGTTATCTATGATCTTAGAATCTGGGCACCAAGCGTTCATAACCGTGAACACGGATTTTCGAAAAGATTAATACCCTACAGGGGTGTACAACTTTACCCACACGCACCAACCTACTCTTAATGCCAAATATTATTAGCCTTTTTCCTTGGAAGGCCGGCAGAGGGTGGTTGACCACAACCTTTACCTTGCTTTCGCCGAGACCATGAGTCACGCAATAAGTATGATTCTGGCGTAACGGGTCAAATCCCGAAGCCGGTACTTAAAGATGTGAGGCGAGGTTGGTTTAATAGGGGCTCCATCGACCCCAAGGAACCCGGTCCACGCTTCCCTACCTGTTATGATGCATCTCCATCACCTCCTCTTTCGAAAATGTTTTCAACGCGTATGCCAAATGGAAAGCCCGAACTATGTGACTCATGGAATCTACTAGGCAAGTTAGTCAGTCGAGGGGTTCCCAAGCCCCGTGTGGTTTCACGCTCATCTCGGTTCCAAAGGCAAGAACTCAGTTCCTAGTGGTGGCGAGCATGGGATTACAAATACCACACCCAACATGGCCTCCCATACCAGCCTTAGCATATTTAGTTAACTCCTTTGAGGATGTCACCATATCGTACCTTTCTATATTCTCCGGCATCTCTGATTCATCATTCAGATAGATCAGGCATTATTACTATGCAGGGCTAAGCTGTTGGTGACAAAAGCTCTCGCAACGCTCAAATGTCAGACCTATGTATGCTAGGAGCAGTGGATCGGGAGTGTAAGGCTACAAGAGGGAAACTATGCAGCAGATAGGTAACACTAACTACTGACAAAAGACCACATTGGAATCATGTGCATCATAGCGAGAAAGGAATATACTTTGTAAAATTAGGTTCAGAATGAGAGGCTACGCTTTCCTTGTCCGTCAGTAGACAAGTATGGATCTTCGGTATTGTTGACTTCAACCTCGGGTCGGTTCCTATTCGCGAAGAACCAAATACCAGAAAAGGGGAACCAACATTCAATACATGGCATAATGCAATGCACAATCAATATGGATGATATGACAAGTTAAATACTATTGAAAAGAACCCTAGAACATGCTTGGGCATTTTAAATGGGGTCCGAGAGGTCCAAACCCTAGAACAGGGGGATCCTCGGAACCACCTGTGGGGTTCAATTGGTTATTCTAGTTAAACTTGTCATAGAAGTTTCTTAACAATGCATTATTATAGTGTAATTAGGTATTTCTCATTTTTCTAAACATTTTGATATATTATTTGTATTTTTCTGATTTAAAATGAATTAGTTATGAATTTCTCAACTTTTAATTAATTTTAAATCATTTTTGGAATATTTAAATTATTTTCCAACTTGGGCCCACATGTCATAGTTTTATTCATTTCTGAAAACATTTATTGAAATTGTTAAAGTGCTGACAGGGGTGGCCCACAAGTATTTATTTATATTCTAGAAAACATTTATTAAAAGGAAAAGCAAATATTGCATCATACTTACGTCAGGGTCCTATCCCTAACTTTTCTCACCGAGGCAGACGCCAGACCCAGCCACTGACTACTGGGCGCAAATCCACCTCAGCAAGCCACGCAAGCATGGCGTCAGCGCCACCTCACTCACGGCAGAGCCTTGTCGCAGGTAGCGATCAAGGGCGCGCCTGGACACGCGAGAGGGGGCGTTCGAATCGGCTGAGTGAGGCGAACATGTGGATGGCGTCTCCGCTGGTCTAGGGTCACCAGAGCTTGGTCAGCGATGAGCGATAGCGGCAGCGCTTGCAGATCGACGGCGTGCGACGGCTACGGGAGGCTAGAGGGCAAGAAGAGGGTGCCTTGAGCACCGAGGGTGCCTTGAGCACCGAGGGTGCCTCGCAGGAGGGTTGGGGAACCCAGGAGAAGCCGTAATCGACGACGAGGTGAGCGGCGGAGCACGTCGGGGTCAGGGAAGAGGCATTCGATGGCGACGAATCACGGCGCCCCTTGTCGATTCCTTCTGCAGGAGGACGGAGTGGAGCAAGGTGGAGCTCGTGGCGGTGTCAGATGTGGTCGGGGAGGTCAGGGACGGCGGCTAGCCGGTGGCCATGGCGGTTAGGGTTCGGGCCGGCGCGTTCCAGAGAGGGAGAGGGAGAGAGCGCGAGGAGGAGGATAAGATCTAGGGAGAGAGAGGCGTGCGGGGGAGCTCCTTATCCTCGTCCAGAGCGGCGGCAAGGATCTTGACGCCGACGAGCGGCGGCGCGGTGACACGCAGGTGGTTCTCGAGCTTGACGACGGGGATTGCGTGGACAAAGCGGTGTCGGGTCTAGGTGGGCTTCGCTGGGCCACTGGCTGCTTCTTGTGAGCGGCAGGGAGGGGAGAGGAGAGTTGGGCCACGGCCCAGATAGGTTTAGAAAACAGTTTTTCTTGCAGAAACCTTTCCCTTTTACGTTTTATATTTATTTGTTTGTATTTTCATTTTGTAAACTGTTTTGTATAGTTTCAAAATAAAAAGGACTTTGTAAATATTTGAAATGTTGCAGGGGCCCTTATAAACAATTTGGGCTCCTCAATTTTGGTAGTTTTCAATAATATTCAAAAGCCATTTGAATGTAGTTTCGAAGAGAGGGGGAGATTAGGGTTTTGGATTTGCATTTAATTCAACACATGCTCACATGCAAATATTGTATTGTTTTAAACATATGTATGCCATGCTTAAGTACTATTTACATATATTACAAAGTTGGGCTGTTACAGCTCTACCCCCTTACGAGAATCTCGACCCGAGATTCCTAAGTTTTTAGAAAAGAAGGCAGGGTACTTAGATCTAAGGCGATCTTCTCGTTCCCAGGTTACTTCATCCTCAGAGTGATGAGACCACTGAACTTTCAGGAACTTGATGTTTTGGCGACGAGTCTTGCGCTCGGTTTCACCAAGGATACGAACAGGATACTCACGGTAAGCCAGATCCTTCTGAAGATCAAGAGTTTGGTGATCAACACCACAGACAGGGTCTTTGAAGCAACGCTTGAGTTGAGACACATGAAAGACGTCATGCACCTCAGGGAAGTTTGCAGGCATCTCCAATTGATATGCGAGATTACATTGCTTGGAAAGAACTCAAAAAGGACCAACATATCGAGGAGCTAGTTTGCATTTGATGCCGAAACGATGGACATCCTTTAAAGGAGTGACCCGGAGATAAGCTTGATCACCAACTTCATATTCAACATGTTGATGATGACGATCATGATAGCTTTTCTGACGAGACTGAGCAGTTTTCAAACGATCTCTAATGATACGAACTTGATCTTCTACTTCCTGGATCATATCCGGACCAAAGAACTTTCTTTCACCGGTTTCTGACCAGTTCAAAGGAGTACGACACGTTCTTCCATATAATAACTAGAAAGGTGCCATTTCTATACTGAAGGACAGACGAGTTCCCATAGCTTGTTGGAAACTTGCCCAGAACCTTGAGGTGAACAAACTCCCTCGATCAGATACGATTTTCTTTGGTACCCCATGAAGGAAAACTATTCGTGAGATATACAGATCAGCCAATTGATTAGCAGTAATGCTCTCGCGAACAGGTAGGAAGTGAGAAACCTTGGACAGATAGTCAACGATTACCCAGATGGCATCATTTCCTTTCTGAGTCTTGGGAAGACCAGTGATGAAATACATACCAACTTCATCCCATTTCCACTCCGGGATTTTATTTGGTTGCAGGAGACCAGCGGGTCATTGGTGCTTAGCTTTGACGTGACGACAAACATCACATTCAGCAACAAAACGAGCGATATCCTTCTTCATACCAGACCACCAGAATCTTTGACGAAGATCCTGATACATCTTGGTACTTCCAGGGTGGATAGAGAGAAGTGATTCATGAGCTTCGGTAAGAATTATCTGCTTCAAGTCCTTTCCATTTGGTACTACCAGACATGTACCAAAATATAGTACATCTTCCTCGTTAACAGAGAAACATTTAGCAACTCCGCTAGCAATGTTATCTTTAATTGAGTCCATTTCAGGATCTTGTCTTTGACCAGCTCTGATCTGATCCTCTAGAGAAGACTTCACTTCAAGAGTAGAAAGAAATCCACGAGGAACTACTTCACGATTCAATCGAGCAAATTCCTCATGAAGAGAAGGTTGAGCTTGTTTTATCATCAGGGTGTTGCAATAAGATTTACGGCTCAGCGCATCAGCAACGACATTGGCTTGGCCAGGTTGATAGTTGAGACCCAAATCATAGTCCTTGATGAGTTCCAACCATCTTCTTTTCCTGAGATTCAGATCAGGTTGTGTGAAAAGATACTTCAGACTCTGATGATCCAAGTATAATTCGCAATGACTACCGAGAAGGTAATGTCACCATTTCTTAAGAGAATGAACAACAGCTGCAAGCTCAAGATCATGAGTTGGGTAGTTGTTCTCATGTGTTTTCAGCTGTCGGGAAGCATAAGCCACCACATGTCCATCTTGCATCAACACACATCCGAGACCTTGGTGGGAAGCATCACAGAAGACAACACAGTCTTTGCTAGTGTCTAGAAGAACTAACACCAGAGCAGTGGTTAACTTGGTTTTCAACATCTGGAAGCTTTCTTCAGCCTTATCAGACCATTCAAACTTCTTATACTTTTTAAGAAGATCAGTCATAGGCTTTGCAATCCTGGAGAAGATCTCGATGAATCGACGGTAATAACCAGCCATCCCGAGAAAACTTCGGACATCCTTAACGGATTTAGGGGACTCCCAGTCGAGGATAGTTTGGACCTTATTGGGATAACAGTAACCCCTTTGGCGGAAACAACATGACCAAGGAATACGATCTCTTGTAACCAGAACTCACATTTGGAAAACTTGGCGTAGAGGCAATGTTCTCAGAGTTTTGTTAACACCAAACGAAGATGCTCAGCATGCTCTTCTTCAGTCTTGGAATAGACCAGAATATCATCGATGTAGACCATGACGAACTTTTCCAGATACTCCATGAAGACGGAGTTCATAAGCCGCATGAAAGTGGCTGGAGCATTGGTAAGACGAAAGGACATGACGGTGTACTCGTAAAGACCATAACGAGTGGTGAAAGCAATCTTTGGAATATCTTCCTTAAGGATCTTTATCTGGTGATACCCTGACCTTAAATCCATTTTGGAAAAGACAGTGGCACCACTTAACTGATCAAATAGATCGTTGATCCTAGGGAGAGGATACTTGTTCTTGATAGTCACAGCATTGAGTGGGCGATAATCCACAACCAGATGCGGTATATTGGTATCCCGCTTCTTAACAAAGATGGTAGGACATCCCCAAGAAGATGTGCTGGGCTGAATGTATTCTTTTCCTTCTAACTCCTCTAATTGCTTCTTCAACTCCACAAGTTCATGAGGAGGCATACGGTAGGGTCTTTTAGAAACAGGAGCAGTTCCAGGAACTAACTCTATGACAAACTCCAGACTTCGATCAGGTGGCATGCCAGGAAACTCCTCAAGAAAGACATCCAGAAACTCACAGACCACGGAAACATCTTGGATCTCTAATGGAGGTAAAACTTCAAGGGCATACAACTCTGCTTCAGGAATAGAAACAGCTAAAGGAGATAGTGACCCTACGGTCCAATACTTGACTGTTATGCCAGTAGGACTAGTCAGAGTCACAGACTTGGTTGTACAATCGAGGATAGTTTGATAACGGATCAACCAGTCCATGCCCAAGATGATGTCAATATCAGTTGACTTGAGGGCGATCAAAGAAGTGGGAAAGAGTTGAAATGCAACTTCGATTAGATTCCCATGACTAACCATGGTGGAACACCACCTAGAACCAGGAGACTGGACTAGCAGAGGAACATATAACCCCTGAAGACTTATCCCATGCATTTGAGCAAAATCTTGTGATATGAATGAATGCGATGCTCTAGAATCAAACAAAACTTTAGCTGGAATTTGATTGATACGAAGCGTACCCATAATGACTCTTGGATCTTCCTGAGCCTCCTTAGAAGAGATATGGTTCAGGCGTCCTTTTCCAGCACCTGGATACTTATCATTCTTCTTTGGTGGTTGTGCCCTTTCAGCAGCACTCTTTTGGGGACACTCCTTTGCATAGTGGTCAGGATGGCGACAGTTGAAACATATAACACCAGATGCATTTCCAGAAGAAGGGTAGTTTGATCCACCAGCATTGTTTGAAGTATCATTCAGACGAGGGGCATATCCAGAAGATCTTGGGGTATAAGGAGCACGTGGCACAACACTGTAAGGCACGAAAACACGGTGCTTCTTATTACCAGAACCAGCCTTGTTGTACCCCTCGGGAGGATGCTTACGAGTTTCTTCATACTCCAGCTTTCCACTCACGGCCTTCATAGCCTTGTTGACAAGACCTTGGAAGTTACCAAAGTCCATGAGGTGGATATCACTGCGAACCTCAGGGTCTAGTCCCTTTCGGAACAGAGCTTGCTTCTTAGCATCAGTGGAGACCTCTTCAGTAGCATAGCAGGCAAGACAATTGAAGATGCGTTGGTAATCACACATAGAACCAGTGCCCTGCTTCAGCTTGAGGAACTCCTCCCTCTTCTGATCCATCAGACCCTCCGGAATATGATAAGCTCGAAAGGATTCAGTGAACTCTTGCCATGTAACAACAACTTCTTGCATAGCTACGAAATTTTCCCACCAGGAGTTAGCTGCTCCCTCCAGATGATAGGCACCAAAAGTCACCCAATCAGCTTGAGCAACTCGACCAACCTGAAGTTTGCGCTCCATGGTGCGAAGCCAGTAGTCCGCATCAAGTGGCTCAGTGGAATAGCTGAAAACTGGCGGAGTGAGACGTGTGAAGTCCTTGATACCAACTTGATTGTTCTGGCATTGAGCAGTGTTGCGCTCAATCCTTCAAGAAGCCTCATGTTGTCAGCACAGTTGGTTTAGTACATGGCCATGAGTTGAACCATGTACGGTGGTGGAGGAAGGTTGGAAGATTCACCCTCATTTGTAGAACCACGTGCATGAGCACGGGTACGGGCACGAGAGGTGTCACCCATCCTGAAATAACAAAAGAAGGTTAGACAAGGAATCTAAAGGAACAAGACGGAAAGATGAACAAAGAGTACTTGATATAAACGTATCATCTTATCAAGCATGGTAGTATCAAAGCATACTAATGTATACAATAACCAGCTAACTTACAAACCATAACAATGGAATGCTAAGAGGTTACACACCAAGCAAAATTCTTGAAACTCTAAGATTAACAACCAAGTACGGTGTACTTTAGAAAAACAACCCCAAAACCACGATACTAAAAGTTTTGAGATATAAGGTAAGGAATGAAAACCTTTTCAAACCAAATAAGGTAAGAGAAACTACAGCATCAGAAACATACCAGAGAAGGAATAAAAAGAATCCTAGTCAGAGTTTCTACAAAAAAATTTTAACTTTCAAATAGTTTTGTCAACTTCTAGACTCAACATTGACCAATAAAAGGGTTTCCTACATGCAGTCCTGCTCTGATACCAAAACCTGTAGCGCCCCCCGGGATTAGGGTTAAACTAACCTCAGATCACCATCTAAGATAAGTTCAACTCCCAAACACGGAAGATCACAGTATGATTCGTTAACATTACAGAACACAGGGATTCAATAGCATAAGTTTAAACTCTTAACAGAGTAAAATATTAGAGTTATTACAAACCACAGGTCATAGACCCAACATTACATCACACAGCGGAAGAAAATTATGTTGTTCTACACAACAACTTAGCAAAGGACCTAAGAGGCCTTAAACAAAAGCGACGTCCATCCCATGGTCCTCAGGCTGCTACCTGGGACCCCCAACTACTCGTCGATGTTAACGTAGAAGCCACCTTCAGTTGCAATCATATCCTCTGTAGAAAAACAACAATGGCGCAAGGCTGAGTATGAGAATGTATTCCGCAAGACATAGATAACCTACTATCTACATGCTCTGGCTAGAAAGGCTTTCTCTGGATTTTATTTTTTCGGAAAGCAATCTTTATTTGTAAACAAAAGAGAGAAGAGGCTTGTCTACTCAGAATCTATTAAAAGGGATAAGATAGCGACTTCTTCATCTTGTTCATCACATCTTGATAACCACCAGCTTCATCAGAACCTCCTATCAAGGATCACTCCCTCGACCCAGAGGAAGCATCCTTAAGCATACGTGGATCAACAAGTTTTATAGTGGTTAAAGTTATTTATGATCTTAGAATCTGGTCACCAAGCGTTCATAACCGTGAACACGCCTTTTCGAAAAGTTTAATACCCTGCAGGGGTGTACAACTTTACCCACAGGCACCAACCGACTCTTAATGCCAAATATTATTAGCCCTCTTCCTTGGAAGGCCGACAGAGGGTGGTTGACCATGACCTTTACCTTGCTTTCGCCGAGACCATGAGTCACGCAATAAGTATGATTCTGCCGTAATGGGTCAAATCCCGAAGCCGGTACTTAAAGATGTCAGGCGAGGTTGGTTTACTAGGGGCTCCATCGACCCCAAGAAACCCGGTCCACGCTTCCCTACCTGTTATGATGCACCTCCATCACCTCCTCTTTCGAAAACGTTTTCAATGTGTATGCCAAATGGAAAGCCTGAACTATGTGACTCATGGAATCTACTAGGCAGGTTAGTCAGTCGAGGGGTTCCCAAGCCCCGTTTGGTTGCATGCTCATCTCGGTTCCAAAGGCAAGAACTCAGTTCCTAGTGGTGGCGAGCATGGGACTACAAATACCACACCCAACGTGGCCTCCCATACAATCCTTAGCATATTTAGTTAACTCCTTCAAGGATGTCACCATCTCCTACCTTTCTAGATTCTCCGGCATCTCTGATTCATCATTTGGATAGATCAGACATTATTACTATGCAGAGCTAAGCTCTCGGTGACAAAAGCTCTAGCAATGCTCAAATGCCAGACCTAGGTATGCTAGGAGCAGTGGATCAGGAGTGTAAGGCTACAAGAGGGAAACTATGCAGCAGATAGGTAACACTAACTACTGACAAAAGACCACATTGGAATCGTGTGCATCATAGCGAGAAATTAATATACTTTGCAAAATTAGGTTCAGAATGAGAGGCTACGCTTTCCTTGTCCGTCAGTACACAAGTATGGATCTTCGGTATTGTTGACTTCAACCTCGGTTCGGTTCCTATTCGCAAAGAACCAAATACTAGAAAAGGGGAACCAACATTCAATATATGGCATAATGCAATGTGCAATCAATATGGATGATATGACAAGTTAAATACTTTTGAAAATAACCCTAGAACATTCTTGGGCATTTTAAACGGGGTTCGAGAGGTCCAAAGCCTAGAACGGGGGGATCCTCGGAATCACCTATGGGGTTCAATTGGTTATTCTAGTTAAACTTGTCATATAAGTTGCTTAACAATGCATGCTTATAGTTTAATTTGGTAGTTCTCTTTTTCTGAACATTTTGATATATTATTTGTATTTTTCTGATTTAAAATGAATTAGTTATGAATTTATCAAATTTTAATTCATTTTAAATCATTTCTGGAATATTTAAATTATTTTCCAACTTGGGCCCACATGTCATAGTTTTATTCATATCTGAAAACATTTATTGAAATTGTTAAAATGCTGACACGGGTGGCCCACAAGTATTTATTTATATTCCAGAAAACATTTATTAAAAGGAAAAGCGAATATTGGATCATGCTGACGTCAGGGTCCTATCCCTAACTTTTCTCACTGAGGCAGACGCCAGACCCAGCCACTGACTGCTGGGCCCAAAGCCACCTCAGCAAGCCATGCAAGCATGCGTCATTGCCACCTCACTCATGGCGGAGCCACCAGATGGTGGTCACCGGCGGCGATCCAGGGCGCGCCTGGACACGCGAGAGGGAGCGTTCGAATCGTCACCGCTGGTCTAGGGTCACCGGAACTTGGTCAGCGACGAGCGACAGCGGCGGCGCATGCAGATCGACGGCGTGCGACGGCTACGAGAGGCTAGAGGGCATGCAAAGGGTGCCTTGAGAACCGGGGGCTCACCACGATGCTTGCAGGAGGGTTGGGGAAGCCAGGCGAAGCCAGAATCGATGGCGAGGCGAGCGGTGGAGCACATTGGGGTCGGGGAAGAAGCTATCGATGCCGAATATCACGACGCCCCTCGTCGATTCCTTCTGCAGGAGTACGGAGTGGACCGAGGCGGAGCTCGTGGCGGTGTTTGATGTGGTCGGGGAGGTCAGGTACAGCGGCTAGCCGGCGGCCATGGCGGCTAGGGTTCAGGCTGGCGCGTTCCAGAGAGGGAGAGGGAGAGAGCGCGACGGGGAGGATAAGATCTGGGGAGAGAGTGGCGTGCGGGGGAGCTCCTTATCCTTGTCCGGAACGGCGGCGAGGATATCTTGACGCCGGCGAGCGGCGACGCGGCTACACGCAGGTGTTTCCCGAGCTTGACGACGGGGATTTCCTGGACAAAGCGGTGTCGGGCCTAGGTGGGCTTCGCTGGGCCGCTGGCTCCTGCATGCAAGCGGCAGGGAGGGGAAAGGAGAGTTAGGGCACGGCCCAGATAGGTTTAGAAAACAGTTTTTCTTGTAGAAACATTTCCCTTTTATGTTTTATATTTATTTGTTTGTATTTTCATTTTGTAAACTGTTTTGTATAGTTTCAAAATACAAAGGACTTTTTAAATATTTGAAATGTTGCAGGGGCCCTTATAAAAAATTTGGGCTCCTCAATTTTGGTAGTTTTCAAAAATATTCAAAATCCATTTGAATGTAGTTTCAAAGATAGGGGGATATTAGGGTTTTGTATTTGCATTTAATTCAACACATGCTCACATGCAAATATTGTATTGTTTTAAACAGATGCATGCCATGCTTAAGTACTATTTACATATATTACAAACTTGGGTTGTTACAATATCTTGCACAACGGTGGTTTGTGTGGGAATTGAATTTTTCTGATCTAAGCCGGCAAACTCCGAAGAGAGATCCAACTTCGATCCTTCCATGAACGTATCCTAGCCGGAGGCGGCACGTGCGGGTCTTGACAATCCTCCAACTGCTGGGAACTAGTGCCCGAGTCGGTTTCGCCGATGAAGAGGTGGATGTACCCGATTGGAACAATTGAGCAGTGGGTGGGGTTTTTCTTTGCCGAGATCCAGAACTCGTCGGGAGGGATGATCAGAACTTTGCCGGAGAAGTGGTCGTGCCCAATGGCTACGATGTCGTCGATTCCCGTGAATAGACTGTACCTCGTCCGATGTAAAGCTCGAAGCGCCTCTTGCTCCATGGTGGGAGCCAACTATTGTGGTATTTTTGACGAGTATGCCGTTGAGGGGTCCTCATAGAGCATGTTTAGAGAGGTGGGGGAAGGCGGCGAGTTGGAGGGTACGAGGTAGCACAACTTACCCTAGTTCAGATCCCATGAACGTGGCGGAATCCTAATCCTGCTATAAATCAATATAATGGCAATATGCCAAGTTATAGGGATTGGTTCGTTGTGTGAGGTGTGTAAATCGATGCCCTAATGGCTCCCATAGGTCCATCTTATAAAGGCACCAGAACCTAGGGTTACACGGAAAATTCCTAGTCGGACAGGTTACAAAGTTCTACACTAATACAAACTAGTCTTACGTGTCTTGCACTCCAAGGCTTTGGATTGGTTCATGACTGCACTGTAGCCTTCGTGTATCCAGCATGGGCCTCCCTTCTAGATACCTCTAACTAGGCCACCTAGCAGGTCATGGGCCCTGCTACCAACTATGGGCCACCCGGGTTAGCCAGATTAGAGACATGAAATGGTGAGACCCATTTAGCATATCCCAACACGGGGGAGATCTATAACACCTTGTAATCTATCTTACAGTTTTAGCATGTTTACTTACTGCATACATTTAGGTTTTTATTCAAAAGCTTTTGCATTAGTTGCATCATCTTCGATTCCCCATGTTCAAGAGAAGAATTATATCCTTTGAGTCTCGAGACTTTATGATATTTGAACTTATCATTTTGGTTCATGATTATTATATTAGATGATTGGACTAGGTTGAGTGTTATGAGACGTGTAGAACTAATATGATTTTAGGGTCTTCCACACCAACAAAGTATTGATTAAATTATGAGAAGTAAAAGCTTGGTAGCATATTATAGTCACGGGTTTGGATTATAAAAGCCATAGTAGTAAGCATGATCACATAGATGTGCTAAAAAAGAGAGAAGGAAGAGAAGAAAGAGAAAGAGACAAAAGATTCGCTATCAAGTAAAATCTAAAAAGCAAAAGAGAGAGTATAATCTTCTAAAAAAGAGAGATGAAATAGAAAAGAAAAAGAGATGATCATGAATCTTCATTACTAAATCAAGTTCTCAACCGCTTTTAATCTTATGATTTTATAATATATTCAACCACTAATAACTTCTTATAATAGCATTAATGCGAAAAGGTGTGGAATCCTCTAAGTTATGTGAAGTGTAAAGGTGTGATAAATCTCCTAATGTAACTCTACGTCCAATATTGTACACATGTTTCAATTTTTGCCTCATTTAATGTAATGACTTGTTCCTTATAAACATGATGATCTTGTTCATCAGCAACCGTCTTGATCGGGGACGAGGAAGAGTCTAGCTTGAGGGAGTTGATGAGTCCAAAATTTGAGGATTTTTACTTATTGTTTTTGCATTAGTAGCATAGGATTTTTAGTAATTTACCGCATTTGTGCGCACCTTTCTATCCATGTTTCAACGGGATCCAATTTTACTAAGTCTATAATGAACATATAAATTGAGGCTATCATATTATACAGTAATATGGTATTTTTAAGTGATAAAGTCATTTTATTGATTTATCTTCGCACCTGGAGGAATTGCCCACACTTAGGAGGCTCCAACTAGCGTAACGAATAGTGGTACAGGCAGATCCCGCCCGTACCACGTGCCCGTATGACCCTGCATCGGGACCGCCTCGTCAAATACTTCCTCCTCGAGAAAATAGATCACACATTCGACATTCACAAGAACCTCGAGCCATGAAAAACTACACCAAAAAGGGATCTGAAGGAGGAACTTGGAGAAGGACAAATCCTTGCTACTGCACTGATCATTGGAGGACAATGCATTATCCCCTACATCATCAACTGATCCATATCGATCACCATCTATACCCCCATCTTCCATTCATTAGATATTGTTATAATTCTAGATTCAGTTGTGGTTTGCACTAGATTCATTCATTACTTTTATCCATCCATTTTATTGTGATGATGTTGTTGATTGCTTCCATGTGTGACTAGTTCCCTTTGTTCTTGGGGAGATGGAGAAACCCTAGCATTATTTTGAAATGAAATAAAGATGATCTATTACTTGTGTAGAGGATACATTGATCTATGATGTGTGTTTGATCTCTCCCTTTAGATGGTATGTGTAGTCGGCCACATATCATTTGCCTACGGGCCTAAAGTAAGATGGTGAAACCATTTGGATGTGCTTGGGTGTTTGTGTCGGTTGCTACTATGACTATAAGCATCACTATCACCCAACACAGTCGAAGGGGGAACCCTTAATGCGGTGGTCTACATGGTGATTGCTTCCAAGCATCAAAGTGGTTATTTAGAGATGACCTCATTCTTGGCTCAACAAAGTGACTGCCTACGAGACTTGAGTGAACATCTTCTTGTGGAACTCTCTCCACACATATCATGACATAAGAAATAGGTTATCATAATTATGATTAATTACAACATGCTAGTGGTGTATCCTTCATCCCCGAGTACGTCTTAGCCTTATTGAGTTCAACCACCATTACAAACACTCTTTTTTACTTGCTTTGTTTTTACTTTTTTTATTTAATTTTCAGCACTTAAACCAAAAACCTTTCAAACACCTGTTTACTAGAAATCAAAGGCAGCTTATAATTATCCTTTGGTAGATAGTGACAAGGGGCATAAAGACGCTAACCAACTAGCTCTATGTGGGTTTGATACTCTTATTTCGAAACTAGCTACAATTGATTTGTGCACTTGTAGTCATAAAGAATCAAATAGGCATAAGCAATTCCCAATTTCTGCGCCATGACACCTAAACTTGCTCGTCAACCATTACGCAAAGGAAAGTTGGGAGAACATGAGATATTAGTGAGAGGGAGAGGAATATGAGGGCACTTATAAACACTTTACTTAGAGACGGTTATTTCCCATAGGCCTCAACCAGTTTCTTGTTCTGGCTCAAGCGCATAGCCTCCAAGAACACACGACCTGAGCTGGTTTTCCTTTGCGGCTCTAAGATACATGAGGTCAAATGGTGCAAAAAGGGAAACACATCTAAGATGTACAACACAGAGACGTCTATTAGTCATGACCTCTTGGAAGAACTCCCCACCCTCAGACGAACCCTAGTAGGGACCATCTCGAATAGTCAGGCACCCGGAGTCGGATTCAAATAAAGACCCATTCCAGAACAAGGACGTCTCAAAGCGGCTGGTTAAAGTGACTATCTCTAGTGTGTATAAACCATTTTAAATAGTACACATCATGCTAATTCGAATTCAATCATAGTATACATGAACACAATCATGATTCAGCAACCAGATAGACATATTAGCTCAAGTCCTTAGTAGGTAGTCAAAAGAATACCATTATATTAACAATTAACCTTAGCCAGATAGTTCGGGAAATCCATACATATTTAGCCATTACTTTATAGCAATACATACAAAGTGGAGTCCATACATGAAACAAGCATAATTAGTACTCTCTAACAACTAACATTGTATTTATCATGGGCCGCCCGGTGGAAGTTCTGAACCAGAATATATACCTCTCCATTATCTTTTTCATCAAAGCAGAAAAGGACAATGCTATCCTACTTTAAGTTGAAGATTCTCACAACCTTCTCACATCCACTCATCAGTATTGCATTTGACCCATCTCTCATCTTCATCGTAACCATCTTTGGATTCTTTTTATTCATTTGCCAAACATGGACAATAATTGGTTCATCAAGGCAATTATTTAGGTATTTTCTTGTTAACTCAACTCCAAATGTCTGCACAAGTACAAAGAATTGAAGAACTAGCATGATTGTGATTACTAGAAGTATTTAAATATCATAGGGTTGCTTGTTGCTCACATGTTCAAGAATATATCATCTTACCATCTTGCACTTCTTTTTCATGACACATAAATAGGGAAACATGTTGATGTAGTACTTGAGTTTTGGCGAAAATTCGGGTTCACACCAGTCTAAGCGGAAGTCTACATGAACTTCTTTCAGATACATGTCGCTTCCAAAAAGGCTCTGCTTATTAAAATCAGTGTTCCCCTTGTGTTGAGGTTCTGATGAAACAACACATACATTTTCAATGCGGTGGAATATTCCTGTCTACCATCTAAACACATACAAAACAGATGACTAGAATTTTGATGTTCTTTGATACAACTAAATTAAAACCTCTCATTGGGCTCTTCTGATTATTGAAATTCAAAACTGCCAGAGCTAATGGCAACAATATCATTGCTACAAAGAATTATTGCACCATCACTACAGGTTCCCATCTATTAAATAGATACACACATTGAGCATCATAATACAATCAAATATAAGAATGAATTAGAAACATATTTCTTGTTATTGTACATTAATAAAAAGCATACACATTTTTAGAACTTGAAATTCATCGAGTAAACAAGATGCAAGCAGACTAATCAAGTGAAAATAAATATATATTGGTAGAAGGAAAACGAACAATGAGGAATCAATAAAGAATTCCAGACTTTGAGATGTATACAAGGGGAAAGAGGTGGGACAGATAAAGGTCGGCTGGGGGAGGCTCTCTTGATGCTTCCATCGGGTCTTTTGTAGCTCGGAATCACTGAACCCTAAATTCGAGAAGAAAACTGGTAAATTCCATGCCAAATCCTAAATCAAAGCTCTACATTAGAGTTTTTGGAGTTTTATTTTCACACATACGTACCTGGACGATGAAGGGGTCCTCAGAGGAAAGGGAGAGAGTTCTCACTGAACTGGGGATATGCCAAACGGGGCATACCCAGCAGGAGGTTTCTGACTGGACCAGGCCATTTGCGAGTGGCCCTGAAGGACGGCGACTGGATGACGATTGAAGATGAAGCCTGGCGACTGGAAGATGGAGGCCCAGAAGCATAGTTAGTCCCAGTCGGATTAGGTCAAATCCTCTGAGCCTTATCTAATTCGGTTGTATATTTATAAACCCTAGCGAGGTACCCCTATATAAGACTCCCTAGGGTACTGATGGTGCTCGACGTGGCACTTTGTTGGTAACCCCACGCGCAGGGTGTGAAGAGCAAGCAGCAAGTTTTTCCTCAGTTGAGACCGAGGTTATCGAACCATAAGGAGGAAGGAAACGTCACACAGGTGTTGCAAACAACGTGGAGACCTGCACAACACAAACTCAAGACTTTGCCCTAACAAATAGTGAGGTTGTCAAGCTCACCATTTGCTGTAACGAAGGATTAAACGTATTGTGTGGAAGGTAATGGTTTGCAGCAAGTAAACAAGTAACAGTGGAAGATGTATCAATGGTAAAGATTGGACCGGGTTCCATGGTTCACTAGATGTGCTCTCCTTAGATAAACAACATGGCATGAAGGGTAAACAAATTATAGCAGGGCAATTGACAGGAACTGAGCAAGGCATAACAATGCAATTACTAGTCAGAAAGATCATATGAGGTTGATTGGGCAATAAAACAAGATACATAGACCGCCATACAACTGCATCTATGACTAGAAGTCCACCTTCAGGTTATCATCCGAACCCCCTCCAGTATTAAGTTGCAAGCAACAAACAACTGCTTTAAGAAAAGTGTGTAAGGTAAATAGTCCACATGTTTCATCAACAAGAGACCATTGTTTTCTCCCTAGTAGCAACAAAAAATCTACAACCAAAGAGATTCATGTCACTTCCCTTGCAAACTAGAGGCATGAACCCACTATCGAGCATAAATACCCCCTCTTGGAGTCACTAGAAACTACTTGGCCAAGATAGCTACTAAGAACGGAGAGCATGCAAGATCACAAACAACACAGACATGATAGAATCATAAAGATAAAACCATTAATCAAACCAACATAATAATCTCAATATCCATCGGATCCCGCAAACACAACATGCATGATTACAAATAGATTAGATCTTGATCAAGAATGGAGCTCACAAGATCTATACATGAAAGCACAAAGGAGGAGATACAACCATCTAGCTACTACATGGACCCATAGTCCAAGGTGGAACTACTCACGCATCATACCGGAGAGAGGCCTCCAGGATGATCTCCCATCCGGCAGGGTGCCGGGAAGAACTTCAGACCCCCCATCTAGGGACGATGGTGGCGGCGGTTACAGACGGTTTCGTGGAGATTTGATCGGGTACTCAGGGTTTCTGCATCGGGGGCTTCTTATAGTCGAAGGGGGAGACCGAGGCGGTGGCCAGGGCAGGCAAACCCTAGCCAGGCGTGGGCTAGGGCCCACCCGCTCTTAAGGTGGGTCTGGCCCACCTGGCTGGCCTCTCGGGCTCTCCTCTGGACTTCTTGTTCCCCATGGAAAGTAATTCAATTTGTCCTTTGTCCCTTCCAATTCTGAGAATATTTCTTTACTAACTTTTCTGAAACCAAAAACAACAGAAAATAGGCATCTGGCACTGTTGCAACTTGTTAATAGGTTAGTACCAGAACACATGTAAAAAGCACCTCAAAGTGTGGACAAGTAAAGCAAATTGATACTAAACAAGCATGGAGCATCAAAATATAGATACGTTTCCAATGTATCAACATCCTCAAGCTTAAATCCTGCTCGTCCTCGAGTAGGTAAGTGATAAATAGAATTATTTTTGATGTGACATGCACCCTCACAATAAAGATCCAACCATTTGCAAGCATTGAAAGCTGGGATGAAAGAACTCTAAACATGCAGATGAAAGATGGAGTTCTAACAATAGGACATAGTAACTATGCATGCAACATGGCAAGCTACAAACAAAGATCATGAATAACATGCATTGAAAAATGTTTGTTTGTTTCACATGCAGAAAACATAGCATAATGGCATTCAGCCTGTCCCTCATAGAGTAGCACATAGATGCATAGTACACCTGTAAAGTTCACAAGGGTGACTACAAACAAGTAGCTCAAGAGCAAGTAATAACACAATATGCATCAATTAATAAGCTTTGGAACACTGCACACAAAATGACAACTATGCTCTCTTAATGGTGCCTAAAGGTAGAAGGTGGAGACTCAATAGTGGTGGAAGAAAGGCATTTTTGTAAAGGAAGCAGGGATTACATGTTTCAAAAAGAGCTTCCAAATTTATGATACTTGTTAGCTTTCAGCCCTCATTTCCCCTATCATAAGCATCTTGAAGTGGTTAAGGTTAAAGTGGCAAAGCTGGAGTATATGCTTGACGAAGTATAAGTTGGCAATCTCAAGTCCCTTGAATACGAGGTCCACACCTCATGCATACTCAACTTTGGGTCCATGTAAGTTCTTGTCATTGTAAGTATTTGCATACCATTGAGAACCGCCAACGGAGTACCCCTTGCACATGGTACAGGAGCTTTCCCATAACCAAAATGATAAGGCAAGCAGACAATGAGCATCTCAGCAATCTTTTTATTTACCATATGCATATATTTTAATTGAGGATGCTTCATAGATAGCTCATTATGGTGATGCTGCAAGTTTCCACCATGATTAGGCATGGCTTAGGCTAGAGGACCAGACGTTTCTCTAACACATAATACAAACTCCATGGACTTACTAGTCCCCTCTTTATTTCACACCGGTGACATCCATAGACAAAAGAACATGATATCAACTGAGTACAACAAGGTACAAGTGCAATGTTGAAAACATTCCTCGTGACAACACTGTTCTTCTAATTCCAACTTATAAGTTAAAGCATATACAAAAAAGTTGTTACAATGGTTCAAGTTTGTTAGGGACAAAGAATATAAAGTGTGCCATCAAGTTCGTAAGGGCTTCAATCAGTAAGTTTTCACATAACAAAATAGTTTTTAATTGGAAGATAGATGAAAACAAGAATATACTTGGAATGGTGTAACACACCATGCATAGGAATTTATAGTGCACACTTTGGAATAAATTGGTTTCTTGGGAGTTGGAGGCATGAGTAGAAATTACTCATACAAGTGGAGGCTAGCAAAATACTAGGAGGAACCAACTAAGAGAGCAATAATGGCCATAATCATGTAGTGCAACAAAGCATACTAATCAAAGCAAAGAGTGGTACTACAGGTCAAGGACTAAATGATCATAGAGGCTAATGTTGACTTGTGAGATTCATAACATGGTGTGAGCATGTGCCAAGTCAACCCAAGCAAAGCATCAAAGGAGAATACCACAATACTATGCTTTTCATGCTAAAAAAATGCATAATTTCGTCAAGGCACACTAAGAAATCGTAATTGTTTGGAAAAAGACATGCTACACCAATAATCACTAAGCATAAGATCAAAACACCTAGCATGTGATGCTAAAGTCTAAGTCACAATCAATGCAAGCTCCTCTTGCACTTCAAGCAAGTTCTTACTACTCCTTTCCAAACACCAAGAAACCTTACTTGCAAAACAACACAGAGAGAATGGGGGTCCAAACTTATTTATCCAAGAAAACTAAACAACCTAGGCAAAGAAAACAAAAACTAAGACGCTCCAAGAACAACACAACTGTGCATGAAACAATAAAAACGAAGTGTCTAGACATACCTGAGCTTTTTATTGATGAAGAAGGGGATGCCTTGGGCATCCCCAAGCTTTGACGCTTGTACCTCTTGGATATTTCTTGGGGTGACACCATGGTGGCATCCCCAAGCTTGATATTTTGTCTATTCTTCATCTCATTGCATGATTCTCTCTCCACACCTGAATTTTTTCCTTCATACAAAACTTCACACAATCTTCATTAGCAACATTAGTGTATTCAAAAGATATTAGACCACTTGCAAAGCTTTGGAACAACAAGGATTTCATTCAAAACACAAGATAATGTAGTAACTCCTTCAAAAATCTTAATTTACCTGAAGAGAACTCAAAAAGGAATCAATAAGAAGCAAATGCAAATAATGGCAGAAATCTGTCAAAACATACCAGCAGGTAGACACCGATTTTTTGAACCTCTTCTGTTGCTCAAATAAAAAAGTGTTGAACTAACGAAAGTTATCTAACATACTGGAGGATTTATTCGTCAATTTTGAGCTCAATCCGAGTTACAGAGCCTCCTCACGATTGTTTTTGGTGTAGGACAGAAATCTGTTTTGGGACAGCAACTCCCCAAATCTTACTACCCTCTCATTAGAGGTCATTCTTGGCACAAAAAGCAAACAAAAAGGATAAGGAGAGGTCATTACTGAAGTAATAACTTCCAAGACTCAAGGAAACTCTTGGGTTATCTCCCAACAAGTACTTTTCTTTAACGCCTTTAAGTTAGGCACAAGAAGAAAGAAGAATCAAGTATTTTCAAATGAAGAAGCATTGCCCCTCTTGTTCCTTTTTTTTCTTACCTTTCCTTTTCTCCTTAGGGAAGATATGATTGCTTACCGGGGGAGCAAAGTGCATGATGCCTTTTCCCACATCTATTACTGCCCCAAGGTGTTTCAGTAGAGATCTTCCAAGTGTGATATGTCCTTTGCCTCAGGCTTCAGTTTCCCTCTGGAGAGCAGAGATTCTAGACCAAGCTTCCTTAAAACTTTCTTCACCTTTTTGCTTAAAAGTGGAGAGTTATACCATAGGGGAAATAAAAGGCCGACCCCGACATGGCACCAACTAGAGCAAGAACTAATTGTTTTGGGTTTTTTGAAAAGAGGCAAACAAAACCAAGAAAAAGAAACTAAGCAAACTAAAAACAAAGTAAAGAGAAAGGAAGTGAAGGACTCCCCTTGTGAAGACGTTCTTACCCTCCCCGGCAACGACGACAGAAAGACTTGATGGTGCTCGACGTGGCACTTTGTTGGTAACACCAAGCGCAGGGTGTGAAGAGCAAGCAACAAATTTTACCTTAGTTGAGACCGAGGTTATCGAACCACAAGGAGGAAGGAAACGTCACACAGGTGTTGAAAACAACATGGAGACCTGAACAACACAAACTCAAGACTTTGCCCCAATGAACAGTGAGGTTCTCAAGCTCACCGGTTTGTTGTAACAAAGGATTAAACGTATTGTGTGGAAGGTAATGGTTTGCAGCAAGTAAACAAGTAAAAGTGGAAGATGTATCAATGGTAAAGATTGGACCGGAGTCCATAGTTCACTAGAGGTGCTCTCCTTAGATAAACAACATGGCATGAAGGGTAAACAAATTACAGCAGGGCAATTGACAGGAACTGAGCAAGGCATAACAACGCAATTACTAGTCAGAAAGATCCTATGAGGTTGATTGGGCAATACAACAAGATACATAGACCGCCATCCAACTGCATCTATGACAAGAAGTCCACCGTCAGGTTATCATCCGAACACCCTCCAGTATTAAGTTGCAAGCAATAGACAACTGCTTTATGCAAAGTGTGTAAGCTAAACAGTCCACATGTTCCATGAACAAGAGACCGTTGTTTTCTCCCTAGTAGCAACATCACATCTACAACCGAAGAGATTTCTATCACTTCCCTTGGAAACTAGAAGCATGAACCCACTATTCAGCATAAATACCCCCTCTTGGAGTCACTAGCAACTACTTGGCCAAGAATGCTACTAACAACGGAGAGCATGCAAGATTACAAACAACATAGACATGATAGAATCATAAAGACAAAACCATTAATCAAACCAACAAAATAATCTCAATATCCATCGAATCCCCGCAAACACAACATGCATGATTACAAATAGATTAGATCTTGATCATGAACGGAGCTCACAAGATATATACATGAAAACACAAAGGAGGAGATACAACCATCTAGATACTACATGGACCCATAGTCCAAGGTGGAACTACTCACGCATCATACCGGAGAGAAGGCCTCCAGGATGATCTCCCCTCCGGCAGGGTGCTGGGAAGAACTTCAGATCCCCCCGTTCTAGGGACGATGGTGGTGGCGGCTACAGACGGTTTCTTGGAGATTTGGTCGGGTACTCAGGGTTTCTGCATCGGGGGCTTCTTATAGGCGAAGGGGGAGACCAAGGTGACGGCCAGGGAAGGCAAACCCTAGCTAGGCGCGGGCTAGGGCCCACCCGCACCTAGGGTGGGTCTGGCCCCCATGGCTGGCCTCCCAGGCTCTCCTCTAGACTTCTTATTCCCTACGGAAAGTAATTGACTTTGTCCTTTGTCCCGTCCAATTCCAAAAATATTTCTTTACTAACTTTTCTGAAACCTAAAACAGCAGAAAACAGGCATCTGGTACTGTTGCAACTTGTTAATAGGTTAGTACCAGAAAACACCTCAAAGTGTGGACAAGTAAAGCAAAGTAGATACTAAACAAGCATGGAGCATAAAAAATTATAGATATGTTTCCAACATATCAGGTACTCTATGTACTTATGTTCTATCATACACCCCTCGCTGCCTAGCCACCGAGCTTGCCACCATTGTAACCAAGCAATAATACAATCTAGCAGGGGTAGGTCTTTACCCTTCGGGGGGCCGAACCTAGGTAAATCCCTGAGTATTTTCCCTCATCTCGCTCCGCATATGGTTGACTGCTCTTTCCACGAATCCTACTACTCGCTACCCCTGGTAGCGTCTGCCGTGGCCATTCCCATGACCGTGGAGCCCATCGTGGGGCATGGCCGATCCGGCCTGAGTTCTGTGGTGAGACCCTATTTGCCAATCAATCGGTCGATCGCCACCGGCCGCATGATCGCGTGCGGCAAGATCCTCCAGATCTTGCCTAGCAGCTACGTCCTGGCGTCACGCCCAGTCACGCACAACACGGTGATGCCGATCAACAACTTGTTCTTCGGTTTCATGGACACCGTCGCCCTAGCCGAGACGGCGATCATCGGCAGGTTGCTGCCACACCGCGATCAGCTCTCGGAAGGCCAGATCCGCACCATTTCCCGCCTCACCTCCGAGTATGACTCGGCCACCAGCAATGTGGTGTTGGGAATATGTCCTAGAGGCAATCATGTATGATGATATTTCCCATTGTATTCATAAAGATATTAAGTTGTCCTTGTATAAACATCTGATGTGTATCATTGAATATGTGATTCAGTTGTGGAACTATACATTCATGTTGTTTGTACTAAATATCCTTGGTCATTGAGGTTGTACTGGACACACAACTTAGATCAATGTGAAAGTCAGCGGATGACTCGGTTCCACTTGTCATGGGCATGGAGATGCTATTCCGACTTACACAGATTAGGCTAAAGAGTTAAGCGAGTCGGATTGACCCATATTGAGGTACAACGAAAAAGTTGTCATTTGTATATCTCAATCAATGTAATCCTTAGACCTGAGGTTGTTGCATGGTCCGAGTTGAGGATCATCGACTTAGATTCTGTCAAACCCTGATCCATAACTGGGCAGTTATAAAGGCAGAGTTCGGGTCGACTAAGAATCAAGTTGCATGATGTGAATAACCAAGATGGGATTTTGCCCCTCCACTTGGAGAGATATTCTCTGGGCCCTCTCGGATGATATGATTCGGAAAGCATGGCCATGCACGACTCTGTTAAGTGTTAACCGAGGCGATCAACTAAAAGTTAGTCAGATGAATCACTTATCTCGGATCGAGAAGAGAGTCGAACTATTTAAGGGATGACAAATATTCGCCTATAGTATGACAAGGTATATCGTGAGGCAAAGGGACTCGGACGCAAGTCGCATTGGAAAGGCAGGTCATCATGACTCTTTGGTACTTGAGAGTCGTCACGTTCTGCTAGGATCCTCTACTGACTGATCGATTGAGAGTCGGACTCCAATCATGTCCAAGTTGCCATGAGCCTGCGGGGTCACACACTTAAGAGCGGGAGAAAGTTCGGGTTGGATCTGAACAGGAAATCTGGTTGGGTTAGATCCGAGCCAGAATTTGGACTGAGTCAGTGAGTCGGACTCACGGTGACTAATATTATGCGTATTAGTGAATGGGCCATGAGTGAGTGGAGCCCATGTTCACTCCCTATATATAGTGGGCGCAAAAACCCAGGAGGGTTGATCGGTTAGGTAATTCGATGCGTTGGAAACCCTAGCTCCACAGCAGTCCAGCCATCGTATCAAACCTAGCAGTTCGCCGCCGGTGCTCCTCCTTGTACGTGTGGATACCCACAGAGGTGATGTACGATCAGCACCAGGATGTGCTCCTCCTTGTACGTTCTCGATCTCAAGCAACGAGCCCTGACCGGCGAACAACACGGTCGCCGCTAATGGCCAAACGATCAATGCGCGAACGCACATGATCAACAATCAAGCCTGGCGACCCCGAGCCAAGGGGATCCCTCAGCCGAGTTAGCCCCCAGTTCCTCAGACCAATGATCCAAGGCGAGAAGTACCTCGCCAACTTCAAGGCGCCAAAGGAGATCGAGAAGTATGACCCAACATATGATCCAGCGGTGTGGCTTGATACATACCTCATGGTGATGGGAATCGTAGGCCACATCGACCTGCTCGCCGCTTGCTACCTCCCCCTGATGATGGAGGGAGCGACCCAACAATGGATCAACACCCTCCCGCAGACAGCATCGAATCGTGGGAGGACATGTGCGAGGCCCTCGTCAGGCACTTCGAGGGCTCCCACACCCACTTCACCACCATCGAAGACCTGGAGAGCTGCATCCAGGGACCACGCGAGTCAACACGCCGTTGGGTACAGCGGTGGCAGGACCTATGGATCAATGCTTTCGGCACACAACTGGACACAGTGATCCACTGCTTCAAGAACTCGTGCTGGTACAAGCCTCTGGTTGCCAAGATCAAGAGGGTCTACCGGAAGCTCGACAACATCCCCGACCTCCTCGAGATTGCCAAGCTCTATGCGAAGGAGGACCCCAACCAAGACTTCGATGACGAGTCAGGAGGACGACGCCACACGAGCGTCAACGACAACGGGAGGCAAACGCCACGGTGATGGGCGAGTCGAATTCATCGCCAGCGCCGGATATGGGCCACGCGATACGAAGAACTTCCGCCGCGACGGAGGAAACTACCGAGATAGTGGCAACTACCGCACTAGAAACGTGACGAGGACAAAATTCGACTTCGCCGCCCTGCTTAACCAGCCCTATGTCTACCTCAGTAGGGAGGGGAAACCCGCCACTCACACCGCCACGGACTGCCACTCCCTAGAGGAGATCGAGAAGGCAAGGCGAGCAAGGGAAGGCCCCAACAACAACCCGCCAAGGGACAATGGCAATGCTAGTGGTTTTGGCAACGACGTTGGCTCGTTGCACATATTCACCGGGCTCGAAACCAAGCGCGAGAAGAAGGTGCTCGCCTGCATGGTCGTCGTGAATGCGGTGACGCAAGTCGACATCCCCCGCTTCCTCAACTGGTCTGAGCAGCGCATCACCTGGAGCTATGAGGACCATGTGCCTCGGATCAAGTACCCTGGGCGAGTCGCCCTGGTGGTCAAGGACAAAGTGGCTAACTACTGGCTCCCCAAGACATTGATGGACGGCGGTGGGTCCATCAACATCCTATGTCTGGATATGTTCAGAAGATTGCAGATCCCGCAGTCGATGGTCGAATCGACCCTCACCACCTTCCATGACATCGTCCCCGGTCGGAAGGCGTACCCGATCGGCAAGGTGACGCTACCAGTCACTTTCGACACACCCTCCAACTTCCGCACCGAGCGGATCGTCTTCGAGCTGGTGAAATTTTGCAACCCCTATCACTCGTCCTGGGGCGACAAGCGTTCGCCAAATTCATGGCAGCCCTACATTAAGCATACAACATGATGAAGCTCATGGGACCATGCGGCATCATCCCCATCCACGGCGACCCTGAGATGGCCATAGAATGCGAGGCAAAAGGCGTCGAACTCATAGACACCATCATCGCTGCGGAAACCAACCACGCCGACAAACTCGCCAAATACATGAGTGGCGTTGACAAGGACGACCCCACAATCCTGAAGAAGCCCAACACAGAAAACATCGGCTCGACAGCCTTCGAAGCAACACACAAACGTACCGTCGAGCTGGTCCCGAGCAAACTCCAGCTAGACGGTCACCATCGGGACAAACATGAGCCCCGCATAGGAAAGCGCACTCATTGATTTTCTCCGTGAGAATCGCAACATATTCGCATGGAATCCATCTGACATGCCAGGTGTCCCGAGGGAACTCGCTGAGCACAAGCTTAATGCCGACCCCAAAGCATGACCTGTAAAACAGTCACTGTGGCCCTTCAATGAAGAGCGCCACCGAGCAATTGCCGAAGAAGTGCAGCATCTACTCGTCGCAGGATTCATCGGCCCATCAAGTACTCCAAGTGGCTGGCAAACCTAGTCCTGGTCATGAAGAAAAACAAGACCTGGAGAATGTGCATAGACTACACCAATCTCAAAAGCGCCTGCCCGAAGGAGGAATTCGTCCTTCCATGCATCGACCAGATCATCGACTCGGTCGTGGGATCAGAGTCGTTGTGCTTCCTCGATGCCTACTCTGGTTACAACCAGATCAAGATGGCAGTAGAGGATGAGGAGAAAACGGCATTCATCATGCCATTCAGTGCCTACTGCTACACCTCCATGACGTTCGGCCTTCAAAAAGCCAGCGCGACCTACCCGTGGTGCATGCATGAGTGCCTTGAGAGCCAAATTGGCCGTAATATCCACGTGTACATCGACGACATGGTGGAAAATCCACTTGCCAACCTGGCCGAAACCTTCACAAATCTGCGGAGGTACAATATCAAGCTCAATCCAGGGAAGTGCACCTTCGGCGTGCCCACCGGACAGCTCCTCGGGTACGTGGTCTCCAAGCTAGGAATCAAAGCGAACCCCACCAAGATTGACACCATCGCACGACTCGAGGAACCCGAGTGCCTTCGCGACGTCCAAAAACTGGCCGGTTGATATGCGGCCCTCGGCCGCTTCATCCCCTAGCTTGGTGAGAAGGCAATTCCTCTCTACCGCCTGATGCTCAAGAACCCTACGTTCCAATGGGACAAAGAAGCGGACGACACACTCGAAGTGCTCAAAGAAGTGATACTCGATGCACCTCTACTAGCCGCCCCCGTCGACAAGGAGCCGATGCTCATCTACCTCGCGGCCTCCACATGGGTCATCAGCACCGTGATGGTCGTCGAGCAACCAGAGAATAGCAAGGAACGCCCTATGCAGTGCCCAGTCTACTACATCAGCAAAGTCTTGAAAGACTCATGACAACGCTACCCGCAATACCAGAAACTGGTGTACGTAGTCTATAGAGCCTGGCGACGGCTCCCACACTACTTCCAGGAGCACCCCATCACGGTCGTCTCCTCCGCGCTGCTGCAGGACATCATCCGCAATCGCGATGCGACTAGGCGAGTCACCAAGCGGGCTATCGAAATTGGCGTCCACAACATCAAGTACGAGCCATGCAAAGCGATCAAATCGTAGGCTCTGACAGATTTCCTCGCTGATTGGGAAGAAGCACAGCAGCCAAAGAAATTATCCTATATCCACTACTGGTCGCTCCATTTCAATGGATCCAAAAATACGATGGCGCAGGGGCTAGGATTGAACTCACCTCTCCCAAAGGTGACAAGATCCACTACGTGTTGCACCTCGACTTCACGCCCTGCACCAACAACATGGCCGAATACGAGGCCCTCCTTCATGGCATGTAGGCCTCCAAGGAGATGAGCGTCAATCGCCTAAGATGCTACGGTGACTTCGAACTCGTCGCCGCTCAAGTCTCTAGTACCTTCGAGGCCATATCCCCCACCATGGCGGCCTACCGCCAAGCGGTGGACCAGGTGGGGGCGACGTTGCCGGCTACTCCGTTGAGTGGATCGACATGCGCAAAAACAAGGAGGCCTATGCACTCTCCCGCATCGGATAGGATCGGCAAACACCACCAGCAGGCGTCTTCCTCGACATCATCCACAAGCCGTCGGTCTCCCCGCTGAAGGATATCGACGTCGGGATATCGCTGCAACCCGAGCACGCACTGGTCGCCATGCTTTCGAAGCCCAACGACTGGACCATGCCATACCTTGCCTACCTCGAGAATGGGACCCTCCGTTCGGACGAGATGGAGGCGCGCATGATAGTGAGGCACTGCAAATCCTTCTTCATCATCAACGGCGAACTCCACAAACACATCATAATCGGCATGTTCCAGCGCTGCGTTCAACCAGGGGAAGGACGCAAGATCCTCCAAGACATCCACGCCGGCTACTGCGTCCACCACGCTGGTGCCCGGTCGCTAGTCGCGAAAGCCATGCGACATGGCTTATATTGGCTCACTGCGCACGCCGACGCTATCGACATCGTCCAACACTGCGTTAGGGTGCTAGAAATATGCCAACCAGATGCACATCCCTGGTTCGGTCCTCAAGACAATCCCCATCACCTGGCCATTCATCGTATGGGGCATCGACATAGTGGGCCGGTTCAAGAAAGCCTCGTCTGGCTACACCCACCTCCTAGTCGCAGTAGACAAGTTCACCAAGTAGGTCGAGGCCAAGCCAATCAAGAAGTGTGACGACAAGACCGCCACAAAGTTCCTCCGCGAGATCATCTACCGGTACGGGTACGGCTACCCGCACAACATCATCACGGACAACGGCCCAACTTCGCAAAAGGCGCCACGGCCCAACTTCGCAAAAGGCGCCACGGCATATGACTCGACCTTGCCTCAGTCGCCCACCCGGAGTCGAACGGCTAAGTAGAACGCGCCAACCAAAGCATACTCCATGGCATCAAGCCACGGCTACAGGTTCCCTCGAGCGAACTCATGGATGCTACGTCAAAGAGCTCCCTTCCGTGCTATGGGGCATTCGCACCTTCTTCAACCGATAATAGGGTTTACACCCTTCTTCATGGTGTACGGCACCGAGGGCGTCATGCCAACCGACCTGGAACATGACTCGCCTCGGGTCATCAACTACGCGGAGGAATACAAAAAGATCGCCCACCAAGACGGGATCGGCCAGCTCGATGAGGCACGCGACCTAGCTCGCTCTCGCACCGTCATCTACTAGCAGGGACTCCGCCACTACCACAGCCGCCGAGTCCGGACTCGCACCTTCTAGGAAGGCGACCTGGTCCTACGACTCATCCAGGATAAGAAGGACATGCACAAGCTCTCTCCCCCATGGGAGGGACCATTCTCCATGGGCGAGTCCTCGGCAACGACTCCTACTACCTCATCGATGTACGAGGTGACGGTCAGCTCGACGTCCGGGTGGCCATGGAATGTAAACCTCCTCCGAAAGTTCTACACGTAGAACTCAAACTTGTACTCATCTGCTATACAATGCAATAAATTTAAATCGCACAAATTGTGCCTACTCACCAACCTCTTGTGCCAATCGCACTCGTACATTTAGCGTTACGCTACCCACAGAAGTCAACCCTTGGTCGAGAAACCGGCACGGCTAAGTAGTGTGGCACAAGGGCACCGAAAATATTCGGGCCTTGCTTCGTCCACGAAAATGCCACCCAGAGCTGCCATCAGAGTCTCCTCGCTCGACTGGCTTGCCAGGCCAAGACAACTGAACACGCTTATCACAGCGACCGGTCCTCCACATCCTCGTGCATAGAGACTCGAACGGTTAAGTACCATGCACGGGGACTTACCCAATATAAACCCCACGCAGCTCGGGAACACACCAAGTACGAGAGAATGCCCTGGACTCGCCACGCGACTAGCTCTCTGAGCGAGGAGGAGAGACGCGTTACAAACAACACACCATGTCCTCACCTACCTTGGGCATGTGACTAGAATGTCTAACTACCATGCTTGGGGACTCGCCTAAACGACCCCGCTGGCGTCCGGGAAAACAGCCAAGTACAGAGCACCCCTTGGAGTCGCCAAGCAACTGGCTCCACGAGCCACGGCGAGTCGACCATGACTAAACTAGCAGTCTAATACAAACAAACTTACACATATGCGAGGTAAACCCTGATGGCGCCTGATAGCGCTTCGTTGGGAAATCCCAAGAGCAAGGTGTGAAGAGCACAGCAGCAAGTTTTCCCTCAGTAAGAAACCGAGGTTATCGAACGAGTAGGTGGAAGGAAACGTCTCAAAGGTGTTGCAAGAAACTTGGAAACCTGCACAACAACAGCTCAAGACTTTGCCCCAATGAGCAGTGAGGTTGTCAATCTCACCGGTTGCTGTAACAAAGGATTAACTGTATGGTGTGGAAGGTGATAGCGGTTTGCAGAAAGTAAACAGGAATAGTGGAAGATGTATCAATGGTAAAGATTGGACCGGGGTCCATAGTTCACTAGAGGTGTTCTCCTTGAGAAACAAAAATGGCATGCTGAGTAAACAAATTACATCAGGGCAATTGACAGGACTGAGCAAGGCATAACAATGCAATAATAGACATCCATGATCCTATGAGATTCGATTGGGCAATACAACAAGATACATAAACCTCCATCCAACTGCATCTATGACTAGCAACAGATAACTGCTTTAAGCAAAGTGTGTAAGGTAAACAATCCACTTGTTCCATGAACAAGAGACCATTGTTTTCTCCCTAGTGGCAATAGCACATCTACAACCCTAGAGATTTCTATCACTTCCCTTAGATTAAATAGAGGCATGAACCCACTATCTAGCATAAATACCCCCTATTGGAGTCACTAGCATCTACTTGGCCAAGATAGCTACTAGAAACGGAGAGCATGCAAGATCACAAACAACACAGACATGATAGAATCAATAAGACAAAAACATTAATCAATCTGACATAGTAATCTCAATATCTGTCGGATCCCCGCAAACACAACATGCATGAATACAAATAGATGATCTTGATCATGAACGGAGCTCACAAGATCTAAACATGGTAGCACAAAGGAGGAGATACAACCATCTAGCTACTACATGGACCCGTAGTCCAAGGTGGAACTACTCACACTTCATACCAGAGGCTGGCATGATGAAGAAGAAGGCCTCCTGGATGATCTCACCCCCCAGGCAGGGGTGTAACATCCTCAGATCGGCCCTATACGAGTTTTAGCGATTTCGGCCAAACCCGCATAGAAACGATTCAAAGGTGACCACCAGGCGCTCGCGTGCGGGTGGAAAACGAAGTAATATCATTACACAATAGTCCATGATGGAACCCACAAAACAGATATATACAACGACTCGAAGAGTCAAGAATACAGATATACAGTACAAAGATCCCAATCACCTTGAAAATAATACCACGTTCGAGTACGAACAAGATGCAAATGGGCTAAGAGCCCTACAGAATAACTAATGGCATCCATAACTCTGCCCAGGCCAAGCCGGAAGGGTAACCCTGCTAACGACGTCGATCTCAAAAACCTGCTACAACAAGGGGTGCCGGCAAAGGGCAAAGGAAAAAGAGAGCGGTCAGTACTAAGGCTAGTACACGGCGAGACTAGAATTCGGCGGCACTCGCCTACATAGGTATGGTGGACTGAAGCGGCAGCGCAGCATGCACTAAACAACCTATAGAGACTCGATACAACTGTCGGCTATTAGAGAGGGATAAGAAAGACCTATTCGGATGCAAACTAATACTAACAACAATCATACCCATCCTGGTGTTTCCCCCTTGATACCAATAAAGGAAGTCGTACCAAGGAAATCCACATAGTTGGCAATTTTATCCATTCACTTATAGTTGCGGCAATTATTAGTTAGATATAGATAGCATGAGTCATCCTGATAACATAAGCAGTGGGCAGTTTTAGATAACCATTCCATTGTAGTTGCAATACTTACTAGTCAAATACATATACCATGAGACATTCAAAAATCCAGAAGTTGTTGGTACTTTTATTTATCCATTCTGTTATAGTGAAGCTGATTACTAGTCATTCCAAAAGAAAATTTATAGCACTACTTTAGTTATAGTTGTCTATGATCGAGATATTGTGCTCCAAGTTGTCCATAACCGCGGCCACGGCTTTCAGAAAGTTTTACCCTGTAGGGGGGCACAAATAGCAACACACACATGATCAACCTCGGAAAAACCAAATGAAAACCCAACAAGGCATCACGACAGAACATTTGCAAGATTCATATTTGATTTCAGGGGCCACCCCACCAAGCTACCCGTGACAAGGTTGGCCGCCTCCGAGACGGACCCAGAGGTTTGTGCCAATGGCTGTAAACGACTAGGAACCCGAAAGTGTGACTGGGCTTGTCGATACCGCGAAAACATTCCACATTTGTTCCTAAACAGTACAGGCGCTCCACGCGCAATCGTAAATATAGCAGTAAAGCATGGCATAAGTATAGGATAGTAATAAATCCCCAAGCTAGTTTGTGGCCCCAAGGAATTAAATATGACTCAAGCTAGGGTTAGGGGGATTCATGGTCCCACATGCGGATAGTGCGAATATTCAAAGAACACGGATCAAGTACTCAGGGTCCTACGGGACACAAGTGGACGGTTAAAAACCAAATAACATCTATTTCCCACCTGTGCCTCTACATTATTTACCTACTTCAAATTTTAGTTATTAAACGGTAATTAAAGTCATGATCATCTCCAATGTTAAGCATACGGCAATACTCCAACAACTATGGAACAATTATGGCGCGACGCAGCACCTGAGCAAGCAACTACGACTCGCAAGGCCGATTATCTACCAAACAATAGGTAATAGGAGGTGTCCAAGGCAATATAGTGGCTGCAAGAGATATCACGGGTACGAAAAACTAGAGCATCGCAACATAGATAGCAATAGATCAATAGGAGGAAATAAAGACTAGAAATATAAAATAGATAGAAAGAGGGAGAATGCTCGCCTGGAAAACATTGTCAAAGATTCATCCGAAGAACGGGTGTCACTCGCATCAACTCATCGGCCTAATTCGCGAAGAAGCAAAACACTAGAAGAAACATCTGATGCACTATTTAATACTATGGCGGAAGATCGGGCATGATGCATGTATGATGTCATGATGATGCACAAGGTATAGCAACAGCGATTTTCTAGTAGTGGTTTTACCCGGGGCGCTACAATTCGACACCACTAACAATGGATATCGCCCTCGAGATTCGCCTCATGGTACGGGAAAGAAGGCCGACTATCTGAATCTTCTTGCTTCGCGTAGGTCCTCACGACACCACTAACAAGGGTTCTTCTCTATCTTGAAACCCGCGACACTACCAACAAGGGTCGGTGCTCACGTTCGTCAAGAGAGCACTCCGGATAAACAAAAGATGAAGATAGAGGCATCAAAAGATAAGGCCACCCCTAACTTCGGTAGAACGAGATGGGTTGCATCGGTTCACTAATTCAATGTACAAGAGTGAATGATAAGAGTAGTCGGATGGTGATCAGTCCATCACGCACCCAAAGCATTACTCTGCACTTGAATAGGATAATTATGCAACCAACTCTCAGAATTAAGACTGAAGATCTCGACAAGCAAGGTTCAGAAACAAAGGAGGGAAGGAAATTCTCATCAGATCTGATGTAGATGACTTCGTCGTATCGGAAAACAACGGAGATATAAAGAAAAAATTTAGTGAATTTTTGGTCCACTTAAAGGTACAACATATGAAAGATTCATCAGATAGCATGAATGTCGGATGTTGAAGCACCGTTACAAGAGGATGGAAGCAAAACCCTGAAGGTACGACGGAAACCCAACCACGAGAAATCCTGGACTCGAAGAAAAGATAAGAGAGCAGATTCAAAACACGCAGAGGTAAGAGGAGAATAGAAGAGGGGTAACGAGTAAAATCAGGCCTAATCAGATCTATCCAACCGATTTTTCCAAAATAGTTTTGACACTCTACCGGGGCCGTTAGCTAGGTTATCCTACAGGCTGTACCAGTGGGGTATCGTAAATGCTGAGCTCTGATACCACTCTGTAACACCCTCGGATCGTCCCTATGCGAGTTTTAGCGATTTTGGCCAAACCCGCATAGAAACGATTCAAAGGTGCCCACCATGCGCTTTCGTGCGGGTGGAAAAAGAAGTAATATCATTACACAATAGTCCATGATGGAACCCACAGAACAGATATATACAACGACACCAAGAGTCAAGAATACAGATATATAGTACAAAGATCCCAATCACCTTGAAAATAATACAACGTCCGAGTACGAACAAGATGCAAATGGGGTTAAGAGCACTAAAGAATAACCAATGGCATCCATAACCCTGCCCAGGCCAAGCCGGAAGGGTAACCCTGCTAACGACGTCGATCTCAAAAACCTGCTACAACAAAAGGATTGCCGGCAAAGGGCAAAGGAAAAACAGAGCCGTTAGTACTGAGGCCAGTACACGGCGAGACTAGAATTCGGTGGCACTCACCTACATAGGTATGGTGGATTGAAGCAGCAGCGCAACATGCACTAAACAACCTATAGAGACTCGATACAACTGTTGGCTATTAGAGAGGGATAATAAAGACCTATTCGGATGCAACCTAATACTAACACCAATCATACCCATCCTAGTGTTTCCCCCTCGATACCAATTAAGGAAGTCATACCAAGGAAACCCACACAGTTGGCAATTTTATCCATTCACTTATAGTTGTGGCAATTACTATTCATATATAGATAGCATGAGTCATCCTTATAACATAAGCAGTGGGCAGTTTTAGATAACCATTCCGTTGTAGTTGCAATACTTACTAGTCAAATACATATACCATGAGACATTCAAAAATCCAGCAGTTGTTGGTACTTTTATTTAGCCATTCCTTTATAGTGAAGCTGATTACTAGTCATTCCAAAGGCAAATTTATAGCACTACTTTAGTTATAGTTGTCTATGATCGAGATACTGTGCTCCAAGTCTTCCATAACCGCTGACACGGCTTTCAGAAAGTTTTACCCTGCAGGGGGCACAAATATCAACACACGCACGATCAACCTCGGAAAATACCAAATGAAAACCCAACGAGGCATCACGACAGAACATTTGCAAGATTCATATTTGATTTCAGGGGGCCACCCCACCAAGATACCCGCGACGAAGTTGCCCGGCTCCGAGGCGGACCCAGAGGTTTGTGCCAATGGTTGTAAACGACTGGAACCCGAAAGTGTGACTGGGCTTGTCGATACCGCGAAAACATTCCACATTTGTTCCTAAACAGTATAGGCACTCCACGCACAATCATAAATAAAGCAGTAAAGCATGGCATAAGTACATGATAGTAATAAAGCCCCAAACTAGTTTGTGGACCCAAGGAATTAAATATGACTCAAGCTAGGGTTAGGGGGATTCATGGACCCACATGCGGATAGTGCAAATATTCAAAGATTAGGTATCAAGTACTCGGGGTCCTACGGGACAAAAGTGGACGGTTAAAAACCAAATAACATCTATTGCCCACCTGTGCCTTTGCATTATTTACCTACTTCAAATTTTAGTTATTAAACGGTAATTAAAGTCATGATCATATCCAACGTTAAGCATACAACAATACTCCAACAACTGTGGAACAACGATGGCGCGACGCAGCACCTGAGCAAGCAACTACGACTCGCAAGGCCGATTATCTACCAAATAATAGGTAATAGGAGGTGTCCAAGGCAATATAGTGGCTGCAAGAGATATCACGGGTACAAAAAACTAGAGCATCCCAACACAGATAGCAATAGATCAATAGGAGGAAATAAAGACTAGAAATATAAAATAGGTAGAAAGAGGGAGAATGCTCGCCTGTAAAACATTGTTGAAGATTCATCCGAAGAACGGGCGTCACTCCCATCAACTCATCGGCCTAATCCGCGAAGAAGCAAAACACTAGAAGAAACATCGGATGCACTATTCAATACTACGGCAGAAGACCGGGCATGATGCATGTATGATGTCATGATGATGCACAAGGTATAACAACAACGATTTTCTAGTAGTGGTTTTACCCAGGGCGCTACACGCGGCTGGCCCTAGCCCACGCCGCTAGGGAGTGTGGCCCCCTAGTGCCTCCCCTCCGTCTCGTACTCTGGCTCCGTGTTCCCCATGGTAAAATATTGACTATGGCTTTTGTCCCGTCCAATTTCGAGAATATTGATTTTCTGTCTTTCTAGAAACAAAAAATAGAAGAAACAGGCAACTGGCACTGTGGCATCTTGTTAATAGGTTAGTACCAGAAAAAATATAAAAACACCTCAAAGTGTAGACAAAGCAAAGCAACGTAGATACTAAACAAGCATGGAACATCAAAAACTATAGATACGTTTCTGACATATCAAGCATCCCCAAGCTTAACTCCTCTCGTCCTCGAGTAGGTAAGTCATAAAAGATTAATTTTTGAGGTGACATGCACCATCAAAATCAAGATCAAACCATTTGCAAGCATTGAAAGCTAGGATCAAAGAACTCTAAACATGAGCATGAAAGATGGAGTTCTAACAGTAAGACAAAGTAACTATGCATGCAACATGAAATGCTACAAACAAAGATCATGAATAACATGCATTGAAAAACGTTTGTTTGTTTCACATACATAAAACATGGTATAGTGGCATTCAGCTTGTCCCTCATGGAGTAGCAAATATATGCATAGGAAACCTTCAAAGTTTATAAGAGTGACTAGATACAAATAGTACAAGAACAAGTAATATCAACAATATGCATCAATCAATAAGTTTTGGGACAATGCACAAAGAACTAAGAATGGCAACTATGCTCTCTTAAATGGTGCTTAAAGGATAGAAGCTGTGACTCAATATAATAGTGGAAGAAAGGTCATTCATAAGGGGAAGCAGGGATTTCAAGTTTCAAAAAGAGCTTCCAAAAATTATGGTACTTGTTAGCTTTAAGCTCTCATTGCCCCTATCATAAGCATCTTGAAGTGATTAAGGTTAAAGTGAACAAACTATGGAGTATATGATTGACAAAGTATAAGTTGGCAATCTCATGTCCCTTTAATACGAGGGTCGCACTTCATGCTACTCAACTTTAGTCACCTGTAAGTTCTTGTCATAGTAAGTACATGTGTATGATAGAGAATCGCCAACGGGGTACCCCTTGCACATGATACAGGAGCTATCCCATAATCAAAATGATAAGGCAAGCAGACAATGAGCATCTCATCAATCTTCTTATTTACCATGGGAATATTGTTCTTTTTTATCTCTTTCCTCTTTTCAATATGTATTTTTTTATAAGAAGAAAGATTCATAGATGTCATTATGGTGATGCTGCAAGTTTCCACCATGATTAGGAAAGGCTTAGGTTAGCGGCCTAGGCGTTTCTCTAACACACATACATAACTCCATGGACTTATAAGCTCCCCTTTTATTTCACACCGGCGACATCCATAGACAAAAGAGCATGATATCAATTGTGTACAAAGTACAAGTGCAATGTTGAAAGTGTTCCCCGTGACAGCATTGGTTCTGCTAATTCCAACGTATAAGTGCAAGCATATACAACATAGATGACACAATGGTTCAAGTTTATTAGGGGCATGAAAAATAAATTGTGCCATCAAGTTCGTGAGTGCTTTAATCACTAAGTTTTCACATAACAAAATACTTTTTAATTGGAAGATAGACGAAAACAAGAATATACTTGGAATGGTGTAACACACCATGCATAGGAATTTATAGTGGACACTTTGGAATAACTTGGTTTCTTGGGAGTTGGATGCATGACTATAACTTACTATACAAGTGGAGGCTAGCAAAAGACTGGAGCGACCAACTAAGAGAGCAATAATGGAAGTAATCATGTAGAGCGACAAAACATTACTAATCAAAGCATAAATTGGTACTACAAGTCAAGGACTAAATGATCATAGATGCTATGGTGACTTGTTCATAGTAATAACATGGTGTCAGCATGTGCCAAGTCAACCCAAACAAAGCATCAAAGGAGAATACCACAATACTATGATTTTGTATGATAAAAAAACGCATGATTACTTCAATGCACACTAAGAAATACCAACTATTTGGAACAAGTCATGCTACAATAATAATCACTAAGCATAAGGTCAAAACAACACCTAGCATGACATGATAAAGTCTAAGTCATAGTCAAAGCAAGCTCCTCTTGTACTATTCAAGCAAGAACTTTCTACTCCTCTCCAACACCAATCAACTTATTTGACACAACACAGCGAGAACGGGGGTCCAAACTACTTTATTACAGTAAACTAAGCAAACCAAACGAAAACTAAGATGCTCCAAGAACAACACAATAGTGCATGAAACAATAAAAACGAAGTGTCTAGAAAGATCTGAGATTTTTATTGATGAAGAAGGGGATGCCTTGGGCCTCCCCTGAAGCTTGTACCTCTTTAATATTTGGGGTGACACGGGGTGACATCCCCAAGCTTGTCCTTTTTTCCATTCTTCATCTCATTACATCATTCTCTCGCTACACCTGAAAAATTTCCTTCATACAAAACTTCACACAATCTTCATTAGCAACATTAGTGTATTCAAAAGATATTAGACCCTTGGGTTTAGCTTTAGAACAGCAAAACTTTCACTAAAAACACAAGCTACTGTAGCAATTCCCTCAAAAAGCTCAATTTCCCAAAAAGAACCAAGAAAGGAATCAATAAGAAGCAAATGCAAATAATGGCAAAAATCTGTCAAAACATACCAGTAGGTAGAAACCGATTTTTTTGAAGACCTTATGTTTCTCAAATCAAAAAGTGTTGAACTAACGAAAGATAGCTAACATACAGGGGTTTATTTAGAAAATATCATCTCAATCCGACTTACAGATATTCCTCATGAATTTTTACGGTGGAGCACAAAAATCTGTTTCGGGACAACAACTCCCCAAATCTTGCTTCCCTCTCATTAGAGGTCATTCTTGGCACAAAAAGCAAACAAAAATGATAAGGATAGGTCATTACTGAAGTAATAACTTCCAAGACTAGTCCTCCTGGTGCCAAGGGTGGTTACACCCCCCAGGCGCGGCTAGCCCTAGTAAAATATTGACATTGGCTTTTCTCCTGTCCAAATATGAGAATATTGATTTTCTGCCTTTCTGGAACCAAAAACAGAAGAAAACAGGCAACTGGAACTGTGGCATATTGTTAATAGTTTAGTACCATAAAACATATAAAAACACCTCAAAGTGTAGACAAAGCAAAGTAGATACTAAACAAGCATGGAACATCAAAAATTATCGATACGTTTCGACGTATAAAACCCGATTAAACGGTGGACGTGCTCGGGGTCTGGCACAACCAAAAATACAAAAATAGAAAATCACAAAGCAATGCTAGACGATTGATTTTTCCCCTTTTTCATTCCTTCGGCAACAAAATATATTGTTCATCATCAAATTATATACAGAAGCGGTCAGCCGCTACAACTAACAAAATGACTCATGGTCCCTTACTTTGTAGGCTTCAAATAAGACGCGCCGCCACCGCCCCTGACCCGGACAAAAGGCTCCCAAGAGTTCGCGGGGTACGTCGTCAGCTTCCTCGCAAGCGTCAATCGGAAAGGCTGCTCTGACTTCAGATCGCGATGCTCCGGCTCGGGTTCATTTGGCGCCACCACCGTTTCCTGGTATGGCAACAGATCACACATCGCCAACACTCGCTCCACGAAAGGAGCGACCTTGGCGGTTATCTTCAACACCTCCATGATCTCCACTAAGCTAGTCGCCGACGGATACCCGCTGGTGATGTCATCGAGGTCAAAGTCGTCGGGGAAGTGCGTGAGTCCAAGACTAAGCGCAGTAGCAGCTCCACGGCAAAAGGCTGACCGTGCTATCCACTCGACCACGGTCGGCGCTTCCTCGAGGTAGCGCCACACCTCCGTCAACCCCCCAGGGATCACCTCGGTGGGAGAAATCCTCTAGAGGACGTCTTGGACGCATGTCTCCAAGAGAGTAGCCGCGTCCACCACCACCGTCAAGCACTGCCTCGCGTCGTACGTCTGCACCTCTGGATCTCCTTCGCATATCGCACCTGCAACACCTAAAGGTTAAATCCGCAAGGACGCGTACCTATGGATCCACTACTCGGGGAATCGCCTGCTCGGGGACTCGCCAACAACAAAAGAAAGCAAGGAAAATAAACACTCACCAAGAAGCTCGTGGCAGCGCTCGGTAATAAATTTCTCCAAGGCTGACAGCTGGTCCTGCAAACCAGCGATAAGCGAGTCGGAGACCTTCCACTCGTCATTCGCCGCGACGATTGCGGCCTTGGCCCTCTCCTCATAAGAGATCATCGATGCCTTCGCGACTTCCAGCTCCTTCGTCAACAAGGCGATTCGCCCCTCCGCCGTGGCTAATGCTGCCTTGGTATCCTCCAGCTCGGCGGCTGGAACATATCCCTCCCGGGCCTTGGGGACCGTGACAGAGCGATCCTCTAACAAAAAAGATTATAGTGAGAACTTTGAAAATCAAATGCACAAATTCATCAAGGCAAAACCGACCCACCCACAGTCGCTTGCAACTGCCGATTGGCCTCCTGCACGACCCGTAGGTCGTGCTCCAGGTGCTCCTTCGTGGCCTGTCAATCGACCGACTCCTTCTGAAGACCCTGAACAAAGAAAACTACATGTGAGCGACGACTAAAGTCCTAAGCATCTAGCCATTGAAATTCAGCGACTAGACACTCAGGGACTGGACGACTAAAGTTCTAAGCATCTAGACGCTGAAATTCAGTGACTAGACACTTGAGGACTGGACGACTAAAAGTTCTAAGCATCTAGCCACTGAAATTCATCGACTAGATGCTCGGGGACTGGACATACCTGGATGGAAGCACCTAGCATGCTGTGATGTTCAACGGCATCCACCGATGGCAACACAAACGACATACACCTGCGTCGCTGCCCGCATCACCATCAACAACCTCAGGTACTTGAGGCGACTGCGTTCTAGCAGCCGCGGCGGAAGATCTCGCCATGAAGTGAGGAAATTTCGCAGCCGTCAGTGCTGGAGCACTGGCCGCGGGTACCTACGCCTCCATCGATGCGGTCGGCTTGCCCAGCTCCAAGCTTGCTACCGCCTCGCCCTCCGAAGCGACAGTGGCTCCGACTGGTTCCTCGAATGGCTCTTCCACAGTAGCGGTGGAATCGCCATCCTTCTTCTTCGCGCCTTCGACTGGCGCCTCGACTGTGTCTCCCTTCCTTTTCTTGAAAGGGTCGGCTTCCCCACCGGACGAGACTGGCGGAACCTTAGCCACCGAAGGGTGACCGATCTTCTTAGCGCCGGTCCTGCAAAACGACACGGTCAGTGATCCATCAAACTGCCCCGATACGGGCCACCCAGTGCAAACTTACTTGGCGACGGGGAGAAAGCAAAGACCAGTGATGATGTGAGACATCGCCATCTTTGTCTTCGCGAGCGACTTTGGCTTTTGCACGGGCTTTGCCTGCGTAGCCACGCGCCAGAGATGTACTCCTAAATGTCATCTTCGTCACTGTCACGCTCTTTGAGGCTCCTACTCACCTCGATTAATGTTGCTTCTGCCCGTGGGTTTTCTGAGCCACGGGCGCGGGCTCGGCAACCTCCGCCACCTCGTCTTCACTATCGAAGGACTCCTCCTCGTCCTCTCAGAGGTCTTTGGGAATCCTTTCATCGAGAGGAAGAAGCCAATTCTCCAGAACTTGAAATAGCTGACAAAGAATGGCGACTCGATCAGAATAAACACAAAACCATGACTGCAAAAATGCGACTGCGAAATCAAGACAAGGAAAGATGGTTACTATGGGGGCCTGACGCTTCGTGGTGGTGGTATACGGATGTAGCCCGGCCTTCGAGTCGGTGTACTCTGCCTCTGTAATGTTATTCAGTGCGACAGCGTTATCATAGGCGTCCTACACCACCGAGCTTGCCTTCGTGATGTCGTCCTTGCCCGTGTACTGGTACATCCAGTTTGTTCGGGTGGCTAGCGGCACCAGTCGCCGCCCAAGCCAACAGTTGTACAAATTTATTGTCTCCAGACCCTCCTTCTTTAGCATCTGGATCTAGGTCAGCATCTCGTCCTCGACCATCCTATGCTCATCTGGGATCTTGGTCGTTAGCAACCAACGCAGCTCGCTCCTTTCAGTGATGTACATCGGGAGTGACACGTCACCATCAGGATTTGGCTCACTCACATAGAACTAGTTCTTCTTCCACTCGCTCACGGCCTTCTTCGGCAACATGAGCTTCACAAACGGGGCCTTGGTCTTCAGCTGGAAGGTGACGCCGTCTGCTGCCAGGATTGGGTCGCCCGCTCCTTCGCGGCTGATGCGGCCATGGAACAGCTCCAGCCATAGGGGAAAATAGGGGCGGCACCCCAAGTATCATTCATAGAAGGACACGAAGATGGCGAGCTGCTTGACACTGTGCGGCCCCAGATACGATGTCTTGATCGCGTAATACGCGCAGAATTGTCGGAAGAAAATCGACGTGGGGAAGCCGAGTCCCTTCTCCAGGTGGCTCTGAAATCAGATCAACTCTCCGAGGTGGCGATTGGGCACCGTCTCCCCGGATGCAGGAATCCGACACTTCCCCTTGTAAATAATCCTTGCGTCCTAGAAGGATTTTAGCAAGTCCGTGGTGCACATGGAATTGCCCCATGGATCCTTTGGAGGCACCATTGAGAAGAACAAGACTCGCTTGGTCCGGAAATTCTGGATCGGGAAGAGGTGGAAAGCTAAGGGTCCGCAGTGGCGGAGAAATGCGAGGAAGGTTTTCAGCTACCCATTTCACTGTAACATCCGAAATATATTGATCAAGATTATCAAGTTCCCATCACCAAAATTAGGGTTAACAAAAACTTTGTTAATGAAAATCATTATGAATGCATGTGTGTATGTGATGATTGTATGAATGCATGAATGGACTTGTGTGATTGATGTAAATAGTAAGTAATGGTTTAAAGATTAAAACAACATCATCTAAATCAAATCCAAGTAGAAACAAATCAAGAGAAATTCAAAAACAAACAAAATAAGCAAATGGTCATTTTTGCCAATCTTGCTCACTAGACCACTTTGAGTGTTTCTAGTCCAAGATTTCAAATAGAAACAAATCCATTTCTTTTCACCCCTTGCTAGACCAAGTAAAAGTGAACCCAAGACCACTCTTCAAACTCACAGAAACATTTGGCAACTTGATTCAAATGACAATTCAAAATTGAATCTATATCATATGTGAAGATCACCAATTCTCAAAAACCAACCAAACCAGTGCACCTTGACCTTTCCAACTAACCAGAGACTACCTAGTATGTGACTAGTACACCCACCAAGTTTCACTCAAAAATTCAATTCAAATCTCTTTCGGCCATTTCATCAAACACCTTGCAAACACAAATCATACAAAACACAAAAAACTATAGTGAGTTGTATTGTGCCTAACTTGTTCCCTCTCTAGCACACAGCATACTCTTAGTAGATCATTTAACAAGCTTTAGCTCACTGTGAGCTTGCCATTGCCATCAATGGTCAGCATGCCGAGCCTCAACCTGCCACCCCATTGTTGACAGCCAGCTAGGAGCTTCCCTAGCCTCGCCAACCTTGTCTGGGACACTGACCACCGTCCACCGCCACCCCATGTCCAACTCCAAAGCAATGCCAGCCCCTAGACCACTTAGCCTAAGTGTGCCTAGCTTCTCTACAAGCATGTCGAGAACACGCCAGAGCGTCGCACTTGACACGTGAGCACAGATCGCGCGCCGCCTTTGCCGCTTGCATGCGTGATCACCACCATCCCAGGAACTGCCAGGACATGCCCGTTCGTCGTCGCGCGACCAGGAGAGCCCGTGCGCCACTAAAATATCTGTTGGACCGGCCTAGAGCACCGCAGCGTTCCGACCGCATCGCACCGCCCCACGCCTCACGACCATGTCGTTGAGCTTCGCCAAGAGGCAGAGCACCGCCCCCTACCATCGCCCATGACATTATCTTACTGTGACGACGACCACAACAAGCTCCACCCGCGACCTTCTGTCCCCTCGCTGCTCTCTAAATAGAGGCCACCCCCGTTCGAATTCAGCACACCATCACACTCCCCTCTCTCTCAGAACCACCCCACCTCATCCTCGGAGCAAGGCAAGCAGCATGTCACCGGAATTTCTCTGGAGTCTGCCGCGGAGGAGGAGAAGAGGAGCTGTCAATTGTAGCCGCCCCAGGAGAAGACACCGGTACCAGGAGGATAGCCGTCGTCGACTTCATCGTTCGCCCCCATCGCCGACCCTCGCCTAAGCCCCGATGAGCCTCACACGACCCCCACTGGCCGCGCTAGAGTTTTGTCTCGCCGGCGTTGCCCAACGGAGACGACAAGCCCCAGCCGTTTGATTAGATGTTGATCGTGTGGTCTAGATTGCCCCGTACCCCTTCGCACCCCCTGTCTCACTAACTGGTGGGGACATTCACTTAAACCCACCCGCGCGCGCTGTACGCCGTGAGCCGGCCCAGTTAACTACCCGAGTGACCCAGTAATTCAAATAAGACGAGCCGCCACCGCCCCTGACCCGGACAAAAGGCTCCCAAGAGTTCGCGGGGTACGTCCTCAGCTTACTCGCAAGCGATGATCGGGAAGGCTGCTCTCACTTCAGATTGCGATGCTCCGGCTCGGGGTCATTTGGCGCCACCACCGTTTCCTGGTACGGCAACAGATCACACATCGCCAACACTCGCTCCACGAAAGGAGCGACCTTGGCGGTTAGCTTCAACACCTCCACGATCTCCACTAAGCTAGTAAACGACGGATACCCGCTGGTGATGTCATCGAGGTCAAAGTCGTCGGGGAAGTGCGTGAGTCCAAGACTCAGCACAGTAGCAGCTCCACGGCAAAAGGCCGGCCGTGCCATCCACTCGACCATGGTCGGTTCTTCCTCGAGGTAGCGCCACACCTCCGTCAACCCCCCAGGGATCACCTCGGTGGGAGAAATCCTCTAGAGGACGTCTTGGACGCATGTCTCTGAGAGAGTAGCCGTGTCCACCACCACCGTCAAGCACTGCCTCGCGTCATACGTCTGCACCTCTGGATCTCCTTCGCATATCACACCTACAACACCTAAAGGTTAAATCCGCAAGGACGCGTACCTATGGATCCACTAATCAGGGACTCGCCTGCTCTGGGACTCGCCAACAACAAAAAAAGCAAGGAAAAGAAACACTCACCAAGAAGCTCGTGGCAGCGCTCGGTGATGAATTTCTCCAAGGCTGACAGCTGGTCCTGCAAACCAGCGATAAGCGAGTCAGAGACCTTCCACTCGTCATTCGCCGCGACGATTGCAGCCTTGGCCCTCTCCTCAGAAGAGATCATCGATTCCTTCGCTACTTCCAGCTCCTTCGTCAACAAGGCGATTCGCCCCTACGCCGTGGCCAATGCTGCCTTGGTATCCTTCAGGTCGGCGGCTGGAACATAGCCCTCCCGGGCCTTAGGGATCATGACAGAGCGATCCTCTAACAAAAAAAATTACAGTGAGAACTTTGAAAATAAAATGCACAAATTCATCAAGGCAAAATCGACCCACACACAGTCGCTTGCAATTCCCGATTGGCCTCCTGCACGACCCGTAGGTCGTGCTCCAGGTGCGCCTTCGTGGCCTGTCAATCGACCGACTCCTACTGAAGACCCTGAACAAAGAAACTACATGTGAGCGACGACTAAAGTTCTAAGAATCTAGCCATTGAAATTCAGCGACTAGACACTCAGGGACTGGACGACTAAAGTTCTAAGCATCTAGCCGCTGAAATTCAGCGACTAGACACTCGAGGACTGGACGACTAAAAGTTCTAAGAATCTAGCCACTGAAATTCATCGACTAGATGCTCGGGGACTGGACATACCTGGATGGCAGCACCTAGCATGCTGTGATGTTCAACGGCATCCACCGATGGCAACACAAACGACGTACACCTGCGTCGCTGCCCGCATCACCATCAACAACCTCAGGTACTTGAGGTGATTGCGTTCCAGCAGCCGCGGCAGAAGATCTCGCCATGAAGTGAGGAAATTTCGCAGCCGTCAGTGCTGGAGCACTGGCCGCGGGTACCTACGCCTCCACCGATGCGGTCGGCTTGCCCAGCTCCAAGCTTGCTACCGCCTCGCCCTCCGAAGCGACAGTGGCTCCGAGTGGTGCCTCGAATGGCTCTTCCATAGTAGCGGTGGAATCGCCATCCTTCTTCTTCGCTCCTTCGACTGGTGCCTCGACTATGTCGCCCTTCCTTTCCTTGAAAGGGTCGGCTTCCCCACCGGAGGAGACTGGCGAAACCTTAGCCACCGAAGGGTGACCGATCTTCTTAGCACCGTTCCTGCAAAACTACACGGTCAGTGATCCATCAAACTGCCCCGATACGGGCTACCCAGTGCAAACTTACTTGGCGACGGGGAGAAAGCATAGACCAGTGATGATGTGAGACATCGCCTTCTTCGTCTTCGCGAGCGACTTTGGCTTTCGCACGGGCTTTGACTGCGTAGCCACGCGCCAGAGCTGTGCTCCTAAATGTCATCTTCGTCACTGTCACGCTCTTTGAGGCTCCTACTCACCTCGATTCATGTTGCTTCTGCCCGTGGGTTTTCTGAGCCACGGGCGCGGGCGCGGCAACCTCCGCCACCTCGTCTTCACTATCAAAGGACTCCTCCTCGTCCTCTCAGAGGTCTTTGGGAATCCTTTCAATGAGAGGAAGAAGCCAATTCTCCAGAACTTGCAATAGCTGACAAAGAATGGCGACTTGATCAGAATAAACACAAAACCATGACTGCAAAACTGCGACTGCGAAATCGAGACAAGGAAAAATGGTTACTGTAGGGGCCTGACGCTTCCCGGTGGTGGTATACGGATCTAGCCCGGCCTTCGAGTCGGTGTACTCTGCCTTTGTAATGTTATTCAGTGTGGCAGCGTAATCATAGGCGTCCTACACCACCGAGATCGCCTTCGTGATGTCGTCCTTGCCCGTGTACTGGTACATCCAGTTTGTTCGGGTGGCTAGCGGCACCAGTCTCCGCCCAAGCCAACAGTTGTACAAATTTATTGTCTCCAGACCCTCCTTCTTTAGCGTCTGGATCTAGGTCAGCATCTCGTCCTCGACCATCCTATGCTCATCTGGGATCTTGGTCGTTAGCAACCAACGCAGCTCGCTCCTTTCAGTGATGTACATCGGGAGTGACACGTCACCATCAGGATTTGGCTCACTCACATAGAACTAGTTCTTCTTCCACTCGCTCACGGCCTTCTTCGGCAACATGAGCTTCACAAACGGGGCCTTGGTCTTCAGCTGGAAGGTGACGCCGCCTGCTGCCAGGATTGGGTCGCCCGCTCCTTCGCGGCTGATGCGGCCATGGAACAGCTCCAGCCATAGGGGAAAATAGGGGCGGCACCCCAAGTATCATTCATAGAAGGACACGAAGATGGCGAGCTGCTTGACACTGTGCGGCCCCAGATACGATGTCTTGATCGCGTAATACGCGCAGAATTGTCGGAAGAAAATCGACGTGGGGAAGCCGAGTCCCTTCTCCAGGTGGCTCTGAAATCAGATCAACTCTCCGAGGTGGCGATTGGGCACCGTCTCCCCGGATGCAGGAATCCGACACTTCCCCTTGTAAATAATCCTTGCGTCCTAGAAGGATTTTAGCAAGTCCGTGGTGCACATGGAATTGCCCCATGGATCCTTTGGAGGCACCATTGAGAAGAACAAGACTCGCTTGGTCCGGAAATTCTGGATCGGGAAGAGGTGGAAAGCTAAGGGTCCGCAGTGGCGGAGAAATGCGAGGAAGGTTTTCAGCTACCCATTTCACTGTAACATCCGAAATATATTGATCAAGATTATCAAGTTCCCATCACCAAAATTAGGGTTAACAAAAACTTTGTTAATGAAAATCATTATGAATGCATGTGTGTATGTGATGATTGTATGAATGCATGAATGGACTTGTGTGATTGATGTAAATAGTAAGGAATGGTTTAAAGATTAAAACAACATCATCTAAATCAAATCCAAGTAGAAACAAATCAAGAGAAATTCAAAAACAAACAAAATAAGCAAATGGTCATTTTTGCCAATCTTGCTCACTAGACCACTTTGAGTGTTTCTAGTCCAAGATTTCAAATAGAAACAAATCCATTTCTTTTCACCCCTTGCTAGACCAAGTAAAAGTGAACCCAAGACTACTCTTCAAACTCACAGAAACATTTGGCAACTTGATTCAAATGACAATTCAAAATTGAATCTATATCATATGTGAAGATCACCAATTCTCAAAAACCAACCAAACCAGTGCACCTTGACCTTTCCAACTAACCAGAGACTACCTAGTATGTGACTAGTACACCCACCAAGTTTCACTCAAAAATTCAATTCAAATCTCTTTCGGCCATTTCATCAAACACCTTGCAAACACAAATCATACAAAACACAAAAAACTACAGTGAGTTGTATTGTGCCTAACTTGTTCCCTCTCTAGCACACAGCATACTCTTAGTAGATCATTTAACAAGCTTTAGCTCACTGTGAGCTTGCCATTGCCATCAATGGTCAGCATGCCGAGCCTCAACCTGCCACCCCATTGTTGACAGCCAGCTAGGAGCTTCCCTAGCCTCGCCAACCTTGTCTGGGACACTGACCACCGTCCACCGCCACCCATGTCCAACTCCAAAGCAATGCCAGCCCCTAGACCACTTAGCCTAAGTGTGCCTAGCTTCTCTACAAGCATGTCGAGAACACGCCAGAGCGTCGCACTTGACACGTGAGCACAGATCGCGCGCCGCCTTTGCCGCTTGCATGCGTGATCACCACCATCCCAGGAACTGCCAGGACATGCCCGTTCGTCGTCGCGCGACCAGGAGAGCCCGTGCGCCACTAAAATATCTGTTGGACCGGCCTAGAGCACCGCAGCGTTCCGACCGCATCGCACCGCCCCACGCCTCACGATCATGTCGTTGAGCTTCGCCAAGAGGCAGAGCACCGCCCCCTACCATCGCCCATGACATTATCTTACTGTGACGACGACCACAACAAGCTCCACCCGCGACCTTCTGTCCCCTCGCTGCTCTCTAAATAGAGGCCACCCCCGTTCGAATTCAGCACACCATCACACTCCCCTCTCTCTCAGAACCACCCCACCTCATCCTCGGAGCAAGGCAAGCAGCATGTCACCGGAATTTCTCTGGAGTCTGCCGCGGAGGAGGAGAAGAGGAGCTGTCAATTGTAGCCGCCCCAGGAGAAGACACCGGTACCAGGAGGATAGCCGTCGTCGACTTCATCGTTCGCCCCCATCGCCGACCCTCGCCTAAGCCCCGATGAGCCTCACACGACCCCCACTGGCCGCGCTAGAGTTTTGTCTCGCCGGCGTTGCCCAACGGAGACGACAAGCCCCAGCCGTTTGATTAGATGTTGATCGTGTGGTCTAGATTGCCCCGTACCCCTTCGCACCCCCTGTCTCACTAACTGGTGGGGACATTCACTTAAACCCACCCGCGCGCGCTGTACGCCGTGAGCCGGCCCAGTTAACTTCCCGAGTGACCCAGTAATTCAAATAAGACGAGCCGCCACCGCCCCTGACCCGGACAAAAGGCTCCCAAGAGTTCGCGGGGTACGTCCTCAGCTTACTCGCAAGCGATGATCAGGAAGGCTGCTCTCACTTCAGATTGCGATGCTCCGGCTCGGGGTCATTTGGCGCCACCACCGTTTCCTGGTACGGCAACAGATCACACATCGCCAACACTCGCTCCACGAAAGGAGCGACCTTGGCGGTTAGCTTCAACACCTCCACGATCTCCACTAAGCTAGTAAACGACGGATACCCGCTGGTGATGTCATCGAGGTCAAAGTCGTCGGGGAAGTGCGTGAGTCCAAGACTCAGCACAGTAGCAGCTCCACGGCAAAAGGCCGGCCGTGCCATCCACTCGACCATGGTCGGTTCTTCCTCGAGGTAGCGCCACACCTCCGTCAACCCCCCAGGGATCACCTCGGTGGGAGAAATCCTCTAGAGGACGTCTTGGACGCATGTCTCTGAGAGAGTAGCCGTGTCCACCACCACCGTCAAGCACTGCCTCGCGTCATACGTCTGCACCTCTGGATCTCCTTCGCATATCACACCTACAACACCTAAAGGTTAAATCCGCAAGGACGCGTACCTATGGATCCACTACTCAGGGACTCGCCTGCTCTGGGACTCGCCAACAACAAAAAAAGCAAGGAAAAGAAACACTCACCAAGAAGCTCGTGGCAGCGCTCGGTGATGAATTTCTCCAAGGCTGACAGCTGGTCCTGCAAACCAGCGATAAGCGAGTCAGAGACCTTCCACTCGTCATTCGCCGCGACGATTGCAGCCTTGGCCCTCTCCTCAGAAGAGATCATCGATTCCTTCGCTACTTCCAGCTCCTTCGTCAACAAGGCGATTCGCCCCTACGCCGTGGCCAGTGCTGCCTTGGTATCCTTCAGCTCGGCGGCTGGAACATAGCCCTCCCGGGCCTTAGGGATCATGACAGAGCGATCCTCTAACAAAAAAAATTACAGTGAGAACTTTGAAAATAAAATGCACAAATTCATCAAGGCAAAATCGACCCACACACAGTCGCTTGCAATTCCTGATTGGCCTCCTGCACGACCCGTAGGTCGTGCTCCAGGTGCGCCTTCGTGGCCTGTCAATCGACCGACTCCTACTGAAGACCCTGAACAAAGAAACTACATGTGAGCGACGACTAAAGTTCTAAGAATCTAGCCATTGAAATTCAGCGACTAGACACTCAGGGACTGGACGACTAAAGTTCTAAGCATCTAGCCGCTGAAATTCAGCGACTAGACACTCGAGGACTGGACGACTAAAAGTTCTAAGAATCTAGCCACTGAAATTCATCGACTAGATGCTCGGGGACTGGACATACCTGGATGGCAGCACCTAGCATGCTGTGATGTTCAACGGCATCCACCGATGGCAACACAAACGACGTACACCTGCGTCGCTGCCCGCATCACCATCAACAACCTCAGGTACTTGAGGTGATTGCGTTCCAGCAGCCGCGGCAGAAGATCTCGCCATGAAGTGAGGAAATTTCGCAGCCGTCAGTGCTGGAGCACTGGCCGCGGGTACCTACGCCTCCACCGATGCGGTCGGCTTGCCCAGCTCCAAGCTTGCTACCGCCTCGCCCTCCGAAGCGACAGTGGCTCCGAGTGGTGCCTCGAATGGCTCTTCCATAGTAGCGGTGGAATCGCCATCCTTCTTCTTCGCTCCTTCGACTGGTGCCTCGACTATGTCGCCCTTCCTTTCCTTGAAAGGGTCGGCTTCCCCACCGGAGGAGACTGGCAAAACCTTAGCCACCGAAGGGTGACCGATCTTCTTAGCACCGTTCCTGCAAAACTACACGGTCAGTGATCCATCAAACTGCCCCGATACGGGCTACCCAGTGCAAACTTACTTGGCGACGGGGAGAAAGCATAGACCAGTGATGATGTGAGACATCGCCTTCTTCGTCTTCGCGAGCGACTTTGGCTTTCGCACGGGCTTTGACTGCGTAGCCACGCGCCGGAGCTGTGCTCCTAAATGTCATCTTCGTCACTGTCACGCTCTTTGAGGCTCCTACTCACCTCGATTCATGTTGCTTCTGCCCGTGGGTTTTCTGAGCCACGGGCGCGGGCGCGGCAACCTCCGCCACCTCGTCTTCACTATCAAAGGACTCCTCCTCGTCCTCTCAGAGGTCTTTGGGAATCCTTTCAATGAGAGGAAGAAGCCAATTCTCCAGAACTTGCAATAGCTGACAAAGAATGGCGACTTGATCAGAATAAACACAAAACCATGACTGCAAAACTGCGACTGCGAAATCGAGACAAGGAAAAATGGTTACTGTAGGGGCCTGACGCTTCCCGGTGGTGGTATACGGATCTAGCCCGGCCTTCGAGTCGGTGTACTCTGCCTTTGTAATGTTATTCAGTGTGGCAGCGTAATCATAGGCGTCCTACACCACCGAGATCGCCTTCGTGATGTCGTCCTTGCCCGTGTACTGGTACATCCAGTGTGTTCGGGTGGCTAGCGGCACCAGTCGCCGCCCGAGCCAACAGTTGTACAAATTTATTGTATCCAGACCCTCCTTCTTTAGCGTCTGGATCTAGGTCAGCATCTCGTCCTCGACCATCCTATGCTCATCTGCGATCTTGATTGTTAGCAGCCGACGTGGCTCGCTCCTTTCAGTGATGTACATCGGGAGTGACACCTCACCATCAGGATTTGGCTCACTCACATAGAACCAGTTCTTCTTCCACTCGCTCGCGGCCTTCTTCGGCAGCATGACCTTCACGAACAGGGCCTTAGTCTTCAGCTGGAAGGTGACGCCGCCTGCTGCCAGGATTGGGCCGCCCGCTCCTCCGCGGCTGATGCGGCCATGGAACAGCTCCAGCCATAGGGGAAAATAGGGGCGGCACCCCAAGTAGCATTCATAGAAGGCCACGAAGATGGCGAGCTGCTTGACACTGTGCGGCCCCAGATCCGATGTCTTGATCACGTAATACGCGTAGAATTGTCGGAAGAAAATCGCCGTGGGGAAGCCAGTCCCTTTTCCAGGTGGCTCTGAAATCAGATAAACTCTCTGAGGTGGCGATTGGGCACCGTCTCCGCGGATGCGGGAATCCGACACTTCCCCTTGCAAATGATCCTTGATTCCTGGAAGGATTTTAGCAAGGCCGTGGTGCACATGGAATTGCCCCATGGATCCTTTGGAGGCACCATTGAGAAGAACAAGACTCGCTTGGTCCGGAAATTCTGGATAGGGAGGAGGTGGAAAGCTAAGGGTCCGCAGTGGCGGAGAAATGCGAGGAAGGTTTGCAGCTACCCATTTGACTATAACATCCCAAAAATATTGATCAAGATTATCAAGTTCCCATCACCAAAATTAGGGTTAACAAAAACTTTGTTAATGAAAATCATTATGAATGCATGTGTGTATGTGATGATTGTATGAATGCATGAATGGACTTGTATGATTGATGTAAATAGTAAGGAATGGTTTAAATAATAAAACAACATCATCTAAATCAAATCCAAGCAGAAACAAATCAAGAGAAATTCAAAAACAAACAAAATAAGTGTTTCTAGTCCAAGATTTCAAATATAAACAAATCCATTTCTTTTCACCCCTTGCTAGACCAAGTAAAAGTGAACCCAAGCCCACTCTTCAAACTCACAGAAACATTTGGCAAATTGATTCAAATGAAAATTCAAAATTGAATCTATATCATATGTGAAGATCACCAATTCTCAAAAACCAACCAAACCAGTGCACCTTGACCTTTCCTACTAACCAGATACTACCTAGTATGTGACTAGTACACCCACCAAGTTTCACTCAAAAATTCAAATTCAAATCTCTTTCGGCCATTTCATCAAACACCTTGCAAACACAAATCATACAAAACACAAAAAACTATAGTGAGCAGTATTGTGCCTAACTTGTTCCCTCTCTAGCTCACAGCATACTCTTAGTAGATCATTTAACAAGCTTTAGCTCACTGTGAGCTTTCCATTGCCATTAATGGTGAGCATGCCAAGCCTCAACCTGCAACCCCATTGTTGACAGCCAGCTAGGAGCTTCCCTAGCCTCGCCAACCTTGTCTGGGACACTAACCACCGTCCACCGCCACCCCATGTCCAACGCCAAAGCAATGCCAGCCCCTAGACCACTTAGCCTGAGTGTGCCTAGCTTCTCTACAAGCATGCCGAGAACGCGCCAGAGCGTCGCACTTGCCACGTGAGCACAGATTGTGTGCCGCCTTTGCCGCTTGCATGCGTGATCACCACCATCCCAGGAACTGCCAGGACATGCCCGTTCGTCGTCGCGCGACTAGGAGAGCCCGTGCGCAATTAAAATATCCGTTGGACCGGCCTAGAGCACCGCAGTGTGGTCTAGATTGCCCCGTACCCCTTCGCACCCCCTTTCTCACTAACTGGTGGGGACATTCACTTAAACCCACCCGCGCGCGCTGTATGCCGTGGGCCGGCCCAGTTAACTTCCCGCGTGACCCAGTAATTCAAATTTAGGTTTATTAGTTTAGTTTCAAACTTAGTTCTGTACCTAGATTTAAAAATCATTTCAGATCGATTCACTGAACCAAATTGCATGAAACTATTTTTTTAGAAAGGTACTAAAATTCTTAATCGAAGACCATTGGATTAAAATCATTTGGATTCGTAGATCACCTATAGTAAAAATAACAAGGCCAAAGCTTTGCTGCATTCAAACATTTTTCAAAATTCAACCATAAAAGCTTTTGAGTTGATTCCAACTCTCAAAAATCACATTTAACAAGACCTTTCTGAATATATAAAAATATCTAGGTTTACTTACATAAATAATGGTAAAGGAATAAAAGAATGCCCCATAGGCATTTCTAGTCACTTTGTTTATTTAAAATAAAAAGGTTAAATCTTATTAAATTGTGACACCACTTTAAATCACATCACCATGCACTGAAATATGTGGTGATGACATGTGTCAACATGATCCCCTGTTTTAGTTGGAGAATATTAAATCTTAAGTAGTTTTTCAATGAGTAGAAATTACTTTTCTAAAATAAAATAAATAAAAACTATTGCCTTAATCTGGGTGATAATAGTGATGATGCTAGATCATCTAATGTGAACCTTTATGTGCTAAATAGAGTAGTTGATAATTGTTTGGTGATTGTGTACCTCGTATTTATTTATAGACGCTAGTACCGACCAAGGATACGAGGAGGAAGGAGAATACTACGAGGAAGAAGCCGATGAGAACTTCAACCACTGCTCTACACAAGGCAAGATACTAACTGAGCAAGCTACCACTTGCATGTTATCTATGCAAGTTAACACTTTTAACTGTGAAAACTATATGATCTATGCAATGCATTAGGCATGCCTTGATTATACCAATTGATGATACCCAATCCTAGTTTTATTTGCAAGCTTAGTTATTTTATTTCTTTATCAAAGCTCTTATTTTGAGTTTACTTAGTAAATTGTAGATTCTAGAAAGATATTTTAGAGGTAGCATAAAGAGAATAAAACTTGGCCTAAGTTAGATAATCTTGATGTCATTCTGAGGCATGAGATTGAACTTAGATCATTCACCTTTTTTTATCACCCCACCTTTAGTGTTTACCCCCACTTGTAGATGCTAGTGCTAAGCATAAAACTTGATCACTTTAGATGGGAATACTTGGTGAAAATGATTATGAAAATCTTAGAATGATGAGTCATTCTACTGAAATGTTTTGACATGTGTTCTTGAACACCAGATGATTTTGGATGATGAAAATGTTGAGGCATGATCCTTAGCCCTTTATAATACTGATGGTTGTCAGGATGCGATACCATTCCAATTTTACCGTACAACCATAATACCTGAAATTTTGGTAGGGTTTGACTGGAAGTTTATATACCTTAGTAGGGGTTCCCTTGCGGCCAAGGTTTGAGCTGAGGCTACCTTGTGAAGATTGTCCACCTGTGCAGTTCCCAAGATAACAGTTGGTCATGGTTGGGAGGCCACACTCACAGGAATGGTGCCTATACTAGGGCTCGTAATTGAAAGGTTAGGATTGATTATCCGCATACTGAGTAAGGTGAATTTAGGATTGTTCCTGACGGATGTATCAAATATTGTAGTGAAAGTGTACCACCTCTACAGAGTGTCAAACTATTCGAATAGCCGCATCCGCGGTTATGGACAGTTAGAGTGGTCATACTGTTCCGTCATCAGATGTTTTCAAAATGACTTGTGAAATGAATCATGACTTTGACTTGACCACAATAGTGTTGTGTTATGAAAATGCTAGTTCCCACATAGCTTTTATAAAATTTTTAACTAGCTTTCTTTGCTTCTAAACTCAGTTTTGGTAAATTTGGTTTTCGTAAAACAACCTAGATCCTAGTATTTCCTACTCAAAAACCCTTCACTTGTTAGTATTAGTCTGCGAGTACTTAAAGAGTACTCATGGCTTTGTCCCTGGCTATTCCCGTGGCCAGACTATGAAGAGGACTATCAGGAGGATGGACCGCAGGAAGGTTACGACAACTAGGATCATCTCCCATCGTCAGCATTGCCTGTGACCATGAAGATGGAGTCTTGCCTACGCTATCGTTATTACGTTATTCCGCTGCTATGATTTTATTAAGACTGGATCATGTGATCCTTTATTTGTTGTAAGACCTTATGTATGGTTTGTAATGGATGATGTACTGTGATATCCAATCTGTTATGTCTCGCAAAAATGGTAATTCTGGGATTGCGATGTATGGCATAACAGACATCTGGGATTAAAACTCCGGGTGCTGACAGTCACTCTCCTTATAAAGGGGCGTCTCCCGCCAGTTTTGAAGGAGCTGTTACCTCACGGTAATTACGCCAATATTACTGTTGGATTACTCAACAGCTAGGTTGACCAAGCTGACGGTCCAACTTCACTCACTCGACTCACCGACGCACTCGCCTAATGTTGTGATTCGGCTGGTCGTCAATGCTGCGACTGAAGACACATACAAGGGATTCCTTCCTTCATTGAGGGAGTCCACTACCGAATCGACTGGGCATCCAAATTGGACCCGCCTAGTCCAACTGCCAAAGAACACCTGCACCGAACCAACGGTGGCCTCAGGAACTACAGATGGGCATATGCCAAACGGGTATGCCCAGCAGGACGTTTCCGACTGGACCAGGCCCATTGCGAGCGGGCCTGTAGGACGGCGACTAGATGACGATTGAAGATGAAGCCTGGCGACTGGAAGCTGGAGACACAGAAGCATAGTTAGACCCAGTCGGATTAGATCAAATCCTCTGAGTCCTTGTTTGATTCGGTTGTATATCTGTAAACCCTAGAGAGGTACCCCCTATATAAGCCTCCCTAGGGTACTCTATGTACTTACGTTCCATCATACACCCATCGATTCGCTGCTTAGCCATCGAGCTCGCCACCATTGTAACCAAGCAATAATACAGTATAGCAGGAGTAGGTCTTTACCCTCCGGGGGGCTGAACCTGGGTATACCCCTGTGTCTTTGCCCTCATCTCGCTCCGCAGATGGCTGACCGCTCTTGCCCCAAATCCTACTACTCGCTACCCCTGGTAGCGTCTAGCGTGGCCATTCCCACGACATACCTGGACGATGAAGGGGTCCTCGGAGGCAAGGGAGAGAGTTCTCACTACAGTGGACCGGAGGCAGTGGGGAGGATATGCAAGGGACCAGAGGTGGCAGTGGTGGAGTGCGGAGATAGCAGTGACGGTGGACAGTGTGGATCCGGATGGGCGGGGAACAAAAAATGTGGCACGAAACTGAAATATTTGTCCAAATATTTTTAGTCTTTGCTCTCGATGACGAACATCATCTGCAGGTTCCTGCGCGTGGTCAACCTCGCGGTTATCCTTGGTCTGTCTCCTTGCAAGAAAAAACACACCAACTAACCATCTTTGGTGACATGGTTATCAACAATGAACCAACGCCACCCTCCACCTCCTAATAAGTCCTAGATAGCCTTTTTTGCACTTGAAACGTGTATGTCCGTCCACAAGCTTGGAATCACACCATATCTTCTGTGAGTTCATTGAAATGTTCCCTTGGATTCCATGGGACAGTCTGTGCACCAAAAGCACACATTAAATTAACAATTTCAATATGCTAACCAGATATGATATGAATTTTAAATAGTACGAGTTTTAAAATATACCACTAATTTCTCAAAATAACCAGGTATGATATGAACACTAAACAGTGAGCTAGTTGACAAGATTGTTTACTTGCAGTGAGTCTTACAAAGATGGCACGTTTCCATATATCCTATACAATATATAAAACTACAAGTGATTACTTAATCTAACTACATACTAATTCTCCGCTAATTCTAATCTCTAGTCAGAATTTCTAACAACAATTATCTCTATATCTATGGTGGGATTGCACTCACCGTCGTGAGGGTGGGTCTGCATCGTCGATGCGGGCGGCGTCGAGAAAGTCAGCGTCGATGTGTGGTGGTGGCCTTGTTTTATACTTAGGGGCAGCGGGAGGGGGCTGGATCTGGAAGAGAGGAATCCGACATGTGGGGGATTTATCGATCTTAAATGGAAGGGGGATTTCTATTGGAGTTGGTCGAAAAAATAAACGTCTCTATTGTAACAATATATTCAGACACTATATATATATTTCGACTGGATTTTGATAATCCTAAAATTTGAGAATTATTCAGAAACAAAAAGGAAAAGGAAGGTGGTTATACATGCTTGCTAATGTTAAATTGGGTCCTAATACTAAATTAGGTTCATACATTGGAGAAAAAATATGGTGTAGTACAAACCTTGGATCTTGCCATGAAAGTATGATAAGTCCTAGTGTTCATATGCTTGGTGCAGAGCAATAAGATACACGTGTTTTGAAATTGACTAATTCAAATGTTTAATCACAATAGGAGATCATTTTGTTACTTAAATATGAATTTCCCATCAATTTAAACTTTTTCATGTATTCCTTGAAGGAAGTATCCTTGAGTGAATATTCATAATTCCGGATATATTTGGACACTCCAGATTTTGATAATCCTAAAACTAGCAAATTATTCATAAACAAAAGGCAAAGAAAGGTGATTATACATGCTTTCTAATGTTAAATTGAGTCCTAATACTAAATGAGGTTCATATATCGAACAAAATATATGGTGTAGCACAAATCTTGGATATTAACTTGCGAATTATTTAGAACTAAAAGGCAAGAAAGGTGAATATATTAAAAATATAGTTGTTCACAACACCTTTAATAGTTTAAACATAGTTCTTCACAACATTAAACATTATCCTACGTTAGACTAGCTAGACAAAAGAAGGATGCAATCTTCCTTGGAAGGTTCAGTGAGTTCTCGTCACGAACAAGTCAATGAGTGTTCCCTCATTTCCACCCTCACAGAAACTAGTGAACCACCTTTAAGTTGGTTCATATTGGTGAAGAGGTTCCAACCATTGGAGAACACTATCTGGTTTAAGTTGCGATGATCAATAGTGTACTGCCTAGTAACTGTGTCGTCTATGCCATAACTATAAAACATGGATGTGCCATTCTTTGGGATGTTTTAACCAAGTGCAAAGCTTGATGGAATGACCTGAAATGATGAACTAAATATGATTATGTTGATCATCTATAATAGTAGGAGGATTCAGTACAATCTATATAAAACAGAAATGCATGTAATCATGTGTGGCTTATCACATCAAAACAGAAATGCATATATGGTAGAAACAGAAAATAATAGATTGATGTTTCTAACTGCTCAAACAAAAAAATTAAAAATACTCCTAAAATAATTAAATTTTCTTTGTAACACACATGTTACAATAATTTTCTAGTACTCCTATAATATGAAGAAAATTTCCAAGATATACACATTGATGTTTCTAACTAATTAACTTGCTCAAGCAAAAATCTCAAATTCCTAGATACCAAGCACCGGAACAATAATTTTAGTTCACACATAGGCATACTAATTAACTAATAGTACTTTGAGGATTGAGAATAAACATTTATACTTTGTACACTGAGGCTAAAATTACTCACCACAACTTGCCAAAAGTTTGGTTGGTTTAGGATGATGGTGAAGGACTCTGAAGTCCTGTTTGAACAACCACAATTATACTTTGGCTGGCTGTAGACATGACATATATCCATCACCATAGCTTGGTTATGCAAACTGTAAAAAAGAATCAAAGAAAAGATTCACAACGAACATAGTGAAAACCCCATTTGTACAGTAGACAGAGTGGGTAAAAATGCAGAGCAAGAAAATCTCATTTATATAGTAGATTTGGAGAAGCGTATGAAAAATCTGCACAAGTAGAAATCTGTGTATTAACAAACACCTGCATATGATTAGACTAAATCCGAGAAAAAACAAATAGAAAGAAGAGTAGAGAGGAAGAAGAACCTGCAAGCGGGAGTTTCTCCCTACTCTGCCTCTGGAACTGACCGTTGAGTCTGCGCAGATTCAGTTTACCCACGTTGAAACCTTTAATCCGGATTACTGATGTAGTATAGTTCTTTTTCCCTAGTATACCAAGGTTATTGAATCATTGGGAAGCAGAAAGCATAGTAAAGTTACTTTAATGGACCTTTGGGAGTTTTAGAATTCTTTTTTTTTACCGGACCAAGAGTTTGGGATATTTTGTTGTTGTCGATTATAGAGGTCCCAACCTGATAAGGTAGAGATCTCTGTGTTTACAATGCTAGTCCCTGGATCAATAGCTAGCACCCACAGTTTAAGATGTAATATCAAGAAACAAAGGTCATATTACAACTTATAACAAGGAATAAAATAATTCATTACAACTTACATAGCTCATATGGGTATCTTATTACAAAGCAGCAGAAATAACTATATAGCATGGAGTCCTTCATCTTCATGTGCCACAGGCAATCATGTTGGTTGTAGACTTGTAATACCTATTCAAAAAACTTCATTAACATCAAACAAACTTGCAACATAATAAGTTACAGCCACAAGGGTCAATACATTTGAATTGTATTGGCAAGTGATATCATATTGATATGGAGAATCTACAATCTACATGAATATTTGGCTAAGTGGAGTTTTGGCTTGGACTTTGCATAAAATAAGCTTTCCCTATGCTTTGAAAATTGTTTTCTCTTTTCAAAACATTTCATCACACAATGGCACACTGGAGTCACACCAGGTGCTTCCCTTGTTCACCCAACAAGTTTTAACTTGGAGAAATTTGGATGAGGAGATCCCTGATTGCTTCAATGTCTTTGATGCTAAAATTTTCCTTTGACGGGGACACGGCTAAGTACTTAGGTATTACCCTCTCGAGAGGTGGTTCAATTTTCCCACAAGACTTGACATGCATCAAGACGAGACTTTTTAGAAACAATCCCTCAGATCAGCACAGACGCGTTCCACCTATCATCACTACCACCATCTGTGTGCATGTCTGAGTTCTTGCAATCTATGTAGTCAAGGAAGATCCCATATGCCATGTGGCTACACTGGAAGCTTCTCAACACAAAACATCTCAAATCTCTTTGTTCCTGGATGGCCATCCACAACTTTGATACAGAAGGTAAACCATAGAAATGGTCCTTGTGTAAGCACTCAACAAAATCCATCCAAGCAATTACCATTCCACCCAGGTGTTTCATTCACTTAGTTGTTTTATTAATCAAAAACTTAGTCATAGACTTTGCATAATATCATAGCATGAATATTCCACCTTTGAAATCTTTTAGCTAGGCTAAGCATACTAGCAAAACTTGTTTCTTGACTAAGGAAGATTCCTACCAAGCTATATTCTATAGGATCTACTATAACTTAGCAATATATAAAAATAAAATTAGTCCTATCATGCATACTACAAAAATATCACTAATGCAATATTGAAAAGATAGGACTTTTGAATGACCAAAATATCATTTTCATGTTTGTATAAAATCTAGGTACACTCCTTGATCTTGAAATTGTCTCAATCCTCAAAGTTCACTATAATTCAATCAAGCAAGGCACACATTCAAAACTAGCATTCAAACAATTCACCACATAAAATGATAAAAACAAGGAAATAATGCAAGCATGCAAAAGGTTGTTTTGTTGAAAAGTGGTTTCTAATAAGGCTATAAACATTTCAAAACATCTACTGGTCATTTATAAAAGTGGGAAATTATTTGAAAACAAGTTAGTGAAAATAGCCCTTTTAAATCATTTTTGTTTTACTAGAATTGCTTTTATTCAAAGTAATAATGCCTAGTGTTAACAAAATATATTTTTAAATTCAAAAGTTAGTTTTTATGGCCAGGGGGTTCAAAACAAACCATTTGCAAAAGGATTTACTCAAAAATCATTTTTAGAACAATTTTTATACTCAAAATAGTCCTAATAATGTTTCTGCAAAAAAAACCTAATTTTTCAGAAGCAAATGACCAAACCAGGGCCATAGTTGCAAATTTTATATTTTTCCGAATCAATTGATATAAAATTTGTAATTTTTGGACATACAGATCAAAGGTTATAATTATTGCAAGTTTAAACATTCAAATTCATTTTCTGGAATTTTGCCTGAAAAGTTTGGCCATGTGTCTGTTTCTTATTGGTCAATACCGATTCATGTGGATTGAGCTACGCGGGCCGTAAGATCTAACTAGCATCGCACGGATCAGATTAGCGCGTAACTGTTCGTTTAAGTGATCTGTCTCAGCCACGGGATCTAAATCTAACGGCCTAAGCGCATTGAGCAAGATCTAGCAGCGCTGGTGATGGTGAGCGGCGGCGGCGCGTTGGGTGGTGGCGTTCCGGCGAATCCAGGAAGCAAGGAAGGGAAAGGAGGGCGTTACCAGGTTTGCAAAGTCGCGGTGATGCTCAAGGTAGTCTCCGTTGATCAAGGGGCACACGAGGTCGCTGGGGATTTCTCGCTGGAGCTGGCGTCGGCGTCGGGCACGCACAGCCTTCGTCGATGGCGGCGGTACAGAGCGTTCTAAGACAAAAGGAAGGTCGTGTTAGATGCGCGAGAGGGAGGTGAGTGTAGGAGCATCAATGAGAGAGAGAGGGGTGGTCAGAGCTAACCTGGAGAGTTCGCCCGAGTTGAGGCAGACGATGGTGGCCCACAGGCGAGGACGGAGTCGATGTTCTAGGGCGCGCGCGAGCAAGCGGAGGGTGTCAGTATGTGCGTATGGAGATGGAAAACAAGCTAGTCTGAACAAGAGGCAGAGGGGGATGTGGTGCTCACCGGAATTGGAGTTGGAGATCGCTGGAGACAGTGGCCGTTCAAGTAAGAATTAGAGCATCCTAGGGGCTCCGGTGGCGTGGGGGTTGAGGGGAAAGAGAGAGAAGAGGGAGGCGGTTAAGAGGGCGTGGTCACTGGGAGGAATCAGTGCGGCATTAACGCGAATTAACGCGATTCATCAACGGGCAGAGACGGCGAGGAGGAATGGGGGTGGGTTCTGCAGGGTTGAAGATGATGCCAGCGTTGACGTGGGTCCTGAGCGTCAGTGGGGGTGTGGGTTGGTTGCGCGGTGAGAAAAGACTCGCGGGGAGAGAGGGAAGTGCCGGGTGGGCTGGTTCTGGGCCTCATGGGCTAGGGTGCTGGGTAGGTTTAGTTGGGTCGTTTCTTTTCCATTTTTTTCTTCTCTAATTTTTTTTCTTTTTCTATTTCTATTTTCTGGTTTAATTCAAACCATTTGATTCAAGCTTCATTTTGGATTCAAATTTTTACCAAACCTTTTCCGTAGGTTTTAAATCATTTATGAGTTGATTAGTTGGCCCACTTTGGAAATTTTCAATTATTTTTCTTATGATTTAATAATTCATTTAAGTGAGGTAATTTGTCTTTTTATAAAATTGAATATGGTTCAAACTCATATAATTTTATTTAAATAATCTTTTATTCCTTTTTACTATTCAGTAAACTTTTATTCCATTTGCTTATGGATTTGGTCAAGATTTTAAGTTGTCTTTTAAATATTTCTTACTTATTTAATTCTTTCTTTGTCTTATAAAATCCATATCTTTTTATTTATATCTCCAAAAATAGTGATTCCACTTTGTATATTTTTATTTAATATTTGTTTATCTTTTCAAATCTTTTTAGGATTACTTTGCTCAAAATTTGGTGTTGATTTTTGTTAGGAGATTTATTAGCCTTGGAAAAATAGTTTCTTTTCTTATTAAATTCATAAGTTTTTATCCATGGCTCCAAATTGAATGAAACCAATTGCCATGGTTTTGTAATATTTTTGTTTACCATTTTTGATCATTTATAAATGTTTGTTGCTGAATTATTATATGGGACAAAGCCATAGTCTTGGAGTGATCTTGGAAATAATTTCTTTCATTAGGGTTTAGGGTTTTGGTTCAATTTTTCCAAGTGCTTTAAATTCAAGATTCTTTCCATGCATAAATGCATTTTACTTGTTTGAAATTTGTTTGTTGTCTTTCCATTCAAATTTTGTACAAGTAGGGTATTGATGTTTCCATTTAGTAGCAAAAGTTTCTTTTCACCCTAAATTTCAACAAGTGTTTCTTTTGTTTGTTTATTTTTCAAATTTCAAAATTTGGAGAATTTTGGAATGTGAAATCGATTATGGAGAGAGAGGGCCTGGGGCTTTTAGTTTCACCTATAGCTATGCAAAACATCTGATGGGAATAAAAGATAATAATAAAGTATGCATGTAATTGTTAGAGCAAGATAATTATATGTGGTCAGTGCATCCATAATTGCTATTACCTCTGCAACCGCTTATAGAAATAACCTATTAGTATCATCCATAGAAGAAAGAGAACTAATGATATGCATAGTAACCTCACCGTTAATCCCAAGTAAATCCCTCACATACAGCCATACTACCCTTTCTATTCATTGGGGTTCCCATCCTGCAGATTAGTCATTACTCACACTCCCTATACCTGCATCAATCCTTGGGGTCTTGGGTACCTAACAAATACTTATATTGAGGCAAGGGAGGATACAATAATCATCATGTCATACAAACTAATACATGATCCCACCTATGATAAATAACATGCATAGACTACATGGCTAGGTAGAAACCCTTAGCCCAAGGAGAATTACTCACACATAGAGATGAGATCAACAATCATAAACATTGTAATGGAAATCATGAGATCGATAGTAATAGTCTTACAATGTTACCAATTGGAGATGAGATCTACTATTACAAGTGGTGGAATATGGCTATGGTAGTGGAGAAGGGTTTTGAGATTGGATCTAGATCTATTCCTCCAGCGGCTCTTCGGTGTTGAGTCTAACTCTGTTCGAGGCGCATTTCTCATCACGAGAGGCCTCTTTATATAGGGGTCCCTTCATGAAAGTTGTTCTGTTTAACCTAGTGGTATCGGTGGAAATTATACGGCCGGAACTATATAGTCGGAATTTTATTCCCGTCGTATAGTTGGTCGTTAAACCTTCTGGATACTCTCCATAACTCCTGGTTTCTTTGAGTTGTTGGAAATCTCGTATCTTTGACTTTAGTTTTGTTATTCCCATCATCAAACATCATTTCATGTGCAGGGTAAAATAGAAAGACAGGATTGCATACCCCTTCGATCATTAGGCATTAGTGGCAGGGTTTAGACAGGTATTTCATCAAAAGTATGAATAATATCTATTTTAAATGTGAATGTGGATGGCTATATTTCATAGCCATCAACCTCCCCAAGCTTAAACTTGATTGTCCTCGAGCAAGAAAACCAAAATCAAAAAGGAACTCAGCATTTAAACTGAAATAACAAGATGATGATCTTACTCATGATTGGTAGTCTCATGTTTCCTCCACTTTATTAATCTGAAAAACTTCAGCATAGATAGAGTAAATGCAAGCATATCATACGGGTTTTAATGAATCCTTATAGCACATCAAGATTATTGTTAGCATGGATGATTCAAATGAGTAAACTTTATTCCATGTCATGTAATCAACTCATAAGCTGGCCTTTGAACAATAAAGTATAATCATGTAAAATTGAGAGTGTGAGAGATTGTCATGAAAAGCATATACACTAAAGTATCTCAATTCTCCCACATCAATAAGTCAAGATTTTTCAAGCACTACTTTTCTATTCATTGTTCTTCAAGAATTTTAGTTCTTAAGTAATTGAGAGCATGCCAAAAAAATTAATTAGTTTATCGGGCTATGATGTACACTCATGGAATTACCAAGGTTTTTGTCCCTTTTGCGTAATGATTACTCATATCAGCCAGAGGAGTGATTCCATCATAAACATAGCTACACAAGAATGCCAAGAATCTTACCCATTATAGCATTGACGCTACATATGTTAATCAACTCATAGCCAAAATTGATACGTCGTAAACGTATCTATAATTTTTTATGTTCCATGCTTGTTTAGTATAAACTTTGTTATGCTTTGTCTACACTTTGAGGTATCTTTATACATTTTAGGGGACTAACCTATTAACAAGATGTCGCAGTGCCAGTTGCCTGTTTTGTGCTATTTTTGGTTTCACAAAATCTAGTAAGGAAATATTTCTCGGAATTGGACGGGACAAAAGCCAATGTCAATATTTCACCGAGGAGAACATAGAGACCGAAGGGCGACCGAAGGGGAGACATAAGGTGGCCACCCCCCCCCCACGTGCGGGCCCACCCTGGGTCGAGCCTGTGCAGGGTGTGGGCCCCCTGGCCGCCCTCCTACCTTGCCTCTTCGCCTATATAAACCCCTGATGCCAAAACCCTAAGAACCCAATCAGATCTCCACGAAATAGTCCGTAGCCGCCGCCACCATCGTCCCTAGATTGGGGGGATCTGAAGCTCTTCCCGGCACCCTGCCGGAGGGGTGAGTTCATCCCGGAGGCCTTCTTCATCACCGTGCCATACTCCGGTATGATGCGTGAGTAGTTCACCCTTGGACTATGGGTCCATACAGTACCTAGATGGTTTTTTATCCTCCTTTGTGCTATCATGTTTAGATCTTGTGAGCTCCGTTCATGATCAAGATCATCTATTTGTAATCATGCATGTTATTTTTGCAGGGATCCGATGGATATTGAGATTACTATGTCAGATTGATTATTGATTCTATCATGTTGATTCTATCATGTCTGTGTTGTTTGAGATCTTGCATGCTCTCTGTTTCTAATAGCTATCTTGGTCAATTAGATGAAAGTGACTCCAAGAGGGAGTATTTATGCTCGATAGTGGTTTCATGCCTCTATTGAATCTTGGGAAGTGATAGAAATGTCTAAGGTTGTAGATGTGTTGTTTCCACTAGGGAGAAAACAACAATATTTTGTTCATGGAACAATTGTATTGTTTACTTTACACACATTTCTTCAAGCAGTTATCCGTTTCTTGCAACTTCATACTAGAGGGGATTCAGATGATAACCTGAAGGTGGATTACTAGTCATAGATGCAGTTGGATGGCGGTCTATGTATATTGTTGTAATGCCCAATCAAATCTCATAGGATCATGAATGTCTAGTATTGCATTGTTATGCCTTCCTCAGTCCTGCCAATTGCCCCACTGTAATTGTTTTACCCAGCATGTTATGTTATTTATCTTAAGGAGAACACCTCTAGTGAACTGTGGACCCCGGTCCAATATTTAGCATTGATACATCATCCATTGTTACTGTTTACTTTCTACAAGCAATCATTACCTTCCACACCATACGTTTAATCCTTCCTTTTCAGCAAACCGGTGAGATTGACAACCTCACTGTATGTTGGGGCAAAGTCTTGAGTTTGTGTTATGCAGGTTCCAAGTTGTTAGCAACACCTTGGAGTTGTTTCCTTGCTCCTACTAGTTCGATAACCTTGGTTCCATAACTGAAGGAAGACTTACTGCTATGCCCATCACACCTTCCTCTTGGGGTATCCCAATGAAGCTCTACAATGATCTGAGTCGCATCAAGACGTTTCCTAGCGCCGTTGTCGGGGAGTCAAGGACAGCTTCATAGGGAGAGTCCTTCACAGCCATTCTCTTCACTTTTTTTTCTTTTGCTTAGTCTCTTTTTCTTTGTTTTGCTTTCTTATTTTTATCAAAAATTCCAAAAAAAATAGTTTCGTTTGGTTTGCCTTTTCTTATCAAAAACACAAAAAAATAGTTCCTACTATAGTTGTTGGTGTGGTATTGCCTTGATTTTTCATGCTTTCTATCAATGGTTGGTTTTTTTGAAACTAGTTCTTATTGGAAAGGTGGGTTCACGGAAGAACAAAAAAATTATTATAAGGAACACCGCTTGTCAAAAAAAGGGAAACACTTATGGGAACAAATTGATAAATTGCATACTATTGCTAGAAACGTCTGCTCTACTTATAATGTTATTTATTGCCTTGATAAATCTTGTTGCTGTAGGAGGTATAAACACCTCCATTTTCAATGTGAGTATAATGATAATGTTACCATATCTTCTTATGTTAAAGGAAATTATGACTTTTATGATGTGGGACAAATTGCAAAATTTATTAATTGGAAGGGTGCATTTGAACTTGCTAGTTTGCTTGAAAATACTGATGATTCACCTTATGAATATGAGGTTTATGATATACTTAATTTTTTATTTGATAATTAGAAGGAATAAGATTGCTATATTCTTTAATATATTAATAGATGCTTTCCACAAACAGAAGAGACTAATGCCTTACAGGAGCTTATGGAAGAAGAAATTACTGAACCTGAAAGCTCATTAGATGAAAAAGAGGAGGAGAGTGATGATCAAGAGGAGGAAGAATGGATTAGCTACCCATGCCTACCTTCTAATGAGAGTAACTCTATATCCCTTACATTATTTGATTGTCCCCCTTGCTTACCAAAGGAGGATGAATGTTATGTTCCTATGGATTCTATTGAAATATCTACTATGGGTAAAACTTGTGATAATAATTATGCTCCTATTATCTATGATAATCCTTTATTTGTGCCTAACTTCGAAATGCATGGTACTAAAGAGTTTTGATTACAAAATGTTTATGATAAAGCTCTAGATGATGGTCCTATATTGCTTGATAATATTAATATCCCTACTACTGAAAATGAGATTAGAGAGGTCTTGACTTTATCTTGGAACCCCATACCTCTTGAGAATGATCAGTCGTCTTGTTATAAAATTGTTAAAAGTGGGTTTGAAGATTCTAATCCCACTATTTTTGAGCTTGATAAAAATTATGTGTTTGTAGATCATGAAAATCATGCTTTATGTGATACTTATATTGTTGAGTTTATTCATGAGGCTACTGAAAATTATTATGAGAGAGGAAAATATGGTTGTAGAAGTTTTCATGCTACTAAAACACCTCTCTATGTGTTGAAAGTTTTGAAGTTGCTCTTGTTTTATTTACCCATTCTTGTTACTATGTGCTTCTTTGATTTATTTTCTTTCAAGAATCCTATGCATAGGAAGTGGGTTAGACTTAAATGTGTTTTGAATTTGCTTCTTTATGCTCTCTTTTACTTCAATTCATATTTCTTATGTGAGCATCTTGTCAAATTATCTTGCCTAACTTAAAGGCGTTAAAGAAAAGTACTTCTTGGGAGATAACACAATAGTTTTACTGAGTCTTGGAAGTTATTACTTATGTAATAACCTCTCCTTATAATTTTTGTGTGATTTTTGTGCCAAGAATAACCTCTAATGAGAGAGAAGTAAGATTTGGGGAAGTGTTGTCCCAAAACAGATTTTTGTGCTTCACTGTATAAATTCTTGAAAAATCTCTGTAAGTTAGATTGAGCTGTAATTTTCTGAATAAATCCCCTAGGTTGTTAGCTAACATTCTTTAGTTTAACACTTTCTGATTTGAGAACAGAAGGTCTTCGAAAAAATCGGTTTCTGCCTGCTGGTCTATTTTGAAAGATTTCTGCCATTATTTGCATTTGCTTCTTATTGATTCCTTTTTGAGTTCTTTTTGGGAAATTGAGTTTTTTGAAGGATTTGCTACAGTAGATTGCGTCTTAAGTGAAAGTTTTGCTGTTTTGAGACTAAACCCAAAGCTCTATTATCTTTTGAATACACTAATGTTGCTAATGAAGATTGTGTGAAGTTTTGTATGAAGGAAAATTTGCAGGTGTAGAGAAAGAATGATGTAATGACATGAAGAATAGACAAATATCAAGCTTGGGGATGCCACCCCGTGTCACCCCAAGAAATATTCAAGAGATACAAGCGTCAAAGCTTGGGGATGCCCAAAGCATCCCCTTCTTCATCAATAAAAATCTCAGGTCTTTCTAGACACTTTGTTTTTATTGTTTCATTCACTATTGTGTTGTTCTTGGAGCGTCTTAGTTTTCATTTTTGGTTTTTGTTTGCTTAGTTTTCTTGAATAAGTTGGTTGGATTACAACCCACTTCTTTGGTGAGAGACACACTCTGTTTTCATTGCCTAGAACACTCTAGTTTTCATTCTTATTATCTTGTGAGTGTTCTCTTTTGCTAGAACTGTGTTTAGCCTTAGTTTTCTTGTGATTTCATCTTAGAACTTTTTAGTTATTCTTTGTGGATTTGTGAGACAAGCTCACTGATTTTTATTGATTATTATCTTTGTGAGTTGTTTCAAATAAGTTGATTATTGTTGGAAAGGAGAAGAAAGTTTCTTGCTTATAGTCGTACAAAGGGAGCTTGTTTTGACTGTGGCCTAGACTCTATCATGTCATGCTAGATGTTGTTTTGACCTTATGCCTAGTGATTATTGCTGTAGCATGACTTGTTCCAAACAATTGAGATTTCTTAATGTGCCTTGAAAGAATCATGCGTTGTTTTAGCATACAAAAGCATAGTATTGTGGTATTCTCCCTTGATTCTTTGTTTGGGTTGACTTGGCACATGCTCACACCATGTTATGACTATGAACCAGTCACCTTAGCCTCTATGATCATTTATTTTTTGACTTATGGTACCACTTTATGCTTTAGTTGATAATGTTTTGTCGCTCTGTATGATTATGGCCATCATTGCTCTCTTAGTTGGTCGCTCCCAGTCTTTTGCTAGCCTCCACTTGTATTGAGTAAGCTCTACTCATGCATCCAACTCCCAAGAAACCAAGTTATCCCAAGTGTCCACTATAAATTCCTATGCATGGTGTGTTACACCATTCGAAGTATATTCTTGTTTTATCTATCTTCCAAATTAAACTTGTTATGTGAAAATTAGTGATTAAAGCTCTCACAAACTTGATATCGCACTTTATTTTTCTTGCCCCTAATAAACTCGAACCATTGTGTCATCTATGTTTTATATACTTGCACTAATAAGTTGGGAATTAGCAGAACTATGTTGTCACGAGGAATGCTTTCAACACCTGTAAATATCTACCCAGTTGATATCATGCTCTTTTGTTTATGGATGTTGACGGTGTGAAATAAAAGGGGAGCTTGTAAGTCCATGGATTTATGTATATGTGTTAGAGAAACGGCTGGGCCGCCATCCTAAGCCATGCCTAATCATGGTGGAAACTTGCAGCATCACCATAGTGAGCAATCTATGAAGCATTCTTCTTATAAAAAATAAGAGAGAGATAGAAAAAAGGAAAGAAGAGAAAAAGCACCATTTTCCCATGGTAAATAAGAAGATTTCTGAGATGCTCATTATCTGTTGCCTTGTCATTTTGATATGGGATAGCTCCTGTGTCATGGGGCAAGGGGTACCCCGTTGGCGGTTCTCTATGATACACATATACTTACTATGACAAGAACTTACCGGTAACTAAAGTTGAGTAGCATGAGTAACGGCCCTCGTACTCAAGGGACATGAGATTGCAAACTTATACTTTGTCAAGAATATACTCCAATTTTGTTCAATTTAACCTTAATAACTTCAAGATGCTTATGATAGGGGCAATGAGAGCTAAAACCTAAAAAGTACCATAATTTTTGGAAGCTCTTTATGAAACTTGAAATCCCTGCTTCCATTTGAAGAGCCTTTCTTCCACTTTTATATTGAGTCTTGTCACATCCCAAAATTTTCCAAATTTTGAAATGTGAAAAATAAACAAACAAAAGAAACAATTGTTGAAATTTAGGGTGAAAAGGAATTTTTTGCTTCTAAATGGAAACATCAAAACCCTACTTGAACAAAGTTTGAATAAGAAAGCAACAAACAAATATTCCAAAGATCAAATGCATTCATAAATGGATGTACCTTGAATTTAAAGCACTCGAAAAAGTAAACCAAAACTCTAGACCCTAATGAAAGAAATCATCTACAAGATCACCCCAAGACTATGGCTTTGTTCCATATAAGAATTCAGCAACAAACATTTCTAAATGATCAAAAATGGTAAACAAAAATATTAAAAAACCATGAGAATAGATTTCACTCAATTTGGAGCCATGGATAAAAACTTATGACTTAAATAAGATAAAGAATATATTCCAAGGTTAATAAAGCTCCTAACAAAAATCAACACTAAATTGTGAGCAAAGTAATCCTAAAAGGATTTAAAAAGATAATTAATTATTAAATAAAATTATACAAATTGGAATCACTAATTTTGGAACTATAAATAAAAATATATGAATTTTATAAGACAAGGAAATAAATAAATAAATAAATAAATAAATAAGAAATATTTAAAAGACAATTTAAACCATTGGCCAAATCCCTAAGAAAATGGAATAAAAGTTATCCAATTAAAATAAAATAATAAAATATTATTTGAATAAAATTATATGGGTTTGAACAATATTCAATTTTATTTGAATAAACACAAATTGCATTCCTTAAATGAATATTAAATCACAAGGAAAATATTTGGATTATTCCAAAGTGGACTATTTTAATCAACTCACATTTTGGTGTAAACCTACTGAAAAGGTTGGTGGAGGTTTGAATTTAAAAATAGGTTTGAATCAATTGATTCAAATAAAAACAGGAAATATAAACAGAAAAAGGAAAAATATAAGAAGAAAAAAACAATGGAAAAGAACCCCAACAACCCAGGCGCAACAGCAAGCCCAACAAACCAGCCCACCCGGCTCCCCCCTCCCCCCCCCCCGTAGATTTCTTTTTCACCCGTACCCCCACTGACCACATGGACCCCACGTCCACGTCACCTCGTCGTCTTCACCCGCGCAAGACCAGTTCTTCCACCCCCTCTACCGTTTCTGCGTGGATTAAATTCACGTAAATTCATTTAATTGCTGCAGTGATTCCGCCCATCGACCATGCTCACTTAGACGCCTTCCCCTCCTCTCCATTTTCCCCCGCTTCCCCGCAACAATGATCCCCTAGGCTGTTCGAATTTATGCTCACACCACCTCTGACTCCGACGTGCTTCGGCATCGATTCCGGTGAGCTCAGACCTCCCCTTGCCCCCTAGCTCACACAGACCTGCCCGCCATTGTCGTGCGCACCTGCTAGCAGCCTATGTTTGCTCGCATGAGCCCCTGACGCTCAGCAACGACCTCGCATGCACTTCCAGTGAGAAGTTGTCGATGATTCGTTGCGCCCCTTGCCCTCTGGTAGGTCCCGTCGCAACCCCTGCAACCATGCGCATTTCCCTGATGTTTTGCCTTACTCGCTTACGTCCCAGGTACTCACCTCCGACGACGTCCATGCGTGCCCCACGACGAGCCCGACTCCGGCGAGGAATCCTCGTCGATCCCGTGCGCCCCTGCCCCTCCTACGACCACCTTTAGCACCGTGACGACCCCACAAACACGGTAACACCATGCACCCTCTCCCTTGCCCCCTATAATCTCCGGACCACCGCCACTAGAGCCGCCGCAGCAGCACGCCAGCAGCGCGCCCGTCTATGACCTAGCGTTCCGGCACCGTTAGATCTAGATCCTAGGGTGTATATCCGATCACTTAAATGAAGCGGTAGGCGCTGATCTGCGACGTGCGATTTCACTTAGATCCTATGGCCCACGATGCTGATCCTGCCGAAACGGTATCAACCAGTAAAAACACGCCATGTGGCCAGGCTGTTGTTTTAAAAACAGAATTTGATCTATTAGTTGTTTGAATTTGTAAAATCCATAACTTTTGATCTGTTTGTCCAAAAATTGCAAATTTTTTATCCATGGATTCATAAAAATGTGTAATTTTAAACTATGGTCCTGGTTTAGTCATTTGCTTCTGGAAAAATTGGTTTTTATGCAGAGACATGTTTAGGACTATTTTGAGTATGAAAATTGTTCTAAAAATGATTTTTTGAGTGAAACCTTTTGCAAATGGTTTGGTTTGAACCCTCTGACCATAAACACTAACATTTGAATTAAAAAATATATTTTTCTAACACTAGAAATTATTCCTTTGGATAAAACCGTTTCTAGTAAAACAAAAAATAATTTAAAAGGCCTATTTTCACAAACTTGGTTTCTATTTAAATTACCACTTTGATAAATGACCAGTAGGTGTTTTGAAATGTTTCGAGCCTTGTTAAAAACCACTTTTCAATAAAACAAACTTTTGCATGCGTGCATGCATTTCTTTGTTTTTATTGTTTTGTTTTGTTAATTTTTTAATACTAGTTTTGAATGTGTGCCTTGCTTGATTGAATTGTGGTGGACTTTGAAGAGTGTGGCAATTGAAAGATCAAGAAGAGTACCTAGATTCTCTACTAAAAAGGAAAGTGATACTTTGGTCATCAAAAGTCCTATCCTTTCAATATTGCATTAGTGATATTTTTGTAGTATGCATGATAGGACTATTTTTATATATTGTTATGCTATAGTAGATCCTATACAATATGTCTTGGTAGGAATCTTCCTAAGATAAGAGACAAGTTATGCTAGAATGCTTAGCCTACCTATTAGAATTCAAGGGTGGAATATTTATACTATGATATTATGCAAAGTCTATGACTATGTTTTTGAATAATAAAACAACTATGTGAATGAATCACCTGGGTGGAATGGTGAGAATGGTTTGTGTTGAGTGGTTACACAAGGCCCATTTCTATGGTTTACCTTGTGTATCACACTTGTGGATGGCCACCCAGGAACAAAGACATTTGAGATGTTTTGTGTTGAGAAGCTTCTAGTGCAGCCACATGGCATATGCGCTCTGCCTTGAATACATAGGTTGCAAGAACTTAGACAAACAGACAGTTGGTGGTAGTGATGATAGGTGGAACGCGTCTGTGCTGATCTGAGGGATTGTTTCTAAAAAGTCTCATCTCGATGCATTTCGAGTCTTGTGGGAAAAGTGCACCACCTCTCGAGAGGGTAAAACCTATGTACTTAGCCGTGTCCCCGGTAATGGACATTTTGAGCATCAAAGACAGTGAAATGATCAAGGATCTCCTCATCCCAATTTCTGTAAGTTAAAACTTGTTGGGTGAACAAGGGAAGCACCTGGTGTAACCAGAGTGCCATTGTGTGATGAAATGTTTTGAAAAAGAGAAAAACTATTTTCAAAGGATAGGGAAAACTTGTTTTATGCAAAGGCCAGCCAAAAGTCCACTATGCCAAATATTCATTTAGAGGTTAGAATTTTCCATATCAAAATGATATCATTTGCCAATACAATTCAAATGTATTGACCCTTGTGGCTGTAACTTATTATGTTGCAGGTTTGTTTGATGTTAGTGAAGTTTGTTGAGTAGGTATTATAAGTCTACAACCAACATGATTGCATGTGGCACATGAAGATGAAGGAGTCCATGCTATATTGTTATATCTACTGCTTTGTAATAAGATAACCATATGGGCTATGTAAGTTGTAATGAATTATTTTATTCCTAGTTATAAGTTGTAATATGACCTTTTTTTTCTTGATATTACATCTTAAATTGTGGGTTCTAGCTATTCGATCCAGGGACTAGCACTGTAAACACAGGGATCTCTACCTTATCAGGTTGGGACCTCTACAGATGGTATCAGAGCACTATTTTGCCTGTAGGATTGTAACCCTAGGATTGGACAAAACCCCTTAGAAAAATAGGAGTTGTACTTGTTCAAACTTATTTACAAACAATCTTGTAAACCCTTTCCTCAGCATTTTGTTTTGATTCTACATCTCTCCCTTTTCAACTTGGTGGACAAAAACTTCAACATGAGCAAATAATTCACCATCACCAATGACTTCAACTTCAGTTTCACCAAGGACTTCAACTTGGACATCACTAAGGACTTCAAGTGAGATAAGAATAATACTCAGGACTTGGAGACTAAGGAAACACAACTTCGGAGGAACCATCATCACCTTTGGAGGTATGTGGCCAAGATGCAAGAATTTCTTCCAAGGATACCATGATCTTGTTCCTAATGTATCAACTAAGAAGAATGTAATGATCTCAAGTGAACCCCATAGTTGGACCACCATACTAGTGTTTTTTTAAATAGACTTGCTGATCATATATTGATCACACAAACTTATGTGGTGTAGCAAAAATATTTTGTTGCCTAAAATATGCTTGAACCTTGTTGTTTGAGCGGATTGCATGATTGTGATTGCTTGCACATTGCTTGTGTAATTTGTTGTGTGTGAGTAGAATTCTTCTTCTAGAAATCTTTTGTCTATTCTAATCCCAATCCAACCTAAGCAGGTGACTTCTCCAAGAGACCACAACTCCAACATCAAGGATGGTGACAACAACTACCTAGAGATGCACATGACAAAACAACTTCTAGCAACCCAAGCCTAGTTGAATCAAGTGACAACCCAGTTTTTAGCCAACAACATTGAGTGAGACCTAGCCATGCTAAAGTTCTTGGAAACCCAATCCCAATTGTTGCAAAGGATGACCAATCAGATGATCAACATGAGAAGCAACCTTTACCAAAGAGATTGGGAAAACAATGATATCAAGGATGATATTATAGACGGAACTCAAGCCTACAAAATCTATGGAGACATAGGACATGACGGGAATATGCCCTGAGAGGCAATGATATAGTGTATATTATGTGTATTACAAGTATATGATAGATGTTTATTTTTCATTCTATAATTGTATTAATATGGAAACATTAATACATGTGTGTTTAATAAACAAACAGAAAGTTCCTAGTTATGCCTCTCTCATAAACTAGCTCGTTGATTAACAAGATGATCACAGTTTCCTGATCATAGACATTGGATGTTGTTAATAACGAGATCACAACATTACTGTAATTATTTGATGAACATTCATCCGAAGTATAGCATTACGATCAAAGTCATTGAGTTTATATTGCTATAACAACTTACGAAGTGATCCTAATCCTTAGACCATGAGATCATGTCAATCACTAACACCGGAAGAGTTTCTTGATGACATCAAACGTCACACCGTAACTGGGAGATTATAAAGATGGCTTCAGAACTACTAAAGCGTTATGTTGAGGCTCATGGATCGAGAGTGGAATTTGTTCATCCCGATGACGGATAGATATACTCTGGTTAGGTTGCAAGCAAGTGATTTGATCACTAGAATGTTATATCACGGGAACAAAAAAAGAGTGCATGTAGGTAACGAGATAAAACTAGGTATGGAGATACCGATGATCGAATCTCGGACATGTAATATATCGTGAAACAAAGGGATTAAGATACTAGCGTAAAAGGTTCCGACGATCACAGGAAAGTCATCGTTGAATGTGTGGGAGTCAGTATGAATCTCCAGGTCCAGCTTCTGATTATTGATCGGAGAAGGGTCTCGATCATGTCCGCATTATTCGTGAACCATAGGGTGGCACACTTAAGGGACACTGACATCCAATTGGAGGAAAAGTATCATGCCGGAAAGAATAACAAGCGCAGGAATTTATTTCACTAGATACCGAAACAGGTTTTCGGGTGAAATTGCAGAAAGTTTTTTTGCATGTCAAATAGAATACTAGCAAGGGGTTATATATGAATGTTTGTCGTTAAAGTAATTGACAAAATTCTGAATAAATAAAAGGAGTTTTATTTAACGAGAGTTTTGCATTAAATTTGGTGGAAATTTAATAGCAATTTTGAGTGGGGTTTTGAGTGAAGGGAATTGAAGAGGTTTTTGTGAGTGGAGTGTCCACCCACATGAATGAAGGAGGGGATGGGCAGACCCCATGGCCGGCGGCCACCCCCTTGGGTGCCCCCCTCCTCCTATAAAAGGCACCCCCTCTCCTCTCTCTCACTCACACCTCCTCGTGAAGGATCTCTCTCCCCTCTAGAATTTATCCCCCATGGTCTCGGACTAGCGAGATACATGTTCCCGGTGATTATTTGACAAGAAAGAGTTGTTCTTCCGTTGCATCGCTGGAGCTAGGAGGCGGAGGTTGCACGGTTTCTTGTATGTGTGTGCAATCACAGATGAGCTGCTATTTTGCGGCGCTAGGACTTCCTCTCGATCTTGAGATCGGCAAGAGATCATCTACATCAACCGCGAGTTTAACTCGTTAAGCTTTTTCGGTTTGCAAGGGTATGTTCTCTACGGATATACATCCGACCGTTGTTTGTATCTAGTAGATAGATCTTGGTACATAGTTCCCATCATAGGAAATTTTTGGTTTCTATGCTGCGAACCCTACAGGAAACACATACTGATGGGGATATGCCTACTGGGGTATGCCCAGCAGGACGTTTCCTATTGGCCAAAGCCGCCAGCGAGTGGGCCTGCAGGACGGCGACTGGACCGAGACTTGGCGAGGATTCAGGCGACTAGAAGCTGGAGGCCCAGAAGCGTAGCTAGGCCTAGTCGGACTAGGTCAAAGAACAACCGAATCCTTAACTAATTTGGTTGTAATCTGTAAACCCTAGTGAGGTGAGCCTATATAAACCTCCCTATGGTACACATAGAGGATACATTCCATCATACACCCAAGCGACTCGCCGCCTAGTCGTCGAGCTCGCCCCCTTTGTACTCTCACCAAAATACAATCTAGCAGGAGTAGGTCTTTACCCTCCGGGGGGCCGAACCTGGGTAAAACCTTGTGTCTCCATTCTCATATCGCACCGCAGATGGCTGGCCGCCCTTGCCCCATGTTCTACTACTCGCTTCCGATTGCAGCATCTGCCGTGGTCATTCCCACGATAGTGGCGCCCACCGTGGGGTCTGGCCGGTCAGGCCGGTGTTCTGCGGCGAGATCCAATCTGCCCATCAACGAGTCGATCGCCACCGGCCGCATGATCGCGATCGGCGAGATGCTCCAGATCTTGCCAAGCAGCTACGTCCCGGCGGCATGACCCATCACACATAGCTTGATTCTGCCGGTCGGCACGATCAGCCTCTTCGTCGGTCTCATCGACGTCATCATCTCGGAGGACTCGGCTCGCATCCGTGAGTCACCGCCACGCAACCGGCTCTCTGAGAGCCAGGTCTGCATGATTCACTGCCTCGCCTCCGAGTACGACTGCTCCCACAACAACGTGGCCGAAACCACCGTGGCCACGGACGACGCGACCCTCAACGACGACGCCGATTCGGCTACCCCGGCGTCGGCCGCCAGATCCATTGTCGCTGAATCGCCCGCAGGCTCCATCACCTAGGTCTCCAACATCGGAGACTTCAAGGACCCCTCCATCCTTGGGATCTTCGACTTCGACTCCGGGTTGGAGAACTCTGCCAACCTCCACGACGGAACCGGTCGCCACGCCGTGACCTACATGGAGACTGGCGCCGACCCCCGGAAGACCCCTTCTCCACGCCGATCCTACCAAACGCGACAGCAACGGAGGTTGAGGAACTCCACCTGCGGCTGGCGGAGACAGTCCGCAAGGAGCAAGCCGAGCGCGAAAAATTTCGCCTCGAGCAGGTGACAGCGCATGAGATGTTGCGCTATCACCAACTCCGAATCAGGTCGCTCCTAAACCCTACCATCCAGGGGCGCGCCCTGAACTTCGACGATGAGAACGACCCGGCTCGCGTGGCCGAGCGCCCGATCTGCGAGAACGCGCCGCCAGGAGGAAGCGCTTGACCCCCACCAGGGGCGACGGCCAACGGCGCCCCACCACCACCCAACCGCACGCTCCCCAGTGACCAACCAAGGATCATGGTCTCCTCACGAGAGCGAGATGCGAACGGCCTCCCGCTGTTCTCCACCCCAATATACAACGTCATCGCGAGCCGAGCAGAAGTCGACAACATCCAAGTTACCGGGGAAGGCGCCCTGCAGATACAGTACGCCAAGGCTCTTCTCGCCAAAGCAGTTGAGCAACAAAACACGGGCGCCGACTCACAGGGTTGGATGTACTCGCCTTCATCAGGCAGCAGGGCGGCCTTGAGCGGCCGCCCCATGGCGGCGAATACCCTCAACTGCCCACCACCCGAGCCCCTGCAGCTCCAACACCGACCCGCGAACGCGGCACTCTCCACCAACGACCCACGGCCGGCGAACAACTTCGTCGCCGCCAATGGGCAGCCCGTCGACGCACGCACCCACATCATCAACAACTAGAGCTGGCGTGCACGCCAGCCTAAAGACCTGTGGAACACCCTCACCAACCGCCACGACGGCGAACCAAGGGGATTGCTGAGCCGAGTCGGACCCCAGTGCTTCGGACCGATGATCCGAGGCAAAAGATATCCGGCGAACTTCAAAGCATCAAGGGAGATCGAGAAGTACGACCCCTCGTACGATCCGTCTGTGTGGATGGACACTTACCTCATGGAGATGGGGATCACCGGCCACACCGACCTATTCGCCGCCCGCTACCTTCCCTAATGATGGAGGGAGCGTGCAGGCAGTGGATTAACACCCTCCCTGCGGATAGCATCGACTCCTGGGAGGAAATACGCGACGCCTTCGTCAGGCACTTTGAGGGTTCATACACCCACGCCACCACCATCGAGGACCTGGAGCGATGTGTCCAGGGACCCCGCGAGTCGACCCGCAATTGGGTCCAACGGTGGCAAGACCTGTGGTACAACGCAGCCGGAATCCACCCGGACACCGCGATTCACTGCTTCAAGACCTCGTGTCGCTACGAGCCCCTGGCCGCCAAGCTCAAGCAAGTGTACAGAACACTCGACAACATACCGGACCTCCTGGAGATCGCAAAGAAGTACGTGGAGGAGGACCCAAACCAAGAAACCGACGACGAGTCGGGAGGAAATCGCCGCACGAGCGGCCACGACAACGGAAGGCGACCCGAGCTACACTATAGCAACACTCGCCTCACCGGCAAACTCCGCGGTGACGGGCGAGTCGACTTCGTCGCCAACGCCGGATACGCGCCGCGCGAACCCAACAAACAGTGGAAACTACAAGGCAAAGACGAGGTTCGATCCTAGAGCTCTCCTCAACCAACCTTGTGTGTTTCATAGCAGGGAAGGAAATCCCTCCATGCACATGACTGCCGACTGCCATTATCTCAAGGAGATCGAGAAGGTGAAGGGTTTCGCGGCATAGTAAATCAAAATTTTCTACGGAGCGAACAGAGGGAAAGCCAAGATCTAATCTAGGAGATGCAAACAACGAGAGAGATTGGATTAGATCTTCATACCCTTGAAGATTCGCACAGCGGAACATTCGTCGGAACGTGGGTGATGTAGTCGTACTCGCTTCTCCTCCTCGCGATCCGATCCGATCTAGCACCACAAGTGGCGGTGCCTCCGTGAGATGCACACGTGCAGCACCTCGACGTCTCCTCCTTCCTCGGACCAGCGAGTATTGTGGAGAGATAGATTGGATCTACAGCACGACGGCGTGGTGTATATGGTGGAGAATTTCTGCTGCAGGGCTTCGCCTACAAACAGTCGGGAGGGAGAGAGGAAGGTAGCAAGGCTGCTAGGGCTTGGAGGAAGGTGTGTGTGGGGGGAAGGGGCGCACCACCCCTCTATATATAGAGGGGGGGCGGCCAGCCCTTGCCCCTCCTCCAAGCCTATATCTAGTTTAAACAATTTAAACTCTCCCTTATCTAGAAATCCTATCTCTAGTTTAAACGATTTAAACTCTCCCTTATCTAGAAATTCTATCCCGAGATTTAAACGAGTCAAATCTCTCTAGAATCGGCTGGGCCCTATGGGGCCTTGTGCCCCTGGCCCAATGCGGCCAGGACACTCCCTCATAGTCCCATGCCCCATCCCGGAAGGTGGGGCCACGTTGGTCCCCTTCCGGAAGGTTCTAGAAGCTTCCGGTACAATACCGATTAACCCGGAACAATTCCGAACTCCAAAAACTGCACTGCCTTATATGAATCTTATTCTCCGGACCATTCCGGAACCTCTCGTGATATCCCGGATCCCATCCGAGACTCCGAACAAAAAATTCATAAACCAATTATCCAATCTATCCTAGCGTCGAGATACGTTAAGTGTGTGACCCTGCGGGTTCGAGAATATGCAGACATGATCTTCTATCAATAATCAACAGCGGGGTCTGGGCACCCATATTGAATCCCACACATTCATCGATGATCATATCGGATGAACCATGATGCCAGCATTCAATCAATCCCATATATATATTCCCTTCGTCTCGCGATATTTTACTTGCCCGAGATTCGATCGTCGGTACCGTCATACCTAGTTCAATCTCGTTCACAGCAAGTACTTTACTTGTTCCGTAATCCGATATCACTTTGTGATTAACTCCTTAACCACATGCTTGCAAGCGGTGTTGATATCGATTACCGAGTGGGCCCGAAGTATATCTCTCCGACTTGGGAGGGACAAATTCCATCTCGATACATACAACCCAACAGATACTTTCCGATCACCTGAGAGACACCTTTATGATCACCCTCTCATAGGATGACGTTTGATGACCTCAAAGCTTTCTTCCGATACCAGGGAGGTACATTATCTCATGGTCTAAGGAATACAATATTTGACATAGGAAAAGCTTCGCAAATACGAACACGATGACACGATCTAATTGCTCTACTTTGTTTGGGTCTATCCACCATATCATTCTCCCAATGATATGATCTCATTATCAATTGACAACTCATGTCTATGGTTAGGAAACCTTAACCATCATTGATCAATGAGCTAGTCCATAGAGGCGTACTAGGGACACGGTGTTGTTCACAAACCACACAAGTATTAAAGTTTCCGCTTAATACAATTCTAGCATGGAATATAAACTTTATCACGAACAAGAATTATAATAATAACATCTTTATTATTGCCTCTAGGGCATAATTCCAACAGTCTCCCACTTGCACTAGAGTCAATAATCTAGTTTACATCTGGCAACAATCTCACACCCATGGCACTGAGGTGTTGATCATGTTTTACACGTGGAAGAGTTCTAGTCAATGGATCTGCGACATTCAGATCTGTATGTACTTTGCTAATCTTCAGATCTCCATCTGCTATATAATCTCGGATTATATGAAACTTGCGGTTGATATGCTTGGTCTTTGGATGATATCTTGGTTCCTTAGCGAGTGAGATGGCGCCAGTGTTGTCACACAATATCTCTAGTGGGTCCAATGCACTTGGAACCACGCCAAGCTCAGTGATGAAGTTTCTGATCCAAACTCCTTCACTTGACGCTTCTGCAGAAGCCATGTATTCCGCTTCTACTGTAGATCCTGCGATCACGCTTTGCTTGCAGCTTCTCCAGCTCACAGCTCCTCCATTCAAAATATAAACGTATCCTGTCTGAGATTTAGAATCATCCTTGTCGGTGTCGAAACTAGCATCGACGTAACCTTTTACGACATGCTGTTCATCACCCCCATAGACTAAGAACATTTCTTTAGTTCTATTTAGGTACTTTAGGATGTTCTTCACGGCTGTCCAGTGTTCCACTCCTGGATCACTATGATATCTGCTCGTCAAACTAAGAGCATTGGACACATCCGGTCTAGTACACAGCATGGCATACATGATGGAACCTATGGCCGAGGCATAAGGCACTTTGCTCATAGCTTCCCTATCATTTAGCGTAGCTGGACACTGAGCCTTGCTCAATATCTTACCTGACAACATAGGCACTGAACCTTTCTTTGCATTATCCATTCTGAACCTTTTCAGAACTTTGTCTAGGTATGTACTCTGGCTTAAAGCTATCAGGCGTCTTTGTCTATCTCTATAGATCTTGATGCCCAATATATAAGCAGCTTCACCTAGGTCTTTCATTGAAAAACACTTGTTCAAATAACTCTTCACATCGTTAAGCATGTTGATGTCATTTCCGATAATCAATATGTCGTCCACATACAGTACAAGAAACGTCACCGAGCTCCCACTCACTTTCTTGTAGATGCAAGCTTCGTAGCAATTTGGAACAAATCCAAAGCTCTTGATCACTTGATCAAAACGAAGGTTCCAACTCCGAGATGCTTGCTTCAGCCCATAAATGGAACGCTGAAGTTTGCATACTTTACTAGCATCCTTAGGATCGACAAAACCTTCGGGTTGCATCATATACAACTGTTCATCAATGTTGCCATTGAGGAAAGTAGTCTTGACATCCATCTGCCATATTTCATAATCATGAAACGCAGCAATTGCTAATAAAATCCGAATGGACTTAAACATCGCTACGGGAGAGAAAGTCTCATCGTAGTCAACACCTTTAACTTGTCGAAAACCTTTTGCGACAAGCCATGCTTTATAGACGGTAACATTACCATCCGCGTCCGTTTTCTTCTTGAAAATCCATTTGCACTCAACGGCCTTTCGGTCGCTAGGAGGATCCACCAAAGTCCATTCTTGGTTTTCGCTCATGGATCCCAATTCGGATTTCATGGCTTCCAGCCATTTCTCAGAGTCTGGGCTCATCATCTGTTAGACCCCTCCTTTATAAAGGAAAGGATCCCTGTGATTGCAATGCTAGTCCCTGGATCAATGCTAGCATCCACAGTTTAAGATGAAGTACACAGATACAAAGGTCGTTTATTACATTCATTCCAGAGATAAAACATAGTCTTTTACAACTCAGGGCCAAAGGCCTAATACAAGAGTCTATGGAATAAGTAAATAAACATAAGTCTTCATCTTCATGTGCCACAGGCAAGCATGTTGAGTGTAGACTCATGACTCCTATTCATCATCGGAGTAACCTGCAACATCACAAGTTACAGCCACAAAGGGTCAATACTTTGGAATAGTATTGGCAAGTCATACCTTAGTATATTTTTAAGTGGGCTATATTACTATATGCATTATGGCTAAGTGTAGCTTGGCTTGCTTTGCTTGAAAATAGGTTTTTCCTATTAGTTGAAAGCACTAAGTTCTTCTTTGTCAAAACATTCCCAAGAAACCACCAATAGATATTGAGGTCCTTCACCCTTGTTCACCCATAAATTTTTACTTAGAAGTTGGAGTGATGAGATTCTTGTAGCTTCCATGTCTTGATGCTCAAAAGTGTCCATTTCCTTGGACTAGGCTAAGTACTTAGGTTTTCCATCTGCAGAGGTTGTGCACTTTCCCCACCAGACTTGGTTTCCCAAGACAGGACCTTTCAGAAGCTTTTCCTTAGTCAAAATGGACGCGCTCCAACCTATCAACCCAACTACCACCAACTGTCCAAGTGACTAAGTTCTAGCAACCTATATGATCATGGCAGAGCCCATATTGCCAAGTGGTTGCACTGTAAGCTTTCTCAACACTTGGCCTCCAAATCTCTTTGTGCCTGGGTGGCATACCACAAGTGAGATACACAACCCAAGTCCATGGCCTTGTGTAACCACTCAACATAACCCAATCATTCCATTCCACCCAGGAGGTTCATTTGACTTAGTTGTTTTATTAAGAAAACATAAGTCTCTTGACTTAGAATATTTTTATCATAAACCATATAGATGTTCACCACCCTTGTTTGCTAAGTAGCTAGACTAAGCAGATTATGATAACTTAACTTAGGAGAATTCCCTAGCAATTCTACTATTCCACTCTAATTAGGATTTCCCATACTAGCACTAGGCAAAATATCATGCAATACTTTAGCAAAATATCTAATGCTAGTACAAAACATAGGATAGGAATATTCATGAAAATATCACTTGCCTTGGTAGTGGGGAGAGTAGCACTCTTCACAATCACAATCACTAGCAAAATCTACACAAGAAATAATAGCATACAATTACACACAAATATATACAACCAAAAATAATATGAATGCATGCATGCAAGAATCTACTAAGTTGTGATTTTTGAAAATTCTACCAAGTATGCTCATGTCTACAGAAACTTTAACATAACACAATTTGCCAACTAAACTTATTTGGCATCCATATAATTTACCAAAATAATTTCTACTTAAAATGGCTTTAAAACATGTTCTACAAATAAAATCATTTTTAACTGTTACTATATGCTAAATAAATTGGATATTCTGAAAGGCCTTGTTTCACTGATTCCAACGGTATAAAGTTTGCAAAAATCTAACGTGGCATTCAAAAGTTATAAGCATTTGAATTTGGGTCAAATTTCTGATTTTTAAATCTATTTCCAGATCTAACCTAGCCACGCGTCATGTTCTTATTCGCCCATACCGTTTCGCACTGGATCGTGCTCCACAGCCGTAGGATCTAAATGAAATCTGGCGGCTCAGATCGCGTACCGCTTCGGGGTTAAGTGAATCTATCCTAGAGCTACGATACAGATCTAGCGGCTGCTATTGATCTGACCAAGATCTGGCGGCGGAGCGGTGGCTACCGGCGGCGGAACTATCGGTCGACGACGGAGGCGGCACTACAGGGGGTAAGTGAGAACGAGGGGTAGCTCACCGGGCTCAGGGGGTCACGGCGAAGCTCGTCGTACTCGCGGTTGATCAAGGGGCGCTCGGGCACGGTTGCGATTGCTCGTCGGAGTGGAGGACGGCGTCGGTGTGTCGGGTGGTCGTCGTGGACGTCGCTGTGAACCACCCCAAAGCAAGACGAGGACACGGTTAGATTCACAGAGTCAAGGCAGAGTTGTGTGCCTGAACTAGAAGACGCGGGGCGGTCGGGGCTTACCACTAGAGCTCGCCGGAGTTCGTACAGAAGACGGTGGCGGCCAGTCGACGATGCTGCCGGAGCTACGGTTCATGCGAGGGTAAACTAAATGTGTCAAAAGAAGCGCAGAGGCTCACTGAACTAGTTTGCAAGAACGAGAGGCAGAGGGAAGCTCAGAACTCACCGGGATTTGCCGGCGCAGTCGTCGGAGACGGCGGGGTTACAGAGGGTAATACTCGCAGCCTGGTGGCGCTCTGGGTTCGGGGTTTTAGGGAGAAGAGAGAGGGGACAGAGGGGGTTCTTATAGCCTGGTCACGAGCGAGAATTACTCGGCCAATAACTCTAATTGACGCCGTGAATTAAACACAGAAACGCCCGCGTTGATTTGGGGATGAATGGGTCGTGCGGGTGGAGACGACGCTAACGTGGAGAAGGCCCGCTTGTCAGCGACTTGCGCGAAGTGGAAGTGGGGTATGCCTGTCAGCGACAGAACGTGTGCGCTCGCGCGTGAGAGGAGAAAAAGAAATCCCCGGGTGGGCTTGCTGGGCTCGGTTCGTTGTTGGGCCAGAAACCTGGCGCCTGGCCCTTTTCTTTTGTTTGCTTCTTTTCTTTTTCTATTTCTATTTTCTGGAATGATTTTTGATATGAATTCAAATCCTTTTGAATTCAAACAAAAATGAGGAACTTTGCAGGGTTCTGTGGTTTCCAATACAGTCATTTAACCAAGTGGTTACCTTGTAAAGGCCTGGTCAAGCCTGGGTTTGAAACAAATAGAGACTTGTCTCTAGTTTGTGAATGATTGAAATAGGATTTAGAAAATTCTATTAAATTGAAAACTTGGGTTAAAATGCTACACCTAATCTTTCCAACAATGGAGGCAAGCAATCAAGTTCCTAAACAATCCAACCTCAAAGGGTGATGGCCAATTGAGTTGAATTTGTACACATGAAATCATAGCTCAACTTCTGTCTCTAAGTGATTTTGAGAAAAACCCTAAATGGATGAATGATGCAAGAATGCTATGAATGAGTTTTGAAACTATGATTTTTGGGATGTTACAAATCTAACCCCCTTAAGATGAATCTCGCCCTCGAGATTCGGGTTGGCTAGCAAATAGGTGAGGGTGGTCTTTCCGAAGATCATCTTCTCTTTCCCATGTTGCTTCCTCTTCGGAGTGATGGTTCCATTGCACTTTACAAAACTTGATAGTCTTGGTCCTGGTAACTCTTTCTGCGGTCTCTAGAATCTTGACAGGCTTTTCCTCATAAGTGAGATCACTTTCTAGTTGAACTTCTTCCAAAGGTATGGTATCCTTCAAAGAAGACTCTTCCATTTCTGGGTGACATTTCTTAAGCTGACTCACATGAAACACGTTATGGACTGCTGATAGAGATTCTGGCAATTCAACTTCATATGCAACTTCTCCTTTGCGACTTAGAATCTTGAATGGCCCAACATATCTTGGTGCCAACTTTCCCTTGACTCCAAATCTTTTCACTCCACGAAGTGGTGATACCCTGAGATAAGCTTTATCCCCAACTTCGTAGGTGACTTCTCTACGCTTAGAATCCGCGTAGCTTTTCTTTCGGGACTGTGCTATCTTCAATCTGTCCTTAACCAATTTGACTTTCTCTTCGGCGTCTTTGATAAGATCTGGTACAAATAAGCTTCTTTCTCCCACACCATTCCATAACAATGGGGTGGTACACTTCCTTCCGTAGAGTAACTCAAACGGTGCCATTCCAATACTAGATTGATGACTGTTATTGTAAGAGAACTCTGCGTACGGCAAACTTTCATCCCAACTTGCTGCATAGTCTAAAGCACAGGCTCTCAACATGTCTTCAAGAATTTGGTTGGTTCTTTCTGTTTGTCCATCCGTTTGAGGATGAAAAGCAGTGCTGAATTCCAATCTCGTTCCTAAGGATTCATGAAGCTGTCTCCAAAAGTGAGAAGTGAACTGAGTTCCTCTATCTGACACAATACTCTTTGGCACACCGTGAAGGCATACAATTCTGCTCATGTAAATTTTATCTAACTTGGCACTTGTATAGGTTGTCTTCACGGGTATAAAATGAGCCACTTTAGTTAGGCGATCCACTACTACCCATATGGAATCATATCCTGACCTGGTCCTTAGTAATCCGGTAATGAAATCCATACCAATATTTTCCCACTTCCATTCAGGAATAGGCAGTGGTTGAAGCAAACCAGCTGGTTTCTGGTGCTCCACTTTGACTCTGCTGCATACATCACACAAAGCAATATGTTCGGCGATGTCCCTTTTGAGATTGTTCCACCAAAACCTTTCCTTCATGTCCATGTACATCTTGGTATTTCCCGAGTGAATAGAATACGGAGAGTTTTGTCCTTCTTGTAAGATCAGTTTCCGCAACTCTGGGTCTCGTGGAACACATATACGTTTCCCGTGCCATAAAGTACCCTGTTCGTCAACATGGAAACTCTTAGCCTTCCCTAGACTAATATTTTCCTTAATCTTTTCAATTTCCTCATCAGTCTTCTGAACTTCTCGGATTTTGTCCAATAGAGTGGGTTGAACATCTAAGGACATGAGATATCCTTCTGGTACAATCTCCAATCTGAGTTCTTTGAATTGCTTACACAAGTCATCTGGCAATTCCCCTTTTGTAAGGCCATTTACAAACGTCTTACGACTTAGAGCATCGGCTACTACATTCGCTTTACCGGGGTGGTATTGCAAACTTAAGTCGTAATCCTTGATAAGTTGTAGCCATATTCTTTGTCTCATGTTGATTTCCTTCTGGGTGAAGATATACTTCAAGCTTTTATGATCGGTGAACACTTCACAACGCTTTCCCAAAAGGTAATGTCTCCATGTTTTAAGTGCATGGACGACAGAGGCTAACTCCAAATCATGAGTAGGATAGTTTACTTCATGAGTTTTGAGTTGTCTCGAAGCATAGGCTACGACTTTACCATCTTGCATAAGTACGGCACCCAAACATTGATGAGAAGCATCACAATATACTTGGAAATCCTTTTCCAAATCTGGCAGACATAGAACTGGTGCTGTTACAAGTCTCTTCTTCAATTCTTGGAAGCTGACTTCACAACCTTCAGACCAAGTAAATTTCTTGTCCTTTTTTAACAATTCTGTCATTGGCTTAGCAACCTTTGAGAAATTTTCAATGAACCTTCTGTAGTAACCTGCTAAGCCGAGGAAACTACGAACTTCTTTCACATTCTTGGGTGATTCCCATTCTGTCACATCTGAAACCTTAGCAGGATCAACTGCCACACCATCCTTCGTCATCACATGACCAAGAAAACCAACTTTCTCTAACCAGAATTCACACTTGCTGAATTTGGCATAAAGTTTATGTTCCCTCAGTTTCTCAAGTATCAAGCGTAAGTGTCTTTCATGTTCTTCTTTGCTCTTGGAGTAGACCAAGATATCATCGATGAAAACGACAACGAACTTGTCAAGAAATTCCATGAACACCTTGTTCATCATATTCATGAAGTATGCTGGAGCGTTGGTTAATCCAAAAGGCATCACAGTATACTCATACAATCCATACCTTGTGTTGAATGCTGTTTTTGGTATGTCTTGTTCTCTTATCTTGAGTTGAAAATAACCTGACCGGGGATCAATCTTCGAGAATACACATGCTCCTTCTAGCTGATCAAATAAGTCGTTGATTCTTGGCAAAGGATATTTGTTCTTGATGGTTACTTCGTTGAGAGAATGGTAGTCAATACATAACCTTTGTGTTCTATCCTTCTTCTCCACGAACAATACTGGGGCTCCCCAAGATGAAGAACTTGGTTGAATAAACCCTTTCTGTAACTGTTCTCCTAGCTGTTTCTTGAGCTCTTTCAGTTCATCAACTGACATTTTGTATGGTCTCTTAGCTATTGGTCCTGACCCTGGCACCAAATCTATCAGAAACTCCACATCTCTATCCGGTGGCATACCTGGTAGCTCTTCCGGAAATACATCCGGATACTCACATACTATTGGCACACTGTCCATGCTAACCCCCTTAAGAGAATTCAGCTTACTTCCTTTGGATTCAAATTTGACTTAAATTTTATTCTTTTCCCTTCGGGGGTTGTGAGTGTAACAGTTCGATTGGCACAATCTAATACTCCTTCATACTTAGCCATCCAGTCCATTCCCAAAATTACGTCTAGTCCTTGGGAATCTAGGATTATCAGGCTTACTGGAAACTTATGCTTACCAAACTCTATGGTGAGATCCCGGCATCCAAGGCTTACTATCATGTCTCCCCCCGGAGAACTATCTTTTATTGGACACCCAATGTTTTCTGATGCAAACCTATTTCTATCAACAAATGCCTTTGATATGAATGAATGAGATGCACCGGTATCAAAGAGTACAAATGCTGAAATTGAATTGAGTCTGAACTTACCAGCCACGGCATCAGGTTCCTCATAGACCTCCTCCACATTGATGTGGTTAACCTGTCCTTTCTGAAAAGGATTTGGCTTGCTAGGTCCTTCAACTTTCTTCTCAGGACACTCATTATCATAATGCCCCAGCTTCTTGCATTTGAAGCACTCAACCTGACTGATGTCCTTTTTAAGAGGTTGGCCTCCACTTCCACTACCATTTCCACTATAGTGACTCTTATGTCCACCCTTGTGGTTCTTGTACTTGTCCTTGTCATGACTGCGATGATGTTTGTTGTCATGACGGTTGTGGTTGTGCTTGTTGAATTTCCCATGTTTATGGGATCCTGAGTTGCTACTGTCATCATTGTGAGATCGTTTGTGAGACGATCCCGAGCTGTGTTTGTCGGAGTGTTTCCTCTTTCTACTCTCGACTTGCTTCATTTTACTTTCCAAAATAGCAGCCTTGTCACACAAAGACTGATAAGTTGGAACATATGACACAGACAACTGCAGATTCAGCTCATCATTTAAGCCTTCCAGAAATTTTTCCTTTCTTTTGGCATCTGTGTCGACCTCATCCGGTGCATAGCGCGCCAGATTGTTGAACTCTTCTATATATTCTGCCACGCTGCGGTGGCGCTGTTTCAGGTTGTGAAACTCCTTCTTTTTCAGACTCATTATCCCTGATGAGATATGAGCCGTGCGAAAGCCATCTTCAAAGATAGCCCAAGTCACCTCATCAATAGGAGTGGTGATTTGGAAGTTGTCCCACCATGTGGCGGCTGGTCCTTCCAACAGATGTGCTGCGAACCTGACTTTTTCAGCATCCGTGCAGCCCACGGTCACTAGGTCTTTGTTCACAGAACGTAGCCAGTCATTGGCTACCATGGGATCAGTTGTTCCCGAAAACTTTGCTGGTCTCAGACGCAGAAATCTGGTGAGCATATCAAAACCCGGAGGGTTGTTGTTGTTGTTGTTGTTGTTGTTGTTGTTGTTGTTGTTGTTGTTGTTGTTATTCTGGTTTTGGATGAAGGTTGTCATCATTTGCATAAGCTGTGTTTGCGCATTCATCATTTGTTGCATTTCCGGGGTGATGTTATTGGGGTTGGGGTTTGCGCGACGGGGAGGCATCTGTGGTTTATTCAAATAGATAAGTATGAGATACCCTTATATGTTTTATGCACAACACATCACAAGCATTTCACATAACATGCAACATAAGAAATAAACTCAACACAAATGATAAGTTCGTGGAATAAAACACACACAAGTGGCAAGCCATCCACATGTCGGATGGTCCAATAACAAGTTCACAATAACACGTATGAATATGAAAGGTGTATGAATAGTCAAGTCTACTCATCAATAACAATCTCCTCCTCGACGAAGGTAAGACCTGCGTTCTCCATCGCGGTCTTGTTCTCCTCAATCGTAGTGGTCAAAGAATCAACCTTGGCCTTGAGAGCCCTCTTCTGGGAACGAAGCCTCTCAATAACCATCTGCTGCTGCTCTAGCTCGAAATCCTTGGACTTCAATTCCTCGGTCATGTCCCGGATCTTCTTGTTCCTATCCTGGACGCGTTTCTCCTGACTCTTGAACTTGCGGTCCTGGGCCTCGAACTTTGTCTCCATTTCCTTGATCATCTCATCCTGCGGCGCAAAAAGCTTGTCCTTCTCGTGAAGCTGCACCTGAAGCTCGTCATTACCTAGCATGACGTTCATCCTGTCCGTATCTACGTGCCTGAGAAGAGTCTCTAAGTCCTGAAGATAAAGACGTATTGGCTCCGCAGTGCTCCTCGAGTCGTCCTCAAAGTCGATGGACTCTCCATCAACATCACGTCTTCCAAAGACGTGGAAGTGAGTGCCCCTAACCTGTCGGGAGTGACGGCCTAACAGTCGTCCTATCAGATCCTGCATGATTACCTCCATGCCTCTCTCCCTGTCGTCGTGCATCAGCTTGAAGACGATGGCCTCCGTAGTAGGCTCAGTCTGGCATCCGGGCTGGTTCACTTTGAAGCCCCAGAGGTCCTTCCTCTCAAACTTGGTGAGTGGGTACACCGTGATGGTAGGAAGAGGAAGATCAAGCAGAGTGGTAAGCTCAATGATACGGGGACCAAAACGAGTAACCCGAAACTCCTCAACAGTGCTGATGGCAATAGGCATCTATTTATAAGATTGAAAAAGTTAGAACAATGCAATTCAAGGTAAATCAAGACAAACATTCATGCATATCCATTGTCACACAAGTCTTGCATACATAAATCCATTACATCATTCAAGGTCCATACTTATTTAAAATATCTTTCGAAAATAAGGTGATAAGTGGTGGTCCAACTAACGAAGTGTCCTTACAATCCAATCTCACGGGATCTATTATTAAACACAATGTTCCTAGAGGCAATCCACCAATCTTGCTCTCTTGACTCTATCACTAAGTCTATAACATCTCCCCTTATCTCTTGGTTGGTGTCTTCCAACTCTTGAGTAAGCTCCTTCTCTTTCTCTAAGTCATTTTGGAGGTTGAGCATTCTGCACTTGACTCTAGCACTTAGTTCTTTGATAGTCCTCCAAGCTGCATCCCTGGCTGACTCAAAGAATGTGGTGTGCATTGTAGTGTTGGTGTACATGCAGAATCCTCTTTCTTTGTGGTTGTCTTCCTTGTTTTTGTACAAGTGAAGTTGCACCCACCAATACTCCACTCCTTCATCCATCACTGGAAATCCCTTGTACACGGCTTCACCATGTGCATCCATTGCCTCCATGAGGTCCTTGAGAATATTGGGAAACTCAGTTTCACACTCCAAGGTCATGGTCATGAGTGGTCCCTTCTTCACGGCTTCGTTGATGGAGTTCATCTACAAAGGAAGTTGAAAGAGATTAGAAAAGTTTTACGAGAAGAATAGACAAGTGTAGAAGTAGTTGAAAAACTTTTTCCTTAGTGGTTTTCCAATCCTAGGGTCATAATCCTACAGGCAACACAGTGCTCTGATACCATCTGTTAGACCCCTCCTTTATAAAGGAAAGGATCCCTGTGATTGCAATGCTAGTCCCTGGATAAATGCTAGCATCCACAGTTTAAGATGAAGTACACAGATACAAAGGTCGTTTATTACATTCATTCAAGAGATAAAACATAGTCTTTTACAACTCAGGGCCAAAGGCCCAATACAAGAGTTTATGGAATAAGTAAATAAACATAAGTCTTCATCTTCATGTGCCACAGGCAAGCATGTTGAGTGTAGACTCATGACTCCTATTCATCATCGGAGTAACCTGCAACATCACAAGTTACAGCCACAGAGGGTCAATACTTTGGAATAGTATTGGCAAGTGATACCTTAGTATATTTTTAAGTGGGCTATATTACTATATGCATTATGGCTAAGTGTAGCTTGGCTTGCTTTGCTTGAAAATAGGTTTTTCCTATTAGTTGAAAGCACTAAGTTCTTCTTTGTCAAAACATTCCCAAGAAACCACCAATAGATATTGAGGTCCTTCACCCTTGTTCACCCATAAATTTTTACTTAGAAGTTGGAGTGATGAGATTCTTGTAGCTTCCATGTCTTGATTCTCAAAAGTGTCCATTTCCTTGGACTAGGCTAAGTACTTAGGTTTTCCATCTGCAGAGGTTGTGCACTTTCCCCACCAGACTTGGTTTCCCAAGACAGGACCTTTCAGAAGCTTTTCCTTAGTCAAAATGGACACGCTCCAACCTATCAACCCAACTACCACCAACTGTCCAAGTGACTAAGTTCTAGCAACCTATATGATCATGGCAGAGCCCATATTGCCAAGTGGTTGCACTGTAAGCTTTCTCAACACTTGGCCTCCAAATCTCTTTGTGCCTGGGTGGCATACCACAAGTGAGATACACAACCCAAGTCCATGGCCTTGTGTAACCACTCAACATAACCCAATCATTCCATTCCACCCAGGAGGTTCATTTGACTTAGTTGTTTTATTAAGAAAACATAAGTCTCTTGACTTAGAATATTTTTATCATAAACCATATAGATGTTCACCACCCTTGTTTGCTAAGTAGCTAGACTAAGCAGATTATGATAACTTAACTTAGGAGAATTCCCTAGCAATTCTACTATTCCACTCTAATTAGGATTTCCCATACTAGCACTAGGCAAAATATCATGCAATACTTTAGCAAAATATCTAATGCTAGTACAAAACATAGGATAGGAATATTCATGAAAATATCACTTTCCTTGGTAGTGGGGAGAGTAGCACTCTTTACAATCACAATCACTAGCAAAATATACACAAGAAATAATAGCATACAATTACACACAAATATATACAACCAAAAATAATATGAATGCATGCATGCAAGAATCTACTAAGTGGTGATTTTTGAAAATTCTACCAAGTATGCTCATGTATACAGAAACTTTAACATAACACAATTTGCCAACTAAACTTATTTGGCATCCATATAATTTACCAAAATAATTTCTACTTAAAATGGCTTTAAAACATGTTCTACAAATAAAATCATTTTTAACTGTTACTATATGCTAAATAAATTGGATATTCTGAAAGGCCTTGTTTCACTGATTCCAACGGTATAAAGTTTGCAAAAATCTAACGTGGCATTCAAAAGTTATAAGCATTTGAATTTGGGTCAAATTTCTGATTTTTAAATCTATTTCCAGATCTAACCTAGCCACGCGTCATGTTCTTATTCGCCCATACCGTTTCGCACTGGATCGTGCTCCACAGCCGTAGGATCTAAATGAAATCTGGCGGCTCAGATCGCGTACCGCTTCGGGGTTAAGTGAATCTATCCTAGAGCTACGATACAGATCTAGCGGCTGCTATTGATCTGACCAAGATCTGGCGGCGGAGCGGTGGCTACCGGCGGCGGAACTATCGGTCGACGACGGAGGCGGCACTACAGGGGGTAAGTGAGAACGAGGGGTAGCTCACCGGGCTCAGGGGGTCACGGCGAAGCTCGTCGTACTCGCGGTTGATCAAGGGGCGCTCGGGCACGGTTGCGATTGCTCGTCGGAGTGGAGGACGGCGTCGGTGTGTCGGGTGGTCGTCGTGGACGTCGCTGTGAACTACCCCAAAGCAAGACGAGGACACGGTTAGATTCACAGAGTCAAGGCAGAGTTGTGTGCCTGAACTAGAAGACGCGGGGCGGTCGGGGCTTACCACTAGAGCTCGCCGGAGTTCGTACAGAAGACGGTGGCGGCCAGTCAACGATGCTGCCGGAGCTACGGTTCATGCGAGGGTAAACGAAATGTGTCAAAAGAAGCGCAGAGGCTCACTGAACTAGTTTGCAAGAACGAGAGGCAGAGGGAAGCTCAGAACTCACCGGGATTTGCCGGCGCAGTCGTCGGAGACGGCGGGGTTACAAAGGGTAATACTCGCAGCCTGGTGGAGCTCTGGGTTCGGGGTTTGAGGGAGAAGAGAGAGGGGACAGAGGGGGTTCTTATAGCCTGGTCACGAGCGAGAATTACTCGGCCAATAACTCGAATTGACGCCGCGAATTAAATACAGAAACGCCCGCGTTGATTTGGGGATGAACGGGTCGTGCGGGTGGAGACGACGCTGACGTGGAGAAGGCCCGCTTGTCAGCGACTTGCGCGAAGTGGAAGTGGGGTATGCCTGTCAGCGACAGAACGCGTGCGCTCGCGCGTGAGAGGAGAAAAAGAAATCCCCGGGTGGGCTTGCTGGGCTCGGTTCGTTGCTGGGCCAGAAACCTGGCGCCTGGCCCTTTTCTTTTGTTTGCTTCTTTTCTTTTTCTATTTCTATTTTCTGGAATGATTTTTGATATGAATTCAAATCCTTTTGAATTCAAACAAAAATTAGGAACTTTGCAGGGTTCTGTGGTTTCCAATACAGTCATTTAACCAAGTGGTTACCTTGTAAAGGCCTGGTCAAGCCTGGGTTTGAAACAAATAGAGACTTGTCTCTAGTTTGTGAATGATTGAAATAGGATTTAGAAAATTCTATTAAATTGAAAACTTGGGTTAAAATGCTACACCTAATCTTTCCAACAATGGAGGCAAGCAATCAAGTTCCTAAACAATCCAACCTCAAAGGGTGATGGCCAATTGAGTTGAATTTGTACACATGAAATCATAGCTCAACTTCTGTCTCTAAGTGATTTTGAGAAAAACCCAAAATGGATGAATGATGCAAGAATGCTATGAATGAGTTTTGAAACTATGATTTTTGGGATGTTACATCATCGCTTCCTCATAGTTCGTAGGTTCACTGTCTTCTACCAACAAGACAGTCAAGACAGGGTTGCCGTACCACTCAGGAGGGGCACACGACCTTGTCGACCTGCGACGTTCAGTAGCAGCATCGTCCGAAGCTTCTTGATCATTGTCATTAGCTTCCTCTATTGTTGGTGCAGGCGGCACTGGAAAAATTTCAGGTGCTGCGCTACTCTCCAATTCAAGAGAAGGTTCAATAACCTCGTCTAGCTCTACTTTCCTCCCACTCACTTCTTTCGAGAGAAACTCCTTCTCAAGAAAGGAACCGTTCTTTGCGACAAACACTTTGCCTTCGGTTCTGTGATAGAAGGTATACCCAATAGTTTCCTTAGGGTATCCTATGAAGACGCATTTCTCCGCTTTGGGTTCGAGCTTGTCCGGCATCAACTTCTTGACGTAAGCTTCGCATCCCCAAACTTTAAGAAACGACAACTTAGGTTTAGCACCAAACCACAGTTCATACGGTGTCGTCTCAACGGATTTAGATGGAGCCCTATTTAAAGTGAATGCAGCGGTTTCTAATGCATAACCCCAAAATGATAACGGCAAATCAGTAAGAGACATCATCGATCGGACCATATCTAATAGGGTTCGATTCCGGCGTTCAGACACACCATTGCGCTGTGGTGTTCCGGGTGGCGTGAGTTGCGAAACAATTCCGCTTGCTTTAAGATGCGTGAGAAAATCATAACTCAAATATTCGCCCCCACGATTGGATCGTAGAAACTTAATCATTCTGTTACGATGGTTCTCCACTTCATTCTGAAATTCTTTGAACTTTTCAAACGTTTCAGATTTATGTTTTATTAAATAGATATACCCATATCTACTTAAGTCATCGGTAAAAGTGATGAAATAGCGATATCCACCGGGCGTCGAAACACTCATCGGTCCGCATACATCGGTATGTATGATTTCCAACAAGTCCGTTGCTCGCTCCATCATACCGGAGAACGGGGTTTTGATCATCTTGCCCATGAGGCATGGTTCGCATGTGTCAAATGATTCAAAATCAAGAGACTCCAAAAGTCCATCAGAATGGAGTTTCTTCATGCGCTTTACTCCAATATGACCTAGACGACAGTGCCACAAATAAGTAGTATTATCACTATCTACTTTGCATCTCTTAGCCTCAATGTTATGGATGTGTGTTTCATCCCTTTCGAGATTTAGAAGAAATAAACCATTCACAAGAGGTGCATGACCATAAAAGATGTTACTCATATAAATAGAACAACCATTATTCTCCGATTTAAATGAATAACCGTCTTGCAATAAACACGATCCAGAAATAATGTTCATGCTCAACGCAGGCACATAATAACACTTATTAAGGTTTAAAACTAATCCCGAAGGTAAAACTAAGGAGAGCGTGCCGACGGCCATCACATCAACTCTTGATCCATTGCCAACGCGCATCGTCACCTCATCCCTCGCAAGCCGCCGTCTATTCCGTAGCTCCTGTTTCGAGTTACAAATATTAGCAACAGAACCGGTATCAAATACCCAGGCACTACAACGAGGGCTAGTAAGGAAAACATCAATAACATGTATATCAAATATACCTTTGATGGTGCCAGCCTTCTTGTCCGCTAAGTACTTCGGACAGTTGCGCTTCCAGCGACCCCTGTCCTTGCAATAGAAGCACTCAATGTCCGGCTTAGGACCAGACCTGAGCTTCTTCTCAGCAGGGGCATTGTGCTTGCCGCCGCCCTTCTTGAAGGGCTTCTTTGCTCCCTTACCTTTCTTAAAGGAGGGCTTGTTGACCATCAACACATGATTATCCTTCTTGATGTCCACTTCCGCAGCCTTCAGCTTTGCGAAGAGCTCGGTGATCGTATCAGTGGAACCAATCTGATTATGAGTCACTACAAAACTTTTGTAGCTGGGAGGGAGTGATTGCAGAACCCTGTCAATCTTGAGCTCCTCTGGAATCGTGCATTCCAGTTGCTCAAGGCGTTGAGTGTAGCCCGACATCTTTATGGCGTGCTCACTAACGGAACTCCCTTCCTCCATCTTGCAGTTAAAGAACTTCTCAGAGATCTCATATCTCTCAGAACGGGCTTGAGTCTGAAACATGGTTTTCAGCTCCTCGAGAATCTCAAAGGGCCCGGGATAGGTTTCAAAACGATTTTGAAGCTCCGATTCCATATCAAACAACATGGTGCTCTTAATCACACCATAATCATCTTTGCGCGACTGATAGACAGCTTTCTCATCAGCCGGCGCAGTTGCAGCAGGGGGGTCACCTAACGCTTTACCAAGGACATAGTCCTTTTGTCCGCCAGACAGAATGATTCTTAGATTGCGGAACCAATTGGTGAAGTTAGACCCATTGTTTCTAAGCTTTTCCTTCTCAGCAAAAACGTTGAAGTTGAAGTTGGATTTGGCCATGTGATCTACAGTATTTGCAAGTACAATTTAGACTATGTTCATGATAAATAGTTCAACTTAATCAAATTACTAGATGAACTCCCACTAAATTCAACATCCCTCAAGTTGTTTAGTGAACACGATCCAAATTCACCACACCTAATCCGATCATCACGAGAAGAGATGTGGTTTCAATGGTGGACAATGAAGTCTCGATCATATCATTCATATGACTCATGCTTAACCTTTCGGTTCTTGTGTTCCGAGGCCATGTCTGTACATGCTAGGCTCGTCAAGTTAGACCCAAGTATTTACGCGTGTGCAAAAACTGGCTTGCACCCGTTGTATGTGAGCGTAGAGTCTATAGCACCCGATCATCACGTGATGCTTGGACACGACGAACTTTCGCAACGGTGCATACTTGGGGACAACACAGTTTTTATCTTGATCTTTAAGTGAGGAATCATCTTATAATGCTACCGTCGCGATCTAAGCATGATAAGATACATAAAAGGATAAACATCACATGCATATAACTTTATGTGACATGGTATAGCCTATCTTCGCGCAATGATCTCCATCTTGTGCGTTCCGGCATGATCTCCATCACTCCACCATGATTGCCTCCACCATGAATAGCAACTACAACTATTGCTAACTACTTAGCGATAAAGTAAAGCTATTACATGGCGTATAAGAAGTTGACTCGCAGGTCATACACAATTATAAAGACAACCATATGGCTCCTGCCGGTTGTGTACTCATCGACATGCAAGTCGTGAAACATTACAAAACATGATCATCGCATACAATATACACATCACATCTTGGGCCATACCATATCACAGAAAACACTCCCTGCAAAACAAGTTAGACGCCTCTACTTTGTTGTTGCATGTTTTACGTGGCTTTATGGGAGTAGATGCTAAGAACGATTCTTACCTACGGAAAGTCACAACGGTGATATTATGGTTGCCAAACTCCGGTGTTAATCCCATGAAAACTATAGTGAGAGAAACTGACATCCACCAGCCGCATGTGTGGAACAAGCCACACGTCAAGTGCGGAGCCGGTCTCGCGAACGACGTCGCGTAAGGTTGGCCTGGACCGCTTCAATCTCACTATCCCGCGTCATAAGAAGAACACAAACAAGAGGCTTGCAACAGAAAACATCAACGCCCGCAACAACCATGTTGCGTTCTACTCGTGAAACACATCTACGCATAGATCTAGCTCTGATACCACTGAAGGGTTTCGTGGCATAGTAAATCAAAATTTTCTACGGAGCGAACAGAGGGAAAGCCAAGATCTAATATAGGAGATGCAAACAATGAGAGAGATTGGATTAGATCTTCATACCCTTGAAGATTCGCACAGCGGAACGTTCATCGGAATGTGGGTGATGTAGTCGTACTCGCTTCTCCTCCTCGCGATCCGATCCGATCTAGCACCACAAGTGGCGGTGCCTCCGTGAGATGCACACGTGCAGCACCTCGATGTCTCCTCCTTCCTCGGACCAGCGAGTATGGTGGAGAGATAGATTGGATCTACAGCACGACGGCGTGGTGTATATGGTGGGGAATTTCTGCTGCAGGGCTTCGCCTACAAACAGTCGGGAGGGAGAGAGGAAGGTAGCAAGGCTGCTAGGGCTTGGAGGAAGGTGTGTGTGGGGGGAAGGGGCGCACCACCCCTCTATATATAGAGGGGGGCGGCCAGCCCTTGCCCCTCCTCCAAGCCTATCTCTAGTTTAAACAATTTAAACTCTCCCTTATCTAGAAATCCTATCTCTAGTTTACACGATTTAAACTCTCCCTTATCTAGAAATTCTATCCCGAGATTTAAACGAGTCAAATCTCTCTAGAATCGGCTGGGCCCTATGGGGCCTTGTGCCCCTGGCCCAATGCGGCCAGGACACTCCCTCATAGGCCCATGCCCCCTCCCGGAGGTGGGGCCACGTTGGTCCCCTTCCGGAAGGTTCTAGAAGCTTCCGGTATAATACCGATTAACCCGGAACAATTCCGAACTCCAAAAACTGCACTGCCTTATATGAATCTTATTCTCCGGACCATTCCGGAACCTCTCGTGATATCCCGGATCCCATACGAGACTCCGAACAAAAAATTCATAAACCAATTATCCAATATATCCTAGCGTCGAGATACGTTAAGTGTGTGACCCTGCGGGTTCGAGAATATGCAGACATGATCTTCTATCAATAATCAACAGCGGGGTCTGGGCACCCATATTGACTCCCACACATTCATCGATGATCATATCGGATGAACCACGATGCTAGGATTCAATCAATCCCATATATATATTCCCTTCGTCTCGCGATATTTTACTTGCCCGAGATTCGATCGTCGGTACCGTCATACCTAGTTCAATCTCGTTCACAACAAGTACTTTACTTGTTCCATAATCCGATATCACTTTGTGATTAACTCCTTAACCACATGCTTGCAAGTGGTGTTGATATCGATTACCGAGTGGGCCCGAAGTATATCTCTCCGACTTGGGAGGGACAAATTCCATCTCGATACATACAACCCAACAGATACTTTCCGATCACCTGAGAGACACCTTTATGATCACCCTCTCATAGGATGACGTTTGATGACCTCAAAGCTTTCTTCCGATACCAGGGAGTTGCATTATCTCATGGTCTAAGGAATACAATATTTGACATAGGAAAAGCTTCGCAAAGACGAACACGATGACACGATCTAATTGCTCTGCTTTGTTTGGGTCTATCCACCATATAATTCTCCCAATGATATGATCTCATTATCAATTGACAACTCATGTCTATGGTTAGGAAACCTTAACCATCATTGATCAATGAGCTAGTCCATAGAGGCGTACTAGGGACACGGTGTTGTTCACAAACCACACAAGTATTAAAGTTTCCGCTTAATACAATTCTAGCATGGAATATAAACTTTATCATGAACAAGAATTATAATAATAACATCTTTATTATTGCCTCTAGGGCATAATTCCAACAGAAGGCACGGCGCGCGCGGGAAGACCCCGACAACAACCCGCCAAACGGCGGAAAGTTCGGCAGCGTCGCCGGCTTGCTCCACACCTTCACAGGCTTCAACACGAAGCGCGAGAAGAAGGTCATCGCCCGCGCCGTTGCTGTCAATGCGGTGTCCCAGATAGACATACCCCAGTTCCTCAACTGGTCCGAGCAACCAATCACCTGGAGCCGCGAGGAACACTCGCCACGGATCGAATATCCAGGTCGAGTCGCCCTAGTGGTCAAGCCCAAGGTGGGAGACTACTGGCTCCCCAAAACGTTGATGTACGGCGGCAGCTCCATCAACATCCTATACCTGGACACGTTCAGGCGACTGCGGCTCCCACAGTCGATGATCGAGACGACCTACACCACCTTCCACGGCATCGTCCCCGGTCGGAAGGCGTACCCGATCGTCAAGGTGACGCTGCCAGTCACCTTCGGCACACCAGCAAACTTCCGCACCGAGCGGATCATCTTCGAGCTGGTGCCATTCAACAACCCCTACCACTGCGTCCTGGGGCGCCAGGCGTTCGCCAAATTCATGGCAGCGCCCCACTACGCGTTCAAGTACGGGAGCGGGGTCAACAACGATGACCCCACCATACTCAAGAAGCCCAATTCGGAGGGTGGCAACTCCACCACCTTCGAGGCAACGACACACACCTGCAACGTCGAGCTGGTCCCAGGCGACTCCAGCAAGATGGTGACAATCGGGACGGGCATGAGCCCAACATAGGAAGGCGCGCTCATCGAGTTCCTCCGTGAGAACAGGGACATCTTCGCATGGAAGCCATCTGACATGCCTGGTGTCCCGAGGGAACTCGCTGAGCACAAACTCAACGCTGACCCCAAAGTGCGACATGTCAAGCAGTCGCTTCGGCCCTTCAATGAAGAGCGCTGACGAGCCATCGCCGAGGAGGTGCAACGTCTACTCGCTGCAGGCTTCATTCGGCCAATCAAATAATCCAAGTGGTTGGCAAACCCAGTCCTGGTCGAGAAGAAAAACGGGACCTGGAGAATGTGAATCGATTACACAAATTTAAACAGCGCCTACCCGAAGGAGCAATTCGCCCTCCCGCGGATCGACCAAATCATCGATTCCACCACGGGCTCGGAGGCGCTATGCTTCCTCCACGCCTACTATGGGTACAACCAGATCAAAATGCCCGTCAAATACGAAGAAAAGACGGCGTTCATCACGCCATTCGGAGCCTTCTGCTACACTGCCATGACCTTCGGCCTCAAAAACGTCGAGGCGACCTACCAGAGGTGCATGCAGGAGTGCCTTCGCCAATATCCACGTCTACATAGACGACGTGGTGGTGAAATCCACTCGCCAGGGCGATCTACTCGCCGACCTGGCGAAAACCTTTGCCAACCTGCGAAGGTACAAGATAAAGCTAAACCCAGGAAAGTGCACCTTCGGTGTACCTACTGGGAAGCTACTGGGATACGTCGTCTCCAAGCGCGGGATCGAGGCGAACCCCGCCAAGATCAACACGATCGCCCTACTCGGCAGACCCGAGTGCCTACGCGACGTCCAGAAGCTGGCCGGGCGAGTCGTGGCTCTCAGTCGCTTCATCCCCTGGTTAGGCGAGAAGGCGATGCCCCTTTATCGCCTAATGCGCAAGAACCCCACCTTCCAGTGGGACAAGGAGGCAGACGACGCGCTCCACGCTCTCAAAGAGGTGCTACTCGCAGCACCGCTACTCGTCGCCCCCGTCGACGAGGAGCCCATGCCGGTCTACGTCGCGGCTTCCGAGCGCGTCGTCAGCGCCGTCATGGTCGTCGAACGGCCAGAGGAAGGGAAGGAACGCCCGGTGGAGCGACCCGTATACTACATCAGCGAAGTCCTTACCGAGTCGCGCTAGCGCTACCCGTAGTACCAGAAATTGGTATACGTGGTCTTCAGAGCACAACGGCGACTGCCGCACTACTTCCAGGAGCACCCCATAATGGTCGTCTCCTCAGCACCGTTGCAGGACATCATCCGCAACCGTGAGGCGACCGGGCGAGTCGCCAAGTGGGCCGTTGAGATCGACGTCCACAACATCAAGTACGAGCCACGCAAGGCGATCAAGTCGAAGGCTCTCGCAGACTTCCTCGCCCAGCAGCCGGAGAAGCTGCCATACCTCCATTACTGGATCCTACACTTTGATGGCTCCAAGAATGCAGACGGTGCAGGAGCAGGGATCGTGCTAACATCTCCGAAGGGCGACAAGCTCCGCTATGTCCTCTACCTCGACTTCACCCCCTGCACCAACAACATGGCCGAGTACGAGGAGCTACTCCACGGCATGCGATCAGCCAAGGAGATGAACATCAATCGCCTGCGCTGCTACGGAGACTCCGAACTCGTCGCTGGGCAAGTCGCCGGCACCTGCGATGCCGTCTACCCCACCATGGCGGCATACCACCAAGTAGTGGACCAGCTTGGAGGACACTTCACAGGCTACTCCATCGAGTGGATCGACAGGCGGAAGAATGAGGAGGCCGACGCACTCTCTCGCATCGGTTCGGCTCGACTTGCACCACCTGCTGGCGTCTTCCTCGACACCATCACCAAACCCTCCGTCTCTCCCCCAAGGGAGATCGACATCGGAATCCCGCTACAACCAGAAGCAGCCCTGGTCGCACTAATCGCTGAGCCAAGCGACTGGAACGCGCCATACGTCGCTTACCTGGAGGGAGGCACCCTACCCGCGGACGAAACGGAGGCCCGGATGATAGCACGCCGTTGCAAGTCCTTCGTCATCATCAACGGCGAGCTCCACAAGCGTAGCGTGACCGACATGTTCCAACGCTGCGTCCAACCCGCTGAAGGATGCAAAATCCTCCAAGACATCCACTCCGGCGACTGCGGCCACCACGCCGGCACCCTCTCTCTGGTCGCAAAAGCCATGCGACACGGCTTCTACTGGCTCACTACACACGCAGACGCTGTCGAGATTGTCCAGCGGTGTGTTGGATGCCAGAGATACGCCAACCAGACTCACGTGCCGAGCTCGGTGCTCAAGACAATCCCCATCACCTAGCCGTTCGCCGTGTGGGGCATGGACATGGTAGGCCCCTTCAAGAAGGCCCCCTCTGGCTTCACCCACACCTCCTAGTCGCAGTCGACAAATTCATAAAATGGGTGGAGGCCAAGCCAGTCCGCAAGGGCGACGAGAAGACCGCTACCATGTTCCTACGCGAGCTCATCTATCGCTACGGATTCCTGAACAGCATCATCACGGACAACGGCACCAACTTCGCCAAGGGAGCCATGGCCGAGTTCTATGAAGAGCACAACATACGACTCGACCTCGCCTCAATCGCTCACCCAGAGTCCAATGGCCAGGCGGAACGCGCCAATCAGAGCATCCTCCATGGCCTGAAGCCACGGCTACAAGTCCCACTCGAGCGCACCGCCGGGTGCTGGGTCAAGGAACTCCCCTCTGTCATCTAGGGCATCCACACCTCAGTCAACAGGTCGACAGGATTCACCCCCTTCTTCATGGTTTATGGTGCCGAGGCAGTCATGCCAACCGACCTTGAGCACGACTCACCAAGGGTGGTCAACTACACAGAGGCCGACAACAGGCTCGCACGCCAAGACGGAGTCGACCAGCTTGACGAAGCACGCGACCTAGCTCTATCCCGCACCGCCATCTACCAGCAAGGGCTCCGCCGCTACCACAGCCGGCGAGTACGGACTCGCACTTTCCAGGAAGGCGACCTGGTACTGCGCCTAATCCAGGACAAGAAAGGCATGCACAAGCTCTCACCCCCTTGGGAGGGACCATTCGCCATCGGGTGAGTCCTGGGCAACGACGCCTACTACCTCACCGACGTCCTAGGTGATGGAAAACTCGATGTCAAGCGGCCATGGAATGTAAACCTCCTACGTAAGTTCTACTCTTAGAACTCCAGACATGTACCCCCTACCCGCTATGAAATAAAACAGATTGGTTATCGCAAATTTGCGTCTACTCTCCCAGTCTTGTGCCACTCGCACTCGTAATAACAGCGTTACGCTATTCGCATAAGTAAACCTTTGGCAAAGCGACCGGCACAGCCAAGTAGTGCGGTGCGAGGGCACTGGGAAAACTCAGGCCTCGTACCGTCCACGAAAAACGCTAACCCGGAGCCCCATTGGAGTCGCCTAGCTCGACTGGCTCCCCGAGCCAAGACAACTGCACTCGCTCCCCACAACGACCAAGTCCTCCGCATCCTCGGCGCAGCGACTCGAACGACAAAGTACCATGCTCGGGGACTAACACCCAACCAAAGACGAGCGGCTAAGAAAAAGCGCCAAGTATGAGAGCGTACCCAGGACTCGCCATGTGACTGATCTTACGGATCAGGAAGGAGTGACGCGCCTAACATAACGCGCTTAGTCCTCACCTACCTTGGGCCTGCAACTAGAACAGCCAAGTACCACGCTCGAGGACTCGGCAACACGACCCCGTTCGCGCCCGGTTAATCGGTCAAAAAAAGAGCACCCCTAGGAGTCGCCACACGACTGGCTTTCCGAGCCATGGCGAGTCGACCTTAACTCACTAACAGTTCACAAAACATATATATAAACGAGGTAAACCCCATAAAAAGGGCGTACGTGCTCGGGGACTCGCACAACCAACATCTAAATCGCAAGACGACTGACAAATAACATGAGAAACCCTTCATAGCAACGGGATCTGTTTCGCGTACAAGGATAGTTACATTGTTATTCTATACTAATGCCGAATGGCAAAACATTCTACTCCGTAGGCTTTGATGAAGACGCGCCACCGTCCCTGCGGTTGCGGATAAAAGGCACATAAGGGTGCGACGGATACGTTGTCGGCTCGCCTGCCATTGCCACACGGAACGGTTGCTCCACCTTGAAATCACGGTGCTTTGGCTCAGGGTCATTGGGGGCAACGACCGTCTCCTGGTAGGGGATAAGGTCGCCCATCGCCCAAATGCGGTCGGAGTATACCGCGGCTCGGTCTGTCAGCTTCAAAACTTCGGCAATCTCCACCGAGCCCATCGACGAGGGGTAACCGCTCGTGACATCGTCGAGGTCGAAGTCATCCGGGAAGTGGGTGAGCCCAAGGCTGAGCGTCGTCGCCGCTGTAGGGTTCGCAGCATAGAAAACAAAAAATTTCCTACGATGGGAACTATGTACCAAGATCTATCTACTAGATACAAACAACGGGCGGATGTATATCCATAGCGAACATACCCTTTAAGAACGACAAATCTTAACGAGTTCAACTCGTGGTTGATGTAGACGATCTCTTGCCGATCTCAAGATCGAGAGGAAGTCCTAGCGCCGCAAAACAGCAGCGCATCCGTGCTCGCACACACGTACAAGACACCGAGCAACCTCCGCCTCCTCGCTCCAGTGATGCAGCGTAAGCACAACCCTTTCTTGCCGAATAGCCACCGGGAACATGTATCTCGCTAGTCCGAGACCATGGGGGATTAATTCTAGAGGGGGAGAGAGATCCTTCACGAGGAGGTGTGAGTGAGAAGTGAGGAGAGGGGCTCCTTATATAGGGGAGGGGGCAGCCCAAGGGGGCATGGACGCCGGCCATGGAGGGTGCCCCCACCTCTCCCTCATTCATGTGGGTGGACACTCCACTCACAAAATGGCCCTTCAATTTTCTCCACTAAAAAACCCACTCAAATTCCCATTAAATTTCCACCAAATTTAATGCAAACTCTCATTAAATAAAACTCTTTTATTTTATTCAGAATTTTGTCAGTTACTTTAATGACAAACATTCACAGATAACCCCTTCCTAGAATTCCATTTCACATGCATAACATCTTTATGCAATTTCACCGGAAAACCTATTTCGGTATCTAGTGAAATAAATTCCTGCGCTTGTTTATTCTTTCGGCATGAAACATTTGCTCCAACTGGATGTCAGTGTCCCTTAAGTGTGTCACCCTACGGTTCGCGAATAATAAGGACATGATCGAGACCCTTCTCCGATCAATAATCAGTAGCGGGACCTGGAGATCCATACTGACTCCCACACATTCAACGATGACTTTTCCTGTGATCGTCGGAACCATTTACGCTTGTATCCTAATCCATTTGTTTCACGATATATTACATGTCCGAGATTCGATCATCGGTATCTCCATACCTAGTTTGATCTCGTTACTGACATGCACTCTTTTCTTGTTCTCGTGATATAACATTCTAGTGATCAAATCACTTTTTTGCAAGCTAACCAATGTGATATCACCGAGAGGGCCTAGAGAATATCTATCCGTCATCGGGATGAAAAAATTCCACTCTTGATCCATGATTCTCAACATAACACTTTAGTAGCTTTGAAGCCATCTTTATAATCACCCAGTTACGGTGTGACGTTTGATGTCAACAAGAAACTCTTCCGATGTTACTGATTGGCATGATCTCATGGTCTGAGGATTAGGACTACTTCGTAAGTTGTTTATAGCAATATAAACTCAATTACTTTGATCGTAATGCTATACTTCGGATGAATATTCATCACACCATTACACTAATGTTGTGATCTCGTTATTAACAACATCCAATGTCTATGATCAGGAAACTATGATCATCTTGTTAATCAATGAACTAGTTTATGAGAGAGGCATAACTAGGAACTTTCTGTTTGTTTATTAAACACACATGTATTAACGTTTCCTTATTAATACAATTATAGCATGCAAAATAAACATCTATCATATACTTGGAATACACATAATAAACATTTTATTATTGCCTCTCAGGGCATATTCCCTTCAGTCTCCCACTTGCACTAGAGACAATAATCTAGTTACATAGTGATGTATCTAACACCCATGGAGTTTTGGTGTAGATCATGTTTTGCTCTAGGGAGAGTTTTAGTCAACGTATCTGCTACATTGATATCTGTATGTACTTTACAAATCTTTATATCTCCATCCTTGACATGCTCGCGGATGGAGTGAAACCGGCGCTTAATATGCTTGGAATGCTTGTGAGACCTTGGCTCTTTGGAATTGGAAATGGCACCATTGTTGTCACAATAGATCACCATTGGGTCCAACGCGTTTGCAACCACACCTAGTTCGGATATGAACTCCTTCATCCAATCCGCTTTCTGAGCCACTTCTGAAGCAGCAACATATTTGGCCTCCATTGTTGATCCCGCCACCACAGGTTGTTTGGAGCTCCTCCAACTAACCGCTCCGCCATTCATGAGAAATACGTATCCGGATTGAGACTTAGAGTCGTCCGGATCGGTGTCAAAGCTAGCGTCGACATAACACTTAGCGACGAGCTCTTCTTCACCTCCATATACAAGAAACATATCCTTAGTTCTTCACAAGTACTTAAGGATATTCTTGACCGCTATCCAGTGTTCCGAACCTGGATCCGATTGGTACCTACTAGTCAAACTAATAGCATGTGCCACATCTGGTCTTTTACATAGCATGGCGTACATTATAGAGCCTATGGCTGGAGCATAGGGCACCTTGTCCATTATCTCTCTTTCTTCCGCCATAGCTGGATTTTGAGTCTTACTCAATGTCGTGCCTTGTGTCATAGGTAAGAACCCCTTCTTACTATCTTCCATTTTAAACTTCTTTAAAATCTTATCAAGGTATGTACTTTGTGATAGCCCTATTAGGCGCCTAGATCTATCTCTATAGATCTTTATGCCTAATATGTATGACGCTTCACCAAGGTCCTTCATTGAAAATTTGCTGTTTAGATAACTTTTAACACTGTTTAAAAGATCTATATCATTTCCGATCAATAATATGTCATCAACATATAATATTAGAAATGCCACATTGCTCCCACTCACTTTCTTGTAAATACAAGCTTCTCCATAAGTTTGGACAAATCCAAACTCTATGATCACCTCATCAAAGCGGAGATTCCAACTTCTTGATGCTTGCTTCAATCCATAGATGGATCACTGAAGCTTGCACACCTTGTTAGCATCCTTAGGATCGACAAAAACCTTTGGTTGTATCATATACAACTCTTCTTCAATATTACCATTGAGAAACGTGGTTTTGACATCCATCTGCCATATCTCATAATCGAAATATGCAACAATTGCTAACATAATCCTAACTGATTTTAGCATCGCTACCAGAGAGAATGTCTCATCGTAGTCAACTCCTTGAATTTGTCGAAATCCCTTTGTGACAATTCGAGCTTTATAGATGGTTACATTACCATTAGCATCAGTTTTCCTTTTGAAAATCCATTTGTTCTCCACGGCCTTTCGGTCGTGAGGTAAGTCCACCAAGTTCCAAACTTGATTTTCATGCATGGATTCCATCTTGGATTTCATGGCTTCTAACCATTTGTTGGAATCCAGGCTCATCATCGCTTCTTCATATGTCGCGGGGTCATCATTTTCATCAACCATGAAATTCATGACAGGATTTCCGTACAGCTCGGGAGCTACACGCGTCCTGCTAGACCTGCGAGGTTCGGTAGTACTCTCTTTCGGAGTTTCATGATCATTATCATTAGTTCCCTCTTCAATAGGTGAAGCCAACTCCAGAACAACTTCCGGCGCTGCGCTACTCGCCATACTTTGAAGAGAAGGTTCAATAACCTCTTCGAGTTCTACCTTCCGACTACTCACACCTTTTGCGAGAAACTCTTTCTCTAGAAAGGATCCATTCTTGGCAACAAAAACCTTGCCCTCGGATTTGTGATAGAAGGAATACCCAATAGTTTCCTTAGGGTATCCTATGAAGACGCATTTTTCCGCTTTGGGTTCGAGTTTATTCGGTTGAAGTTTCTTCACATAAACATCGCATCCCCAAACTTTAAGAAATGACAGCTTAGGTTTGTTTCCAAACCACAATTCATACGGTGTCTTTTCAACGGATTTAGATGGTGCCCGATTTAAAGTGAATGCAGCAGTTTCTAGTGCATAGCCCCAAAATGACAACGGCAAGTCCGTCAGAGACATCATAGATCGAACCATATCTAATAAAGTACGATTACGACATTCCGACACACCATTTCGCTGTGGTGTTCCGGCAGGTGTGAGTTGTGAAATAATTCCACACTCTTTCATGTGAGTGCTAAACTCGTAACTTAGATACTCACCTCCATGGTCGGACCGTAGAAATTTGATCTTTCTATTACGATGATTTTCCACTTCATTCTGAAATTCCTTGAACTTTTCAAAGGTTTCAGACTTGTGTTTCATCAAGTATATATAACCGTATCTACTCAAATCATCCGTGAAAGTAACAAAATAACGATATCCACCTCGCGCCGACACACTCATTGGACCACATACATCAGAATGTATGATTTCCAATAAATCTGTCGCCCGTTCCATTGAACCGGAAGACGGCGTTCTAGTAATCTTGCCCATAAGGCATGACTCACATGTATCAAATGATTCAAAATCAAGTGATTCCAAAAGTCCATCCGAATGGAGCTTCTTCATGCTTTTAACGCCAATATGACCTAGACGGCAGTGCCACATATATGCAGATATATCATCATTAAGTTTAATCCTTTTAGCATCAACATTATGAATATGTGTAACATTATCATCGAGATCTAATAGAAATAAACCATTCATCATCGGTGCATGACCATAAAATATTTCATTCATATAAATGGAACAACCATTGTTCTCGGATTTAAATGAATAACCACTTCGCATTAAACACGATCCAGATACAATGTTCATGCTTAGTGTAGGCACCAGATAACAATTATTCAAGTTTATTACTAATCTCGACGGCAAGTGGAGAGGCAGCGTTCCGACGGTGATCACATCAATGCTTGATCCATTGCCAACACGCATCTTGACCTCACCCCTTGCTAGCGGTCACTTGTTCCACAGCCCCTGATTCGAGTTACAAATATTAGCAACTGAACCGGTATCAAATACCCAGGTGCTACTGCGAGCACTAGTCAAGTACACATCAATAACATGTATATCATATATACCTTTGTTTTCCTTGCCGGCCTTCTTGTCTGCCAAATACTTGGGGCAGTTGCGCTTCCAGTGGCCAGTCCCCTTACAATAGTAGCACTCGGTATTAGACTTAGGTCCAACTCGGGGTTTCTTTTTAGGCACGGCAACCGTCTTGCCGCCCTTACTTCCCTTCCGTTTTCCCTTCTTGTCTTTCTTGAAACCAGTGTTCCTATTGATCATCAACACTTGATGTTCCTTTTTGATCTCCACTTCTGCAATTTTAAGCATTGACAGAAGCTCGGGGAGAGACTTCTTCATGCCTTGCATATTATAGTTCATCACAAAGCTCTTATAGCTAGGTGGCAGAGACTGCAGAACACGATGGATGCCTAAGTAAATGGGAATCGTTATTCCCAAGGACACAAGCTTATCGGCGTAACCCGACATCTTGAGTACATGCTCACTAACGGAGCTGTGCTCTTCCATCATGCAGCTAAAGAACTTTTCTAAAGCGTTGTAGCTCTCTACAGTAGCATGTGTGTCGAAAATCATTTTCAACTCACCCATTGTATCAAAAGCATTGCCGTTTTCGAAACTCTTTCGAAGTTCCGGCTCTAGCCCATACAATAGGCCGCAATGAACTAAGTTGTGGTCCTCCTGACAAGTCTGATAGACATTCTTCTCCTCGTTAGGGGCATCCTCAAAAGGTGGGGGGCCTAGCGGCGCTTCTAGCACATATTGCTTTTGTGCAGGAGAGAGGAGAATCCTCAAATTCATGGCCCATTCGGTAAAGTTGCTACCGTTCGTTGCAAGTTTCTCTTTCTCCATGAACGCATTGAAATTAAAAGCAGGTGGTGCCATCTACAACATAATTTGTAAAGTTTAGACTAAGTTTATGATAGACTGAGTTCAACTAATCCATATTACGAATGAACTCCCACTCAAAAACGACATCCCTCGTGCCTTTTTGGTGATTACATGAACCAAATCCACTACACCAAGTCCGATCATCACGTGAGTTAGTGTAGCTTCAAAGGCGAGCATCAAATGGGCATCATATCTACTATATGACTCATGCTTAACCTTTCGGTCCGTGTTCCGAGGCCATGTCTGTACATGCTAGGCTCGCCAAGTTAGAACCTTAGTATTCGCGTGTGTAACTGTTTTACACCCGAAATATGGTCGTGGATCCAAGAACACCCGATCATCACGTGATGTCTTGGAGCGACGAAAACATAATCGGTGCATACTAAAGGAAGAACACATTCTTATCTTGATATTTAAAAGAGGGATCATCTTATTATGCTAACAAAGCTCTAAACAAGCAATATAAGATGCTATCAAACATCACATGTTTATTAGTGAAATAATATGGTTCCCGCATATGATATCTATCATGTGCACCGTGGTATGATCACTATCATACCTTTATGTCTAAGTCCAAGGTCTATGGAGATTACACGTTATGTATGTTGTAAGAGTATCATCTCATACTTCTACTTACAACATCACCATATCATAACACTAGCCCAACAACAATCTAAACTAGACGCCTCTAATTTATCCATTGCAAGTTTTACGTGGCTTAGGGCTTTCGAGATAGAACCGTTCTTACCTACGAACATGAACTACAACGAGGATAACCAAATTTTTGATAACTTGTTGCAAAATAGATATTGACTATAGTAGGAGAGACAGACACCCGCTAGCCACATATGCAAACTACTTGCATGTCAAGCGTGGAACAGGTCTCATGTGCGAGGACTTGTAAAGTTTGTCCGGGCCGCTTCATCCCACTATGCCACCAATATCCAAAATTACAACTAAGGAGCAACAACATGATCATCATCGCCCACATACTCATACGTGTACCACCCGTGTAAAGTATCTACGCATAGATCCGGCTCTGATACAACTGTAGGGTTCGCAGCATAGAAAACAAAAAATTTCCTACGATGGGAACTATGTACCAAGATCTATCTACTAGATACAAACAACGGGCGGATGTATATCCGTAGAGAACATACCCTTGAAGACCGACAAAGCTTAACGAGTTCAACTCGTGGTTGATGTAGACGATCTCTTGCCGATCTCAAGATCGAGAGGAAGTCCTAGCGCCGCAAAACAGCAACGCATCCATGCTCTCACACACGTACAAGACACCGAGCAACCTCCGCCTCCTCGCTCCAGCGATGCAGCGGAAGCACAATCCTTTCTTGCTGAATAGCCACCGGGAACATGTATCTCTCTAGTCCGAGACCATGGGGGATAAATTCTAGAGGGGGAGAGAGATCCTTCACGAGGAGGTGTGAGTAAGAAGTGAGGAGAGGGGCTCCTTATATAGGGGAGGGGGCAGCCCAAGGGGGCATGGACGCCGGCCATGGAGGGTGCCCCCACCTCTCCCTCATTCATGTGGGTGGACACTCCACTCACAAAATGGCCCTTCAATTTTCTCCACTCAAAAACCCACTCAAATTCCCATTAAATTTCCACCAAATTTAATGCAAACTCTCATTAAATAAAACTCTTTTATTTTATTCAGAATTTTTTCAATTACTTTAATGAAAAACATTCACAAATAACCCCTTGCTAGAATTCCATTTCACATGCATAACCTCTTTATGCAATTTCACCCGAAAACCTGTTTCGGTATCTAGTGAAATAAATTCCTGCGCTTGTTTATTCTTTCGGCATGAAACATTTGCTCTAACTGGATGTCAGTGTACCTTAAGTGTGTCACCCTACGGTTCGCGAATAATGCGGACATGATAGAGACCCTTCTCCGATCAATAATCAGTAGCGGGACCTAGAGATCCATACTGACTCCCACACATTCAACGATGACTTTTCCTGTGATCGTCGGAACCTTTTATGCTTGTATCTTAATCCCTTTGTTTCACGATATATTACATGTCCGATATTCGATCATCGGTATCTCCATACCTAGTTTGATCTCGTTACTGACATGCACTCTTTTCTTGTTCCCCTGATATAACATTCTAGTGATCAAATCACTTGCTTGCAAGCTAACCAATGTGATATCACCTAGAGGGCCCAGAGCATATCTATCCGTCATAGGGATGAACAAATTCCACTCTTGATCCATGATTCTCAACATAACACTTTAGTATCTTTGAAGCCATCTTTATAATCACCCAGTTACGGTGTGATGTTTGATGTCAACAAGAAACTATTCCGGTGTTAGTGATTGGCATGATGTCATGGTCTAAGGATTAGGACTACTTCGTAAGTTGTTTATAGCAATATAAACTCAATGACTTTGATCGTAATGCTATACTTCGGATGAATGTTCATCACACCATTACACTAATGTTGTGATCTCGTTATTAACAACATCCAATGTCTATGATCAGGAAACTGTGATCATCTTGTTAATCAACGAACTAGTTTATGAGAGAGGCATAACTAGGAACTTTCTGTTTGTTTATTAAACACACATGTATTAACGTTTACGTATTAATACAATTATAGCATGCAAAATAAACATCTATCATATACTTGGAATACACATAATAAAAAATTATTATTGCCTCTCAGGGCATATTCCCTTCAGCCGCTCCACGACGAAAGGCCGATCGCGTCATGAATTCCACGACCGATGGGGCCTTCTCCAGGTAGCACCATACCTCGACAAGGTCGCTGGGAATCACCTCCGTGGGCGATATCTCCTGAAGGTATGCACGGTGGCAAGTCGCCGACAACGCGGCTGAGTCGACCATGGTGGTCACACACTGCCGTGCATCGTACGACTGCGCCTCTTCCGCATTATCAGTGATCCGGCCTGCAGCATACAAATGAACACTAAGCAAAACATCAAAACTGAAACGCGGTACGTGCAAGTGGAAGTCGGATGAAGGAAAGCTTACCAATCAGCGGGCGGCAGAGGTCCTTGATGAAACTTTGAAGAGAAGAAAAATCATTTTGCAACCCAGCAACGAGGGCATCAGATACTTTCCGCTCTTCAGCGGCAGAAGTGACGGCAGCCTTGGCTCGTCCTTCCGCCGAGCTCGCTTCCGCCTTCGCCTCCTTGAGCTCACGCTCCAGATCGGCGATTCGCTTTTCGGCCATGCTCAACGCGGCCTTAGCGAGCCTCCTTCACCTCAGCCGCACTACTCTCTGTGTCCAGAGCAAAACGGTCAACATCGTGACAAGTAAGTGATGAGTGCAAATTAAAGAATATACTAACCCACAACCGCTTGAAGCTCCTTGTTCGTCTCCTGGACGGCGACGAGCTCCTTCTCCACGTGGCACTTCGCAGCAAGCCGCTTGGCTGACTCGCGCTGCAGGCCCTGCGCAACAACCACAACGTCAACAACAAACAATTCCTATGTGCCCACCCGCTGAAACTCAGCGACTAGGCACTTGGGGACTGGACTACGAAATTCCTAAGTGCCCACCTGTTGAAATTCAGCGACTAGGCACTCGGGGACTGGACAGCGAAATTCCTTAGTGCCCACCCGCTGAAATTTAGCGACTACGAACTCGGGGACTGGATAACATAAAAAACATTAAGAATCCGACCACTGAAATTCAGTGGACAGATCCTCGGAGACTAGACATACCTGGATGGCAGCACCTAGCATGCCATGAAGTTCCATCGCATCCACCGACGCGAGCTCAAGCGGAGTATGGCCACGACGTTGTTCAACCTCCGCACCGGCGGCCCCAGGAAGCTGGCTCGACGGCACTAAGGCACTCGTTGCGGCGGACTTCGCCATGAAGCGAGGGAAAGTCGCCACTGCGGACACTGCGCCACTCGAGGTCGGCTTGGCCGCATCGGTTGAGCCTGCAAGCACCATACATTGCGACCCCACATCTTCCATGGCTTTCGAAGCCACTTCCGCTGCGGTTGGAGGCTCGCTCGGGGCAGTCGCTGGTTCGTCAGAGACCGTGACAACGTCGTCGCCTTTCGTCCTTTTGGTGCCTTCGGCGGGAGCAATGACCTCGTCGCCCTTCCTCTTCCGCGAGGGATCAGCTGGCACCTCTGTGGCGACTGGCGGAACCTTGGCCACTAAAGCATGGCCTATATTCTTAACCCCAGTCCTGCGAAACAACTCTGTCAATAAAACTCTCTGATTGAAACACAAGGCAAACAGACGAGTAAAAGATCAAGGAGCACTCACTTGGCGACCGGAAGAAATCGCAGGCCAGTGCGGATGCTGGCCGGCTTTTCCAGTTCTGGCCCCAACTTCTGACTAAGGCCCGTCTCGAACACATTGTGTGCCCAAGACACTGATGTCTTCTTCGAAGATGAAGCCGCAGCGGGAGCCTCCGTGGCAATCGTTGTGGGAGCGGACCCCAAGCTAGTGACTGGGGCGAATGGCGGTGGCAACGACGCTAGTGGCACTTCATCCATTGTGACGGCGGCACCAGTCGGAGCTACTCGCAGACCGAGGCGGAGACGCCGTCTTCGCCGGTTTCACCTTCTTCTTCGGCGGAGCTTGCTTCTTCTTCTTCAACGGCGTAGCCTCACGATGTGAGGTGTGCTTAGGAAGCTCGTCGTTGTCATCATCATGGGCCTCGAGGCTCTTTCTGGCCTCGAGTTCGCGCTGGTGCTGCCCGCGAGTCTTGCGAACCGTGGGGGCAGCAACCTCCACGGGGTCGTCGTCCTCATCGTTGTCGTTACCGCCCTCGTCACTCTTGATGTTGCCCTTGTCAGGCGATGACTCGCTCCCGTCCTGAGAGGACGAGCTCGAGTTCTCGTCGTCTGCGGGCGGGAGTCACCCTTCCACCACTTGAAACAACTACACCAAAAACAGACGAAATTAGCACAACCGCAAATGCACAAACTGCGACTGCGAGTGCAAAAGTAATAGTAGCTTACCGTTGGAGCTAGGCGCCTCACGGTATAAGGTGCGACCCCGGCCTTCGTGTTGAGATACACCGCCTGGGTGATCTTCTTCAAGGCTAGGGTGTAGTCGTTGAGTCTCCACTCAACAAGGCAGGATTTCATTGGGTCGTCCTTTCCCGTATACTCGTACATGTAATGGTAACGGCTGGCCAGGGGCACGAGCCGTCGCCCGAGCCAACGGTTGTAAAGGTTGATGGTTTGGAGGCCTTTCTTCTTCAAATTGCGAATGATCTGCAGCATCTCGTCGACGACCATCCGCTGCTCCAGCGGGAGTTTGACCTAGAGCCGACGCGGCTTGGTCCGGTCAGCGGAGTACCTTGGAAGCGCCACTTCGTCTCCTGGGGTCGATTTGATGACGTAGAACCAGCTCTTCTTCCACTCGTTCGCCGCTTTGGCGGCCAGGATCAAATCGAAGAATGATGCCTTCGACTTCAGCTGGAAAGTCAGGCCGCCCGCGGCTAGCATTGGGCCACCTGTCTCTTTGCGGCTGATTCTCCCGTGGAATAGATCTTGCCACAGGGGGAAGTAGGGCCTGCAGCCTAGGAAGCACTCGTAGAATGCCACGAAAATGGCGAGCTGCTCGATGCTGTGCGGACCCAGATCTGACGGCTGGATACCATAATAAGAGCAGAAACGCTGGAAGAAGAGGGAGGTTGGGAAGCCAAGCCCCCGCTCCAGGTGACTGGTGAAGTAGATGAATTCCCCTTCACGCGGATACGACATTACTTCTCCGGCTGCGGGGAACGCCATCTCCCGGCACGGAGGATACCCGCCTCCTCGAATGATTTTAGAAGTGCCTTCGTGCACTTGGATCTGCCCCATGGTTCGGTGGGAGGAGCCATCGGCCGGAGGATCGTGGGATTCAGAACTCTCTCGGTCGTTCTGGCCGCTGCACGGAATGAGGAAACAAGGATGCGCGAGATCGGACGAAGTGAGGGAAGCGTTTTCCCCGTTCGCCCTTCACTCTCCTTATATAGCGGTTGTTACCTGCCATTTTTGGGAGCCGTTACTATGCGGTGATTACGCCAATATTACCGTTGGGTTACCCAACGGCTAGTTTGACCAAAACTGATGGTCCAACTTCGTCTACTCGACTCGCTGCCTCCAACGACTCGATGATTCGCCGACCCATTGTCCGAGCTGCGATATGATTGGTCGCCGTTATTGCGACTAAAATGACTAGTTTTTTCCTTTGTTCAGGAGTCCGCCGCCGATTCGACTAGGCGTCCGCATTGGACCCACATACTCCTACTTCCAGCAAACGCCTGCGACGAATCAACAACGGCCTCGGAGACTACTGATGGGGATATGCCTAGCGGGGTATGCCCAGCAGGAAGTTTCCTATTGGCCCAAGCCGCCAGCGAGTGGGCTTGCAGGACGGCGACTGGACCGAGACTTGGCGAGGATTCTGGCGGCTGGAAGTTGGAGGCCCATAAGCGTAGCTAGGCCCAGTCGGACTAGGTCAAAGAACCACCGAATCCTTAACTAATTCGGTTGTAATCTGTAAATCCTAGCGAGGTGAGCATATATAAACCTCCCTAGGGTACACATAGAGGATACGTTCCATCATACACCCAAGCGACTCGCCGCCTAGTCGTCGATCTCGCCCCTTTGTACTCTCACCATAATACAATCTAGCAGGAGTAGGTCTTTACCCTCCGAGGGGCTGAACCTGGGTAAACCCTTGTGTCTCCGCCCTCATCTCGCACCGCAGATGGCTGGCCGCCCTTGCCCCATGTTCTATTACTCGCTGCCGATTGCAGCATCTGCCGTGGTCATTCCCACGACACATACAAAGAGCATATGGACCAATGACCTAATGTTAAAGAGAAACATCCAGCTAGAAAATGCCCCACATCTCAAGTTTCTTGATTCCTATGTGAAGGAAATGATCATGTCCTATCCAATGCCCCATATATCCTATAGTTCAATAAATGAAACATCAAGCTAAGGGTGACATACCAGTTCACTGTTTCAACTGTCACAATCCTGGACACTATGCCAATGAGTGTCTAGTGGAGAAAAGTCTTGACTACCAATGTGAAGAGTGTTTCAAAGGGAAATGCCTCAACCTAGTCACATGTTTCAAATGTGGAAATAAGGGACACTATGCAAACAACTGTCCATAGAAGTTACATCAAGACACCAAGTAAGACAAGATGTCATCTAGTTAAAAACCTTTTAAGGGTGGTAGTACCCTAGTTGTCTTGAAGCCAACTTGTAACCTCTAGCCTTCCCGAATCTCGTGACGAGATTCCTTTTAAGGGAGGTAGTCTGTCACATCCCAAAATTTTCCAAATTTTGAAATGTGAAAAATAAACAAACAAAAGAAACAATTGTTGAAATTTAGGGTGAAAAGAAAATTTTTGCTTCTAAATGGAAACATCAAAACCCTACTTGAAAATTTTTTGAATAAGAAAGCAACAAACAAATATTCCAAAGATCAAATGAATTCATAAATGGATGTACCTTGAATTGAAAGCACTTGTAAAAAGTAAACCAAAACTCTAAACCCTAATGAAAGAAATCATCTTCAAGATCACCCCAATACTATGGCTTCGTTCCATATAAGAATTCAGAAACAAACATTTCTAAATGATCAAAAATGGTAAACAAAAACATTACAAAACCATGAGAATATATTTCACTCAATTTGGAGCCATGGATAAAAACTTATGACTTAAATAAGATAAAAGAAAATATTCCAAGGTTAATAAATCTCCTAACAAAAATCAACACTAAATTGTGAGCAAAGTAATCCTAAAAGGATTTAAAATTATAAGTAATTATTAAATAAAATTATACAAATTGGAATCACTAATTTTGGAATTACTCCCTCCGTTTCAAAATATAAGATGTTTTAGTTTTGTGAAGAGAATGTATCTAGACTTTTTTTAGTGTGTAGATTCACTACAAACATGAGTGAACCTATATACTAAAAGTAGTCTAGATACATTTTCTTCACAAAGCTAAACACATCTTATATTTTAAAACGGAGGGAGTATAAATAAAAATATATGAATTTTATAAGACAAGGAAATAAATAAATAAATAAATAAGAAATATTTAAAAGACAATTTAAACCATTGGCCAAATCCCTAAGCAAATGGAATAAAAGTTATCCAATTAAAATAAAAGAATAAAAGATTATTTGAATAAAATTATGTGGGTTTGAACCATATTCAATTTTATTTGAATAAAGACAAATTGCCCCCTTAAATGAATATTAAATCACAAGGAATATATTTGGATTATTCCAAAGTGGACTATTTTAATCAACTAACATTTTGGTGTAAACCTACTGAAAAGTTTGGTGGAGGTTTGAATTAAAAAAGAGGTTTGAATCAATTGATTCAAATAAAAATAGGAAATATAAACAGAAAAAGGAAAAAGATAAGAAGAAAAAACAATGGAAAAGAACACCCAGCAACCCAGGCCCAACAAACCAGCCCACCCGGCTCTCTCCCCACTCCCCCCCGATCTCTTTTTCGCCCTCACCCCCACTGACCACATGGACCCCACGTCCACGTCACCTCGTCGTCTTCACCTGTGCAAGACCAGTTCTCCCCCCTCTACTGTTTTTGCATGGATGGAATTCGCGTAAATTCGTTTAATTGCTGCAGCGATTTCGCCCCTCGACCACTCTCACTTAAACGCCTTCCCCTCCTCTCCATTTTCCCCCACTTCCCTACACCAATGAGCCCCTAGGCTGCACGAATTTCCGCTCACACCACCTCTGTCTCCGACGTGCTCCGGCATCGATTCCGGGGAGCTCAGACCTCCCCTTGCCCCTAGCTCATGCAGACATGCCCGACATTGTCGTGCGCACCTGCTAGCAGCCTCTATTTGCTCGCGCGAGCCCCTGACGCTCGGCAACGACCTCGCCTGCACGCCACCGTCGTTTGCCTCAACTCCGACGAGAAGTTGCCGACGATTCATTGTCCCCATTGCCCTCTGGTAGGTCCCATCGCAACCCCTGCACCCATGTGCATCTCCCTGATGTTTTCCCTTAATCGCTTGCGTCCCAGGTACTCGCCTTCGACGACGCCCATGCGTGCCCGACGACGAGCCCAACTCCGGTGAGAAATCCTCGTCGATCCCGTGCGCCCCTGCCCCTCCTACGATCACCTTGAGCACCACGACAACACCGCGAATACGATAACACCCTGCACCCTCTCCCTTGTCCCCTAGAATCGTCGGACCACCGCCACCAGAGCCGCCGCCGTAGCTCGCCAGCAGCGCCGCCCGTCTATAACTTAGCGTTCTGGCACCGTTAGACACTACTAGAGAAAAGCCTATCCGAGGCGCACCAAAAATCCTATCCGAGGCGCATATCACATGTGCCTCTAGCTTCAAGCCTCGGGTATTTCTTATGCGAGGCGCATCTGATATGCGCCTCCTATACTTCACATATGCGAGGCGCATATCGATATGCGCCTCGCATATTATTATGCGAGGCGCATATCGATATGCGCCTCGCATATGTGAAGTATAGGAGGCGCATATCAGATGCACCTCGCATATGTTTCGGAATGCGCCTCGGGTATTTATAGTATATGCGCCTCGCATATGTTTCAGAATGCGCCTCGGGTATTTATAGTATATGCGCCTCCAATAGTATCCTATATGCGCCTCCGGTAATATTTTCGAAATTCAAGTTTTAAAGACAACTATAAATAATAATATACAGATATTCAAATATACAATATAGACCACAGAATTTTTCAGAAACTTGCATTTTGCCAAAGCATAATAGAACCAACATGAATACAATACATTACACATCAATCATGACATACAAGTTCATACATCAAGTGTTTGTGCCACAAGTTCACACCTCCGAGTACAAGTTCACAATCACATTACACCTTCGAGTAGAAGTTCACAATTCACATTACAACTCCAACGACGTAGCTCTACCTAGATGAAGTAGAACACAACCTACAATGAAGAGCAACAAGGTGGTGATCACGAGGAAGTTCCTCCACTTCTTCCTTCCATGCCTCCTCCACTTCTCTTCCGCCACCTCTCTACTCTCATAGCCTTGGTAGCTATTGCCCGAGAAGTTGTTCACTTGCTTCTGGCAGTCTTTCCACTCCTCGTACACACCTGGAACCCGACCGACGTACAAGACATAACACCTCGGCATCTCCTACACATAATAAATATGATATTACTTATGTCAGTGGAAAGCAATAGCTAGCAGTTCACAAAGATAGAATCATGCATATATATATATATGGGTGCAACAAAATGTAAGAAATCACGTTCTAATCATCGGCATTTCGAAGAAAGACCAAAAAAAGCAAACCAAGAATGAATTGGATTAGTGCCTCATACTTAGATTGGGCACGGAAATAACAATGCTCGCTGTTCGATCTCGTGCGGCAAGTAGAGTATATGCCCAAATTACTAGTCTACTTGGCACACAAGATCAAACAGCGGCATAGTCATACACGTGACACCACAACACGTTCTAATCATCGGCATTTCGAAGAAAGACCAAAAGAATGCAAACCAAGAATGACATGGATTAGTGCCTCATACTTAGATTGGGCACGGAAATAACAATGCTCGCTGTTTGATCTCGTGCGGCAAGTAGAGTATATGCCCAAATTACTAGTCTACTTGGCACACAAGATCAAACAGCGGCATAGTCATACACGTGACACCACAACACGTTCTAATCATCGACATTTCGAAGAAAGACCAAAAGAAAGCAAACCAAGAATGACATGGATTAGTGCCTCATACTTAGATTGGGCACGGAAATAACAATGCTCGCTGTTTGATCTCGTGCGGCAAGTGGAGTATATGCCCAAATTACTAGTCTACTTGGCACACAAGATCAAACAGCGGCATAGTCATACACGTGACACCACAACACGTTCTAATCATCGGCATTTCGAAGAAAGACCAAAAGAAAGCAAACCAAGAATGACATGGATTAGTGCCTCATATACTTAGATTGGGCCCGGAAATAACAATGCTCGCTGTTTGATCTCGTGCGGGAAGTAGAGTATATGCCCAAATTACTAGTCTACTTCGCACACAAGATCAAACAGCGGCATAGTCATACACGTGACACCACAACACGTTCTAATCATCGGCATTTCGAAGAAAGACAAAGAAAGCAAACCACAAGAAAGTAGGGAAGCAATGACAAATGAAAAGCAACAAGCACTTAAAATAGTTCGTAACACAAATAACTAGCTAGTGTCTCTCACAATCAAGTTAAACGGTTGACGAAACATATTCTACAGGTTTTGCTAGGAAAGTTTAACACAGTGATAAGAGGTTACAACACGAGTTCGGAACTAACAGCTAGGTACCCAGGCAATGCAATCATGAAGTCTTCTTCGGCTCTTGAGTCGGCTTTGGGGGGGCATTGATGAAGCCCGACCGAGTTTTCGCCATTTGCATGAACATCCTGCCGTCACCCTGCTGCGCTAAGCGTTCGTCTATCTCCCTGTTGGACGGTGTATAGCCGCCGTGGAAGGTGCCTCCGGATTTTATGACTCCCTGGTACACGATTGTCGCAATCTCCTCCTGGATGTTGAAGAAGTGTTGCCTGAGGTTGCGAGCCTGTATGCATGCAAGCTTTTCAGCCCACTTCACGAGGTCAGATGGCAGCGTTTTGGTCTCCATGTCATTGAAGAACGCCTTCATGTGGTAAATGGCGTAGAAGGCATCCTTCCCACTGCCAGGCGGCTGCTTGACGCAGGCAAATTTCGTCGTGTGTCGGAACACGTGCGCGCCGAACTTTACATGTGGCATTGCCGGTTTGACGCCTCCCGCTGGGACGTAGCCGGTGAGAGCGCCATCAAGAATTTTCTTGATATTGGTGTAGTTTTTTTGGATCGCACTGTTTGAGTCGAGGTACAAGGCTTTTGAGTGTTTCAAATTCAAGCTTATGAGCACACATCCTGTCCGATCATCCTCCGTGATGGGATGGTAGGGAAGGAGAATCACATCCTTGTCCGAGTATGTTTGCAGGAAGTTTGAGAGGTAGTCGGTCGCCAGATCTATGGCCTCAACATCTTTCAGGACGGCGTCACGCATGAAGTAGGGATCCACTATCTAGATGCCCGGGATCTTGTCTCTGGTGATCTCCATGGCCATATTGAGGGAGAACAGCCGGACCAGGGTATTGTGCAGTCGAAACCCGTTCAACATGTCAAACAGGTCGGTATGCCGCACGTAGAAGATATCCCCGGGGGGTACAGTGACGAAGCACGGCATATGAGAAGGCACCTTAGCCTTGAAAACGAGGTACGACTGTTCGTTGTCGCGAATGCGGCACTCCTCAATTGTGAGACATCCATAATGAATACTACGCATATGCGAGCCTGTGACCTCGAGCATCGATTTACACATCATCGGTACACCTGCAACGTGCTGCTGATTCCTGGCTTGCCCCACAGCGCCGTCCCGGAAAAGAGGATTTGGATCCTGGCCCCGATCACCCTTAGGCTTCCTTTTGCGACCCTTCTTGCTCTTTACGACTTCGGCCACTGCGTTCACCTCACCGACCGTCTTATGGAGGGTGCCGGGGCTGATCAAAGGAACTACTGGCCTTGGAGGCTCGGTGAAGGGGACAGGTGGCGGCGTCTCCTGACTAGTTGGGAAGAGACGCACCTTGCAAGGGGGTTTCGCTGGTGCTGGTTGGGTCTCGGCAACTTGATGTGTGCCTGATGGTCCCGGCTCATACAAATCAGAAAAACTTGTGTTAACAAACTGGTCAACGTAGTTCAGGTCAATTTCTTCATCATCATCGGGATTCTGTGCCATGTTGTCCAAGTCTCCCATCTCGAAGTCTTCATCATGTGCTGGTTGTGCTGCCTCTAGGGTGATGTTGAGCTGGTCCTCTGTCCCCAAACGGATCTGGCTCTTCTGCCATAGGTACAAGTAGCCGAAGCCGGTATTGAGGACCGCTGCCGTTTCCTCATCATCCCATCCTTGAGGTTGAGAGGGAGGTTCCACTTGCTCGTAGCCCGGAAGCACCATATTGTATTTGACCCTCATCATGTCAGGTGGCATTGTGACATTATGCATTTTGCGGTTCTGTGGTTGAACAATAGTACCCTTGGCAACATCCATCAACTGGCCGCCCACCCAATGCATTAGAGTGCAAGGAGTGTCTCCCTGCGAAAGATCGACATGTAGGCCGAGCGTTAGAAAAACATAGATCAAGTCATCGGTGTGGTTGAGCCTCCCAACTCTCGCTTTAATTAGTTAGTTACCTTGAGGGCGTCAAACTCGGCCAATGTCGAGGCACCGACGCCGACAGGCTTGAGCACGCAAGTGGCGGAGTGGTTGCCTGATGGCACGGTGGTGCGGGCCGGCGCCTTCGCCGCAGTGGGCAAGTTAAGCTCCGGAGCTAGATGAGTCTCCACCACCACCGGCCCTGCTGGAGGAGTCACCAACGCCTCCGGCCGCGCCACATTGTCCGATTGGGCGCTGTTGAGGTTGGGAACCGGTGGCGGCCCCCGTTTACCACCCTTCTGCCACTTGTTGTACTTATCCATGTAGACGGGAAGGATGGTGTTGAGCTTCTCGTTCACTTGTGAATGGACTTGTGACTGGACTTGTTCTTGGAACTTTGTCTCGGCAGCCGACACAGCCTTGTTCACGGCATCTTGGACTATATTTGGAAAGGCTTCCACCTGTTCCCTTAGGAGTTTTACCTCGGCGCTTTCGGCCTTCTTTCCCTTCCGCTCCGGGGTGCCATAGTACTCGGACCATGATATGCCGCCAAAGCCGACCACATGACCAGCCGACGGGGCCGCCAGGGGATCGACACTCTTGGTCTGGTTCAGCGCCCTATTAAAAGTGGTGTCCCACTTGGCGACAGGCGGTGGCGCTGACCCCTGGGATGAGGAGCTCCTACACTCCTCGTCCTGCGCACAAGGAACGCGAAGCATTTGATCAGAAGGCGCACCTTTAGGGCTCACGCTTGTGATGATGGACCTTTTGAGGTCGACCACGATCGGGGTCCGATCCTTCCGAGACTTCTTCGATGCGCTACCACCATCTGTAGTAGCTTCACCGCCGCCATCAGTGGTAGTGGTGTCGCCATCGGCGTCCCCCATCTCCTCATTGCCCGACGAGGTATCCTCGTCCTCCTCCATCTTGTCGTCCCGCGGAACAAATTCCGGGGCCTCTAGGGATTCCATCTCCTCCTGCTGCTCCCAAAAGGGCTTCTGGCTAGAAGGGCCCGGATCCGACATTTCTAAACACACAAATAAATGAAACTAATAAGCACAAAAATTCACAGAAAATTTTGGCATGAACTTTGCTAATTTTCTATGTTTAGGAGTGCCAGAAATTCGCCGGAACGGAAATGAATCAACATTCCGGCGAAACATTGGCAACTCAAAAAGAAAAACCTGCACAAAAAGGATCAAAACACAGCCATCATCACAGCCATTTTGCTAGCATACATACAAAAACACCATGTATATATATCATGCTCCAGGCCATACATACACAGAGGCACCATGTATCATCTGTTTGCTTGTCAACAACCTGAGCATGAATAGTACAGTTACCAGGAACTAAAGGAATAAATGATCAGAAGCTCAAATGTACAGAACTGCAGGGAGAAAAAAAGCACCATGTATCATAAGCTCAAATGTACAGAACCTGATAACTTCATGAATAGTACAGTTATCAGAAGCTCAAATGATCAGAAGCACCATGTATCATACACAGAGGCATGGTCTCTTTGACAGAGAAACTACAATGCCCAGCAGAACGAGGTGATGATACACCCGTGTCCCAAACGAGGTGATTTAGTTTCACCAAAACCCATGGGAATAATGCCCAGCAGAACACCAGAAAATCCTGCTGCCAAGGGGGTATCGCCAGACAACATCGTCTATTATAAGTATATATGGACATGCTACGAACTTAATTACAATCAGATGAATAAGACATGATAAAGGCACATATTTTGCTGAGTTTAAACTTAATAAGGGAACATCCTGCAGCACATCTACAATGTCAGTATGTCTACTGACTAGACAAGGGTTCCACATTTCCTAAGAAGCCAAAAATCCATGGGAATAATGCCCAGCAGAACACATCCCATAAGAAACTAAGTTTAAACTTAATAAGGGCACATCCTGCAGCACATCTACAATGTCAGTATGTCTACTGACTAGACAAGGGTTCCACATTTCCTAAGAAGCCAAAAATCCATGGGAATAATGCCCAGCAGAACACATCCCATGATGATACACCTCGTTTGGTGAAGCTCAAATGAGAAACTAAGATACTGAAAACAGAGAAACTTAAGAAAGAGAGGAAAACCTAAAAAGGGGGACTAAATAGGACAATACCAAACAACATGGTCTCTTTGACACTCAGTTCCAACATCTACTAGCTAACAACAACCACCCATCAAGAATACAAATATACAACTGCACCAAAAGCACCACACTTTAACCCACCAAGCACCATTGTAGACACTGAACCATGTCAAATACAAATATACAACTACAATGTTGGACAAACAATCTCAATTTTCAAATATTAGAAGATCAATGGCTCGACACCCGAAAAATCTTAGAACCTGGAGTACCTCTATGAAGTACTCAAATAAGAGATACATAAATCAAGTGTATACACACTAGTTTTTGTAAACCTAGGAATTATAGTTCTATACTCATAATCTGGTGAACAATGTGGAAAAAACAATTGAATTGGAAAAAAGGATAATAATTTTTCATAGTTTAAACAGTCGCTTTCAGCGATCAGTACCGAGGCAGCAAACATCCGAGGACACCCGGATAATGATCGAGAGTTCATGCGGTTTGGACTCACTTTCCTCTGCCCCTTTTCCTTGGAAGTCTTATTTATTTATTTATTTAACTAGACTAGAAAACGTTCCATGTGCAACTTGAATGCCTGAAGCCACATGCATGGTCAAATAGTCCCGACCTGGGTTTGCTGATGCTGCCTTAAGCTGGATTTGGAAAGATTAGACCAGAGTTCCCTTTCAGCTGGTTTTGGTCTGCCTAATTCTGCATTTCTATGCTCAAACAGACTGACAAGTCTGAAGTGAGCAGCAACCTTTTTTTCTTGGTTCTGAGGAACAACATCGACGCTTAACCAAATGCTGTTCAGATAACAGGAAGCAGAACATGTATGTTCCTGCGAGATAACTGTACCAGCACTACCAAACTAAAGTGGGTTAAGGGGCAGTGTTTTGCTCTCTGACAGATTTAGACGAGCAAGTCCTGGAGATATATGTGGTTGTGTGTATCAAAACTAACCACTGAACTGATGAAATAAAAAGCAGAGCATAGGATATGCATCTGGGTGTGCGACGGAGAAGACCGGCCGACGATGGATCTTGGATGCGGACCTCCTAGGGTGACTGGAGGTGGTGGCTGGAGAGAATGGGGTGCGGGACAGGGGGAGAACATGGTGTGGCAGCCAAAGAGGATGGGAGGAGAGGGGAAGAGGCGTGGGTGGGTGGGGGCGGGGACTCACCGGAGAGAGGGGAAGAGGCGTGGGTGGCGGCGGCGGCGTCGGGCTCCTCCTCGTTCACGGGGACGGCGGCGTCGGGCTCCTCCTCCACGGGGCGGCGGCGAGCTCCTCCTCCACGGGGCGGCGGGCTCCTCCTCGGCGGCGACGGCTTCGATCCACGGCGTCGGGCTCCTCCGATCCACGGCGTCGGGCTCCTTCGATCGATATGTGAAGTCTCGTGTCTGTACTAGCTGCTAGTGTGCGACTTGGTCGATGGGTGCCAGTTATGCGAGGCGCATATCGCAAAGTGGGCCTCGTATAATATTACGCGAGGCGCATCTGGTCTAAATGCGCCTCGCATAATATGCACTCCTAGACAAATAGGCCAGTGCGCATGTTTCTATCAACTATCACACAGCTGCCTAGTGGTAACATGCCTTGTCCTTCACTGCTGGCCACCCAAGTTCGAATCCTAAGGGGGCCAATTTTTTGGAAATTTTTTTAAAGGCCAATTTTCATGTAAAAGCAAACAAATATGAACTATAAAATATACTACAAATATTTTAAATATTCAAATATTGCTAAAACAACAAGTGAGTATTCTCAATGAATGTGTCTTGTCGATACATAATATTCTCAATGCAATATTATTATAACACACACATAATGAAAATTAAGAATGTTTTGATACATAATAGTAGGCCACACACACGACGATTCTTGACAATGGTCGGAGCGCGCTAGCGTTTCTTGACAATGGTCGTCTTCTTGCCCTTCTTTGTCGCGGTTGCATAGGTTAGGTCCGGGACGTCTTCAATACTTCTCTTGAACGGAAGTCCTTTCTTAGGTAGGGTTGTGGTGTACGGTGTTTTGTTGCCATACCCGTCTTCTATCTTCGGGTCGCCGTTCTGGTCAAAGTCTTGCTCGTTGGCGACTCCGTCCATTCCGATAATGTTCCTTTTGCCTCTCCTGACGACAACCCGGCTAGGCTTTGACGGGTCTTTGATGTACCAGCATTGGTCGACTTTGCTAGCCAAAACCGAAGTCTCATTTCTTGCGGGTGCGTTCGCGCTGGTGGTCTTTGACGGTATAACCATCGTGGTGAAATACCAGTCTTCTTTCTCGACGCTCTTGGCCCACCTGACACGGAACATGGGCACCTGCTCCGTAACATAGTCGAGCTCCCAAATCTCCTCGATCCTTCCGTAGTATCTTTCCGGGATGTCGCCGGTGTAGAATATCCCTGTTACCCCTGAGTTCTGGTAATCGCAGTTATTGTCTTTTTCCTCTGTGTAGAATGTGTATCCGTTGATATCGTAAGCCTGATAGGTCATGAGGTTGTGTGAGGCGCCCTGTGACAATGAGAATATGAGTTTATCTTCCTCCGAGTACTCGCCCTGCGGTGGATTAGCTATGACCTTCTCCCTAAACCACCGCGTGAAACCGGAGTTGTGCTCCTTGATAACATCTTCCTCCCTCGGGACCTGGCGCCCCTGATCAGCGTAATTCTTCTTGATAAACTCTTTGTGCTCATGTATGTATGGATCAACCACCTGCAGGTGTTGCAGCGCGACCAGGTTTGCTCTTTCAAAGTCCTTGGTTCGGCCCTCCATGTCGACATGCTTTGCACGTCGACCCTCGCGGTGACCCCATCTAGCGAGCCTCCCGAGGTGCTTGTTGAATGGCATACCAAGAGGGGTCTCGGTTTGTAGAAAGTTTGAGCAGAAAGAGATGCACTCTTCGGCCAGGAAGTCGTTTGCTATGCTTCCATCTGGACGGGACTTGTTCTTAACGTATCCCTTGATGTCTCCATTGAGCCTTTCGAACGGCATCATGCTTCGCAGAAACGCAGGACCGAGTTGGACGATATCCTCCACGACATGGAGAAGCAGATGAAGCATGATGTCGAAGAAAGCGGGGGGGAAATAGATCTCGAGCTCGCACATTATCACCACGATCTCGTCCTGTAGCCTCGTGAGCTGCTTAATGCCTATCGACTTCCGAGAGATGACGTCAAAAAAGTTGCAGAGGCCAAACAGTGTTTCACGGATGTGCTTGTCCATTATACCTCGGATCGCGACCGGGAGTACCTGCGTCATTAGCACGGCGACGTCGTGAGACTTCATCCCGCTGAAGCGCTGCTTCGCCTCGTCTAGCCATCTGCTTATCTTCCCCGCGTAGCCGTTCGGAAATTTGACTCCGAGGAGGCACTTGATAAACTGTATGGCCTCCTTCTTACTCAGAGTGAAGCATGAGGCCTTGAGCTTGACCTCTCCCTTCTTAACCTTTTTCCCCTTGCGACGACAACTATTCTGTGTTTCTGTCTCCTCCACCTCGTCCTCCTCCTCATCATCGCTAGGTGGTGGTTGAAGTTCATCCCTGATGCCCATATGCTTCAAGTCGTTCCTTGCCTTCGGCCCATCTTTGGTCTTGTCGGTGTTAAGGAGGGTGGCAAGCAGACTCTCGCCCACGTTCTTCGTGATATGCATGAGATCAAGGCTATGAGGCACGCGGAGGATCTTCCAGTATGGCAAGTCCCAGAAAACAGACCTCGCCTTCCATACCTTCAGCAACGGCTCTGGCTTCTTCTGGGTCTTTCCTGGCGCAGGGCACTCCTTCCAGTTATTCAACAGCTTGTAGATTTCCGCGCCACTCTTCTGGTGTGGGATTCCTCGGAGCTCGATCGTCCCATCAAACAGATGTCCTAGCTTTGTCCAGGCGTGATTCTTGGGAAGCCACCTCCGAGCCCCAAGGAACACGGTTTTCCCGGACCCGGGATCTTTCTGTAGCTGGCGGTACGTTGTATTATCCTTGCACCTAACGCACCCATAGAATCCTTGGACCACCTGCCCCGAGAAGTATCCGTAACCAGGATAGTCTTGCACCGTCGTGATCACCACCGCTCTCATGTCAAAGTACTCTTCTCTCGAGGCGTCCCATGTACGGGCTCGTTCTTCCCATAACGTGGCCAACTCCTCTTTCAACAACGTGAGATACAGATTGATGTCTGTACCAGGTTGTTTTGGCCCTTGAACGAGCATACTCATGGTTACGTACTTCTTCTTCATGCACAACCAGGGAGGGAGGTTGTAGATCCATACAAACACGGGCCAGGTGCTGTGTGTGCTGCTCTGGCTTCCAAACGGATTGAGTCCGTCAGTGCTCACGCCCAGCCTGAGGTTCCTTGACTCTTTCCCAAAATGTTGGTAATATTGTAGGTCCAACGCCTTCCAATGGCAAGCATCCGAAGGGTGCCTCAACATTTCCTCCTTCTCCGGATCATCGTCTTCCGGCCTGTTTCTTTCCGCGTGCCAGCGCATGAGCTGTGCTTCCTTAGGGTCTGCGAAATACCGCTGCAAACGAGGAGTTAGAGGAAAGTACCACACCACCTTCCTAGGAGCTTTCTTGGTCCCTCTCTTGTATCGAGAGGTCTTGCACACCGGACACGTGGTCTTCTCCGCGTCCTCCCCCCGGTAGATGATGCAATCATTTATGCAGACGTGGTATTTCACGTGCGGTAGATTGAGAGGACACACGACTTTCTTCGCCTCAGCGATACTAGTCGGATATGTGTTCCCCTTCTTGGGAAGAATATCGTGCCAGAATACAATGTTGTCGTCGAAAACATTCGTCGGTCATTTTGTGTTTCGCCTTCATCTCCAGAGCCCTAAGCGTTACATTTAGACGGGTATCCCCTTCGTTGCATCCGTCAAACAATGGAGTGACCGCGTCTTTCTCCATTTGCTCCAGTTTAGCCTTCTCTCTACCGGCGGCTCTGGCGTTACTCGTCTCCTTGAGAAGCAGATCTTGGACATGAGGGTCTCGCAACCAGCTCGAATCATGGTCGGCACCACCTTGATCATCTTCGTGTCCATGCCCGACGCCACCTTGATCATCTTCGTGTCCATGTCCAGTGCCACCACCCTGATCTTCGTGATCGTGACTCGCGTCTTGATCTTCGTGATCATCACTGGCATCTTGATCTTCGTGATCATCACGTATCCATCGAGTGTAGCCATCCATGAAACTACGTCGAAGCAGGTGCGACTCCAGCATTCCGGAATCATGCCTTATCAGATACATCAGCTTGCAGTCCTGACATGGACATCTTATCTCTGTCTTGTTTGCACGTTCCATGTCGGCCCTCGTGCATGTCATCCACCTATCCACGCGGGCTTTGTTGATCAGTGGTCGGACCATGGCCGCCTGCGTGGTACAAAGAGCAAGAGAATAATTAGAGCATATATGGATGTGGATCGCCGGAAAAATTCGGCATGACCTCCCCTAAAAAGAGGACATCCGCTAGTGCCAGAAATTCGCCGGAAAAGAAATAAATCGACATTCCGGCGAAACATTGGCATCTCAAATGAAATCCCTGCAAAAAAAGTAGCACCACAACACAATCATATAGTCGGTGTCTCCGACAACGCGCATACATGCAAGCAACGCCTTCACGCTTCCTCCAACAACGACTTGCGCAAGAGAGCCGGAGGAGAAGTAAATGGACATGTTGTAGATCTAGAGGAGCAAGAGACTTCACTTACATATGGGTGTCAACCAATGGATGTTGAGCAAGCTTCGAAGGTGAATCAATGGGGGAAATGAGGTGGGGAGGAGGAGGCGGGCGACCAGATTTGTTTGGTGGAGAAGGAAGAAGTGACACAAGTGAGTGGGGTGCTAGTTGCCTCCATGTGCAAAAAGCTGGAAAAAAAGTGGTGCCAGCTCATGCGAGGCGCATATTGCACAATATGCGCCTCCTATAATTAAAACTATAGGAGGCGCATATAGCAATATGCGCCTCGCATATGCGGCCACCTACCAGCGCCCGGGCCCGCATGAGTTACTTGAGGCGCATATGGCCATATGCGCCTCGCATATTGTCAAATATAGGAGGCGCATATAGCCATATGCGCCTCGCATATTCGTGCACCTACCAACACGCGGGCCCACACAGAATATGCGAGGCGCATTCTGGTCATATGCGCCTCGCATATTGTCAAATATAGGAGGCGCATATAGCCATATGCGCCTCGCATATTCGTGCACCTACCAACACGCGGGCCAACACAGAATATGCGAGGCGCATTCTGGTCATATGCGCCTCGCATATTATCAAATATAGGAGGCGCATATAGCCATATGCGCCTCGCATATTCGTGCACCTACCAACACGCGGGCCCACACAAAATATGCGAGGCGCATTCTGTCCATATGCGCCTCGCCTATTTTTATACTAGAGGCGCATATTTTAAAGTGCGCCTCGCCTATTTTTATAGGAGGCGCATATGCTAAATGTGCCTCGCATAAGCATGTCTCCTATAGCATTTTCTCTAGTAGTGAGATCTAGATCCTAGGATGTAGATCAAATCACTTAAATGAAGCGGTACACGATGATCTATGCCGTGCGATTTCACTTAGATCCTATGGACCACGAGGCTGATCCTGCCGAAATGGTATCAACCAGTAAAAAAATGCCACGTGGCCAGGCTGTTGTTTTAAAAACAAAATTTGATCTATTAGTTGTTTGAATTTGTAAAATCCATAACTTTTGATCTGTTTGTCCAAAAATTGCAAATTTTATATCCATGGATTCAGAAAAATGTTTACTTTTAAAATCTGTCCCTGGTTTAGTCATTTTCTTCTGGAAACATTGGTTTTTTGCAGAGACATGTTTAGGACTATTTTGAGTATAAAAATTGTTCTAAAAATTATTTTTTGAGTGAAACCTTTTGAATTTGGTTATTTTTGAACCCTCTGACCATAAACACTAACATTTGAATTTAAAAATATATTTGGCTAACACAAGAAATTATTCCTTGGTTTTAAAACAAAAATAATTTAAAAGGCCTATTTTCACTAACTTGGTTTTAAATGAAATTCCCACTTTTCTAAATGGCCAGTAGGTGTTTTGAAATGTTTATAGCCTTGTTAAAAACCACTTTTAAATAAAACAACCTTTTGCATGCTTGCATGCATTTCTTTGTTTTTATTGTTTTGTTTTGTTAATTGTTTGAGTACTAGTTTTGAATGTGTGCCTTGCTTGATTGAATTGTAGTGGACTTTGAAGAGTGCCGCAATTGCAAGATCAAGAAGAGTTCCTAGATTCTATACTAAAAAGGAAAGTGATACTTTGGTCATCAAAAGTCCTATCCTTTCAATATTGCATTAGTGATATTTTGTAGTATGCATGATAGGACTATTTTTATATATTGCTACGCTATAGTAGATCCTATAGAATATGTCTTGGTAGGAATCTTCCTAAGATAAGAGAAAAGTTATGCTAGAATGCTTAGCCTAGCTATTAGAATTCAAGGGTGGAATATTTATACTATGATATTATGCAAAGTCTATGACTATGTTTTTGATTAATAAAACAACTATGTGAATGAATCACCTGGGTGGAATGGTGAGAATGGTTTGTGTTGAGTGGTTACACAAGGACCATTTCTATGGTTTACCTTGTGTATCACACTTGTGGATGGACACCCAGGAACAAAGAGATTTGAGATGTTTTGTGTTGAGAAGCTTCCAGTGCAGCCACATGGAATATGGGCTCTGCCTTGACTACATAGGTTGCAAAAACTCAGACAGATAGACAGTTGGTGGTAGTGATGATAGGTGGAATGCGTCTATGCTGATCTAAGGGATTGTTTCTAAAAAGTCTCGTCTCGGTTCTTGTCGAGTCTTGTGGGAAAAGTGCACCACCTCTCGAGAGGGTAAAACCTAAGTACTTAGCCGTGTCCCCGGTAATGGACATTTTGAGCATCAAAGACATTTAAATGATCAAGGATCTCCTCATCCCAATTTCTCTAAGTTAAAACTTGTTGGGTGAACAAGGAAGCACCTGGTGTAACTAGAGTGCCATTGTGTGATGAAATGTTTTGAAAAGGAGAAAAACTATTTTCAAAGGATAGGGGAAACTTGTTTTATACAAAGGCCAGCCAAAACTTCGCTTAGCCAAATATTCATGTAGAGGTTAGAATTTTCCATATCAAAATGATATCACTTGCCAATACAATTCAAATGTATTGACCCTTGTGGCTGTAACTTATTATGTTGCAGGTTTGTTTGATGTTAGTGAAGTTTGTTGAGTAGGGATTACAAGTTTACAACCAACATGTTTTCCTGTGGCACATGAAGATGAAGGACTCCATGCTATATTGTTATATCTGCTGATTTGTAATAAGATAACCATATGAGATATCTAAGTTGTAATGAATTATTTTATTCCTGGTTATAAGTTGTAATATGACCTTTGTTTCTTGATATTACATCTTAAACTGTGGGTGCTAGCTATTCGATCCAGGGACTAGCACTGTAAACAAAGGGATCTCTACCTTATCAGGTTGGGACCTCTACAAGTCTCCACCTTCTATCCTTAGGCACCAATTAAGAGAACATAGTTGTCATTCTTAGTTCTATGTGGATTGTCCCCAAACTTATTGACTGATTCATATTGTTGATATTGCTTGTTCTTGAACTATTTGTATCTAGTCACCCTTATGAACTTTGAAGGTGTCCTATGCATTTATGTTTTTCTACTCCATGATGGACAAGCTGACTGCCACTATGCTATGTTTTCTATATGTGAAAAAAACAAACGTCTTTCAGTGCGTTGTTATTCATGAATCTTTGTTTGTATCCTTTCATGTTGCAGCATAGTTACTATGTCTTATTGTTAGAAATTCATCTTCCATGCTCATGTTTAGAGTACTTTGATCCCAACTTTCAATGCTTGCAAATGGTTTGATCATGATTGTGATGGTGCATGTCACCTCAAAAATTATTCTTTTTATCACTTACCTACTCGAGGACGAGCAGAAGTTAAGCTTGGGGATGCTTGATACGTCCTAAACGTATCTATAATTTTTTATGTTCCATGCTTGTTTAGTATCAACTTTGCTATGCTTTGTCTACACTTTGAGGTATCTTTATACATTTTCTGGGACTAACCTATTAACAAGATGTCACAGTGCTAGTTGTTTGTTTTCTGCTGTTTTTGGTTTTAGAAAAGCTAGTAAGGAAATATTCTCGGAATTGGACGGGACAAAAGGCAAAGTCAATATTTCACCGAGGAGAACACAGAGACCGAAGGGCGACCGGAGGGGAGCCACAGGGTGGCCACCCGCACCCCCCACCCCCATGCGCGGGCCTACCCTGGGTCGTGCCTGGGCAGGGTGTGGCCCCCCTGGACGACCTCCTGCCTCGCCTCTTCGCCTATATAAACTCCCCGATGCCAAACTCCTAAGCACCCAATCAGATCTCCACAAAACAGTCCGTAGCCGCCGCCACCATCGTCCCTAGATCGGGGGGATCTGAAGCTCTTCCCGGCACCCTGTCAGAGAGGAGAGTTCATTTTGGAGGCCTTCTTCATCACGATGCCAGCCTCCGGTATGATGCGTGAGTAGTTCAGCCTTGGACTATGGGTCCATACAGTAACTAGATGGTTTTTTCTCCTCCTTTGTGCTATCATGTTTAGATCTTGTGAGCTCCGTTCATGATCAAGATCATCTATTTGTAATCATGCATGTTGTGTTTGTGGGGATCCGATGGATATTGAGATTACTATGTCAGATTGATTCTATCATGTCTGTGTTGTTTGTGATCTTGCATGCTCTCCATTTCTTGTAGCTATCTTGGCCAAGTATACGCTAGTGACTCCAAGAGGGAGTACTAATGCTCGATAGTGGGTTCATGCCTCTATTGAATCTGGGGAAGTGACATAAATCTCTAAGGTTGTAGATGTGTTGTTGCTACTAGGGAGAAAACAACGATCTTTTGTTCATGGAACAATTGTATTATTTACTTTACACACATTGCTTAAAGCAGTTATCGGTTTCTTGCAATTTGATATTGGAGGGGGTTCGGATGATAACCTGAAGGTGGATTACTAGTCATAGATGCAGTTGGATGGCGGTATATGTATATTGTTGTAATGCCCAATAAAATCTCATAGGATTATGAATTTCTAGTATTGCATTTTTATGCCTTTTTAGTCTTGTCAATTTCCCCGCTGTAATTTGTTTACCTAGCATGTTATGTTATTTATCTTAAGGAGAACACCTCTAGTGAACTGTGGACCCCTGTCCAATCTTTACCATTGATACATCATCCACTGTTACTATTTACTTTCTGCAAGCAATCATTACCTTCCACACCATACGTTTAATCCTTTGTTTTCAGCAAACTGGTGAGATTGACAACCTCACTATCCGTTGGGGCAAAGTCTTGAGTTTGTGTTGTGCGGGTTCCAAGTTCTTAGCAACACTGTGGAGTTATTTCCTTTCTCCTACTGGTTCAATAACCTTGGTTTCATAACTGAGGGAAGACTTACTACTATGCTCATCACACCTTCCTCTTGGGGTATCCCAACGAAGCTGTACAGTGATCTGAGCCGCATCAGAAATCTAGGAGTTTCCCCCATGAAGATCGTTCATAGGATAGCGGAGTTGTTGGCATCCCATGAAGTTTGATACACATAAAGCTATATCATTCTTATGATTCACAAGTCAAACTTTGGCATGCTCACAAAAACCGCTAAACATTAATTCAATTTAACAAATCTTTTCAAAGAGATCTATCAAGTCAATCATTATATCCATGGTGTCGAGTGTCTCTAGGAATAGGCTTTCAAGACTAAACACTACAACACCCAAGCCTTCAATTGTGAGACCTTTTATTATTACAATTGTTTAGCAAATTTTTAGGCAAGACTTGGTTAACTATAAGAGCTGGAACAAAACATACTCAACTAAATACCCATGCAAACAAAATTTTGCTCCAATATAAAGACTCACTCCACCAATATAATATCTTAGCATTTAAAACTAACTAGCATGGGTTTCTCAAACTTCAAAAATGGGGAGTCATAAGGCATACCTCTGATGATTGGTTCCACTTATCTCTTACCCTTTGATTTGTTTCTTGGAAACTCGAAGTCAATCACTCTCCTATAAGTATGTGAGAACCACAAGGAGAATACAAAAGAAAAGGAAGAGGGAAAATAAAGATAATGGACAAATCTTTTTGTTGTTTTTAAGAGAGGGATTTAAAGAATAGAGAATTGGCGGAAAAGCTCGGCTAGAAAATCTTGAGAACAAATAAAAATAACTAAAGATAAAGTGTTGGGGAAACCAACACGAGTGCTTATAAACTAAAATTAAAAGCATAACCTTGAAATGGAATAAAAAACAAACGGAAGCAAAATAAAAATAATGAGGAAACTTCCCCAATCTTAGGCTTTTGCAAGCCCTTCAAATCATTGTGGTGGCAGGAAAAAGTTGTGGCTCCAGTTTGCAAATTGAGTTGATAAGTTACTACTGGTTTGTCGGAGGTTCAGGGCGAGATTATGCATCCCCTCCATAGTTCCTCCAAGTTCTTGAAAATCTTGATCTGTAGCGAACCGGTTTGGTGGTTGCTCCTCTTGATCAGGAACTTCTTGCTCCTCTTTTTGGTCCTCATCCTCATTCGGGATATCCTCCTCAGGTTGGTGTTGTTCAAACTGCACATCATATAGCAAATGTCCTTCCTCGATAGATAAAAGACCATTAGGCAAAGGATCGTGGTAGAGATGCCCAGCTCCTGCAATATGCAAGTAATAAACACCACCTCTCCTAGTGAGCATTCCACAAGCTTTTAAAGTAGATAAAGCAACACGTCGCTCACCTAGAAATGGTTGCAACTCACCTAGGTCGATTCCCAAGGCAATGGCAAGCACGGTGATGACGCCTCCACATGTGATTGATCCTTAGCTTTGGGAGGATTGGTGCTCCAAGTAGCGCATAAGAATTACGCCCAAGTTGAGTGACGGGTTGTTGTTGTTGAAAGCAGCTTTTGCGAGTACTAAGATGTCCTCTTCACTGAGTCTTGTTAACTCATTTCCTGCCTGCAAGGTGTTAGCAATAACATAGAACAAATAGCGAATAGCAGGATGCTGAATATTATTCCCCTTGTTGACTATAGAAGTGAAACTCATTCTATTATAATAATAATCCGAGGAAGGGATCATGTCGGCATAAGATGCGCGTAAAGCATTAACATCATTGTTTGGTAAATTAAAACAATTGCACTTCATCAAGTGATAATGTATAATTGTTATTCATAAGTCAGAAAGAAATCATGTCCTCTTCGTGCCATGTTTTAATGGTGCTTTTTAAAGAGCTTAAAAATTCAAGAGCTAATCGGCGATAAGTAGGCACATCTTGGAATAAAAAGTATTGTGGGACAACTCTATTACAAAGTAAATTTAAGTCACTGGAAATACCGAGTTGATTCAATATAACGTGACAATCCCACTTGGTTCTCTTCACTTGTTGGTTCTTGATCCTATCGAAGTGATCACGTTGTAGCTCATTCCTAAACCGTATACCCATGCGGTCCTGAGCTGCAGCGGCAGCCTGAGAAGAACTCGCGATGGCATGAGCACATGTTTGGCTCCTTGTGTTCATCATCTAAAATAATAATAAAATCAACACAAAACTTTTTGATCCAACAATAATAAGCATAACATATTCCTCATCATAGCACACTAAACAATCTCCTTAAAATAATAATCTAGGCAAGAGAAACATGGCAATTAGTTCATAGTATGTCTCACCATAGATTGATAATGACAACAGATCAGAGATCAATTTGCAAAAAGTAATTGCAGGATCGGAGGAGAAACATACTGTAGATCACTTGTGTGCGAGGAAATTGAACGAAATTGAGTAGAGATGAAGATCTTTGAGGTTTTGAGAGAGTTTGGAGGTAGAAGAGACAAAAGTATTGAAGTTTTGGTGTTGGGGGTACCTTCCCGTGGCGTTTTTGTGGTCGCACTAACTATATGGTCAAAACTATACAGCCGGAACATCTATTTCCGCCGTATAGTTGGTCTGACGGCAAAATTTTAGGGTTTCTTTCTAGCGGCGATATCTATATGGACATAACTATACGGACAGGATTTTTATCCCTGCCATATAGTTGGTCATTAAACCTTCCGTACCTGGAAAAGAAATTTTATAAAGGCATAGATATCTATACGGTCGAAACTATATGGCTGGAATTTTTATTCTCGCCGTATAGTTGGTCATTAAACCTACTAGAGTCGTCAAAATTTACCTGTTTCTTTGATAATTCTTTCTTAACCTGAAACTTAGCAAAACACCATGTTTTGATAGAAAAATGACAATTTAATTTTCGACCAATAACAACATGTATAAAACAGGTATTTTAGTACCACCAAAATTCTCCTCCTTAACTGGAGTTTTTTAGCACTCTTTATTCAACATGAAACTTAAAGTAAAACTTAAAAACCTTACTCAAACCTTTATTTCACATGGGTTTCCTCCCATGAAGCGCTCTTTTATGGTCAATAGCTTGACCATGACGTTGCTCACTTATGCTAGATAAGTGGAACACCCACTCCAAAATAGTTTTCCTTCAAAGTGATGGCCTCCTTCTCATCATACTTGGCTTTCTTCTTCCTGGGAAAATGAATAACAAAAGGATCCCACGAAGGCAATTGAAGCTTCACGTTCGCTTCATGCAGATTAATCAAAGCCTTAATAGTTCTTATGAACGGATGGCCTAATATGATAGGAGCAGTAGCATCTCCACGCATGTCAACAATAACAAAATCAATAAGACCAGGACAGCCTTTAATGTATACTAATGTATTCTCTTTAATTCCTACTACTTGTTTGTAGGTAGAGTCTGATAGATGTAATTTTAACTCAGTGATTTCAAAAGATCCAAGATTTAACTTATTAAAAAGACTTTTTGGAATTGGGGAAACACTTGCACCTCAATCACAAAGTGCAGCTATATTATTAGTCCCAATTTTAATTTTAATAGTAGGATCAAATATATCATCAAGCTTAACAGGTAGTTTTTCAACAATTTTCCTATATTCTTCCTCAAGCTCACATACCTTTATTGCTACCTGATTAACAAAGTGTTGATACATAGATTCCTCATTCCCTTCACTTACAGGAATCTTGGTATTGGTCCTTTTCACAAGATCTTCAACCGTGTAATTTGGTGAAGGGGCATTGCTATAGTCAAATTCTTCAGGCTCCTCCCTTTGGATTCTTATCATCTTGAGGTCTTCAACCGGACTGGGCTCGGATTTACCTGCAAATTTAGCTAGAATGAGAGTTCGACTATCGGTTATCTTACCTAGTTGTGCCTCAACAATCCTTGTTCTTTCTTGGAGGGCCTGCAAATCATTGATGACCCACAAGTATAGGGGGTGTATCGCAGTACTTTCGATAAATAGGAGTGTTGATCCCAATGAGGAGTAGCAACTCTCTGTAAACGAATTTTTAGGTTTTTTTTGATAAAGCAACAAAACAAAGTGCAAGTAATAAAGACAACGAACAACTGCAGCAAGTGTCCCAATCCTTTCTTAGCAAAGGACAAGACGGTGGAAATACTTATAAGGACCAAACGTTCTCGAGGACACATGGGAATTCTATCAAGTGCTTTAAGTGTTGTGTGGGTGAACCTGTGCTAATGTACCAACCTTACTTGGACTAATACATACTTGTGATTAAACCCCCTGCAAGCATCCGCAACTACATGAAAGTAATTAAGATATAAACCTAACCACAGCCTTAAACTCTGAGATCCTACACTCCCTTATGCAATTGTGTCCTAATGGGGGTTCAGGTTTCTGTCACTCCGGGAACCCCACAATTAGTATCCAAATACACAATCCATTCCCCTAGGCCCATAAATGGTGAAGTATCATGTACTCGACGTTCACATGACACCACTATAAGAATAGAACCACAACTTAAATACAAAACCATTGAATAATAACTCAACACAAATCCACTACTAACAACATGACTTATCCCATGTCCTCAAGAACTAAACGAACTACTCACAAGACATCATATGGATCAAGATCAAAGATGATATGGTGATGAATAACAATCTGAACATAAACAATAATCCAATGGTTCCACTCACAAGCATCAACTACAATAGTAATTAACACCGGGAAAGTTTCCCCTAAGAACTAATGCAAGATCCAACACGATTGTTACAGCGGGACGAAGTGGTGATGATGGTGCTGATGGAGATGATGGTGTGGATGATGATGATGATCCCGATGAAGTCTAGCTTGATGACAATGTTGATGGCGACGATCTCCCCTCTCCGGGAAGGAATTCCCTTGGCAGAAATCTGTCTGCCAGAGAGATTTTTATCTCTCGGTGTTTTCCGCCCCATAGAGGCGGCGGAAATCTAACTGTGGTCTCTCCCCTGGTATTAGGGTTCCGTAAGGAAGATATAGGCGAGAGGGCGGAGTCAGGAGCCAAGAAGGTGGGCCACACCTACCCTAGGCGCGGCCTAGGGGGGACCCGCGCCTAGGGGGGTGTGGGCCCCCTGTGGCCCTTCTACGCCTCCTCTTCTGGCTTCCTTCGTCTTTCGGGAAAATATAATTTTCCCATATTTTTCTGGTATTTTTCTAATCTTCACGAAATTGCATCAAAACACCTCTTTTTCCATCAGAATCCTGACTCTAGCAGTCCAAACTCCAAGAATCATCCAACATGCAAAAACAATGGAAAATACATAAGTAATACCTCATAATAAGACATATATCAATGAATAGAGGCAAATTATGATATAGAATGGTGATGCAAATTGGTCGTATCAACTCCCCCCAAGCTTAGACCTTCGCTTATCCCCAAACGAAAACTAAGCTCAGTAAACATGTCCATAGTTTTATGAGTGAAGTGTCGATAAAAGAATACGGACAAGAAGCATCACACTTACCATTACACAACTCATAGAATAAAACAACTCACTAGTATATAACTTGGCTTGCAACAAGTACATGAGTCACAATAGAGATGCATAAAGATAAATCATAATTGGAATTGGCAAACTATTGTTCCTGGTCAAACAACAGCTGGCAAACAGTTTCACAAAAAGCTTTTGTAGAAGTCTTCAAAACAGGAGAACTCTTTGCTCAAAAAGGTTTTTCAAAGAAGGCTTTCAAAGTAATACTCAATAGATAAGAGTCTTGTGCAAACACGGAAGATAAAGAACATGGTTGAATAAATCACCATATGAATGCTTGCAACATAACAACTCAAATGCTTGCTGGAGATAGCGAGGAAGTAGGCTTACTGACTCAAATTGGTAAATAGGAGAAAGGTCCCTTCATAGAGGGTAGCAATAATTTCAAGTCATAAAGAGCTTCCAAAATATTATGGTACTTACTAGCTTTGAGCCCTCATTACCCCTATAATAGGCATCTTGAGATGATTAAGGTTAAAGTACACAAAGATGGAGTATATGCTTAACGAAATATAAGTTGGCAATCTAATGTCCCTTGAGTACGAGGGCCAGTCCTCATGCTACTCAACTTTGGTCACCAGTAAGTTCTTGTCATTGTAAGTACATATGTATCATAAAGAACCGCCAATGGGGTACCCCTTGCACATGGTACAGGAGCTGTCCCATAACCAAAATAACAAGGCAAGAAGACAATGAGCATCTCAGCGATCTTTTTATTTACTATGTGCATAGATTTTTATTGAGGATGCTTCATAGAATGCTCACTATAGTGATGCTGCAAGTTTCCACCATGATTAGGCATGGCTTAGGCTAGCGGCCCAGGCGTTTCTCTAACACACATACATCACTCCATGGACATACAAGCTTCCTCTTTATTTCACACTGTCAACATCCGCAAACAAAAGAGCATGATATCAACGGTGTACAACGTACATGTGCAATGTTGAAAGTGTTCCCCGTGACACCAAGGTTCTGCTAATTCCAACGTATAGATGCAAGCATATACAACTTCGATGACACAATGGGTCAAGTCTATTAGGGGCAAGGAAATAAGGTGTGCCATCAAGTTCGTGAGAGCTTTTCTAACTAGTTTTCACATAACAAAATAGTTTTTAATTCGAAAGATAGATGAAACTTGAGAATTTCCTTGGAATAGAAGTTGATAATAGGTAGATATGGTGGACACAAATGGCAAAGGTTTTGGTTCAAAGGGATTGGAAACATGAGAAGTATGCCTTCTCAAAACAGGTTTTTGGCTAGCAAGGCTAGGTAGCAAGCAAAAGAGTTGAAAGAAACAAGCAAACCTACAAGTAATAAAGCCAAACATGCAACCTTCCTTGAAGACACAAAAGATCTTAAATAAATAATACTAAGCTTATGAGCCAACAAGAAAGAAAATAGATGATACAAAATACCTGTAAGCTTTTATCTTTTTCTTTCAAACCTCAAAAAGTGTTGCTACTGACCAGAACTCGGTTTGCCAAAACCAATTTAGATTTACTTGATGCTCCCAAAGTGATGCCAATACTGATCAACAAGATCCATCATATAATATAGAATGCAAACTAAAATAAGAAGTGCAAAAAGTAAAAGATGAAACTTCTCATTAATATTCCATAAAGGCACTCACACCAAGGGATACATAGATAATCAACTAAAGGAGAGATACTTCCACATGCAAACCAAACTATAAGATGCCCTCTCTACCAAAGATATGAATCCACGAAAAAGGTAAAAGATAAAATATAGTGATGGTGATACCACGACACTCCCCCCCCAAGCTTGGAACAAGCCGAGGGGATACCAAACCTGATGACGAATTACTGCTTCGGTGGTGGTGGTGTTCTCTTGTCATCATAAAACTTCCAAGGAAAAGGTTCCCCATACAAAAGGGATGTCCTTGTCTCTGCAATCCTGAAACTAGCAGCAGAGCTTATGCGATCAAGTCTAGCGTCATACTCACATTTTTGATTTTGTATGTCGTAGAGCTGTTCTTGTAGTTGCTGGTTTGATGGAGCGAGAATATTTCTTCTCGGAGCTTAGCCACCTCCTCCCCGTGCTTGACGATGAGTCTGAACTTATCTTGTGGATAACATCCAATTCGCGTTCCGCCATCTTCTTGTACCTGAAAACCTCCTGCTCCAATGCTTCCATTGTAACATCCCAATTTCAGCAACCCTCAATTGTTGTCCGAAAGGGCAAAAATCAGGGGGAGAAAAAACTTTTTTCTTGTTACTTGTGCAATGTTTGTTTACTTGATTGTTTGTGTTCTTGCAACTGATTGTGTATTAGGTGCTATACTTCTTATCTCAACACTAGTTGGCAAAAGATATTTTACAAAAGAGATGTCTTGGCTCATCTTTCATATTCTCAAATATTCTGGCATTTCCAAAACCTGATCCAAGATGACTTTGACAAAACAAAAATATTTTACTAGTTCTACTAACAAAACTATGGAAAACTAAAATATAATCTCCTTAGGTTTTCAAGACATAACTCTCAACTACTCATATCCCTAGGTTTTCCAAGGTCTTTACTAAAACCTTCTCATCCCAATCTTGGTAGAAGTACCAAGAAGTCCTTATCTCACTTCAAAATACAACCTCTTCAAAATACCCATCTTTACCTCAAGCTAGGATTGATGGTAACCTTAGTAGTAGTTGATAAGTTTGAATAGATGAATTGCCTTGATCTGCTGTCTTATGAATTGCCTTGATCTGCTGATTTCATTGTTTGCTTAGGAACTAGAGTGAGCTAATCTAGTATCTCATACCTTAGGACCCAATCTATGTGTGGGATCATAAATCTCAAACAAATCATCCAAATATGGATCTATCAAGTGATCATCTCATCTCCTTCCCAGATCAATCAGGGATAATCCCCTTTGATGGTTTCCAACTTAGTGGAGACCCAATATAAGCATGGATCCTATATACTTAGTTAACACTTCAACATCATATCCTTGTTCATGAGTTTGGAACTTAGCATCCTCTCAAAATCATCTACACTGGCACTCAAGCCTAAAACACTAAATCTGCCAAAATGGCTAAGTCTAGAATTCTTATCTAGATTCAATTTTTGGAGCCCTACCTTTTCCAACCTATGTGTATCCTTGAGAATGTAATTGAACCATATTGTGGTACATAACTATTACTACCAAGGCACACTCTTACTCTTGAGTAAACCATTCTTAATCCCACTCATCCATGATGGTTTTGTTGACATCATGGTAATCTTTTCTGCAAAACTAGTCAACATGACTACTTCGGCAGAAGATCACATCTATATGCCACCTACCCTTAACAAAATATTTGCATTGTTATGATATATCCCGACTTCCCTTGTTTCCATTGAAGCCTTGTGCTTCGTAAAAACACATGGTTTAGGAGGCTACCTGATGCATCTGCTATGACGGCCTTATTTTCAACAAAGTTTGCCATCTCTTCTAGACCACCTCAAATGCAACCAAGCCCAACTCTTGCTTCATGATCATATATATAACTTCGTCTAGCTATCCATCTATCCCTTGTGCCAAGGTGAGCTCTGAGCTCCCTGATCCAACCATGATTTGGTAGCATGAAGATAATAAAACCCTAGATTCCCAAAAATCTAGTTTCCTTCCTTTTCACCAAAATCCTGACGTATAAATCAAGCTTACATAATCTACGTAGGTTAGGATATTCCCCAAATAATTCCCATAATTATTTGGAGCCTAAAAGTATTTAATTTCCATTTTAGGCAAAATCCTCCAAACCTTGTCTTCAAATGAAACTTTGTTTTTATCCAAATCACCTTGCCAACTCAATGCACAATTGAGTCCTATATATCATACCCCATCTTCCCAACTCAAAAATAAATATTTTTGAGATTATTTATTATTATTATTTTTGCTCTTTTTCTTAAATGGCAGAAACAAGAAATAATTCCTTAAAAATACTTTTTCACCTCAATAAATTCCAATAAAATTCTCCAATGTGCAATATGGTATTCAGGACCATATCACATCAAAAATCCATCTGGTGCAATGTAAAAATATCACATGAGATTCTAGAAACAACTTCTGCACTTTTTGATTAAATGCTTTTATATGGGCTTCTAATCATCAGAAAATTTCCAAATAAATCTTGAAGAGATGATTTGACCTACTCCATCCACCAGTACCTTCTTCTCACTTTGACCAATGTAAAATCTTCAACTTCCTTCACAAGCATACATTTGATCAATTTTGCTAACCCAAGTAAAACTTGATCCAAACCAAATCAAGCCATCTTCCAATCTTGTATATTACACCACTATAGCAACCACATTCCTCCTGGTCGAGCTACACTGTAGCTTGACACTATTCACCCTTGTCCTATAGCTCTTGAGAGAGGTGAACGAAATTTGTGGCCACAAACATTTGCCTAGTAAAATATCTACACTCCAGCCCTCCCGTGACCTCTCTGGTCGTATGCAGGCCCCACACCCCTCTCTCCACCGTCCTTCTCCCCCAATGTCTGGCCATCACCCCCTCCCAAGCTCTCCATGCACATAGTGCACCATGAACCCATCTAGCTCGGGTTAAAAGCCCCCAGGCCACCCCAGCTCACCCCTTCGCCCTCATTTGCTCCCAAACACCTCCCCAGACCACCCTCTCGCCCTCCCCTGCTCTTCTATGCTCGAACTAAGGAGAAGAAGAAGCTATCGGCCTCAAGCACGAAAACGACCATAGCCTCCTCCTCCTTGCTTCCCTGGCCATGAATGTCTCCCTCCCATGTTTCCCTACCTCTTCTGACTCTCCCCCAGTGTTTTGTTTGGTACAGAACCGCTCAGGGATGAAGCTCCGGCGAGAACCGACGAGCTCGCCTCGGTAGTCGCCGCGCGAGGCCATTCCCGACGCCAACTTCCCCCATGCCGCCCATCACTGGACGCAGCGTGGTCCACCGCGTCACCCTGACCCCTCCTCGGTCGTCCTCCGCCCTCAGGGAGCCGCCCCATGCTGCTCCGCCCTAGGGTTTCCTGCCGCCGACCAGGACGCGGGGAAGGAGACGGCACCACGGCCGTCGATCTACTTTAGATCGGACGACCGACGACGCCCGATACCCCTTCGGCGCAGTGGGCCGCATGCCTGTAGGCCCACCCCGCATCTCCCCTCTTCCTCCCGCGCGTGCGTTACATCGCCCTGCTGGGCTGGATTCGCTCCAAGCGGCCCAGTCCGCTCAGGTTTCTTGTTTATTTTTATTTTCATTTAAAACCAAACATGCCCGCGCCACCCCTTTTTCTTTTCTTTTAATCCTTTATTCCAGATCTGGTACAGCATGTTTGGTTTTAAATGCAAATAGAAATGAAAAATGTTCCAAAATACCCAGATCTAAATTTCCTTGGATACACTGATATTCTCTCTAACATGCAGAGATTTGTTACCCCTTTTTGTGTTTATAATAAATATGATAAATCATCTACCTAGATGTATCCATTTCACTAATAAAATCTTCCAGAGAGTTTTGTATTTAAAAATGGCATAAACCCAAATGGTACTAAAAGGTATTAACCATACCATGCTTGTCCCACTGGTCCCACCTAAAAATTGCTCCCTAGATTACCTGAAGCAAAAATAATAGAAACAGGGCATTTGTGCCTTTGGAAATTTCTCTAGGTCAAACCAAATGAGCCTTTGACCCAATTCCAACTTCCAGTGGACAAATATAACTATATCTCTCAAACCCCAGTAGACAATAATTTTATGAACATTTTTTGAATTTTGGTGAATTAAACTATTATGTGTATTGTTTAATCACCAATAAATTCATATCAGTAGGTATATAACTCCAAAAAGGATGATTCCAATTTCTACAGAAATTTAATCTAAATACCTAACATTTTCCTTGGAATCACATCAAAATCATTTGTAGTTTAAATATGATGAAAAAGATAAATCCCATTCAGTACTGTCTTTGGGAATTTCTCAAGGGCATTCTGGTAATTGTTTTGAGGTGATTCCAACTCCTCTTGAATAATCCCATCAAATACTATCTAATAACCCAAATAAATAATTTGTTTGAACTCCAGAACAGTTTTGGTGAATTATTTCCTAAAACTAGGGTTTTATTCACTATAAAAATCATTATAAATCATTGGTAATTGATAAAATAGTGAAACCACTTTTGTTGGCTTCATTTTATAAATATCTATCTGATGGTACCATTGTTACACAATGTTAAAATACAGAACTTTACCTTGCTCTAAAACCCCCTATCTAGTTAGTTTTGGACTATAAATCCTAAATAGAAAATCCACAAATGCAACCAAAGCATTTTCCTTGTATCCCCAATTAAATCCTCAATCCAACTTGCTTGGTAAGTTGCTTGATGTATGTATTGGTGCTTCTATGACTTGTGTTGATGGTGGTGTTGTTTGTTTGCATGTATACTCGATGACGGCGATAGTTGCGATTGTGTGCCTTCGAGAAGAAGGAAGCCTCGGAGTGTTATTCTCGCTATCATTATTATTATTTGGTTTTCTGGTATTCTAGAGAAGTCATGGGAAATTTCGCTGGTCACAGGCATGCCACCTTCTTGCTCATATGCCTTGTCCTATTATTTTACCTATGCATGTTTTATCTACCCGTTTATGCAAATTGCAATTGTTTACTATACTATGTTTTATATAGGGAAAGTTTGGATCCTCCAAACCATACCCCTTTAGTACCATTAGGTACAACCCATTTGTATAATACCTACCTTCCCTTAGTATGGTAGAGGGTGTTTAACACCATAACCCCTTGGAAACCCTGTTTTAGCCTAAGAAAAAGTGTAGGATGGGAAGACCCCGGGAAAATACTTACAAAAATGTTCTATGGGAAAACCTTGGTGAAGCTTGGCCTACCAAGTGGTTTGGAAAAATGATAAGTGTTTTGTTTTACAAAAAGATGGAAAAAATATGGAGGAAAAATGTTTACAAAAGCAACCAGGCTGGCCAGTTTTGAAGCTAGCGCAATTAACCGGTGCAACCACATTACTCTGGAATGGGACGGGGCTTGGCTGAAAGTTTGTCCAATCCGGTATAGGTGTCTCAAACTACTACGGGGGAGGATAAATTTCCGGAGGCTGGGCTTTCCCCTGTAAAGGCCCATGTGAAACATCGGTCTGGGAAGGTAAATATCGTCTAAATGGTGGATAGACGATACTATGAACCCCTCATTGAAAGCGCACACCCTGTAGGGTGCAAAATGCGCTCCGGTTGGCTTGTGACTATATAGGGCGTCCCGGTTTTGAGGGGATTAACCTCATAGGGTAGGAACTTGTACCGGATAGGACATTCGGAAGGTCTTGACTGGTTATTCGACCCACGATCAGTGTAGATCAGGGATGGGTAATCGGATGGTGTGGGTACAGTGTATAACCTCTACAAAGTGTAAATCTATTCAAATATCCGAGTCCTCGGTCATGGACAGTTGTACTAGCGGTTGTACAATGCTGATGGTCTTTATTTCAAAAAGGACTTCGGAAAAGAAATGGCTTGAAAATGTTTTGACAATGGCATGGTCGGGAAAATGGAGGAAGGAGTTTGGTCATGAGATGACCGGAAGGAGAAACAAATGGGTGACCCAATCCTAGTGTTTTCTTAAAACTTTTCAAAAAGGTTTCTAAAATGGTTTACAAAAGTTTTTCAACAAAGATATAGAGACCTTCTATATCTACAAGAGAAACTAGTTTATAAAAGAACCTCTCTTGGAGCCATCCTACCACAGCCATATTGCATATCCGTTATTACTGTTCTCTTAAGGTGGTTTGCGAGTACATTCAAAGTACTCACCGGCATTGTCCCTAGCTATTTACTTGGCTAGATTGCAGATGTTAAGAAGTGACAAAGGTGCTGACATCTATGCGAGCTAGGCCGTCTTCCTAGTCAGTCGCCTGTAGGTTAAGGCATGACATGGGCTCTGCGCTTGAAGACTTCCGCTATTATTGTTGTATCGCCATAATGGCATTAATGTAAGTACTTGTATTCGTTAATTATGGATGTTGTAATGATACTTGTCGGTTATGCTCACGGCTCACTGATCATGGGAACGTGAATTGCAGGCATAATGGGTATTCTCGGACCGTAAATCCGGGTTGCCACATCCATCCTGTCTTCCATACTACCTTCTCGTTTGGGGCCTTGAACTTCTTTCATTTGTACATTCCCATCCTTGAGAATCAACTCCTTGGGACGGATCCTCAACTCATAAATGTATGGGTTGAGGACATCCGCAGAGGAATCCTCAATGGGTGATCCAAAGGAAGACATTGTTGCTCCAAAACGGAGAGTTTCCCTGACAAAAACAGATCGAAATGAAAACACAACAAGAACACGATGCACGAACCTCGGGGGATCCGGGGATTATATATTACGAATTTTCAAAGAATAAGGAAGGTTTTGGTACGAAAACGAGGCGGAGACGGAGCTCGGGGAAGGCACACCCCCTCCAGGCGCGGCCAGCTGGGGCCGCGCCTGGGGTGGGTTTGGCCACCCCGGACTCTTGTTCCTCCTCTGTTCCATCTCGTAACTTGCCTTATGTATTTAAAACATCAAAAATATAAAAAGATTGGGGTTTCATGAACCTTCTGTTTTTACCACTTTTACCTATTCAAAGACGCACTCTGCAGTTTCTGGTGTTTGGTTTCTAATAAATTCTTCTAGAGTCACCATTTGAATAACATCAACATCTTCATTATAAGAATCCCCTAGGCCCATAAATGGTGAAGTATCATGTAGTGGACGTTCACATGAAACCACTAGAAGAATAGCACCACAACTTAAATACTAAACCACAGAATAATAACTCAACACAAATCCACTACTAACAACATGACTTCTCCCATGTCCTCAAGAACTAAACGAACTACTCATAAGACATCATATGGATCAAGATCAAAGATGATATGGTGATGAATAAAAATCTGAACATAAACAATAATCCAATGGTTCCACTCACAAGCATCAACTACAATAGTAATTAACACCGGGAAAGTTTCCCCTAAGAACTAATGCAAGATCCAACACGATTGTTACAGCGGGACGGAGTGGTGATGATGGTGCTGATGGATATGATGGTGTGGATGATGATGATGATGATCCCGATGAAGTCTATCTTGATGACGGTGGTGATAGCGACGATCTCCCCTCTCCGGGAAGGAATTCCCCCGGCAGAAATATGCCTGCCGGAGAGATCTTTCTCTCTCGGTGTTTTCCACCCCGCAGAGGCGGCGAAATCTATCTGTGGTCCATCCTCTGGTATTAGGGTTCCATAAGGAAGATATTGGCGAGAGGGCGGAGTCGGGAGCCAAGAAGGTGGGCCACACCTGCCCTAGGCGCGGCCCAGGGGGACCCGCGCCTAGGGGGTGTGGGCCCCCTGTGGCCCTTCTACGCCTCCCCTTTTGGGTTCCTTCGTCTTCCGGGAAAATATAATTTTCCCATATTTTTCTGGTATTTTTCTGATCTTTGCAAAATTGCATCAAAACACCTCTTTTTCCATCAGAATCCTGACTCCGGCAGTCCATCCTCCAAGAATCATCCAACATGCCAAAACAGTGGAAAAGACATAAGTAATACCTCATAATAAGACATATATCAATGAATAGAGGCAAATTATGATATAGAATGGTGATGCGATTGGACGTATCAATCATTCCTCAAACTCACAGCTTGGTTAGTTAATTTTCCAATCATATTATCATGGTTCTCCATTAACTTAACAAGTATATTATTTTTCTCATTTTGCGAGTCCATAAAGGACTTAGGAGTTTCTTGGAGACTACCATTACTTAATCCCATATTACTATTAGAGTTACCTGCAGGGCTAGAATAATGTTTTTGGAAATTTGAATTATTGTTCTTCTTCTAAGCAGGGTTATAATCATTACGAGCTATGAAGTCTATTTTTTCAATATTTGATTCTAGGATAGCTCATACCTGGGTTTCCTTACCCTTGACGGCTAATATGAGCTCATCTAGCTTAGCATTGAGTTCTTCATTTTCCTGCGGTGTGACGGAGTTCACCTACTTTGTGTTTGATCTTTCCACATGCCATTGGGCATGGTTGTCTTTCATATTGTCTAGCATCTGCTTTGCTTGGGTAATTTTTTTGTCCATAAATATTCCTTCATCTACAGCATTAAGAATAAACTTAGATACAGGGTTAAGAGCATTATAAAATAGATGGATAATTAACCAATCTTCCATCCCATGGTTGGGATAGTTTCTCATGCATTCTTTCATTATTTCCCATGCAATAGCTAGTGGCTCACGCTCTTTCTGACTGAAACCACTAATATTAGATCTTAGTTGCATAGTATTTGTAGGTGGGAAAATTTAGTCATAAATAAAGAAGTACATTCCACCCATGATGCAATTGTATTTCTAGGAAAAAATAGCAGACATTATTTTCTCTTCCTCTAAGAGAGAAAGGAAATGAGTGAAACTTGACCGCATCGGGGTCAACATCTTTAATGCGCATAATATCACATATTGCAATGAAAGTGTTCAAGTGCGTACATGCGTCCCCAATAGCATAGCCTCCAAATTGATTCTGTTAAACCAAACTTAAATAGTGGGGCTTAATTTCATAGTCCTCAACAGTAATTGATGGCTGGGTAATAGGAGAACGCAAATAATCATTGTTGGGAGTTGCAAACTCCCCAAGCTTCTTTTCAACCATATTTCCTATGTTTTTGGGTTTTTTTTAAAAAAACTTATGATAGTAAAAACAAGAATTTAAAGACTAACTAAATTTTTTGGTTTTTCAAATAAAGCAAACTAACAAAATTAAAAAAAGAATTAAAACTAGCAAGGTTCCTTATAACCTTACCAGGATAGCAATTGCTTCCATGGCAACGGCGCAAGAAAAAGGGTTGATACCTTAGATCCGGATTATGGATGTAGTATAGTTATTTTTCCCTAGTATACCTAGGTTATCGAATCCTCGATAAGAAAAAAGCATATTAAAGTTACTTTAATGGACCTTCGGGAGTTTTATAATTCTTTTTGTGTTTTACCAGACCAAGAGTTTGTGATCTTTTGTTGTTGTCGATGATGGAGAGAGAGGGCCTAGGCGTTCGGTTTCACTTGTAGCTGTGCAAAACATCTATTGGGAATTAAAGATAATAATAAAGTATGCATGTAATTGTTAGAGCAATATAATTATATGTGGGCAGTGCATCCATAATTGCTATTGCCTCCACAACCTCTTATAGAAATAACCTATTAGTCTGATCCATAGAAGAAAGAGAACAAATGATATGCATAGTGACGTCAGCATTAATCCCATGTAAATCCCTCACATACAACCGTACTACCCTTTCTGTCATTGGGGTTCTCATCCTGCAGATTAGTCATTACTCACACTCCTATACCTGGATCAATCCTTGGGGTCTTGGGTACCTGACAAGTCCTTAGATTGAAGCAGGAGAAGATACAATAATCATCATGTCATACAAACTAATACATGATCCCATCTATGGTAAATAACATGCACAAACTATATGGCTAGGCCGAAACCCTTAGCCCAAGGAGAATTACTCACACATAGAGATGAGATCAATAATCATAAACAGTGTAATGGAAATCATAAGATCGATAGTAATAGTCTTACAATGTCGCCAATTGGAGATGAGAACTACTATTATAAGTGGTGGAATATGGCTATGGTGGTGGAGAAGGGTTTTGAGATTGGATCTAGATCTATTCCTCTGACGGCTCTTCGGTGTTGTCTCTGGCTCCGTTAGGGGCACCTTTCTCATCACGAGAGGCCTCTTTATATAGGGGTACCTTCACGAAAGTTGTTTGTTTGACCTAGCGGTGTTGGTGGAACTATATGGACGGAACTATACGGCCGGAATTTTATTCCCGCTGTATAGTTGGTCGTTAAACCTTATGGATCCTTTCCACGACTCCTGGTTTCTTTGAGTTGATTGAAATCTCGTATCTTTGACTTTAATGTTGTGATTCTCATCATCAAACGTCATTTCCTACGCAGGGAAAATAGAAAGACAGGATTGCATACCCCTTTGATCATTAGGAATTATTGGCAGGGTTTAGAGAGATATTTCATCAAAAGTATGAATAGTATCTAGTTTAAATGTGGATGTGGATGGCTATATTTCATAGCCATCACACGTCTAGATCTAGGAGGAACTACAAAACCCTAACCGCTTCCCCATCACCACTCTTAGAGCCGCTTCTTATTATCATCCATTTGAGGTGCACTCGCGAGGACTGCACGTGGCAGGAAACCAGTTGTGCTGTAACTGCATGTGTCAGGCAACCAAATAGCAGGGGCTTGTAACAATAACCATCTCATCGCTCTTAGTCTTAGAGACGATTGTATTTTACGACCATATAAGGTTCTATGACGAGACTCTTGTTTTTATTAGCGGCCTCCTATCGGGCCATTTTTTGAGTCGTCTACAATAACCAACCGCTTCAAAAGTTAGTAGAGGCGATCGTCTAGTAACAACCAGATGAGGGTGAATAACAAAGGAAGGATTTTTTGAACTTGGGACAAACTGTCTATGTGCATTGTCTCTAACTAACAGGTTTGTACTAGTGGTATATGGCTCCCGGGAGCAACCACAACGTCATGGCGAGGTAGAGCATGCGCGACCGCGATGGCACAGCCACTAGGACGCCTTTGACGATAACAGTAGAACAATGGAACGAGGGCGCCATAGCACTCCTTGCGCCGAGCAACACCAACAAGGAGACACATCGATATCCCCATCAGCTCTTAGAAGAGGTCGGAGCATCACCAGCGCACGACGACACCGAGGCAGTGAAACCCTAGCCATAAAATTGAAGGGGGTGAGCTCAGTAAGGCCTTAAGATAAAATCGAGATGGATGGAGGGGTACGCCAGAGAATGTCGGTGCTTTGCCGGCAGGTGGCGATGGCTGCAACAGCCGGTTCTCGCTAGAATGAGGCGGCGACGATGGCGGGGTAGCGCATGCACGGGAGCGCACGAGAGAGAAGAGAAGGGTCGAACGGGTTGAATTGACCGGCTCGGTCAACTAACCATGTTGGTGTAGTCCAACATGTGGACCGGACTAACTGGTGGGCCCAAGGTCTTTTCTAAAAATAAAATAAGAAAAATCAAAAATAATAAAGAATTAGAAATTTAATTACCAAAATAACCCTATAAGTACTTCTAGCTCTAAAAATATTTAGAAACTCCTAAAAATGCATATAATATATCAAACTGTTCAAAAAAATAATATCTGCCTAGCAAAAATATAAAATTTCTTGTTTGAGTCAAAATGCAACCAAAAAATAATATTAAATCTCCCAATGAAATAATAAAAATAAGGGAAAATCCTAAAAATAAATAAAAATCACTCCTGGGTATTAAATATAATCCACTATATTATGAAAATAGTAACTTTGAAATTCTAAGTCAATTTGATATTACTAAAAATAATGGTTATAAAAAGAGTTTATAAAATCATTTTCTTGTATTAAAATAAAAGGATATATTTTATTTTATCATCTATAAATCAAAATAATCCATCTAGCTTTATTAAACTACTTAGATTTAATGTAACATAGAAATGTAATTCTTGTCTTTAAAAACTAAACGAAAATTCTTTTAATACTTTAAATCATTTTAATTGAAAATAAAATTACTTCTACCCTAATGACTTGGGTCACACACACAAAGGAAGATAAATAACTGAAACCATTAATTTGGTTACATCATTATGCATAGTTGAATCTATTTTTTCTTTAAAACTAAGTCAACTAGGAATTTTAGTAAAGCTATTTTATTTAAGCAACAATATAAATTCTCAAATTTATCTACATACTTAAAACTCATAACAAACTATAGAAGTCATGTATTTATACAACCATAAACAAAGTCAACCTAATCACTAGTGTCATAATAGCAAACCAAGTCTTGAACCTTGAGTTATACTGATGGTAAACCCTAATCTTAGGATCATGATGTCAAACCAAGTCATTATTTGACATCATCACTCCTTCAACTCAATTGAGTGGTTAAAATTTAGTGATATTATCCTCTTGGAGGATAGGTTCAATATACCATCTCCCTAAGACCGTAACCATAGCTTATAATAAAATCTAAATGATTATTACTAATCTAGTGATACTCTTTTGAAATCTTATACTATTTGTAAGTCAGTGACTTACAAGTTAACCTAAACACATCATTCACTTACATTGAAAATGGATGGTCCCACATCCTTGATCATGCTTAGGAAAACCCTAGAATTTGATAGTAATATTACAACAATATATCTTAAGTTCACCTTTACTTTGTAGTTCACTTTGGTCATCTATTCGATCTACAAGAGACATACTATCTCAAGATCATTACGACTATTCAAATACCTATATATTTCATCCTCATAACCTTAAGAATTTCTTAACTTAGTATAAGCAACATTTTCTTCCAAAGTTATTATTTTTGTCACTTCAAACAAAAACATTCTTATTCCTTTTAAGTCTCATTAACTTAAACATGATCATTCCTAAGAGTTAATACCAATCAACATTAAACATCTATTATTATTATGCTTTACATTTATACCTTGTGCATTACTCTTGAAGTCTTAGAAAATATTGTTGGTTGTGAAGTAAACTTGAAGATAAAGAAAATATTTAACAAATCACCCAAACTTAATCCACACACAATATCAGGGATTACTTCGGGGTTTTTCAAAATGCATAGCATATCTTATGCATAATATCATGTTGCTTCTTTAAACATTAGTCCTTATTGACTTGAAGACCTTTGCTATATAATATTGCAGTCAAAAAGTCAAGTTCATACTTGTTCATGTCCTTTGGTTATTTTTTATCAAGTATTTGCAATCTATTATTGTAATCACCTGCATTTCAAAAAGGATGGAAGAAAAGACTATTTTCATAATAATATGACTTATTGGTTATCAGCACAAGTGGTAATAATCTAGTATGGAGGGTAAATGGAACAATGGCATGATATATGTGGTTGGTAGAGGTTCCATTTGCACGCGAAAGTATCATCTAGGACCTAATAAAAAAATATCGCCAATTATTCTTGTGTCGTATATTACGCGCTAACTATAAGATCTAGAACGGAATGGGAAAGTCAGCTGGATCTTTTTCCTTTCGCATGTCAATAGACGACCTTATCGTGACACTACGAATTCCTCATAGGGGATCTAGAATATGGGTGGGACCCCCTTAGCGCCCTGTGATACTTGGTGTCTATGAGGGTTTGTAAGGGGCTATCAGAGGTAGGGTCTACCATTATGATGAGGACTACCAGGGGTTAGTTCTGCTTAAAGAATAGGGTGGGCATGCGGGGTTGTGGAGAAGGGTAGTGATCATCTTGGGTCTTAAACTAGGTCTCATACTAAGGAAATGTGGACGAGCTCATGACTTAGATATGGAACAAGGCTAAGGTCTCTTATGGGTAAATCAACGCACCTCTGTAGAGTTTGTAAAAGTGTGACATGTTACTCCATGTTCCTAGAAGGAGCTACGAACGCGGTAGGAAACAAACTCCATGAAGTTCTGGTAAACCTGTGAAAGTTGACGGACATAGGACTTCAGAATAAAGCAACCTTTGAAGAAATGTTTATGAAAACCTACATAGCATATGACCTATTCTTTGTGGTTGTATATAGTGCATCTAACAGTCCTCTTTAATGCACTTTATGAGTATGCTCGTACTCAATCGTACCTTCTTAACCCTTGCTAGATTCTAAAGTTGTCAAAGACGTCATCAACACCAACCGATGCTCAGAAGGATCACTACAAAAAGTCGGAGTTACTCTATGAAGATAATGAAGTCAATGTATACATCAAGCAAACTAGAGGCACAGTTCTAGAATAGATAGGAATCCAAATCTCTAGCTCATAGTACCTATCTCTGTAATGTATTGATGTAATAGCAATCACAAGCTAGATAGTATTGGGAGTATCCGTATTCGAAGTTTAGTTCTCGAGTTGTTATTTCTAGTTTTTTGTTTGTAAGGTTATTTCTTCCTCTCTGTACTTGAGAGTTTCTATGGATATTTTCTAAGACCTCGACTTGTATTCTATAGTCATGCCTTTGACTTGCGATGTTTATGTTGTACCACTCTGAGGGATGTGATAATGGTGGAACAGTGCTTCATTGGTGTTATATCAACGACTTGCATACTACACCATGCAGTGGTATGTTGGGTCACCGCATTGATGATGATGTTGATGAATAACATGATGATCAACTCAATGCAAGTATTGAATGTAAGACCTCTCCGTAGGATGCTCGCATTCAGTTCTCCTGATCTGTAAGTGTTCCTCCGTACAGATCTTGACTATAATGGTGCTTGTATTGCACCTCACGCCATATGTGTATGAGAGAGGAGAGAGATTTCCAGCACACGGAGGAGGAAGAGGAGAAACCTGTGTTTTATGGATGAGAGCCCCGGGGTTATATATATGAGGAGGTGATGGATGCATGGCTTAGGGTTCCCTCTCCTAGGCTGGCGGCCATGGTGGGGATAGGGTGGCACCCCCTCTACTTGGCATGTGTGGGGGTACTCTCTTAATTGAGGATCATCCCCTTCCAAATATATGGTGATTTGACATCTTAACATTGAAGAGATATCCATGTATTTCTAATTTAAAGATATGATCAAAACATTACATACATTGAGAGATGTGATTGCATCCTTACTGAATATGATACATTGCATATTTGGAAGGTGTGGGTGTGGTACCACGGCCCCATGCGCCAGCCCTGGGATGGAGGGGCTAGGTGATGGCCATGCGTGCGGCCTAGTGGCCCATGCGCCATCACTAGGGTAGGCCTACTCCCTCTCATCCAATCCTCCACCATGACCCCTTCGATGCTTTTTTCTTCTCTGATTTGTTCTCTGATGAACCTGGTACCTCGATCCTATATATATTCTAGAACCTTTCCAAAAGCACTTCGACATTTCAACCATATTGTAATGATTATGATAAACCTCGAAACCAATTCTAATGACTTCAGAACCATTTTATAGAATTAGGTTGTGTTACCGAAACTATTATGATTCCTCTCTAAACTGACTTAGCGAGTCCTGGAACTATCCAGGTGTGTCTAGAAACTACTTTGGACGAACTCTCTAAAATACTCACCATATTAATGACAAGCACAACTTGATCGTTGAACCTTAAGTGTTTTACACGTTCTGGTTCGGTAGTAAGTAGTCATGACATCGAAGGCCATCAAGTCAGTAACCAATACCGGAGCCTAGACCCCCATGATGGTTCCTACTTCACTATGCGAAGATCGCATTGAGTGAACATGTTCATTATCCTTTCGCTTTGCGATATTTTCTATATCCTCGTGAATCAACTATATAGGTTATCCCCATAATTATTTCACTTTATTTAACTCATATATCTGTATTCCAGTGTACTTTATGATCTCAATCATAATTGTGTCAGCGCAGATGATTGGGTGAAATCGTATTACTGAGTGGTCCTAGAGAACATCTCTCCATCGTCAGGAGGAGCGAGATCCCACTTACTAAACTATCAAAGTACCCAGACATACTTACATAATCATCTTGGGATAACCTATATGGCTAATGGCTATAAAATACAACCATTTCTCTATGTGTTTAAACCTCCTATTTTTCAAGTAATTGATAAAATATCTCTCTAGTATTGCCACTAATGACTAATTATTGCACAGATACACAAATACTTTGCTTGATCTTTCTCCTTGTATACATAGGCATATTTATGGTGAAACCTGGAGAAATTAATGAAGAATTATGAGTTGCCAACAATCCCAAGTCAAAGAGGCCACGAAGGATCGGAGTTGGTCAGACACTTTAACGAGAATCGGTATGGGCACGTACCACGCGCCCGTATGAGGTGACTTCGCCTCTGTATGGTGAACACAATCAATTTAGTGAAAACGCCTATATAATAATCGCATCATAACTGTTAGAAACCCTAACTTGACTCTGTAGAAATGCATCTGGAGCCATTTTGCATCCGAGGAGAGGAGATCCACCACCACCATCACCATCACCATAGCCATCCCTCCTCTTCCTCTCCATCTCCACACCATAGTCATAGTCCTCTACTTGTAATATTGATCCCATCACGATTAGCGGCATTGTATGACTATTTTCTATTTATCTTAAAATTTTCTATACAATGTTTATGATTGTTGATCTAATCATGAGTGTGTAGCTCTCATGGGCTACAGGATGAGGTATAGCCTTGCAGCCTTATGTGCATCTTCTAACTCCATGGGATATTGTGTTGTAATTTAATGATAGATTTATCCTGTGTATTCTTGTTATTGCCTCGATCTAAGGACTTGCCAGGTACCCAATACCCTGAGGATTGATACATGTAATGAGGTGAGATTAGTGGTAAGACTTCTACATGTGAAACCCAGTGACAATAATGGGAGTGATATAGTTTTTTTAGAGATCCATTTGGATTAACGGTATTGTCATTGATCATAAATCTTTGGTCTGTTTTACTTAGTAACTACATAACCCCGCGCGACGATGGTGTAGTGGTTGGAGAAAAGTCTATAGTAGATGTGGCTGGCAAATACTATAGTAGCTAGAGACATACCACTTCTATTATTTATCATTATTTAATCACACTCATGAATGGTATTATCCTAATTATCTTTATCCTAACAACTATGCACAATAGTAGGTGAATCCTTACCACCCGGCCTATCTCCATCCATTGATACAAACTACAAAGAGTAAACGTGAAAGGTCCGGTAAAAAAAGATACTACGAGTTTTCAAGGTCTTTTTCAACATAATCTTACACCATAGAGAATTATTTCCAAGGTTCGATAAACCTAGGTCATCTAGGGAAAACCAAGATATACTACATCCGCACTCTCGATCGAAGGTATTAACTCTTTTTATGAGGCCATTGCTGGGGAAGCAATTCTCGCTACCCGGTGACGTTATCAGAGACCTTTCTAGTTAGTTTTATTTTGTTTTAGTTTATTTATTGTTCTTTGTATACTTTTTGTTATCTATTGAAAACGCAAAAAAAAAATATTAATAATATTTTTTTCTTAATCCAAAAATAGTATCCATGACAGAAAACAAGCATGGGGAGTATGTTACTCCCAATGATGATTATTTGCATGCACATATTACTCAGCACGCTGTTATACCAGAGAACTTTGAAATTAAGCCTAACTATTTATGTTTGGTCCAACATAACCAATTTGGAGGCTCGACTGCCAAGGACACGAGTATGCACTTGAATACCTTTACTAAAATATGCAACATGATACACATAAAATATATTGACCCCGATGCGGTCAAGTTGTGTTTATTCCCTTTCTCACTAGGAGGAAAGGCTAAAGATTGGTTGCTAGCATTGCATAAAGGCACTATTACTTCATGGGAGGAATGCTACGTTTTTCATGACTAATTTTTTCCCTCCTGATGCAGTTTTAGACAAGAAGACCTCGAGCCACTAGCGTTTGCATAAGAAAGGATGAAGTGTCCCAACAATGGTATGGAAGAGTGGTTAATTCTCCACTTGTTTTATAATGATATAAATCTTATGTCTAAATCCATGCTTGACATTTTAGCTATAGGCACGTCCATGGGAAAAGAAGTCAATGTTGCCATCAAGCTTCTTATTGATATGCAAAGCAACCATGTCCAATGGCATGTGGAAAGATCCTCCTCAAAGAAGGTAAACTCTATTAATGAAGAGAAGAATGAAGATCTTACTACAAAGGTGAATGAGCTCATAGATATAATTAAGAGTAAGCATGAAACCCAAGTAAATGCCATCGCCAAAAATAATATTGAAGAAGTAGACTTCATTGCTTGTAACCCGTATAACCCTGCATGGAAGCACCAAAATTATGGTTCCTGCTTTCAAAAATCTTACGCTAATCCTACAGGTGCTGCAATGACTAGTAATAATAACAATGGAGCAAATCATGGTAATATCTTAGTTCTTGTGAATTATTTAGAACTTTTATGCAAACTCAAACTCCATCCTTCATAGAAAAATAACAGAGAACCATGATCATATTATTGGTAAATTTTCTAATCAAGCAGTTGCTATTAAGAATGATGTGCGGGTTCTACAGGAAAGAACAAAAACTGTTGAGGCACAATTGGGCAAGATATCCAAGATTCAAACTCTCATACTTGTCAGATTTGATGGCAAGACCGAGCCCAATCCGGTTGAAGACCTCAAAATGGTGAGGGTTGAAGATTAACAACCTAAAGAGCTAGACTAGAGTAATGAACCATCCCCGGATTATACCATGGAGGACCTTGTCAAGATGATAACTTTGATGAACCCCGGTACTGAGGGAGGTAATGAAGCCATGTACCAAAACTTTATTAATCAAGTTGCTAAAAGGGTACGTGATCTATAAACTAAATAAAATAACTTATCTGAAAAACTACCTGGAAAGTTGGATGATATATTTGAAGCAACAATTGGAGTCAATAATAGCGCATGAAAGTTTCGGCCGAATCTGCTATCCATGTTGCCGTGTTTTTTTGGATGTGGTATGGATGATGGAGAGGACACGCAAAGACATCGTTGTACAACCCAACTCTCACGGGAAAGCAGGCCCTGCGGCCCCGGGTTCCATGCCGCAGAGAGTCCATGCACTCTTTCCCGCATCGCGTCACTAGATGGTGGGCCTCACGCGTATCTTGGGCCCGGTGTTAGTGGATGCGTGCAGTATCGTGCTCGTGAGAGGCTGTAGAGGTCTCAACCTAATAAGGTAGATTCCTCCTGTGTTTTACAATGCTAGTCCCTGGATCAATAGCTAGCATCCACAGTTAAGATGTAATATCAAGAAACAAAGGTCATAACATAACTTTACAACCGGGAATAACATAAGTTTATTACATCAACCATAGCTCATTTGGCTATTACATTACATTGCAGCGGAATAACAATAATCATGTGGTCCTTCATCTTCAAAGTGCCACAGGCAGATGTTGGTTGTAGACTTTGTAATCCTAATCAAACAATCTTCACTAAAAACAATCAAACCTGCAACATACAAGTTACAGCCACAAGGTCAATACATTTGAATTGTATTGGCAAGTTTCACTACTTTGTATATTTTGAGTGGATCCTATCATTACATGCATATTTGGCTAAGTAGAGTTTAAGGCTTATTTGCATAAAGCAATATTTATCCTATCTTTTCAAAATGGTTTTAGTCCTTTGTCAAATCACTTTTCCAAGTTCCTTGAACTCCTTGGTAGAAACTCAAGTGTTCAAGCCCTTGTCAAAAATCCCTTGAGCTACTTGGTAACCCCAAGTGCAACAAGTTTTATCAAATCTCATGAGTTCCTTGGTAACCCCAAGTACATCATGCTCTTGAGCACCTTGGTAACCCCAAGTGCAACAAGCTTAACAAAATTTCTTTGAATTCCTTGGTACCCCCAAGTGCATCAAGTTTTTATATTAGAAGTTGGAATGTCGAGATCTCCCATGGTTCGAACTTTAGTTGCTTAGTATTGTCCATAACCGGGGACACGGCTAAGTACTTAGATTTTATTAACTTCTGCAGAAGGAGTACACTTTACCCACATGACACAATCCCATCTTGTTGCCACCAGTGGCCTACTGGATTAGTGCTCACCAAGATGGAGTACTGGCAGACTGAGAATGTGACGAAGTCTTTCCAAAAGGTCCTCCCATACATCATTGCTAGCTTGTCTTCAGCCCCCATGAAGCATTCCAGATCCCCATGTCCGGTAACTAAAGACAATGTATGGGTCTTCCTATTGTAGTTGACTAAGCCAGAGCCATAATAGCATGTGGTTGCACACGAAAGCCACAATTGGAGAAACATGTTCAATCTCTAAGTTTCCTAGGTGGTTTTCATTTGGAGCACAACACAAAGTGATTGCCATAGACATGGTTCCTTTTGTTGCCATCTTCTCCAAAACTTCAAGTATCCTCCACCTAGGTGGTTCATTGAGTCCTTGTTTTATTATGTAAAACACAAGTCCTTTTTTCAACCTTTGTAAAATCTCAACATGTCTCTCTTTTCAAACATAGCATGGCTAAGCATGTACAAATTCAATATTTTCACTAAGGTGTGTATAGGGAATCCTATTAGGATTTAGCATAGCATAAGTACAGAAATATCTTTTCATGCATGTTTTCAAAATCCACTAAGTATAATGAAAATAGTAGGACTTTTGGTATGATAGTGTAAATTGCCTTTTTGGAAGAGAATGGTGGTTCACTCCTTGATCTTGCTAGTCTCACACTTTGCTAAATTCACTACAAGTTAATCAAGCAAAACACAAAATCAACTAACATTCCAAACCAAGGTTAAACAAAAAATTTCACACTCACAAAGCAATGGAACCTAAGTCATGCAAAGGAGGGTTCTATTGCAAGGTTGTTCTCTACTAAGTTATAAACTTTGTAAGGTCCAAATTGGTCACTTACCAAAATGGCAAAGTCACTAGTTAGAGGGTTTTGCTCAAAATCTATTTTAAAATCCATTCAACATCTTATGTGGTGGAAAATAGTTTTATTAAATCTAAAACCTTTAAGTTTTCACCAAAAGTTTCTAACTCTTAGGACTTGGTGTTTTAGGGTCAGTGGGTTTGATCAAACCATTTTCTTAAAGTTTTCTTTCCATAAACATCTTCATAACAAAAACCATTCTTTTTATTTGGCTAGAAAATGGCTAAATCAAGTAATCCAACCTAATTCTTACCGAAATCATTTTTTTAACACCAAGGGTTGGTTCCTAGGGTCAGTAAGGTCACTACAAACCATTTTGCAAAAGATTTAATCCTAAAATCAATTTTAAACATTTTTCTCTACTCTAAACAAGTACACAAATGTTTCTGCAAATTCAAACAAGCTAACAGATACTATTTTCTAAACTAAGCCCATGGTTGGCTAGGGCTTGCTCTCCTGAATCCAATGACATAAAATTTGTAATTTTTGGACGTGTGGTTTGAAAGTTACAAAGGTTTGAAGTTTGTAAATAATTCTGATTCAAAAATCTGTTTTAAACACTTGCTGGCCACGCGACATGTTTAATAGGCCGATACCGGTTCGGACGGATTGATCTCTCTAGATCGTTGGATCTAAGTGGGATCGCACGGCACTGGTTGCTCGATACCCCTTCGCTCACTTTCTTTCCTAAATGTCAGATCTAAATCTAACGGTCACTAACACGCTTGCCAAATTCTGGCGGCGCTCGGTGGCTGCGCGCGGCGGCGACGGTCTGGCTGCGCCTATCGGCGGTTCTAGGAAGCAAAGTACGAGGTGAGAATGCTCACCGTGATCGCGAGGACGAGGTGATGCTTGGGGCGTGGTCGGTTGGTCGCGGGGCGCTCAGGGTCTGCAGTAATTCCTCGCCGGAGTAAAGAACGGCGTCGGGTGGTTCTGTCCACGGTCGAAGGCGACGTTGTAGATCGTCCTAGGACAAGACAGTGGCATGGTTAAGTGCGGGAGGTCACGGAGAGGTCACGTGCATGAACGAGAAGGCACGGGGCGGTCGGAATCTACCTGGGTGCTTGCCGGAGTTGAAGACAGACGCGGCGGCGTTCGGAAGCTTGACGTAGCCGACGTTCTGGGGTGCCCGCGGTCGAATGAAGGGCACAGGGAGAAACGTCTGGGAGTGGGGAAGCTGTCAGCGTGCTCAGGGAGGCTCGGGGTGATGTGGTTTGGCCAGAATCGGCCGGAGACGATGGTCGGAGCTGGGAGTGTGTCGAGTCGAATTGGGCAGCCTCGGGGCAGAGAGAGGGAGAAGCTTGAGGGGAAATGGAGAGGGAGAGTGGGCGCTTAAGAGGGCGAGGTCGCTGCGCGGAATCACTGCGGCATTACTGCGAATTAACGCGCGGCATCAACGGCAGAAACGGCCGGCGTGGTCGTCGCGAGGAAGGAGACGGCTGGAGAAGTGGGGTCCGCTGGTCAGTGGGAAATAGAGTGGGAGAGAGGTCCACCAGTCAGTCTCCGTGCGGGTCTGCTACTGCGTGCGAATCGTTTTTCTTCGGGGAAAGGAGCTGGGCTGGTTGGTGGGCTTCCTGGGCTTGGCCGGCTGGGCTGGGTCCAAATCCATTTTTTTTATTCTGTAACCTTTTCTTTTTCCATATCTGTTTTCTGTTTTGAATTTCAAACAATCAAACAAAACTCAATTTGATTCAAACAACCACTCAAGTTGTACTTCGAAATTAGTTCTGTTTAGTATCAAAACCCAATTCCAGAAATAATATTTTTAAATCTTTTTAGGTTCCATTCATTATTTAAGTAAAATGGTCCAAGGTTTATTAATAAAACAGGGTTTGGTTTATTTAATAAAATCTTTGTTTGAACTCCAAATACTTTCAAAACCAAAACAGTAGGTTTTATTTGAAAATATAAGATACTTGAATTACTTGTTTAAAACAAATTAACCTTTTATTTAAGGGTCCTTTATTAATTAAATACAATAGACCTTCATTTAAAAATAGGATTTGTTTTATTAAAAACCTTATTTTTGAAACCAGTATAGTGCCAAAACCATTCAGTAGGTTTTATTTGTGAATATCAAATATTTAGAAAACTTATTTTAAATAATTTAATAAGTTTCAATTAAATTGGTAAAACATTTTATTTAAATGAAGTTGGATATTAAATCCTTATTAATTTATTTAAACAAATCTTTGCTAATTCTATTTAAATAAAATGTTTTAATTCAAAAGCTTGGCCAAGGTTTTAATTTGGCTTTATAAACTCATCTTTTCTTTTTGAATACCAAATCTTTTATTAAATGATTCCAAAATAGTAATTCCAAAACATTTTTAATTTCCTTTAATTAAATGTTTAACACATTAAATTCCTTTAGGATTTTATTTAGTTCAAATGGGTTTGAGGTTCCATTTAAACTCAAAAAGTTTCTTCTAGCTCTGAAAATCAACAAAGTTTTATTTTATTCATTTATTTTCACATTACAAGATTTGGAAAATCTTGGGATGTGACAGGCTACCACCCTTAAAATAAATCTCGTCCCGAGATTTGGGAAGGCTGGCGTTACAAGCAAGTTCAAAACAACTAGGGTACTACCACCCTTAAAAAAATTTCAAACAAAAATTACATCTTGTCCTTCTTGGGATCATGAGAAATACTTTCTCTAAGCAAATATTTGCATGGTGTCTTTGGTTTCCATACTTGACTCATGGGCCAAGGTTGAGTTTCTCCATAGGCTTGTTCAACTTGTTCTTCATCCTTTCTGGACAGTTGCTTGCATAATGTCCTGGGTTCTTGCAGTTGAAACAATGAATGTCCTTGAGTTCTTTGCGTTGTTCTTGTGGACATGTTGCTACATAATGGCCTGGTTCTTTGCAGTTGTTGCACCATACTTGGTCAATCTCTTTATTCTTCTTGTTCTCTGGGCATCCACTGGAGTAGTGTCCCATTTCCTTACATTTACGACATTGTGCAAGGCTCATGTCTTGCTTTTGTTTCTTAAGTTTCTTTAGTCCTTTGAATTGGGTTGTCTTGTTTGGAGGTATAAGTGGTCCTTTTCCTTTGGTAGACTTGGATCCTTCTTGTTTCCTTTGTTCTACCATGGAGTAGATAGGACACTGGTTAGGAACATGGTCATTTCCTTCACAAAGGTAACAAGTAGCTTGGGAGATGGGACATTGTCCAACAGGATGATCTTCTTCACAGTTAGGACATTGACCTTCATGCTCCTTGGAAGTATGATCCTTGTCTCCACAAATAATGCAAGCTGGGGCTCCATCTAGAACAACATTCGTGTCATCCTTGTTATCATAAACTCCTTTGGGGTAGTTTTCTTCCATGCAGATCATTTGATTAGTCACCTTAAGCATCAGTTGGGATTGCTCTTCCAAAAACCTTTGCAGTGATGGATCTTTATCATTATTGTTGGCTATGAACTGAGCTGTCAGTTGGTTCAACTGGTGCTGGGTTGCTATGAGCTCTTTCATGCTGTCAGCTTGGTTGGTGTTGATGTCATCAACCTTGGAGTCTTTTGGAGTAGTCCTCTGTTTGGGTTGGAGGAGGTTAGAATAGGCAAGTCATTGCTAAGGAATCAATTCTAGTCACACACATCACAATTCACACAAGCAATGTGCATGCAATCACAAACAAACATTTACAAACAACTTTGCACTCAAACCACAAGGGTTCAAGCACATACTGAGGCAACAAAATATTTTTGTTACATCACATAAGTTGGTGGTTTGACTTCACTAAATTATGGTGGTCCATCTATATGGTTTACTTGTGATCCTTCCATTCTTCTTGGTTGATCCTACTTGCATGAGATCATGGTTTCCTTGAGAAAACCCTTGGTCACAATACTTCAAAGTTGTTGATGGTTTCTTCTTATTTTGCATTCCCTCAGTCTCTAAATCTTGAGTAGGATTTCCTTGTCTCACTTGTAGTCCTTGGTGGTTTCCATGTTGGAAGTCCTTGGTGAATATGCTGAAGATGTTGAAGTCATTAGAGTCGAAGATGTTGAAGTCATTAGAGTTGAAGATGTTGAAGTCGTCCTTTGCACATGGTGTAGTCTTTGGCCATGGGGTAGGTTTTTCCATCAAGTTGAAATAGAAGAGGAGTAGAGTTGAAACCAAAATGGTTGAGAAAAGAGTTTACAAGTGTTTTTGTAAATAAGTTTTGGAACAAGAACAACTCCTATTTTTCTAAGGGTTTTTGTCCAATCCTAGGTTTACAAATCCTACAGGCAACACAATGCTCTGATACCATTTGTAGAGGTCTCAACCTAATAAGGTAGATTCCTCCTGTGTTTTACAATGCTAGTCCCTGGATCAATAGCTAGCATCCACAGTTAAGATGTAATATCAAGAAACAAAGGTCATAACATAACTTTACAACCGGGAATAACATAAGTTTATTACATCAACCATAGCTCATTTGGCTATTACATTACATTGCAGCGGAATAACAATAATCATGTGGTCCTTCATCTTCAAAGTTCCACAGGCAGATGTTGGTTGTAGACTTTGTAATCCTAATCAAACAATCTTCAATAAAAACAATCAAACCTGCAACATACAAGTTACATCCACAAGGTCAATACATTTGAATTGTATTGGCAAGTTTCACTACTTTGTATATTTTGAGTGGATCCTATCATTACATGCATATTTGGCTAAGTAGAGTTTAAGGCTTATTTGCATAAAGCAATATTTATCCTATCTTTTCAAAATGGTTTTAGTCCTTTGTCAAATCACTTTTCCAAGTTCCTTGAACTCCTTGGTAGAAACTCAAGTGTTCAAGCCCTTGTCAAAAATCCCTTGAGCTACTTGGTAACCCCAAGTGCAACAAGTTTTATCAAATCTCATGAGTTACTTGGTAACCCCAAGTACATCATGCTCTTGAGCACCTTGGTAACCCAAAGTGCAACAAGCTTAACAAAATCTCTTTGAATTCCTTGGTACCCCCAAGTGCATCAAGTTTTTATATTAGAAGTTGGAATATCGAGATCTCCCATGGTTCGAACTTTAGTTGCTCAGTATTGTCCATAACCGGGGACACGGCTAAGTACTTAGATTTTATTAACTTCTGCAGAAGGAGTACACTTTACCCACATGACACAATCCCATCTTGTTGCCACCAGTGGCCTACTGGATTAGTGCTCACCAAGATGGAGTACTGGCAGACTGAGAATGTGACGAAGTCTTTCCAAAAGGTCCTCCCATACATTATTGCTAGCTTGTCTTCAGCCCCCATGAAGCATTCCAGATCCCCATGTCCGGTAACTAAAGACAATGTATGGGTCTTCCTATTGTAGTTGACTAAGCCAGAGCCATAATAGCATGAGGTTGCACACGAAAGCCACAATTGGAGAAACATGTTCAATCTCTAAGTTTCCTAGGTGGTTTTCATTTGGAGCACAACACAAAGTGATTGCCATAGACATGGTTCCTTTTGTTGCCATCTTCTCCAAAACTTCAAGTATCCTCCACCTAGGTGGTTCATTGAGTCCTTGTTTTATTATGTAAAACACAAGTCCTGTTTTCAACCTTTGTAAAATCTCAACATGTATCTATTTTCAAACATAGCATGGCTAAGCATGTACAACTTCAATATTTTCACTAAGGTGTGTATAGGGAATCCTATTAGGATTTAGCATAGCATAAGTACAGAAATATCTTTTCATGCATGTTTTCAAAATCCACTAAGTATAATGAAAATAGTAGGACTTTTGGTATAATAGTGTAACTTTCCTTTTTGGAAGAGAATGGTAGTTCACTCCTTGATCTTGCTAGTCTCACACTTTGCTAAATTCACTACAAGTTAATCAACCAAAACACAAAATCAACTAACATTCCAAACCAAGGTTAAACAAACAATTTCACACTCACAAAGCAATGGAACCTAAGTCATGCAAAGGAGGGTTCTATTGCAAGGTTGGTCTCTACTAAGTTTATAAACTTTGTAAGGTCCAAATTGGTCACTTACCAAAATGGCAAAGTCACTAGTTAGAGGGTTTTGCTCAAAATCTATTTTAAAATCCATTCAACATCTTATGTGGTGGAAAATAGTTTTATTAAATCTAAAACCTTTAAGTTTTCACCAAAAGTTTCTAACTCTTAGGACTTGGTGTTTTAGGGTCAGTGGGTTTGATCAAACCATTTTCTTAAAGTTTTCTTTCCATAAACATCTTCATAACAAAAACCATTCTTTTTATTTGGCTAGAAAATGGCTAAGTCAAGTAATCCAACCTAATTCTTACCGAAATCATTTTTTTAACACCAAGGGTTGGTTCCTAGGGTCAGTAAGGTCACTACAAACCATTTTGCAAAAGATTTAATCCTAAAATCAATTTTAAACATTTTTCTCTACTCTAAACAAGTACACAAATGTTTCTGCAAATTCAAACAAGCTAACAGATAATATTTTCTAAACTAAGGCCATGGTTGGCTAGGGCTTGCTCTCCTGAATCCAATGACATAAAATTTGTAATTTTTGGACGTGTGGTTTGAAAGTTACAAAGGTTTGAAGTTTGTAAATAATTCTGATTCAAAAATCTGTTTTAAACCCTAGTTGGCCACGCGTCATGTTTTAATAGGCCGATACCGGTTCAGACGGATTGATCTCTCTGGATCGTTGGATCTAAGTGGGATCGCACGGCACTGGTTGCTCGGTACCCCTTCGCTCACTTTCTTTCCTAAACGTCAGATCTAAATCTAACGGTCACTAACACGCTTGCCAAATTCTGGCGGCGCTCGGCGGCTGCGCGCGGCGGCGACGGTCTGGCTGCGGATATCGGCGGTTCTAGGAAGCAAAGTACGAGATGAGAATGCTCACCGTGATCGCGAGGACGAGGTGATGCTCGGGGCGCGGTCGGTTGGTCGCAGGGCGCTCAAGGTCTGCAGTGATTCCTCGCCGGAGTAAAGAACGGCGTCGGGTGGTTCTGTCCATGGTCGAAGGCGACATTGTAGATCGTCCTAGAACAAGACAGTGGCATGGTTAAGTGCGGGAGGTCACGGAGAGGTCACGTGCATGAACGAGAAGGCACGGGGCGGTCAGAATCTACCTGGGTGCTTGCCGGAGTTGAAGACAGACGTGGCGGCGTTCGGAAGCTTGACGTAGCCGACGTTCTGGGGCGCCCGCGGTCGAATGAAGGGCACAGGGAGAAACGTCTGGGAGTGGGGAAGCTGTCAGTGTGCTCAGGGAGGCTCGGGGTGATGTGGTTTGGCCGGAATCGGCCGGAGACGGTGGTCGGAGCTGGGTGTGTGTCGAGTCGAATTGGGCAGCCTCGGGGCAGAGAGAGGGAGAAGCTTGAGGGGAAATGGAGAGGGAGAGTGGGCGCTTAAGAGGGCGAGGTCGCTGCGCGGAATCACTGCGGCATTACTGCGAATTAACGCGCGGCATCAACGGCAGAAACGGCCGGCGTGGTCGTCGCGAGGAAGGAGACGGGCTGGAGAAGTGGGGTCCGCTGGTCAGTGGGAAATAGAGTGGGAGAGAGGTCCACCAGTCAGTCTCCGTGCGGGTCTGCTACTGCGTGCGAATCGTTTTTCTTGGGGAAAGGAGCTGGGCTGGTTGGTGGGCTTCCTGGGCTTGGCCGGCTGGGCTGGGTCCAAATCCATTTTTTTTTATTCTGTAACCTTTTCTTTTTCCATATATGTTTTCTGTTTTGAATTTCAAACAATCAAACAAAACTCAATTTGATTCAAACAACCACTCAACTTGTACTTTGAAATTAGTTCTGTTTAGTATCAAAACCCAATTCCAGAAATAATATTTTTAAATCTTTTTAGGTTCCATTCATTATTTAAGTAAAATGGTCCAAGGTTTATTAATAAAACAGGGTTTGGTTTATTTAATAAAATCTTTGTTTGAACTCCAAATACTTTCAAAACCAAAACAGTAGGTTTTATTTGAAAATATAAGATACTTGAATTACTTGTTTAAAACAAATTAACCTTTTATTTAAGGGTCCTTTATTAATTAAATACAATAGACCTTCATTTAAAAATAGGATTTGTTTTATTAAAAACCTTATTTTTGAAACCAGTATAGTGCCAAAACCATTCAGTAGGTTTTATTTGTGAATATCAAATATTTAGAAAACTTATTTTAAATAATTTAATAAGTTTCAATGAAATTGGTAAAACCTTTTATTTAAATAAAGTTGGATATTAAATCCTTATTAATTTATTTAAACAAATCTTTGCTAATTCTATTTAAATAAAATGTTTTAATTCAAAAGCTTGGCCAAGGTTTTAATTTGGCTTTATAAACTCATCTTTTCTTCTTGAATACCAAATCTTTTATTAAATGATTCCAAAATAGTAATTCCAAAACATTTTTAATTTCCTTTAATTAAATGTTTAACACATTAACTTCCTTTAGGATTTTATTTAGTTCAAATGGGTTTGAGGTTCCATTTAAACTCAAAAAGTTTCTTCTAGCTCTGAAAATCAACAAAGTTTTATTTTATTCATTTATTTTCACATTACAAGATTTGGAAAATCTTGGGATGTGACAGGCTACCACCCTTAAAATAAATCTCGTCCCGAGATTTGGGAAGGCTGGCGTTACAAGCAAGTTCAAAACAACTAGGGTACTACCACCCTTAAAAAAATTTCAAACAAAAATTACATCTTGTCCTTCTTGGGATCATGAGAAATACTTTCTCTAAGCAAATATTTGCACGGTGTCTTTGGTTTCCATACTTGACTCATGGGCCAAGGTTGAGTTTCTCCATAGGCTTGTTCAACTTGTTCTTCATCCTTTCTGGACAGTTGCTTGCATAATGTCCTGGGTTCTTGCAGTTGAAACAATGAATGTCCTTGAGTTCTTTGCGTTGTTCTTGTGGACATGTTGCTACATAATGGCCTGGTTCTTTGCAGTTGTTGCACCATACTTGGTCAATCTCTTTATTCTTCTTGTTCTCTGGGCATCCACTGGAGTAGTGTCCCATTTCCTTACATTTACGACATTGTGCAAGGCTCATGTCTTGCTTTTGTTTCTTAAGTTTCTTTAGTCCTTTGAATTGGGTTGTCTTGTTTGGAGGTATAAGTGGTCCTTTTCCTTTGGTAGACTTGGATCCTTCTTGTTTCCTTTGTTCTACCATGGAGTAGATAGGACACTGGTTAGGAAACTTATTTTAAATAATTTAATAAGTTTCAATTAAATTGGTAAATCCTTTTATTTAAATAAAGTTGGATATTAAATCCTTATTAATTTATTTAAACAAATCTTTGCTAATTCTATTTAAACAAAGTTTTATTTTATTCATTTATTTTCACATTACAAGATTTGGAAAATCTTGGGATGTGACAGGCTACCACCCTTAAAATAAATCTCGTCCCGAGATTTGGGAAGGCTGGCGTTACAAGCAAGTTCAAAACAACTAGGGTACTACCACCCTTAAAAAAATTTCAAACAAAAATTACATCTTGTCCTTCTTGGGATCATGAGAAATACTTTCTCTAAGCAAATATTTGCATGGTGTCTTTGGTTTCCATACTTGACTCATGGGCCAAGGTTGAGTTTCTCCATAGGCTTGTTCAACTTGTTCTTCATCCTTTCTGGACAGTTGCTTGCATAATGTCCTGGGTTCTTGCAGTTGAAACAATGATTTAATAAGTTTCAATTAAATTGGTAAAACCTTTTATTTAAATAAAGTTGGATATTAAATCCTTATTAATTTATTTAAACAAATCTTTGCTAATTCTATTTAAATAAAATGTTTTAATTCAAAAGCTTGGCCAAGGTTTTAATTTGTCTTTATAAACTCATCTTTTCTTTTGAATACCAAATCTTTTATTAAATGATTCCAAAATAGTAATTCCAAAACATTTTTAATTTCCTTTAATTAAATGTTTAACACATTAAATTCCTTTAGGATTTTATTTAGTTCAAATGGGTTTGAGGTTCCATTTAAACTCAAAAAGTTTCTTCTAGCTCTGAAAATCAACAAAGTTTTATTTTATTCATTTATTTTCACATTACAAGATTTGGAAAATCTTGGGATGTGACAGAGGCGTTAGGAGGAAATAGGAGCTCCACACTGATGCGGCTCAGATCGCTGTAGAGCTTCGTTGGGAAACCCCAAGAGGAAGGTATGATGAGCACAGTAGTAAGTCTTCCCTCAGTAACAAACCAAGGTATCGAACCAGTAGTAGGAAGGAAAGGACCCCAAGGTGTTGCTAACAACTTAGAACTTGCACAACACAAACTCGAGACTTTGCCCCAACGAAGAGTGAGTATGTCAATCTCATCGGTTTGCTAAAAACAAAGAATTAAACATATGGTGTGGAAGGTAATGGTAGCTTGCAGAACATAAACAGTAACAGTGGAAGATGTATCAATGGTATGGACTGTTTCGTGGAGATCTGATCAGGTACTTAGGGTTTTGGCATCGGGGTTATTATATAGTCGAAGAGGCGAGGCAGGAGGGCGACCAGGGGGCCCACACCCTTCCCAGGCGTGGCCCAGGGTGGGCCCGCGCATGGGGGTGTGGCCACCATGTGGCACCCCTCTGGTCGCCCTTCGGTCTCGGTGTTCGTCTCAGTGAAATATTTACTATGGCTTTTGTCCGTCCAATTCCGAAAATGTATCCTTACTAGCTTTTCCGAAACCAAAAACAGTAGAAAATAGGAAACTGGCATTGTGGCATCTTGTTAATAGGTTACTCCAAAAAATGTATAAAAATACCTCAAAGTGTAGACAAAGCATAGAAAAGTGGAAACTAAACAAGCATGGAACATCAAAAATTATAGGTACGTTTACGACGTATCAAGCATCCCCAAGCTTAACTCCTGCTCGTCCTTGAGTAGGTAAGTGATAAAAAGAATAATTTTTTAGGTGACATGGACCATCACAATCATGATCAAACCATTTTCAAGCATTAAAAGCTAGGATCAAATTACTCTAAACATGAGCATGAAAGATGAAGTTCTAACAATAAGACAAAGAAACTATGCTGCAACATGAAAGGATACAAAAAAAGATTCATGAATAACAATGCATTGAAAGACGTTTGTTTGTTTCACATATAGAAAACATAGCATAGTGACATTCATCTTGTCCCTCATGGAGTGGCAAAACATAAATGCATAGGACACCATCAAAGTTCATAAGGGTGACTAGATACAAATAGTTCAAGAACAAGCAATATCAACAATATGAATCAATCAATAAGTTTTGGGACAATGCACATAGAACTAAGAATGTAAACTATGCTCTCTTAATTGGTGACTAAGGATAGAATGTGGAGACTCAATATAAAAGTGGAAGAAAGGCCCTTCAAAGGGAAGCAGGGATTTCAAGTTTCATAAAGAGCTTCCAAAAATTATGGTGCTTGTTAGTTTTCAACTCTAGTTGCCCCTATCATAAGCATCTTGAAGTGATTAAGGTTAAAGTGAACAAAGTATGGAGTATATGCTTGACAAAGTATAAGTTCGCAATCTTATGTCCCTTGAGTACAAGGGTCGTTCCTCATGCTACTCAACTTTAGTTACCGGTAAGTTCTTATCATAGTAAGTACATGTATATCATAGAGAACCTCCAACGGGGTACCCCTTGCCCCCTGACACAGGAGCTATCCCATATCAAAATGA